>OX336883.1:19697866-20297866 GCA_946959425.1 Argyrosomus regius
AGTCTCGCCTGGAGCGGCAAACAGCGAACAGGCAATCCATTAATCATTGATTAAGAACATTAACATCTCATTCCATTTAATTATCTTTTGTTCCTGAAACAGTGGGACTGGCAAGTAGAGTATGTGCAGTGACTACCTGCAGGCAGGAGATATGTGCTGTGTCGGGTATTCTGGGTCAAGTCCACCTTTGGCTGAGGAAATAAAAAAAGAAACATAAAAAACAGAATTAGACTGGAAAGACATAAAAAAAAAACCATGCTGATCCGTCCTAAAAGAGCAAAATCATTTTAACCAAAAGAATACATAAGAAAGAAAAACAGTTTTCCTCAGTTCCTGGTGCCAGAGTCCTCGCTAATACAAGAAATTGGAACATATCACACCAATCCTCAGATATTTGCACCAGCTTCATGTGTCACAAAGAACTGCTTTTAAAATGCTACTCATATATAAAGCACTGGATGGTTCAGAGCCAAAATACATTTTTGGTCTGCTGTTACATTATCAACCATCCAGACCTCCCAAGAAGAAGCACCACATATTTTTATTTTTAAGTACTAAACATATCTGCAACACTCAGATTCAGGCTTAAAACTTTGGTCACACTTCAGATTACGTCTCGCAACGTGAGGCGTAATGCTCCCAAAACCAGAGTAATTTTCTGTGTTCAGTGGGTCACGCTGAATCCTGTATTATTAGAATAAATACCTCCAGTATAAATTCTTTATATTATGAGATTGTTACCCCCTTACTCTTTAAGTTCACATCTTTCTCCCTTGTATGGAGTACAAGGTATATATGGTACAAGTACAAGTACAAAAAACTAAATTGGGAAGAATTACTCTGTATGTTGCAAACTGTAACTGTCTGTTTGCCACTGCCTTTAATTGATTAATTATTTGATTTTTGTTCGTATCTCACATTGCACTGTAATTTTCTATTCTGCATGCTCTATTTTAGCTGAATTTCATTAAAAATATGCTACTTAATGTGCTTTCATATTTTATCTAAATGCCTTTTTACCTATTATTCTGTATTTTGACACTGAGCTGGTGATCACTCAGCCAGTCCTGAATTAACAAAATCAACAAAAGTCTACTATGACACTACAAAGCTAAACTAAAAGGCTTCAACTTTCTAAGCGAAGGCTAGTTAGCCTGACTTTCACTTGAGTGAATACAAAGTTAATATGGCAAAATAGCCTCTATGGTGAATGTTATAAACAGATAAATATCTTGCAGATGATAGATCACTAATGATATGTGTGTTTGTGTGTTTTGTCACGCTGTCAAACTAACTTTTTTTTCCACAAGTATGTATAAAAATGCCACCGTTTCAAGTCATTCTGGATATAAATGTGAGTAAAATGTGTAAATGCAAATATAGTTTTTCTTTCCAGGTGATGTAACCTGGATGTAACATTTTCTGGTGAGCATGGACAAGCAGTTGCATCAAACAGCCAACTGCCTTTGAAACAACTTTTTTTTTAATATAAATTGTGTGCTCATCATTTTACCATATATGATATTTCTGATTAATTTGTGTCTGCATGTTAACGTCATCTTGTAGCCTACTTGTTGGTTGTGTGTAGTGAAAACTAGAATTAGCCAGAAGTCACCTGAATCATCTATCAAATCTATATTCATAAAAAAAATAATAAAGATAAATAATAATTTAAAAAAAAACATTGGACTGAGACAAATTTACAAGTACATTTTATTGATGATCATGATTCATTTTCACCAGTTTGGCGAAGGTACAAGTCTGTGGTAGGCTGTGCAAACATGCTCAAAACACTACAAAGCAACTGCACTCGCTCGCACCAACAACGCAGTATACAATGACATATTAATGTACAGTATTCAAATACATAGAATCCTTCTCTTAGATATATTTAGAAAAATATAAAGTCCTAACTTTTCAACTGATAGACAGAAACATTTCACAACAAAAACACATTGTTCCACATATGCTGTGATGCCCTTATTTGGTGAAAGAGAATGAACGTGTGAAATGTAATAATGAGTGAAGGAAAGTTTGTCTCATTTTCATCTTAAAATGACTGAAAATATATTTTGGATGAAGTGCTGCTGTAGTACACTTGGCATGCAAGGACATGCCCGACTCGGGCCAATTTAATGCAAGACCATATGTGTGTGTGTGTGTAAGTATTAAGAAAAATATAAATAAATATATGTGATAAATAAAGCAACTGCGCGAGTCATTGGGATGTGTTTGCACATAATTGTGTGTGTGTTTATAGTGTGACGAGGAACATGCTGCATATAGACGAAGACAGACGAAAACCAGCTTAGCAAGAGCAACAGTACATCTCAAACGTCTGTGTGTGCGCGCGTGCGTGTGTGTGCATGTGTGTGTGCGTGTGTGTTTGCAGATAGGTTTCACACCACACAGTGTTTAATAAACAAGATGTCAGGGGATTCAGCTGAACAAAAATATTCCTGAACCTCAAGCTGTTTGAGGTCTGACCTCAGAGGGATGCTGACGTCAGAAGTTGAGCAAAGAATGGGACGGGTGTGTATTTTGAAAAAGATCATTTATGACTGACAACAGCTTTATTGCCTCCAGAGCTATTTGAGCCAAAGTGGAAATAGTTTACCTTGAGAGCTGTTTGACTATTGTGTGTATTTTTATCCACTTGTCTGACGTATCACTGTGTGACACAGGCTTACGACTCTCCAGTTCAACTTGAAAAGGAACTCATTTAATGAGAATTCTTGGGAAACTTGTCTTGCAATGGCCGGTTTTACAGACACTAAAGCCAGAGTGTCTCTGGTTGTTTTGCTTCAATTATTTCAAGAGCACAAGTTAAATTATCTTATCTCAAACAAAACAATTGTTTCCCCTTTTACTCATAGCAGGGTAATTATGTTGTAACTCACAGAAAATGCAAGAATAACTCTAATAACAATAGTCTAGATGTAGGTAAAAAAAAATATTTTTTTTTTCTTTTAGTTTCCTCAATATTCTTCCTGGCTGATACAAATTCAGTAAATTTACATGTTAAGGGGCATTTTGTCTGGCACATTAGATAAACTTTAGACACGACTGGTCTAACTCAAGGCATAACGTGTAAAGGAAGTCACTTAAAACATTAGACAAATGTTTTTATTTCTGATATTTTTTCTCAAGTGCAACTGTGCTAAACTCATTTCCCTAATGATGATGTATGAATGTATGAAAGAGATTTCTAGAAAGCATTGTTGTGAATGGTTAAGACCATCTGTCCAGTCATAATTGTTTTTGTTCTCAGTGACGCGGTCCTAACGGAGGCAATGGGAAGTTACAGTAGATGAATGACCAAATGAGGAGGAGAGGAGACTCATTACTTCCTCATTAATGCCAGATGCCGATGCCAAGGGGGGTCAGATGGGAGATATAGGACGTCACTGGAGCAGATGCAAACTGAAGATTGGATCAAATGTCCATCCTAAACAGATTTGCCGTGTATGTTTGGGAATTGACTAGAGAGAGACTTGCAGATGGGGACTGTGAGCAGGAGTGCACACAGTCCAGCGACTGTGATTACTGAAGTGCAGGTGAGAAAGAAGATGAGGTTAAGTAAGGTAAAGAAAGTTAGTTTGACAGCATGTGGCATGTTTGAGGACTGAACAAACTGAACATGATGTCTGCATGAGTTTAGAGAGAAACTGTGAGGAAAAACTTGTGTTCAATAGGTCAGAGATATAAGGAAACCGACTGATGGCACTTCTAAAACTGAAATGTTTTTCGTGGACCTCCAGAGCGACTTTTTAAAGCTCTTAATGGAGCACGTCTCTCTGATGGGGTTTTGAAGACGTAAACTAACTGACAGTCCTGTAAATATTAGTGTAGGGGAGGTCTTATAGCATGTCTGTGTGGGGATGTGTACGTGTAGTTGCTGATTGCGTCCACCTGCTGATATTTTCCATTTTACTTTCACAATGTTGTAAGTGTTTTTTTGTAATGAAAGTTGTGGGCAAATAAAAAAAAGCATTGCTGCTAGTCTGAGACTTTTAGCAAAGAAAAAACAGCCCTCTTTAACACGTTAAAAGATCAACGTGTCAATGAGTTGTAAACAAAGGCAGAAGAGTATGCACACTTGCCCACTGTACACTAATACAAACAACACCTCTGTAAAGTTAAACAAGACATTAAGAGCACGCAATGCATCAATAGAGAGAGAAAGGGGCTTATGTCCCCTGTATATGAGGATATACTGTAGTAGGACACAAAGAGAATCTATTAACAGTCAGCAGCTCCATGGTCCCATAGTCAGGGCTTCAACAACTAACTGCCCCCCTCTCAGAGCTTAAAAATCGTTTAAACATTTCTTTATCTCTCTTTCAAAATATCATGAGGTGTATTCATTTGTGCAGCTGAGCCGGAAGATGCTCCTCTCACTTTAGGTTTCCACAGAAATGAACTCTGTAAAGTAATAATCCGCAATGTTTTCATTTAAATAAATTAATATTTCTGCCATCCCAAGCTGACCATTCACTAAAACCCAACCACGAAGAACAATTGTCCAACATAACGTTAGCTTATCTGTAGCTAGGCACACCAGGCCTACCGAGCATTGGATTTCTCCACATGCTAAAACTGGGTGCATAAAGCTGTACTGAGATTGATATAAAGTGTTTGGAAAGTGGTGTTTCTTTTTATCCCCTCAAATCAAATCAAAACTACAACATTCAAAGTTTATTTAAACATAGATTAATAGTGTATTTTTCCTCTCTAACATAAGCTACAAATGTTAGCATGTCTGACAAACTAGCTAACTAACTTTGTGTGGTCACAGGTTATGAAAAACAAAGTTCAATGTGTAGTGTTACCCACACTTGCTATCATATAACAAAAAAATAAATAAAATAAAAATACTGCTCTTCTGTTTTTTTGGAATATGTAGCTTTAATCTTTTAGCAAAATAGCAAATATCTGTTTTGGAGCCTTCAAGTGCTTATTTAAGACGCTTTCGTGGACAACTTACTTAGCTAACATTAATTAACTAGCTACTGAAACCTGCAAAAATCAAGGATTGCTACCATTATCATTGACAACCAGAGCTTGAGGGGCCTAGCAACAGTAACTAAGGTGAACAGGGTTTAGTGAAGGGTCAATTATCAGTGAATGTAACAGAACAGTAATTTAATCTACAATTTTATTAAAGCTTTTGGAATTGCTTTTCTGAGCACTTGGTAGCTGTTTAATGGGAATGATCCCATGCCACATAGGAAGTGATGTTTTGAAGTGATGCTTTTGGCAGCAACAGTTTGTTTGGAATAAACAGCAGAAGAACTGGATAGCATTAGCAGTGACGCCCTCCATGGCACAGGCCCAAAGCACCACTTAAACTAGCTAAATCTTCATAAAAGTAAAATGTTACCTGGCTACATTGTTTGGTGTCCAAGTGATCTCTGGATTGTGTTGTGATATAGAAACACCACAGCAATAAATGCTCAGCACCAAAATGGCACCAAAATAAAGTACAGAGTTGCACGGATTACCACATTAATCTTATCCATGTCTGTGAAACCATCCTCACAGAACTCCTTGCAATTGGAATTCCTTTACCCCCTCTTCTTCTTCCAAACTCTTCACACCGCTGAGCTGGAGACCTGGAGCCAGCCAACCTCTGTGTAGGCCCCTGTCACATGCCAGTACACCGCTCCCATCAGTTTGGTCCACACCATCTGCACCTCTGCCGTGAAGAACTCTGGGAAATCTTCAGATAACACCTCCAGCATCACACCGCTCAAAATCTGGGAAGAAGGAAGGTGAGAAAGATTCTTGATTAACATCGGGTGAAACGAGAAGAGCTGGGGACAGAAAGAGCAAAAGAGTGGAAATATGTAACTATCAAGACAATGCCAGCTGAAAGGAATATAGAGTAATGCAGAGAAATAGGATTCAGTAGGTAAAGTGAGAGCAGAGCAGTGGAAATAAAGAATCCAATTTGCTGTTACAGAAAAGTGGGCGAGGCAGGTGAGAATTGAAAATGATAACAGTAAAAGATGAAAGCAGTGGGCGGACAGGCCATACAAAGGGAATGAAAATGACAAAGTAGAGAGAACACAGGGGACTGAAAAAGTAGTAGTATAAAGGGAAAGCGGAAAAAAACAGGGGAATGTGTATTTAAATGTGATAGATGAGCAGTAGCATTAAAGCTGCAGCAATGAAACATGACATTATTTATTTGTAGGAGTGCAGTACATGAAGAACCCCTTCAATTCTTACTTTTGTCTGTCAATAAAACCATTACAAACTGAATAAAAAATAAAATACAATACAAGATACACGTTTGTGAAGCTTCCTTAGTGGATGGAGTTGCTCAGTTGTCATGGAGAGATGATTTAAATTGTTACCATATGACCTTCATGTGATAACAGGTGGTCATGAATGGAGGGAGGCAGGGGATCGTAACATCCCCCTGTATGATCACATGGTATCATGTCACAAAATAATAAAAAAGTAATTATGGCAGCACCCTTGTGCATACCCATATCGGGTTAAGAGTTCAGGGAATACACAGTGGGACTAACCCATTTAATGATTTATTCACAGTGATCAATTAAATCTTAAAATGTATTCTAAAGGCAATCGGAAACCAGCGGAGGGATGCGTAAATGGCAGTAATGTGTTCTCCTCACAGCTGCATTTATGAACCAACTGCAGACGACATTCAAAAGACTTGAAGTGAGGAAGTGATATGATTCCCCTCTTCAATCACATGAAGAGGGGAATCATATCAGAGTTACACATTGAAAATTATGCAACCATATGATCTACATGAAACACTTGATCTTAAACATATTTGAGATTTTTTTCTGATTCTGTCTTTTATTGCCTTCACGGGTAATCAGCACTCTCAGCTCTACATCTGCATTGAGGACTACATTGAAAACTGCTTTAATATTTTTTTAATACTTAATGCTGCTGTACTTTTCCATTACCATGTCTTGCATATGTATCAGCATAGCATAAGATATGTTACACTTGTGATCTGCGCTAACATTTGTGTATGTTTTTTACACACAAAAATTTTTATTTCTGACATTTTGGTGAGTGACTGATTAAGTCAGTACAGTGTGACATCACTGTTGGAGGGTTTACAACCTTTGATCACACCCAGCATCACTAATGAGATGCAAGAGACTTCAAACATACTTTTCCATTTGGTATTACTGTAAGTTACTCTTGAAAGTAGTTGAGATAAATTACTGAACTGTGCTTAATATGCAGTTTGTCTGTGACATTATACTTTTAAAATTATACAGAACAACTATGAAGAAGCTGAATGTAAAATATGTTGTGTTCTCCTTAAAACCTCCCTATGCTATTTTTGCCACGTCTGAGTAAAGTATAATTTCTCAACTTGTGGCTTCATAACCATTTGATGTATTTTTGCATGCAGGCACAAAGATAATACATAATAGCTGCATTTGAGACATAATAAAAAAATGAGAGCAAAACAGGAAAATCAATTTTTGGTCTGATTATATTTAAATAGACAGTAGAATTTGCTGTGATAAAATAGTAATAAGAATATTTCTTTGGAGTGGTAATGGGGTAGTCAATGGGCTGCTGAAGCAACAAAAAAATGCATCCACTATGCTACTATCCAGGAAAAGGAGCACTTGACAGTCCTTTAGGACATAGTCTGAATCAATCAAATGGCCACAACCAGAAAGCAAGATGTATCCAACCAATGAAACAACACCCCTGTGGGAATGTATCTTAAGGGACTGTTGGTGCTGGCTATCAGTACACAATACCTTTAAGGCATACACCAAAACAACCAAATAGCAAATTAGTATTGAAATGTATCTAGTCAAGTAATACCTACATCTAACACAGATATAGAAAAAAAAATACTATTTGTCTGTTTTTGCTCAAAGACAATCACTGCAAGCATTCTTCAATCTAATGCAATTTCTGAATGGCCCACTACTGCATCTACAGTTAGCAGCTACGTACAGTTTGTGGTGGTGAGCAGTGTATTTGATGGAGCTGGCAGTTCAGCATGCTAAGATGCTACCAAAGCATTAGAAAGGATATGGGGAAAAAAACTACCTAGGAAATGATAAAGCACCTCATCAAGTATGGAGGAAACTTCAGGGTGGATAGCTGTACCATGTTTCGCAAGGCCAATGACATCTTCAATGCTAGGAATCGAATGAAGTGCTCTGTTGGTATCAGTATCAATTTAAACATGCTGGTATTGGTATCAGAATTTTTTTAAACGATACCCAGCCCGAGGGATCGTTGAAGGCACTTCCAGGAAATAGAAAATCTCTGATCAGAGTAAAGCAGACTGTGGCCGGCTCAACTTATATATTTTACCATCCGGTAACTCCTGAACATCACAGATTAATAATGAACAAATGACTGATAGTATCAGACACTGGATTGCTCCTTAAGATTACCTTGAAGTACATGGGTTCCACCTTGTGTTTGAGAGCATGGGCCTTTCCCACCAAAGCCAGCACTGACGACACCTTCTCTGGGTCATGGAGGTTCTCCACCACAGTATTGATGGCATTCATTACCCTGCGGGCATGGTGCCGAAGCTGGCTGCTTCGCTCCATCTCCTCGGGATCCTCCATGTCCTGGAACTGGCTGAAGTACTGTTTGGCCGATGGGAAGTTGACAAAGAACCTAAGGAGGCAAACATAATTTAGGTTCTTTAGCCATGCTAGCAGTGTGACTCTGGGGATGTTGATTGATCAGTCCATCACTTTGGTCGAGACTGAAACATTTCAATAAATCTTGGATGCATTGAATTTTAAAATTTTCAGACATTCATGGTCTCCAGATGAATCCTGAAAATGTTGGTCGTTCCTTGACTTTTCTTCTAGCACCATCATGAGGTAGACCATTGTTTTTTGAAAGAAAAGCTATAGTAACACATGGTTTGATCTAAGCAAATAAGAAATACGTCTGCTACTCTCAACAAGAGAGTCAAAACAACATTTAAATGGATAGCCATTCATGTATTTCTGATCTCCAAATTATGTTAGCTCCCCAGCATATTTGAAAGATGCAACAGAGACCCAGACCATTGTAGGGTTCACAGGCCTACGTGATGCAGCTAACCAGCCATGAGCTGTTGCAAGCCCTTTTAACATTCAATCAGTAGCAGTAATAGCATTTTTAGACATCAACAACTGCTTTTAGACAAGTTAGAATTCCAAGCCAACATATCCATAATGTACAACAAATAATAGACAAGGTCTAAAATCCTGAATACAGAAAGAAGAGGCGAAACAAAGCATTCAGACATAAAACATTATGTGAACAAAAAAAGAAATCTTCACTTAATGTTGTTTTTACTATTTATTCCTGAATTGTTGTTATCCAACCAACTATGACATCTATTAGGCTTAATTGAGACAAACCCCATGAGAAGCCCATAATAAAGCTAGTGTATCATGAGAACTACGTATGCATCACAACATTCGATAAAAGCATATGTGGGGACTTAAAAAATAAGAATTTACTAAACAAACCAATAGGTTGAGTATACAAAGTCACTCACGTTCCAATTTCATAGCACTTGTAAGTAAGTCTTTGACTGAAGAGTTGTTCACACACGTGCTTTTTCATGTCTGTGAAATGTGTTATCCACCTGAACCTTCAATACTGTATACCTGGCAGAATCCTTACAGTGCAGCAGCACAGATGAGGCCCTGATAGTTAAGATTGATCACATCGTTTGAGAGTGTAATTGGATGCAGGTGTGCAGCCGAGTGGAGTTTAATTTGCAAGGATCGCTGGCGCTGTTTGTGCAAGTGCATCAACCTGAAAGACACCTACTGAAGCACAGTATTAAACAGATTAAAAACATATATTTTTTTGCTTCCACATAGTCCTACCTATTGTTACTTTACTGAAATTTACTGAAAGAGACATGATGGTTATTCATCTTCTTGAATGCATTTAATCAAATCAAGCGTTAACCACTGATCACTGCTGAAAGCAGCAAGCGTATATTTAATTTGTTTAGATTGAATCATGTGTTACTGTACTTTTACCGCAATCTGAATGCATTCAATTCAGACTTAAGACATGTGGGTAGTGTTGGAACAGAAATGTAACAAGGTCCATATTAGGGTTGCACATCTCTCTGTGATAAACGATTCGATACGCATCTAGATACACAGGTTACGATACGATTCAAAAACGATATACTTTTATTACAGACCGATTCGATACGAATCGATACAGTGTAAGAACGATACGATCGGATTTGATTCTACGGTTAATATTTATTGTAGATATTTTATAAAATAAAGAAGCCACTTCTATGAAAGTGACTATCTCACAGTACAGTACAATATTTTCTTTTCAAATATGTAAAAGACCACATATCCCCAAGCATTGTTGCTTTATGGCACTGGCAAAAATAAAATTAAAAAAAAGAACAACAACAAAATCACATGTCAATGTATTTATTTTTAGACATGGACCAAAAAAAGTCTGGTTGAATCAACATCATTTGTTGGAGAGAATCCGGTGGATTTTCAAAATAAAAACAGACAAAAGCTAAACTAATTAATCATATTTACACACGTAGAAGCATGTTTAGAAGAACATACACCGGGAAAATGGCCAAATCTGAGCAAGTAAACAAAGTCTGGCGGGCTAAACGCTTCTGAAATGCTCCCGGTGGGGTTTGAAGTCGCGTGCAGGACGGCCCAAATATATATCCATGACTCTACAACCGATTCATCTAGGAATTCATGGCTAATTCGTATCGATTGAGGAGGCTGGTACCGACGCAGCCATATCTCTCACTTGTTAAACCAAATATCCGGTCGCATCGGTTTATCGTTCACAACCCTAGTCCATATACATTATTGAAGCATGAGACAAAGTAAAGACCATGTAAAATTGCAAACATAATAATTGTATGTTTGGTTTAAATTACATGAGGGATTAATTTGCTCTTTGTTGTTAGAAATATATTTGCCACATTGTCTTTTGAATTCTCTCAAATATTCATCAAACCAGGGCTGCAATCAGGCAAAGTTTTGAAAAAAAAATGAGCCAGTCCACTGCTACCTCTAGCTTGCATCAGTCCCAACAAAAGATACAATCGTAGTCATCAACAGTAACAGTATTTTGGTGTCTGATAAGCCTATAACACAGTAATTTGCTACTCCAACTGGATTGGCTAGATCACATTTCATTTCTTCACCAATCCCTTAAACAACATACCACAACTAAACAGTCCTTCATTGTTTAAAGTTGGGTTCTTTTCTGTCTGAATCATCCTTGGGGGACCATGAATATCTGTACCACATTTCAAGCCAATGGTGGTTGAGACATCTCAGTCTAGACCAAAGTGGTGAACCAACTGATAGATACAGTGCTATCCCTAGAGCCACCTTACAAGTGTGGCTAAAAATAAACACTGGTATAGTTTGGTTATGAGAAAGCATCAGCAAAGTATAGACATCCTGACATCCTCTCACAAACCTGAGAAACAGCTTCAGTTTGTTGTCTAACAGAGAAATAACTGGTCCTCACCAAGCTTCAATTCAGAGCTCTTCAAAACTGATTTAAGATGTGATGTGGGAGAAAATGATACTCATCTCTGATCTGTCTGGATTGTGTTTGAGGTCTGCCCAGTGTGTGCAACGAGAGTTATTTTAGCTGCAGATGTAGTAAATTCCACTCTTCAAACCACCCTGGTAGATGTAAGAGGAGAGATATACAGAGAAAATGTAAATTGTCTTGTGGGATTCTAGTTACAAAGATTTGTTTTGACTCAGGGGTTTGACAGTTTTTATCACAGCCAACTGTGAGCTAACAACAGCTTAGCAAAAGAGAGGAAAGTGTGTATGCCGAAGCAATAACAAAGTTTCTACGAGCTTAGCTAAAGAGGTATGTGAGAAATTTGACAAGATTAACTATTGTCAGTTCTCACAAACAACAATGCAAAGTATTATTGTTAACACAGAAATGTACAGACAATTACAAACAGATGGATTTACATGTGCACACACATATACACACACACTTCTGCTCTGACCCACTTTAAATCTTGTCAGTGCTCCAGCTGACTAGAATTGCTAGTACAGTTATTTCTCAGTTGGAGTTTGGCCCTCGGCAGCCTTGCTACACTACATCCACATCCCCCAGATCCTATGTCACGCTAGGTCTACAAACGCTCAGCTTGCCTGTAGCACTCATCACTTGGCTCTACCAGCTGTCACGATATGTACACACTGTTTTTGCTTGGTGATAGGAATAATACAGACTTTCTAGTAGCTCGTGTTCTGCTTAGACAAACATGAAAGTTAACTGCAGTGCAAAAAGAGAGGTTTTTTGTGTCTGTGTTCTTGTTTTAGGATGATAAATGTTTGATCCCCTGTGGCTAAGGCATGGTTCTGCAGCACATTAACAGAATATATTCAACAGGCACATTACCGGGCACAGGAAGCCTTTTCCTTGATCTGGTGTTTAAGCAACCAAAAATCCCCTATCATCATTTACCAATGTTGTGGGAAGTATGCTCTCTTAAAATAAGCCAGTTTAAAGGATTACACTGACTGATCTGGTGTTTGGTTCCTGGATCAATTGTATGACTGATTGTTTAGCATTAGCCAGAAAATAGTCAGAATTAGCCACTAAACCTTTTGTGACCCAAAGTTAGTATTCAAGACATGTACCCAATGGCTTATACATTATTCAGCCTTCCATCCCTAGTAATTACATGCATGAGGGTGTGGGGTTGGAGTGATGGAGTTATGGATGAGCATGCAGAACATTCAGTAGATGAGAGTTCACCTCCGGTCACAGACCGAAACATCAAACTTGCATTTCAGACCAATTTACCGAAAAATTCATCCAGCATGTTCGCCCACATTACCTTATTGCAGATAGTAGATTAGTATCGGTGTGTGGAAACTGCAGTACAGAGATGCCAAACTAGGATTGAGCTCATTTTTCAGCTGTGAGTGCCCGACTCAGTTTTATCTCAGTTACAATTAAAAAATAAAGAAAGAAGATAAGAAAAGGGAGATAAAGAAGCTAAATTACGATTGCTATTACTATAAATCATTATCTGATTCATCAAGTGTCAAACATTGATGATTATCAACTTCATTAGTATTATCCTCAAAAATCCAGTACAGGTGGGGCAATTTATTATTGTTTTTATTAACCGTAACTGATCTTTCATGTTGCCTAACGCTCAACATAGTAGACTATGTTTTAATGAGGCCATTTCTTACATATTAACACTTACATTAAATCTAAAAATCTAAATTTTTATTATTGGTGGAGGACTTTAACAGTGTACAAACTTCATCTGTGTGTTTCCCTTCACACACTTTATATGTGAACAAAGCTGGATGAGAAGGGAGAGCAGTTGTCATTACACGTAAATAGTTTTTGTCCAAGTTTCTGTTTTACGTCCTAACCTCCTCTACATGGACAGCTGAAAGGCTTAGACTGGTGTCTTTAGCTTTGGAGCTGCTGCAGGTTCTCATTTCATTTTTTTAACTTTATTGTCAATGCCAACGCCATCACACTGTAAGTAGACAGGATAAAGTCTCTGTATTGTAAAACATCAGCACGTGGATACAGCTATTACACTCAGTAATAGATTTAATGTGAATGCACTTATTACATGCCATACCTTTAAATGTGAGGACTGTCACGTAGTAGAAAGAAGAAAGAAAAAGGCTGAGGACTGGACACTGTAAAAAATCTGTAATTTATACAATGAGTTACTTTTCTGGCTTTGGCTTCCTTCGTCGGGACCCTGACCACAGACAGTCTCTGTAACCTCTTTAGAGATAACTATGGTAATACTTAGCTCTGTTTTTTGCTGCAATAGTATGAAGGGTGGGGGACCACAGTGACTACCTGATCCTTAATATGTTTCAGAAGGGTAATACTACTTATAGAGGCATGGGGAAGAACATTTTGTCCCTGTATGAGAGGAGGACTGGTGTGTAGTACTTTGGAGAGCTCTGAGCACATTCTTGCACCTGTCTCTGCATTTAAATGAAGTCATCAAAGCCAGAGAAGAACCATTAGTGGGGCTTGTTAATAACACTTTGATTAGACTGTAAGGGTTTTTTATAATTCTTTGGCGCAACATGAACAACCTTGAGCCTCACTCACGAAACTTCAAGGACGACGTTTCACAAGGCGAACTATGACTCCACACTGCTGGCTTAATTATTAACAAATTAAAATACATACACCATGTAATCCTGATTTTAAAAGACCTAAAATGAACTCAAATGTCGCAACAACTATTCAGTAGAATAGAAATAAAATTTTGTACATACATTCATGTTCCCAAGACAATGAATCCCAATGACTTCTACCTTCTACTGCCACCAGCAGGTTGACATTTTAGGTTATAACTGAAGTATCTTGACAATATTGCCATTGAATTTTGTTCAGATATTCGTGGTCCCCAGAAGATAAACTGTCATAACTTTTTCGATCCTCTGAGTTCATTTAGTTCAGTTCATCTAGCACTACGACCAGTTTGTCCAATACATTGGTTTATAACCAAATACCTCCAAAATGAATTACATTCCTTATTATCCTCACATGTAATTCATGTTAACATCATGGTTAGCATGTTGTGCTAGCATATAGCTTAAAGCACTGCTGTGCAGCAGCCTGACAGAGCAATTAGCATGGCTATAGACTCTTAGTCTTTCTTTTCTCTACATGTTATCTCGTTATGTTGTCTTATTTCATTGTATCTATTTAAGTTATTATTGATGTATCTGTTACTTATATAAAAAAAAAAAGAGTCTTGTTAAACAGGGCTTTCACACATAGCACATAGTTTCCATGAGGTAGAGCAATTTCTAATAAGTCTAAACAGACTACATGAACAGTGTATTCAATGCTATAAAACAACTAACTGACATAAAATTCTAATTATATAATATAATCAGCTATATAAATATTTTCTGCCATGCTGATTGATGCATGATTTTAGTCCTTGTAGGATCGCAAAGAGTTAACACAGGGAATTTCAAGACACACAAAATTAAACACAATTATCTTCTGCTTAGTGAAAATGTGCTTAAATCCTCCCATCAGCACTTTGAATGTAACAGCACTGTCTGAGTGAATGTTTGCAGGGTTTGATTGTATTAACTAAGCTGCCATATGCAGTGTTCTGCTGATGCCTGGAGTGATCTTACTCTTTGGTGCAATTGCATTTGTACGCATTGGTGAAATCAACTGAGGCTATTATTACTGTCTATTCTCTCCATGCACCCAGGCATGTGGATTGACATGAAAATGCAAATCTGTGTTCACTTGGGGGATACTGTGTACTGATCCTGACCGTGGAAGACTTTGACCCAGTGTCAGCCTCAGGTTATGTTAGGTAACTGAGGAACTGCCAGCCAACTGTTGATAATCACATTCTTTGTGCATATTTGATGCATTAGGATTAGCAGTTTTTCTATACTGTATGAGTAAACATACAACAAAATACTTTGGGTTTTTGGGCTGTGGGTCAGACAAAAGCATCTTAAAGTATCACCTTAGACTCTGGGGTATAGACATTTTTCCATATTTTCTAAACTAAATTACTGTGTGATTATTTGTTAGTGATGTAAACTCAAAATGCCAATGTACAAACAGCTGGCACTTTGGAATTTCTTCATGGAATATTAACACCTGGTATTCCTGCACAGTTAGATGAGAAGATTGTTAACTAGTCTCATGTCTATATAAATGCAATCTAATGTAAATATGAAATAATAACCAGCCATTGGTTAGCTTAGCTTAGCATAAAGACTGGAAACATTGGAAACAGGTAACAAAATCCACCTTCTTGCACTTCATAACTTCCTGCAGTCTTGTCAGACAACCAGAGAGACCAGTCCAGGAAAGACTATTTCTTGGCTCCAAGCGCACGATCTTCTTGTCTAAATCTCAGCAAAAGCAAAGAAGCAAGTTTCACAAAATGTGTAACTATTCCTTTAACAACTTTGTGTGGAAAAAAAAAAAAGCTCTAATGAAAAACATTAATGTGGACTGAATTCCAGATTGAAAGTCCTTAGCTAGAAATAATGAATTCTTGAAAATACAGGCCCAAGCTGATGACTTTCTTGGTTTGGTATTTGTCAATTAGTGCTAAGTATGACTAAGTCAATAATGAATCTCATTAGTTTTTCTGTCATTGTCTGTCTTTCACCCTGGTAACACACTGTGTGTGTTCTTTTACTTCTTAGCTATGAAAATTCTAAATTTTCAATACGTATCTAACACCAGAGTCACCAATCTATTTTGATAGTCACGGGCAAATGACATTTGACAGGAAGAAGAATATCATCTTTTCATCAAATTAGGCAAAGAAAGATAATACATTTGAACGGAGTGACAGAGGAGAAGACAGACAGGGCGGCATGGAGGGAGACATTTAAGTGCCAATGCTTGTTGCTGTCATCCACAGATAAGAGCACAAGACACACACACACACACACACACACACACACACAAACAAAAAAGATGCTCTCTGCCCTTTCCTGTCTCTCCCTCAGGGATACTTGTCACCCCAAACTGAAAATCAGTTTGTCTCACTCACATCAGTCTCCTTGGCTACCACTCGCTGTCCATTTTAACAAGGCCTTGAGGGCTTTCTTAGTGTAACACTGAGCCAGTTTAGCTGGGGACATTCAAACGAATCAAGTCTCTCTTCTTTGAAATATATAAAAAAACAAAAAAACAAAAACAAACAACAAACATGAAAAGAAGCAGGAAAAACACAGTGAAGCCATGTAACATCCAGTTGGTCTGCAACACTTTGCAGTGAAGCTTCACAGTGAATTACTGCATGTTGGAGATTTGGGTCTTGGAGAATGTTTGATTTTATGGTTATGACAACATAAGAAGACATGATGAAGAACATTTAACAAAATTTATGAGGCATCTCTGTCTTCTATACATGAATTTTACTCTCACAAATTCAACATATTTGCAATCTCATTGACGTTGGGTGTCTTGTCATACTGTGGTGTGAGGAGCAGAAGACTATGGAGTATTTCAGCACCTTAATGAGACCTACACCTGTGACAGCTCCGTTATTGGTGAGACGTTGAAGGAACAGGTACCGAACATGGTGTGCGTGCGTGCGTGTGTGTGTGTGTGTGTGCGTGTGTGTGTGTGTGTGTGTGTGTGTGTGTTTGGGGCCTACACAAAATGCAGTCTTCATTATCATTGTCACTAGGTTTCCTACCTAATGTAACTGTCCCATCTTACTGATGAGACACATAAATTACTATACATGGGAACAGAGACATTTGACATCTGTAGAAATTAAACCACTGAAGGAGTAAAAACACATTTTTCAGTTGCTGTTAAGATGTTTTTTTATCTATTTATGTGGACTTTCAACTACACTGTTGAATTCCAAACATTTCGATAATGTGCATCAACAGAAATGTGCTGAATAGCAAATCATTTTTCTGGGTTTGTGTTTGGCACATAGCAGGGTCATGGCCAGAAGTGCTGCAATTGTCCAAACTAAACATGTTTAGATTTAATCTTTAAGAAGTCGCTGAGAATTTGGTGTGGTAAGCAAGTGGACAAAAATCTGGGAAGAACTTTATTCTAATTCAATAGTGTACGTAAGGACTATACATGGATGGATACCATGTTCTAAGACAGCACCTTGCTCATCACAATGAACGAGTTACATGGAGCATGTATGCTGAAAAAGTTTTTCAGGTTTACTCCTGGTTTTCTGGCACATAGAGTCATACACTGGTTAAGCACGCATGACACATGTATCAATGTGTGTCACTTGTGACAATTCACTGAAACATTTTGTGTATGGGAAAAGTCGTTTCAGGTCAAATGACCTGCAGTTCTGATTTAGCCACTATGGCAAAATCCCAGCATTAATCAACAGGAAATTTTCAGAAATTAGACCTACTGTATGTATGTATGTGCTATAGTAGTCTAAACCAACACCCACTAAACATCAGTACAGTAACCATTGGTATACGGTCCACCGTTGTTTTCATGTCAGATTAATTATCTCATGTCAGCAGATTCCCTTCACACATGAAAGACAAATGCTATAATTGTGTGGCAAAATGTCACCTGTCATAACCTGTACATGAGGATTAAGGGGGATTAAACTGTACAAGGATTAAATGTTTTGATACAGTCAAAAAGTAAAGTTTGTAATTATACATTAGATTAATAAATACACATTTATATCAATCCTCATTCCTACTCCTACTGCTAATATCTGTCTTTTGATATATTAATCAGGTGTGTCTACTTTGTTTTTTCAAATATTGTAAGAAATACCACTGGTCACTTTTCACCACATTTGGTGCAAGTGGTCTCATCGTATTTCTTAGATATTCAACAGCAACAAAAAAAGAGAAGGTAGTTGAGTGAATCAACCTTTAACATGAGCGAAGAGAAAAAGGTCAAGAGGAAATCTTACCGTACAATAAAGAATTTTGAAATTGTAGAAGTTAAAATAGGAGAATTTAGTGTGACTTTGTTCTCACTGTAACACTGAAGATTTACATGGTTCATGCGACACCCCTGCATTTGCTGAAAACATCCTCATCTTCCTTTGCCTTCATGTGTTCTACATTATGTTGTTGAAGTAAATACAAATAAAGTGTAATTCTAAAACAAAAGATTGCCAAGGACAGAGGACAAATTAAGAAAAAAAAACTTTCCAACCGCTGATTATTAAGGATGCATTGGATGGTGAATTGATCACAAATTCAATGTGAGAATGAAGCAACTAGGTCCAAACAACAGAGCAACAGACAAAGCTCAAACAGCAGGATAACTGTATCAGTGGCTTCATATCAACACATACAGCCTTAAACCTAAGTATCTTAAGCTGTAAATAATGTATTCACTGATCTCTGGCTTGAAAGTTTAGACACACAGGGACAAATTTGAGAGTTTTTCAAAGTGATAAAATCCTCAGCTTTCACCTCTTGCCAAAGCTTACCTTATGAGCACAGACACTCCCACGTCCTCACAGTTCTTGTAGACTTGCCCCCACGTGTCCTGGATGATCTCCCTCTCAGCATCAGACAGCGGCTCGGCGCGCTCCGGACGATCCTCGCACTCTACCTCCCCTCTCCGCACCCCCAGCAGCTGCGGAGGTGGAGGTGGCGAAGGTGGCGGCGGAGACTCCCTGCGAGACATCCTCCTGCGGCGCAGCAGCCCGGAGGCTCCCAGGAGGGCCCGGGGGAGGTAGGGAGCGAGGGAGGGGGGGAGGGAGACGGAGAGCTGAGACCCCACGGCGGGAGCTGGGAGAGAGTCGGGATGAGAAGAGGAGCAGAGAGGAGGAAGAAGAGGAGGAGGAGGAGGAGGAGACGGAGGGGACTAGAAGAAGAGAGGAGGCAGGCGGTGCTCACAGCCGATTAAAAAGAAAAGGGAAAATGAAGCTTCCAGTCCCCCCACTGCCACCCACCACGCTCTCTCACTCCAAACTCTTTTGCTTGTCCTCCCTCCAACTAAAAACTTATTTCTCTTACTGCTGAGCTCTCTCTCGCTCTTCTCCTCTTTTCTCCTCACTCTTTCCACTTCTCCTCTCCCCACCTCTTTCTCCCTCTCTCCCCCAGTGAGGGAGATGCCTCTCAGTGATGCTGTTGTTCACCAGTCACTTGTACTCTCCCTCTCCCTCTCCCTGATCCTCTCGCTCTGGTTTGAGGAGATGAGGCGTGTGGAGGCTGTGGTGTGTGTTCTGTGGACCTGATGGAATGAGAGTGGGGTGGGGAGAAAAGAGAGAGAGAGAGCGAGGGGGGTGGAGAGATCTGGAGGTAAAGAGAGAGAGAGAGCATCAAGGGCTTCTGCACATGTTTGAGCACACATATTGTCACATCCAGTGAGTGACATGTATGTATGCATGCACTCGTCTATTTCTGTTTTTAGACACACCTATTGACATCTAAATAAATGCAGAGAAAAGGCTTATTCCTCTTATTCTGCTTCTTATTATTATAGAGATACATTCCCTCTGCATATGTCTAAAATATTATAAAATTCGCCTTTACGCAGATGACACTGTTTTTTGTGTTGCTGATTACAAAATCGCAACTCCTTTAGAGCTACTTTAATTGATATATTTAATAACAATGGATCATATGACTATAACCCTATTTATACTCAGTCAGGTCATGCCTCATTGCATTGAAATTGAATTTCTCAGAGCATGTGCGGAGGTCGCTAACTTTGTTCCCCATTTGGTGCCATAAAGTGGGTTTAAGTGAGAATGAACTAAAACACTAAAACTATGAGCTGAAAGGTGCTATAATTTGGTTTTGTTGTTGGTTTGCCACTACAAGTGACACATTACACATAGTCATTTGATCTATTATTATAAACAGATATAAAATATTGATTATAACCACCTTAGAGTCATTCGGTGATGTCAGTGTTCTGCTACCTTAGAGTGGCCAAAAGAATCAATTAATCCAGGTTTAATGCACTGCAAGATGCCTTTATTAGCCTTAAATTAGTACTTAATGACAAATGTCATTTCATCCCAGAGAAACAGAGATCACAGAGATAGAGATGACAAAAATATGCAATTCTCCACTATTGAAATAAACTAAAAGATTTGGCATCTGGTTTGATAAGAAATTTGAATTTAAATACCACGTAGAAAATCTTGTTGGTAAACTGTGACAGATGCTTAGCCTACAGACACAAAAGCAGCTCCCCTCTGATTTGTACAAATAATCTTGTTGCGCCAGTTTTCCTCTCACTTCTTGGTTATAGGGATTTTTAAATATCAACATGCAGCTGTCCCGAGAGACCCCTAGATTTCATTTACCACCCTGCCCTGAGGTTCACCACTGGTGATAATTACAACACTCACCACTGCTTTCTATAAGGTAAAGTTGATTGGCGTTCCCTGTCTGAAACAAGTAATAACCACTGGTATTGATGCAATGCTGTTGCAAAATTGCCATCTTAAATCTCATCTCTGGCACTACACGCTTCAGTGAATGGTTTAATGCTCCAGGAGCTCCAAACCAGAACTGGTCTTGAAAAGATTGCCTTTGCTGTTTGTGATGTTCATCATGGAATAAAATACAGCGGCACCAAATCATTCATACCTCTGTAACTTAAATAACATTTGATCTCTACCTGCTTGTGATTGGTTTCATTGACTGAGCCTGTACATTCTTAATTGTCACTTTTCTGTTTTACTCATTGAATCTGTTTTTTTGTGTGTTTCTGTTTTTACACATAAATTCAAATTCAAATTTTAAATATAATAGTTGTATTGTATAATAGTTGTGTGTGTGTGTGTGTGTGTGAGTGTGAGTGTATATATATATATATATATATAGTTTACAAAAATCTATTTCAGGCTTTACGACTCAGATTATAAACAACTTCCTTCGCTGTTGGTGGAAGACAGAAGACTATACGTACAGATTATGACCTTTCGCCACAAGGCAACACAGACAGCTAACAAATAACCCGTAGACATACAGTACATAAAACTGTCTTTAATTACATGTATAATATGTGTAATGTATAAAATTACTGCACCATACATGGAGCTTCTGGCATGACAGTATTTGCATAATTAGACTTGATGGACATCTTGGGAAAATCTTCCTTTCCGTATCCAAAATACATAAGGATCTTTTTTAAATAATCCCTTTTGATTATATATTTTCTAATTTGCTTTATATTATAATTTTCATTGCTTTCCTTTTCTCTATCCACCATTTTCCCTTTTGTGCCTTGGCAGCATAAATCTATTCACATACCATGCCAAAAAGCTGATTTAAAATGAGGGGAAAAAAGGGAAATGATAGCTACTTGTGCTGAAGAGATGCAGCTGCAGTGGACAGAGGGCACAAGCTCAAAAATAGAGATGTGTGTATTTCTGTACACACAAAGTATACATATAGTTTGATAGTGAGAAGATTCTGCTTCTTCATAAACAAATGCATCAGACAGTTTGTAGAAGTAAAAAAGAATTTGAGGATTGAGGAAAGGAAATAGATCAGAATGTAAATACTCTCAATACATTGGCTGCTACACAATCACAGTATTAATTCATTTTTAATCCTTTAAATTTTAATCAAGCCCCACCATCAATATATTATTCAGAACCACATTGTGTCTAAGGATTGGCAAAGGTAATTTTGACCAGGATTTCAGAAATACTGAGGTCACAAGTCCAGTTAATCAGCAGGTGGGTTCACCTTTCACCTGTTTCCAAAAGAAACAAACTTGTTTTGGAAATTAAAACTTAACATAAAAAAGAGGAATCAAGAGGAATAACACATGATTCTATGATAGAAAATATTTCAAGCAACGTGACTTTTTTGTTTTGGAAATGGGTGAATTCATCTCACCCCACTGAAGAAAATATGAATTCAATCATGGACAAAATGACCACGATTGAATGACTGATGATTGAAAGATCATGATTTTTGCAGTTGTTCCAAGAGAGTACACCTATCTGTACTTGCACTATCTCTACTACTCGAAGACGGCGCCAAATGAGGTCAAACACTTATCTATACTCAATCTGGTACCGTGGTATTGAAAACGCCACATTTGACATTCCCTATCTGCGCTGCAAAAAAGGAAGAAAAAAAGAAGAAAAAAGATGGAAATGTTTGATAAACTGGTGTCTAGACAAAAGCAGAATAGGGATGGTGGAGGACGATGCTGATGACAGGTCTATTATGCCACAGAGGCGACTAGAGAAGCCAACAATTGAGAGATGGAGCTGTCACAGCATTTTGCAAAATGTGCCACACCAAAGGGTGTCACTCTGTCACTCGTCAAGACAAGATGAAATAACTCACTCAGACATCTTGCATCTGTCACTCAAGATATGCCAGTGCTCAGTATGTGACATAAAATTTAGAAAGAAATATACTCAGTCTACTATATTGTGACTGGTTCATATACAAAGCAATACTGTGAGTGAACACAGAGGAAGAGTATATGGGGACATATGGTCAGAAAATATGACAAATCTGAAAGAAATTAGTTTGACTCTGGAAAACTGAAAAACGTATTGTGTAACATACAGTATATCTGTCATATAGTATGTGTGAATATGTGTAACACATGCATAGACGGTTGTCCGGTTACTGCAACTGGATCTCTGTCAAGCTGGGAGTCTGCAAAGCTTTACCTTTACTGCTGCTGCCCTCTACTGGCTGCTGCACTTCAAATAACATGAGGCGATTTCATGTTGTCAAATTATTCCAGCAATAAGGGCATGTAAGGTGAAATGGTATGATGGCTGCTTTATATAAAGGGTTTGCGACTTTTAGTGCAATTTGACATTTTTAATCTACATCTCAAAAGCCAAAGGTGTCACTGCTAGGGTCTCAGAAAATAAGACACTCTCCAAGTACTACAATTACGACAGATGTTAAAATACAGTAGAGAAAGCTAACCATCTTTATGCAGGAGGCAGGTTTATTAATAAGATGATTATTTATTGTTCCTGAACAGAATTGGTTCAAGGATAAGAGCTAATTTGGTGGGACAGGGGTACTCCTGATCTATACTTTCCTTCCTAATATTTCCTATTTAGGGCCATAATTTCAGTTTTTGAACTATTGATTGTACCTTAGCCTGTACTGATGTCACCTTTTAGCTCATAACTAATCATGGATAAATGTCTAACTCTAACCTTAATCCTATGACAAAATATTTCAGGAAAAACAAAATATTATTATTTCTATTAATTTTAAATTACATTCCAGCAATCTCAGCTTTTTATCATTTGAAATGTTGTAGCGTTTCGATAGTATAATATGCTTTTAAATATATATAGTACCACTAGAGGGAGATCACACACCACCAGTGGTACACATACCATAGTTTGAGAATCAGTGGTCTTGGTGACAAACCTTTGCTCTGTTGTGACCTGTGCAGCAATGGGCATCAAAGCAAAGCTCCATGTTCACCTGGGGAAGGCCATGGACCCTGAGCCAGAAAGGACACACTGCGCCTTGCAGCTGAAGTTGGCACAGACAACCAAAGCCTTTATTTCGCAGTAGGCTAATCTTGGATGGAGATAATTAGATCACAATTTAGTAGGAAGTGTATCTACAGAAGCTTTATAAGTGAATTAAATGGGGCGCCAGAGTGGCTCACCTGGTAGAGTGTGTATCATGTATCACTTCCTTTGCTGCTGTCAGACTGTAAACAAAATTGAGTGAATACCATTTTTATTTCACTGCTTTAGTCATCAACATGATGTAGAATGTAAACACAGACTGCACGAAAATGTGATCCTGCTCTGCTTATAACAGACTACATAATACCAGCACACAGTCCAGTAGGTACAGAATATAGGAGAAATTAAATATTCATAACTATGTTTTTATTACAGTATAATCACCTGACAAACAGAAAAAAAAATAGCCTATAGAATAGATGCAGATAACTGCATGAGAAATGTGCACAGCGTGTGGTCACATCAAATTATTTCCTGTCAAGCTAAAATTGCATTTAAAGGTCGAATGTATAGTATTTAGAGGGCTCTATTTACAGAATAGGGCAGGAATTAAATTTAATAATGTAATGTATCACTATGTTTTCATATGTTCATATGTTTTTGACATAGAAGCAGAGAGACAAATAAAAGGAAAACAAGCTGTGCTTTGACTAAGACACTAATTGGCTACAAAGTCAATAGACCCTTTTTGTCTGTGGATATTTCACCTGTTGGTTAGAAAAAATACATGCACGCCATCATACAGGTGTAATTAATAACGTTGATGATGTTCAGATTATGTTTGGGTCTCCCAGTTTCAGCGCATTGTAATTCTGCATTACTGCTCACTGTAATAAGTGTAATCATTATTGTTATTAGGTACACATATACTTTTCCTGCTATGACATGTCAAAATGTCTATTGTGAAAAAGATCTATGGGTAATTTATTGGATCTGCCCATAGTCAACCCACCTGCTTTTGATTTTGAATTCAAATTCCCTCCAGCAGGTCATTTTGTCTGTGCCTACGTTTATTTATTTTTCTTTAAAACAAGCAAACACATAGGGCAGAGCATATTCAACATATCAACGTGGCTCAAACATTTTTGATATTACAGAGATGCACAAACATCCAGAAACAAGAGGAACTACACTGTGAATAAGCGACCAACAGTTTTCCTTGGTTTAAGAAAAGTTTAATCTTGGAGGCTGAATCTCAGACAGAATGACTTGTTATGACTGATAGATGTACCAGACCCTACCAGATATAAATATAAGTTCACAATATGAAATGAATGTGTGTCTGTGTGTGTGTACATCTGATATATTCAGGTATGAAACGGTTATACAGGTTATACACTCAAATGGAGTTCCTGCTCCATGAGGTTTTGGAGCTGGAGGATGTGGGCACAAAGTACCAGGTTGGTGTCAGAGGTATCATGTTAGTCAAGGAGAGGTACAACCCAACCACTGTATGATGTATATACGTTTTGTTGTATGTATGTTACGAACGTGTGAACTGCACTTTGTTTCTATTTTGAAATTAGTGCAAAAGGAACAATATTTAACAACATAACTTGGTAAATAAGTAGTTATACAAATGAAATGCTTTCTTAAAAAATGCTGAAAGCTAGATACTCCTTATTAAGGCTCTGCTGATTTTTTAATGATAGATAAGCAAAATAATCCAAATCTATGCAAGACTCAATATGACTGTCTTCGATTTTGCCAACACCTAAATTTATTTGGGCTTAATGCAAGTCTAGGAACTCAAGTTTTATAAGCACACCTGTGTAGTTGGGAAAAGCAATAAACTATGATTAAGATGACAGAAAGCAGAGTAAGCACACAGATGACAAACTAATATCAAACTAACTGAACTTTTTTGTCTGCACTTTTGTTTCATTTTTTTCTGACATTTTTCTAAGTTTTTGCAGCTCTTCATTATCAATCTATTACATGGAGGCACATGGTCTGTATTAGTAATGTCAGTCTTTATGCAACAGAGGGCACTATTTCAACATTAATAATGTGCTGCCAGTCTGAGAAGAAAATCATAACAAACAAGAGAGACAAAATTAATTTAACAGTGTTTGCAGGATTTATGTTGTATGTGATGTATGTGTCACATACAGGTGCTATACAAATTAGGTTTTTCATATACAGTATAATACAATATATTATTATTACAAAAGAAGAAAATAGATAAGATTAAAAAAAAGACAAATGAGATTATATAAGGTAATATTGCATAAAAATAGAAAAAAATAAAATAAAAAAAGAAGATTAAAAATGAGAAAAAAAGGTATATAAAGGAGGACAGTGAACAGAAAGTAGAAAAAACTCTTAAAGCAGTACAATAAAATAAGATCATAATAAAGTGTTAATAGGTCTAGTATATTCAGTCATTTGTTTTATCATATGTGTCTATGTGAAATTAATCAATCTACATAAGTTCCTATTATTCAAATGTTTACTAAATGTTAGTATAATGTTCTACAAACGTGTAAAGCAGCAGAAGCATCCATTGGTGTGCAGGTGTTGATATCTTGGGCGTCAGTCGTCAACTATCAAAGTTTGGGGATGGAAATTATTTTGGACCAATCACGGTAAGGCGTCAGACTTCGAGAGCCAATCATATTCCAGATTTGTGTTGTGGGTGTCGCCCGAAAAAAAAAAAAAAAGTGTGCCGCGGTGTGGTGCATCCTCCCCGGCCGGCGAGAGTTCGGTTGAGAGGGTGCTGGATGGTGGGGGAGTACCACTGATGAGAGAGCGGGCGAAAGAAGGGGCTGTTTTAGCACGCATTGGTGGATTATTACATTCATCTACTGGATACTGTTGAACACCTGGACAGGGTTTATTCGTCTACTGTGTGTGGTGAGTTCAGCATAAAGCATAAAGTCGTTTCTATGTGGATGTAAGTGGTTAGCAACAGTAACCGTTAACGTTAGCTAGCGGATTATTGTGCCATGACTTCTCAATGATGGAGGACCATCAGCTCTGCTAATGTTAGCCGGCGCCGCACAGCCAACGTGCTCTTTGTGTTAGTCTAATATAATCTTAAATATTTTGTTATCTACTGTAGAAGTTTAACCTTGAGGAGATAGCGTGAAACGGTGTGGTCATTGTCCGCTTGCGTTTATCCCCACCCAGACGTCTTTGAGCCACCCACACCCATGATGGGATTTTGTCTGAGGAGGCTGCTCAATACAACCCCAAAACTCTCCTTTGCATAGAAATAAGACTATTTTGGGAGATTGTTGTTCACCTTGTAATTGTTTAAAGTAACATACGCGTTAGTATAAACCTCCAGTTTTGTGTTAGTTTGCTTATCAGAGCAGCCGAGTCCTTGCAGGCATCTTTTCGAGCGGGTGGGATATGAAAGCACAGCACGCCAACTTTGAGCTAACGTTAGCAAGCTAACCTAGCCGATGCAGCTGTTTGGCCCAGCCGGGGTTATACGTTTTCTCAGTCCACGATGAGCTCATTGTGACAGCTAATTGCAATTTCTTGACCCTCTTCTGTTAAAATATCATCACCGGAAGTGCGGCGTGCTTCATATCCCCGGGATGTGGAGCTGAATGCGGGATGAAAGTTGGTGCTTTCCACTTGAGAGTGAGGGGATGCACTGACCCCCCCATCCCTTGACCTGACCCAGATTCGTTTATAACCAGCGCCTGATTTAAGCATGGGACTTGATTGTAGGTTAAATATCTCTGAGCATTCATCAGCTGATGTTGTCTCAGATTAAAAAGAAGCAAACTGGAGTCAGAGAGGTGCTTTGTGTCATGGATAACATTCAGACTGGTCTGTGCATCAGCGGTTGAGGGCATCAAGTGTGATTATATGCTTATATAATGATAAAGAAAGTCAAGGAGATAGCTTACAATTATTTTAATGATATATTAATCTGCTGATTATTTTCTTGGTTAATGATTTGGCCTGTAAAAATACCAATCACAATGTCCTTAAACCCAAGGCATCATTTTCAGATTGCTTGTTTTGTGTAACCAACAAAAACCCTACATATATATTCAATATACTATCAAATAAGACAAAGAACAGCAGCAAATGCCCACAAACGGACAGGTCAAACTTGGAAATGTTTGACATTTTTGCTTGGAAAATGGCTTTTAACGAATATTCAATTATCAGAATATTTGCTGATAAATCACTATACTCTAATTTTATGATTTGGAAGCCGTGCCTTGGTTTATGGTTCAGATTTCTGCCTTGTTTTTGTTACACAACACAGTCAGGGTTTCCCTCGGCTTTTGAAGAAGCTCAAATGGTGAAGTCACTCTACATGTGGGTTGGTTATGCACAGGGATGGAGGTGTAAAAGCTTGAAGCTCACACACCAGTTTGTGTAGGCCAAATATGTCCTGCTGGAACATTGCAAAGACCTAAAGCAAAGGACAGACTGAAAATTAATCCAACAAGAAGACAGAATACAAATAATTCAAAGTACATTTTTATTTGTTTTAATTTTCTCTCATTTCTTCAGAAAGACTATCCTGCTTTTCTATCTAAGAGTAATGTAACAGGTGCTCCCTCTCATGCTCAGTTTGTCACTGTTTATAAGAGATTATGATTCAAAAGGCGGTGCATACGCTTACTGTATATGCACAGATACACAGATGACCCACATTTTTCTACTAGTAGTACATTAATCTAAGGTTAGCCCTCACAAATCCCTGCTGGTTTATGACAGGCAAGCAGTGACCTCCATGGATGACTGTGATAAGATGTGTCACTCGTCAGTTAATCAGACATGTCCTGAAATATACTTATTAAACCATAATATCTCCTCACTGAAACATAAATTATTCTCATAATGATGATGATGATAATAATAATGCCACTAAGGCAAAGGCAAGTGAATGCCTAGCTTCTTCTGAAAGAAATATGAGGATTTGTTATATGTTTGGTTCCAGTTCCTTAAAACAGAGTCTGAGCCAGCATTTAACGGTCATTAGAGAAGCTGTCTCATCCTTAAAGCACTTTACCACCAGCTTCAGCATTTAGCTATATTGATTGCAGCTTGGTTGAATCGATATCTTACATAAATTGTCAAAATACAAGTCATGGTGCTACCATCCAAGAGTTAGATAAAGTTTAGGTAGTTTGACATCATGGCTGCAAGATATGGCAATATATACAATGATATAATATCAATTTCAATAATCAGACATTTTGCTGTAGCTCATATAGCATGGTAGCTCGCCCTTGAACACCTAAGTTTGATTTTGGCCCTTGAGCTCATTGAGCAGGATCTGCTTCATGGTGACATTGGATTTTTATATAATGTTTGCAAGTTTGATTTGAGATTTATCTGGTTATTTTCAACACATTTTCGATTGTTTGTGATGGAACTGATAGTGTGACAAAAAAATCACATGTACTATGATAAAAGGATTGCTACATCCTTGAATGTCTCCCCCTGGACTAGGGCTGACCCTTAAATGTCAATGATGTCAATGATTCAAATCAAAAGTCGTGAAACACATGTTGAATCTTGTCAGTCAAATCACTGCTTGTATTTATTCCTTTGAAGCTGCTTTGATGTGCATGATATGTGATAACATGCTATTAGCATATGGTAACAGCATCCATGTCTTGTCTCAAAACTAACTGTAATGGAAATAGAGATGGGAGATGGAAATGCAGGGCAGTTTTTTAGTTGCTCTGACTTTCAACTCTGGTGCTGATTCTCAGCAAAGCCAGCTAAGCCACTTTTGAACCAGAGGCAGGAGCAACCTCCTCTATGACAGCACTGTCAACAGTCACGCAGGATTTGATAACTGAACTATTATCAGGACGCACACTTTTTATCTCTTAGACTTGTGTAAATGATGAAATTACTGATGGCTGAATTCCATTTAGCTGCTTCAGTTTCAGTGATATTGTCACACTGTCATGGCTTACTGGGACGCTTGAATAGAGCCAAGCCATTAATGTTAATGTTAATAGTAACACCGTGCTTTTCCTGCTATGACAAGTCAAAATGTCTGCAGTGGAAATGGTTTATTAAAAGATTTTTTTCACACAGTCTTGAGTCATAGTGGTGATCTCATCTGTCCTCTACAAAGTGAACGGTGTGACATTAGTCAGCTGCATTTGTTGGTTTAGATAAACATTATACTTTCTCTCCTCTTTGCAGGTGACATAGTGTGTTCTGCTTCTGGTTTCCAGCAGCAATGTCACAGAGGAGTGGGCAGGAGGACCCGGAGCGGTACCTCTTTGTGGACCGCGCCGTGGTCTACAACCCGGCCGCACAGGCCGACTGGACCGCCAAGAGGCTAGTATGGATCCCATCAGAACGCCACGGCTTCGAAGCTGCCAGTATTCGGGAGGAGCGTGGAGATGAGGTGGTGGTGGAGCTGGCAGAGAATGGGAAAAAGGCGGTGGTCAACAAGGATGACATCCAGAAGATGAACCCGCCAAAGTTCAGCAAAGTAGAAGACATGGCTGAACTCACCTGCCTGAACGAAGCCTCTGTGCTTCACAACCTCAAAGACCGCTACTACTCTGGCCTCATCTATGTAAGTATTTATCATTTATTAGTAACAACTACTCATAACCACATGTATTCATTATCTTCCACTTTCAAGAAACCAAATTGAGGTCTTTTTAATTGTAGTGCTTAATCACTGTGTCAGCATGGAAATCCATCCAACTGTCCATTAACTGCATTTTAAAATATTACTGAATCCCCCAAGATTCCTTCATTCATATTGCCTAAATCTTTTTCATTCTAACCACAACATCTTAATATCTTATCCATTACTTTTCATACTTAAATCTCTGAATTCAAGAAACTAAGAAACACATTTCCTCCAATGAACAAGCCATCACGTCCTACATAAGCTGCCGATTTCCCTTGTGATTATGACCCACTTAGTGACATGCATTCCTGGAATAGCCAAGACACGGAGCTTGTGGGCCACCTGAGACTCCAGGGGGGAGGCAGGGGCTGAAGGGTTCATGCTTAGAGGCCCGGTCACAAAAACAGAAAAGGAGCTTGGCTAAACTAGATTTTACTTGGGTGAATGTGAGAAGTATGGTCTGTTTTAACATTTCTCCATTCATTAAGAGATTTACATAAAATAATATCATAACAGACTGGTTACAGCTGGGATTGTCTGAAATCATTTACTCATACTTTATTCTTACGTGCACATCATTTAAAAAAAAAACTTTCCATTCAGGTCAAGGGATTATATTCGGTTTTAAGGGAAATGAGCTGCAGTTGAAAGTATTTTTGTGGTTTTCTGTCTTGGCCATTGAGATGGAGCTGTGGAAGATTTATGGATGAAGTCATGACATCTGAAAGGTTAATGAAGACACTATGTATTCTGTGTGTTCATGAGGCATGATTACATCACTGTCATCATCCAGTAGATGGCCTGCCAAACCACCACCGGCATAATGGCATTATGTCCCTCTGTGGTATAATTAAAGGAAAGAATCCTTTCCATACGCAGGTATTCTTACTCTGATGGGAATCAAACAGTCTGTGATGTTCAGTTTATCCTAAGAGTTGTTTTGAAATTAGTGTTTTTACTTTATTATTTTACCCACTTTGTTTGATCCTTATCACATATGATTTCACACAAGCTTTTTGATAACTAAAGTATATCTTTTGAATACGTGTAGCGTTGCATTATCAATAAATGCAGCTGCCATTTTCATGATTGATCAATTAATTGTTGGGTCTACAAAATATCAAAAATGATGAAAAATGTGGATCAGAACCCAGAGAGATGTCAAATTTGCTGTTTTGTCCAACCGGCTGTCTGTAAATCAAATATATTCAATTTGCTATTGTAGAAAATTATATTTATAAAATTGAAGCGGGAAACAGTGAATGTGGCATTTTTGCTTAAAATTTACTTAAATGTGGATTGATTATCAACATTGTTACCAATTATTATTTTTTAACTATTTATTTTAGTTCTGAAAATAAAATATATATTAAAAATATGTGAATTCACGGTCTATTAAATCTACTACACATGTCTCGTGTCTTTTTGTGATCGATATTAATAAAAGCATGTGACATTTGTAACAAGCTTCACAATGCACAAATATGATACAGCAATGAGAGTGCAATCCTCCAACATGACAGAAAAAGAACCAAAATCTTTTTTTCTGTATTGTGGTTAAATATATAATTTAACCACTATCTAATTAATGTAATGTATTTTTGGTTAATGCCCAGGCAAGGGTTTAGCAGTATGAGCTCTGCCATGTGGTCACTGTCTACTGATGGCTCCCTGCCAAGAGACTGCTTGATCTGTTTGTATCTCCTGAGAGCAGATGTTGCTTGCCACCATATTGGAACAAAGCTGATCTTACAAGACTGTTTAAAGTAAATTTTGTATCATAAATCATAAAGGTGATTTCTTTGTAGTTGTGCTGGAGCAAAACTCTTTCTTTATTCTGCACAAGCTACACCAGTGTAGTCATTAAGTTGACTTTTTATTTATTCAGTCCAAGTAAACATCTTTGTATTTTTTAGTATTTTCAGAGGGATTATAATGGGGAGAAAGAAGTGACCCCAGCCTCATCTCTTAGCTCAGGGAGGCCTGCTGAGTCACAGTGTAACCAAACCGCCTTAACAGAGTTCTTTGTGTTCACTGATAAGCAACAGCTGTCTGCTCAAGTAACTGAAAGTGTTTTCAGTTTTTCTGTCAGAAAACTGATGTTTAATTAACAAGCAATCCATGTGTTTGAGTGTTTTTGCTGTTCCAGCATGCCTTTCTTCTGATCCAGTTTTTCATGCTCAGTCAGTGAATTTTTGTGCTGCTAAATTACCATCCTCTTGATTTCTCCTCAAAGCCAAAGTCCCCAAGTGTGAAGCAAATGAACAAAGAGTTTTTATGAGATTTGATTTGCACGCATGCAGAACTCTGTTGGTCATTTTCTTCAGCATTCCCAACTCTGCCTGTTTTCCTGTCCTGCTCATGAGGATTGTGTGACCTTTTAAGTCAGACCAACATAGCATAGTGGCACACAGCAGGCAGTGCATGTAAAGGTGATAATCGTGCTTCAAACTTGTTGACATTGAAACATAAAGGAGAGAAACATTAAGAGGGAAATATATGGCAACTTACTATACTCCTGTTAGTATGGCTGACCAAATATGGTTCAACGTAATAGCTCAGGAGAATGGAGGAGGACTAGATGTAGTCATGATGTCACTGTGATGTATTATTGAATGCAGGCCACTGTATGCTCATCCTTTGTTGCATTGTTGGTGCAGAGTGTACATCCTGAAGAGGATGGTTTGCAGCTCCAGGCTCAGAGCTTTATGTGGAATACTTGTGTGTCTTTAGTGGCAGACTGTTTCTCTGTTCATTAAGCCTACCTTTTACTGGGGTATGAGTCTCTTTGTTCACAACCGAATCCTAGATACAATATCTTTTTTTTTTCTCTTGCCTTTTATCCATGAATGCCTGTCCATGATTTAATTTATTTGTCCAGATGCTGACAATATCTAAGATCTCCATTGTATACTGATGTATTGATTCATTGGTTTGGGGGATTAATCGTGGCCAATAGGACATTTTTACTGTCATTATCGGCGCAACGTGGCTACAATACTGGCCAATGTGCAGCCTCCAAACAAAAAAGGACGCATCTGCTCACAAGTGGAAGAGGCCCAGTCTGTCCTGAGAGTGATCGATTAGCTTGCCAACCCCTGGCAACTAGCCAAAATGTCTGTAATTCATTGTTCGGGAGATGACAGCAGTGCACTGGCCGGAGTACGGGATGTAACCCCGGAGATGTCGGAGAATGGCTAAGCTTGTCTGTTAGGCGCAAGAGACATCACTTGGATTTATTTTCATTGGCCAACAGTTGTATGTCTCAAATGAGTCCTTATTGATATAAGGACTCATTCAGAGTTTGTTGAACTGTGGGTTTTGTATTGAGCACTGACTGTATAATACACAGAGGTGAACTTCAAATTCTTGTGTGTTTCGTGCTTCTTGTTGGTTGCTGGTACCTTTTTTGAAATACCTGGCTGTCAGTGATTGTTAAGGGGCCATAATCAGCTCATTAATTGCCTATCAGCTTTTTCCTGCTCCAAACTATTGTTATTATCTTGACCTTTAAAAATCCACATTGGTCAGCCTCCATTAACATTTAGACCATGATGCTCCACAGCCACAGCATTAGATGTCACCACTAATGGTAATTACAACTCCATTTCATCCAGCCCTTGCCTTTATTGTGACTTCTTTGCCAATTTGCTGGGTTTTTCTCTATCCTGTCTAGAGGTGCATACTTTGTTAAAACCCCAACTCAATGACTCACGTACCATAGTTTCTGTCTAACATCACACTTCCCTGTTTACACATTAGTAATTATTTTTGCTTAATGGAGGCACAGCAAGATGTCTCAGACTGTAATTCTGTCATTCAAGTCTTTTTTTTTTTTTTTTTTTTTTTTTTAACGCTGTCATATTTCTCAGTTGTCAAAGCTGTTTGAATTTAGGTTAGCTCCCTCTCGTAAGCAGTCAAAAGCACACAGTGATGACAGGTTTGTCTTTTTAATCAAGTGCTGTTGAGTGAGATTAAGAGCACCTCGAGATTTAGAGCAAATACAGAGCCATGAGAATCTTCACGATCTGTCTGGGCAGTATTGGAAATAATTCAAATGCTTCTGTCAGACAAAGGCATTTCTTTATGTCCTTGGTAAGTTGGAAATGATACGTACATGTTTTTTTAGTGTTTAAAAGGCTTGGTAAAGCCCAGTTAGCCCAGCAATGTGAAAATGGAAAGCACCGATTAATACAATAGCGGAGACCCCAGAAAATGTTTCCCCTTTTCCCATTGAGAGAGGCTGAGGCACTGTTGCTAAGCACTACTTGGTTCACAGACTTTTATTTGGACATTTCCGGAGGGCTGGGAACCTTTTCAACTGTGTCAGAGTTTCCCTCTATTGAGTTTCACGGGGTTGTAGGCTCAGGGTTGTCTTGACCAGCTCAAACCCATTTCTCAGCTCAAAATAACATACATTATGTATTCAAAGATTGATATGCAGTTCAGCTATCAGCAGATATTGTTGCAGCAAGTTTCCAGTGAGTAGACATTGCTTCTTGCAAGCTCTGCATTTTGAGAAAAGAACAAACCACAACACACTGCCTGGCTGGCTGGTTGGCGTCTTGTTTTGCTTGGTTGTGTAGGTGTCCAACCTCTTGCCCATTGAGCCCCATTAATCCCCCAAATACCCCCTGGGGTTCACCATCAAGGACAACCAGCTGAGTCATTTGTCTCCCCACTGCTTGTGGCCCATGCTGGGTCAGGAGCACTGATCTGTCTGCCTGGCACTGAGCCCACTGTGGTTCATCCTGAGCTGCATGAATTTGATTTTTACCAGCAGTTGCAGTAAGCAAGGTGTGAGTATTGGCCTCTGTGCAATAATGCAACAATGCTACTGCTGGTGATTTCACAGTGACAAATCTGTATGTGGCCAGGTTGCATCACAGAGCTGTGTCTAAAGCATCTGTGCCCATGGAAGAGGTGTGGAGGGGGGTTTTGATGGCCATCTGGTGACATTGCACGCACACACACACACACACACACGTAGGCTACAGCACCACATGACCACTACCGGTGACATCCCTCGCGTGTGCTACTCGTATGCATTTCTGAGAGGGTTTTAGAAACTTTGACTCGATTACTAGCAACATTTGAATTTAATTTGGATCTTTATTTGAGTCAAGGTTTTGGAAATATGGAATAAAGTAATATCATCATGCTGATAATCAGCTATTTATACTACAGTACATTTTTTTTTGTGTGTTGAACTATAACCCAAAGTAGATAATATTGAATTATTGCCCAGCCCTGGTTGAGGCTCCAGAGTATCAGATGACAGATATGTGTTGTGTATGTGTGAATATGTGGTGTGAACATCCAGCCAGGTGACAGTTGAGATGTGTTTGTCAGAGGTCTTTCTCTGACTCGCTCTCACAGACGCGCACACACACAACCCACTCTGCTCCCACAGCATGCTTTGGTCATGTCACCATTGTTCCAGTTCAACAACTGGGTTAGCAGGCCCTGGGCCCCTTGCAGTCCACTGGCCGCCACACAGACAACATAATTAAAAGAATGTGGCTTTGCAGCCCAGCCAAGCACAGAGATCTGAAAGGTGAAAAAAGAGAGAGGGATGCAGCTTAAAGGAGTAAAAAGCAGAATAAACAGACGGTACAACTAACAGAGGGTGATCAGGATGAGAGAAGAGAATAAAAAGCAGTATACTGTCAAACATAACTGCTCAGCAACCTCTTCAGCATGATCATGAGTGGATAGATGGCTGCATTTTATCCACCTAAAACGTTTTCAAGACTTTTGATCCCAGTTATTGATGTGTGATTCAAAAAGCCTTAATCTATCAGTGTCTGTGTACTGTATACTGTGTACCCAATGGACTCCTGAGTTAATGTAGTGTTCCTGCAGCAGCAGCAGACATGTCAGGGATTAACCCTGTCCTGACCTGTTTGACTGCATGTCTGCCTGCATTACACAGCTGAGGGACCGATACAGTGTTCTAGATTGAAATCACCACCCCCTGCATCTAATTTCTGGTCACAGGCAAACCTTGTCTGAATAAAATTACCACCATTTTAATGTGAAGAAAAGGAAATGTAGAATTTCCACATGAAAAGTGAGCAGAGCAAGAATCTTAAATACTGCAGGATATTTGGCCGTGTGCCAGCAACCTGCAGCTGTGCACAGTTTTTTGGCATGATCTGTGAATTCATAATCCACACAACACAATGGGTCTCATGCAAGAAACACTCCTACAGACAGATTTGTCCATAAGTGGCATGTAGTGTACATGCAAATTTAGATTGTGCCATTCACCAATTTTGCCGCATTTTCTCTTCGGTACAAACAAAATTCACGAGTGCTCCAGACATGTTGTATGAGTCATGTACAGTCTGAGCAGGGTTCGACAGTAAATTTTGAGAAATTGGCAACTAATTTTTGACAACACTAGACGTGTTAGTGTGTTTACTCACGTCTGAACAGGTATCTGTTTTAGGGACAATGATGAAACAAATTTAATCGTTTGAATGGGATGAAATGTTCGACTATCCCATCAACAACCAGTATACACTGTATGTCAATGAAATTTCATCTAAGTTTAAAGTAAAAACTAAACTTAGGTTTAAAGAGAGGTTTAAATTTAATCTTTGTAAATTTTAAGATAGCTTTTAAAGTTTGGGGCAACATAATTTAAAGTTAAACCATGACATCATCAACATTTAATCAGGTTTAAAAATGAATCCTCATTGGTACAGCCCAGTCTTAGAGTCTTTTTTTTGTGCACATTCATTGTCAATTTAGTCCATTTAGTGCTCATTATAATCATAATATACTGTGAAATATCAATTGTTGTGTAATGTATTAACAGTGAACCATGTTTTTTTTTTTTTTACAGACATACTCTGGTCTCTTCTGTGTGGTCATAAATCCCTACAAAAACCTGCCCATCTACTCAGACAACATCATTGAGATGTACAGAGGCAAAAAGAGGCACGAAATGCCCCCACATATCTACGCCATCTCAGAGTCTGCATACAGATGCATGCTACAAGGTAAGCCTTGTTTATTGTTTTGTAAATTATTACAGCCTACCTCCTGTGTCTCCTTTCAAAGGTCACATCTACTCACCTTATTTCCAGTGTCAAGGTTGGTTAGGTTGATGCAGTAAAGTGTTTTCTGTGTGTGTCAGCATTACATGGAAATGTTACACCCAATTTATTAGGGTCTCTCTCTCCTTTTAAATTGCACTACATACTATAAAGTATTGTTTGTTTAATCTTCGTTTTGGCATTGTTCATGCTGAATATGTCTTTGCAAAATATTCAAATACTTAATTATGTTTTAGATCAAAATTCTTTTCAGCCCATTAGTGCCGTCTTCTCAGATTTGATTCGTCAATGCTACCAAGAGACCATGAAACTAATAGCATTTTGATGGCACTTCTGTTTTTCACATCAATTCGAAGTGATTCATTTGAAGAATACACAGAGCAACGTGGCGACAACATGAATCCTCCTATATGCTCACAGTCAAGTATCTATATAGACATAATGTTCAGACTTTCAATTCAGTTCAGGCCTCCTTACAGTCTATGCATTAACTCTATCAATCCATACAAATATGACTAGTGTCTTCATCGTGTTTGCTTATCTTTCAGTTACTTAGATTGCATCTTTTGGAGTTAAAGGAACCTGGTATAAATTGGTGAATGGTGTCTCTGTCATTCGCCTCCCCTGTCATCCTCTGGCTGCTCCACATCAGTTCTCTGTGATTTACAGAATTTCCTGATGGACACTAAACTAAACTGTAGCTGCTGTTAGCTAATGTTGGCTCAGTTTGTTAGCTCGACTGCACGGACTGTGAGTTCAGAGCAGCAGGGGAGTGTTTGGGTTAAGGCTCTCATGAGGACACTAACCTCAACCCCCACTAAATCCCCCAAAATACCAATTCTTACATACTGTTGCTTTCATGTGACCGCTTATTTTGTTTTAATTCACTTAGGAACATAAAATCTTGTAAGTGAAGGCGGTCCACTCAGTGTGGTGTCTTCAAAGATTCTTGCCTGGTAGATGGCAAGCTTCCAGGCTCTATGAGCAGTGACTGACTGGGATCAGACCAGCGAGAACAGAGAGGGTGACCCCATTGTGCTTGACAATAGGTCCTTTGTGCGATTGCGAGGGCCGACCAGTGGGGGTGGTGACAAACTGGACAGTCCCGTCAGCCCTTTTTAGGCTTTGCTCTCCCCATGTTGGTACACAGAAGGAAGTTTCGGCGGTGTCAACAAGTAGCTTGATGATACCTTCACCCACAGTAAACTACTGTATTAAGTGACAGCTGCAAGACATTTTTACTACCCGTTTTAAACCACAAATGTTCAGATTTTCTTATTCATGGTTATGCTTTATTAAGTCTAAAGATGCTTGTTGTGATTGTTGTTGCTCTTCACAGCTGATGACGTAGGAGCACAGGAACATGGTTTCAGTCGTAGCCTTGCTGTAGCTGTTATGGAGCTCTGCCAGCTCGTCATTTAGTCCAGCTGGTTTCTTGTCACCTCCTCCTTTTTTCTTCGCATCCTCTATTCTTTACACACTGCGTTTCTACATGACTGGACATAGATGCATGGGGGCAGGGCTGAAAGACCTGTCAATTAGCAATGCATTGATTCCAACATATTTGTGCATTTCTTATTTTCTTGAAGCATTGACCTCTGCCCCGGAGCTTTTCAAAGTGCTGCATGTATACTGTAAGTCTCAGTGTCCACAAGCCTGACTTGTAATTTTTAATGCACTACTACTCCAACCCATTTTTAGTTGTGGTCGTCTCAGAATTAACAGTGTTGTGGTTGAAAAGGAGGTTTGTAGGTTGGAGATTAGCGGAGGCCAGCTGCTGTGGCCCTGAGCATTTCAGCAACCTGGTTAATATAAATGAATATCCAGCTGTATAGATTAGCACTGGTGGTTTATTTTTTCTTTTCTCCAAGTGGGCAATAAAGTCACTGGAAAGACCAACACTTTGGCAGATATCATTCCATGTCCCAGTGTTGAAATTTTCTAACCGTGTGTATGTTTGTAGTTAAAATAACAGCCTGTTAAAATGTTAAAATGGCAGTCTGTTTTTGGCTAATTCAGCAAATTAAATACCTGACAAATCAAGATACTTCATCACTTCGATGCAAAAACCATACAACTATGGCAATGGCCCACTATAGTGCTGAAACAATTTATCCGTAATCGATTAACCATTTAATAAATTTAATCATTCATCAAGGGAAAATCCCATCCATTTATTGTTTTCAGCCTATATCTGTTTTACAGTATTGTATTTGCATATCTTTGGCTTTTGGTTGGACAAAACAAGCAATTTGAAGATGCCCTCTTGATCTCTTGAAATTGTGTTGAGTATTATCCCACATGATTTATCGAAAATTAAAATAATTCTTAGTTGCAGCCCTAGTCCAATACACCCAAATGTATTTAAGAGATAACTACCAGGATATAAACGTGACAACATTTCTGACTTTTGACAAACTTATATCATCTCATGTTATATGTCACCATAATGCCCAACCCAGAGTTATCTCAGAATGTTTCATTAAATTTCAATGATTATTATCAGACCTTTCACACTTCATGTTTAGACTTTGCAGTGTCAGTCACCATCTGAAAATGAAAGAGCACTCGGGACCAATAATTTGTTGCCTCTAATTTATGACCTTTCGAACTGAACAGATTGTCAAATCATATTTACGGCTGAAGGGCGTCTAAACCTCGCAGGGATCTGTTAATTACCTCAGCATTGCTGTGAAGCCAGTCAGTGCTCAGATGGGAGGTTAAATGAGGTGTTACCTAACAAAGACAGGGTGTGTAAGCAGACCTCTAGAACTTACTGCACATCTGCCATTGATTAGTGGTCCAGATACTTTACATAATTGCCCTCGCTCAGCCGATGTGAACTCACTGACGCACAAGAAGCTAATTTTATCATATCTGGAAATGTGTTGTAAGGAAATGCTGATGCTTGCCTGAATGAAAACATGTGGTAAAGGACTGGTCATGTCAGCAGTTGTGATGGATTCCAAAAGTGGATGTGCATCAACAGCATTGAGTGTCCCTAGGTGGGGTTTTGAAACAGGGGGTCTTTGTTTCAGTGAAAATGGTGAAAGACCCCCCTTCTTTAGTCTCTCCTTAGTGTTTAATCAGGGCGTTAGGTCAAGTCCAGCAAGATCCATCTTAGCTTAGTGAGGTTTTTCCCAAAGTACAGCTCTTTGATTTCTCAAAAAGAGGTCCGCTCTGTCAACAATGAACAAAGCACTTTTCATCTCACATGTCAGCAGCATTACTGATATTGATAAAAGATTAAATTACTTATTTGAAGAATTCAGAGGATGCTTCATGAGGTTTCCCGTGTACAGTCTAATCTATACTGTCACGAATGAACTTGGGAATGTTTATAATGGCACAGTGTTACGCTCAACAAACACTGGCTCACCTGGCACCAATGAGGTCTATAGCAACAGTAATGGCTTTGATGGCCTTTTGAACCAAGGCCTGATGCTGGGCTCCTTCAACCTCAAACCTCCTCCTGGGCACACCAAGAGCACATTAAGCACACAGGAAATTTTTGCTAATCTTTTAAAAAAGTGATCCACCACATTTGTAAAAGAAGCCGAAAGGAGCGGTGGGTGAGAGACAGACTTACCATCACTGAAACTATTGTTCTTTTTCTCTCAGAGATCGCTCTTTTTTCCTCACAAAATTGTTGGAACAGATGTGATTGTGGATGGCAAAACTGCTCAGTCAGTAACTGAAGGAGCACTCCTGGTTTCTTTGTAATAGATCCCAAAAAAAGCTCACACTTAAAAAATATAGTAGTAGCACAGTTTTTCGGCATCCTCTTCAAATTGAATGTAATAGGACAGGTGTGTAAAACTACCAGTGAGAATTACTGAATAGTATATACTGAGTATATCTTCTCTGTGCTTCCAAAAAAAGTTAGTTCCCTGAAGACGTTGTGTGCATCCAGCTAATGTTTTCCTCCCTGACACACAGACCCACTTATTCAAACTTTTTCAGGTAACTCCGTCTGATTTACATTCATTCACAAATTGTAACTAGAAGCACAAATATATTCCAAAAAATATATAACATCTGTCCTGTAACATCTGTTTGAACTCAAACATGGTGGTACACACATCACTGAGCTGCGACCAAAGATACAAAGTAGCGACAAAGCTACAAAGCTTTTAATATGTTGCTTGTTCAGAGGTAGTGTCTTATGTTAGTCAGGTAGAGTCATATCTCATGACCATTCTGTTTGGGACGCTGAACAAAACCACTGAGCATCCAACTTTTGTGACTGATGAAATCTCTCCGCAAAGAGAGAGCCCACAAAATTCCTACTTGTTGTGATTGCTGGTGCAGCTAATTCCACTTTTGTGGCTTATTGTGCCTCCATCCATCTTACAATTGCTCAGATGTGGATCTACGGGACATACTGACTCATTATTGTCACCCAGTGTGAAATGATTTCTGGCAGACTTAGTTTATATGAGTCTTGCTTGTAAAGTCTCAGATTTTTTTCTCACCTGGTGGCTATTTTCATTACATAAGCTGCTGGATGGGTGACTATGGACCAGCATTTTATTATACAATATTCTGAGCCAAAGAAGATTTATTTTTACTTTGTCTTCTTGTTCCTCTTGTCTCTCTTAAATATATCTCCTTCAGTATGTCTTATTTTCCCTTTTGAATTCACATGATTTTTCCATCTTCCTCCCTCCTGTTGCCTCTATTTGGCCACCATACTACCTGTCACCACTGATTTATTTTGCACCTGATGTACAGTAGATATTAATCTCAGATTTCCTGAAGCATTTTTTAAACTGGTTTCTAAACTTTAGTTTGCATACCTTGAATCAAAATCAAAATCCTGTTGTCAGTCTTTCTCAAACACAGTTAATCTCCCGATCAGGTTTCATTACAGACTTCAGTTCTCAGAAACGCTCCACACAAGTAACCAAATACTATGGCTCTCTATTGCATTTGTTTCCATTTGTAAGCCCTTAGCTGAAGTATCAGCCCCAGTTCTGCCCACACCAGAGGCCGTGGTCATTATAGTCCTAAAATGGGTGGTTTAAAATGATTAACTGCTTTGACTTTTAAAACCCAATTGACAGATACCTTTGTGTTCAATCCACATCCCTCTTGACCAATAGTAAATGGTTTTCTGATATATAAAAGGCAGAGCAAGATGAGACACACGCATTGGGAATGCCACTGCAAACATGATGCAGTCTTGATGTAGTCTTGTTTAAAAAGGCTGTAAAGCTCTGTTGGTTCCCTGTCAAACGCATAACTGCTCTGACGTGTTACACTAATAAACAGTCACAGGCCACTGCGTGTTATGAGATACCTTTTCTGCCAGAAAGGGCACTACAGACACCCAGAATTCTTCAAAGTCAGCAATGCTTAAGATTTCTTTTTTGTTGTTGTTATAGTTTAATTTCATGCCAACACTTCTGCTCCATCCAAGTGTACTTAGAAGCAAATCCCATAATTGCCTCGTGGGATACTTAACCCACTACTTTAGTTCAGTTGGAAAATCAAATATATGCGGTTGTCCATGCATAGTCATTATGCAGTTTTGGAAGTGTTATTTTGTCAGACGTTGGTCATCACAGCCCTTAAGCTAGTCTTACGTCATAGATGGATGTATGGTTAGATTTGCAGGATTGCATTAGTTTTTAGATTTTCCATTTAAAAATATGTAAAAACAAAAAGTCCTAGGCACACACAAAGTAGGATATTTGTATTTTTTTTAATTACGTAACAGTTTCAGTGTTACCCACAGAATGACAGTATAACTTACATTACTATATTTCTAGTAAGTTATTCTTTATTACTTTATTTTAGTGTTTACTACAACACTTATCTCTCACTTACTTTCTCTTATCCCGCACACACAACACCACATTTGTCCACACACAAACTGGTCGAACAGCCCGCTGTTCCCCGTTCACACGAAAACAGTATTTTATAGTCATTTTAACTCACGCTGGCACCACTTTTCATCCGCAGTCTTGTTTTCACAGCAGCAGGTGACCCGCGTGTAGAGGGGGCTTGTTGTTAATAATGTTGCCGTTTGTGGTACCAACCAGTTGTGTTTACTGTTGCAGCCCATGCTGGTAAAATTAACACTGTGTTACTTGTGTGTTTGCGCCTTTAATGTAATACCAGATAACATCTCACTCCACTCCATGTGTCTCCGCAGTGGAGCTGTGTGATTGTCAGTCGACCACACGGGAAGAGGAGAGCAAGGTGCAGATTGTCAAAGTAGTTAAGCTGGGGAATTTTGGAAATATTCCAAATCAGAAACTGTTCATGGGAATTATGGAAATTTATGGGAATTAACTGGTAATTGAGTATTGGGGGGTAAGCTAACATCATGATAAGATAGCCTCATAAATGGTCAATGAAATAATGCTAGCTATAACTTATAGCATCTAACTTATCACTTAGACTTATGAATACATTTTCATGTGCTATTTGCAGGTTAAACATTAATACCATACATCAACTATATTTACTCCATTATGTCATCAAAACGTACTTCACTTTATGTAGTCCATGGGCTCAAATGTGTGGCTTCAATAGTCTTGTGCTCTGGGCTTCAAAGTGTGGTCCAGGGTTCTAGAAATCATCTGTACATGTGATGGAGGAAAGCACAGTGCATGTAGGGGGTGTGGCATCAATATCCCTGCAGTAAGCAGTATGCTATGTGCATGTGATTGGGGAATAGCATAGATATTCAAGTGTACTTGCATTGTACTAAAATATATTTTCCCCAACTATATTTAAGTTCCCTGTTAAGGGCCAACCTTCAATTTTGTAAATTCACAGTTTATTCCTGTTTATTTCCTTAAATTCCTGTTAATTCCCATAAATTCCTGTTAATTCTCATGGAAAGTTTCCAACTTTTTTGCAACCCTATTGGTGGTTGCCACCCAGGTTCAAAAAAAACATTTCAAAAAGATATATCTATATACTACTACTATATACTAATTAATTCAGAGTCAGTCAGGTGTTTTCAATTATGTTGCCTGATTAGAGCTCTTCTCAGGACTGTGTGGGCGTATACAAACTGTTATTTGGTTGCACCTGTCAGGGTGGGACAGGGTCTTATTAGCCCGTATGTTTTTGTGACATCACGCATTTCACAGCATAGCTCCTCCCAGGTTTAAGCTGACTGCGTTTAGTCAGCAAGAGTAATTTAAAACACCTGTTAAAAGCCTTTAAGAAAGCATCTGCTATGGCTGCACAATTCATGTATTATTTGTAAACAGAATTTAGATTCCCATTAAAAATGACTGTGTCATTCAGTTTTCTAATCAGTATTTATTATAGATATTTGCTTTAGGAGAAAGGGCTAAGTGAGCCGCGGGCTGCTCTATATGATACTCAAAAGGAAATGAAGTCTTTGATGTTCATTTTATAGTTGAGTGGACGCTCATTTACTGAGATAACTTCAGTAACTGCTAGTTGATGACTTGGGTAATGGGCTTAATATACTGTCTGCAAACAAAGCAAACATCATCAGTAACATTATTGTAGCTCTCTCTTTCTTCACAGACAGCACAGAGACAAAGCTCTATTTCCTCCTATTAATGAGAAAGCATCATGGCTTTGTCTTCATTACCCTGAACATTCAGCTGATGTGTTCTGCTATTGACATCACCGCTGTGACACTTTAGTAACAGCTAGATCAGTGGGCAGGATTGATTTCTGAGGTGAGTGTTTGCACTTCATTGCCACTCCTAACTAGAGGCATTAGCCATCAGTGGCAGACACTGGCCCAGGCCCAGTGTGCCACAGCCTCACAATGAGCTCACTGTCGTGAGCTGAGATCAGCCACCCCTTCCCCCTCCTCCTCTCTCCTTACTGGGAGAGACACCACATGCAGAGCTGCTGTGTTTATGTCAAAGCCTCAAGACATCCGCAGATTTTTCTCTGTCACCAGTGCGTTGATGCAAGCCTTTTCTATTTGAGTACTACTTTTATCATCATCTGTGTATCCTGTGGCATGTCCTTTTGAAACATGTCTGAAACACTATGAAGATCATTTGCTTTATTCCAACTTTTATACAATCTTGCTTAATTTTAATAATCTGGCAATGACTTTGCTCTTAAAAATGTCTGGATCTTATATTAAAAATGATATTCAGATTTCTCAGCTGTCACGTGAACTAAAATTATATATCCCGGGGGAATCTTCGCTGCCTACCCAACAAAATTGAGTCATGTGAAGCTGGCAAGAGCATTACAAATCACGCGAAACCCACAAAACAGTCCTTATGACCGTCAAGTAAGGTTACAAGAATAACTTCCCCTGTTGGGGTTGAACACAGTCTTCTGCCAGTAATCAGCGCTTTACAATCTGGAGAGGCTGTTAAGGTTGCAGCAGTGCTGGCAATTTGGTGAGTGGAAGTGAACAGTCAGTCTCACAATGAAAGGATCATATCTTTCCACTGTGTCTGCAGCCAGTCTGATAAAGGAGACAGTAGCTTTTCTGGGCAGCGTTGTCTTTGTGTCTGATTCAGACAGGGATGTGAATGTAAAGAGAGATGAGAAAGAGGTGGGGGCAAACAGGGGATTGTGTTTGCATGTGTGCTGTCATGCACGGAGCAGCAGTTGACGTCATAGCTTGAGAAATCCTAAAGGACTTGAATAGCTGTCGTGTGTGCGAGTGCTTGCTTGCATGCATGCATGTGTGTGTGTGTGTGTGTGAGGCCCATTCCCCTTCATATGGCACTTTAGTGCAGGAAGTTTCTGGTCCAGGCCAGGAAACCCAGGTTGTCCCTGATGAGCCATCCAGCTGTGTCCTCAGTCAGATAACCTTCCATCATTTTACGCCACAGTCAGCACTTTAGTCCAGGAAACCTTCACCTCTGGCAGAACAGTCCTGTCTGGGACTGAACATGTACAAAATGAGTTGAAATATTCACAGCATGGAGCAGTGGTTTCTAACATGTTTGGCTTGTGACACCTCAAAATGGAGCAACATGTACGTGTGACCCCTTGTCACATATGATGGCCTTGAGTGCCATCATGAGTTGTGATGTGTTTTTTTTTTTCTGGGATTGTGTTAATAGATTTAGAGGCCTGATGCGATGAAAGTCTCCAGTAATTTGTTAAATTACAGAAAAAGAAATATAATTTTGTGATTAATCTTGGCATTAATCAGCCTGTCGACCTCTGAGATTGTGTGCTCTGCTGCTCCATATGGTTAAATGATCAGTTCTCTCTTCCAGCCATTGCTACTACTGTGATTTTAATCATGTGTATTTTATTAGCTTGCTACCAGCAGTTTTCATTCCTTTACAAAGAATCTTATTTTAAATGCTACTCACTTAGATCTCTTAAGCAGGCCTTGATCATTCTGACGTAGAGTGGGTTGCAGCCACTGATTCAGGAACAGAGAAATAATATTCTGTCAGCGTGTCTGTTGTAACTCTTCAAAGTGAATTCATTTGCAAGCTCTTGTTGCCTTGCAACCATTTGCTCAGGGCAAACTCGAGGGCAGTGCTTTTTTTAGGCTGTTGCTGAATTAATTTTAGAAAACGTTCTATGTTTGGATAAATATGAATGTTCAGACTGGAGTGAGCTTATTAACTCACAGCCATATTTAAAGTCAGAAAAGACCTGTCTTTTCCTGAGGTATTGATGGTTTACCTCTCCCAAGTCAATCTACTAATGCACCAAACTGTCAATCACCAGTAACTCCTTCAATTACCAGACATGTAGACTCTGCAATACAGGTACAGGACTAATGGCCTCTGAGATCAGGCTCCTTGATGAACAGGCACTTACTCATCAAGGAGATACAGGAAATTGTCTTTGCTAGAATGACATAAGGCTGAGGCTGATGATAAGGTCGATGCACGATCAATCTTAAACTGTCAAACCAACCTGCAAGTGTAATGAAGCTGCATTTGGTATTCGAGGATAAATCCATATGATTTGGTTTAATGTTGTGGTGGCATCATTAGAATTGAGGATCATTTTATTCACAACATTTTTAAGAGGACAATGTGAAATTAAAGGCAATTTAAAATGTTCAAATGCAGCAGACTGTTCATTAATTGAAAGACCAATAGATAATCTTGATAAATAACTCTCAATATTAATTTAATCATTATATAGCAAGTGTTCTTAATGAATAAATTATACACAATTTCAGTTCTGATTGACAGAGACATGACACTGTGTCAGGCCTAAAGTTTTAGCTCTGAATGAACCGTGCAACAATAAGACAGAGTGCTGAGTGAAGAGAGTCTGATGACTTTAATCTAATCTATGGACTTCTTGCTGCTCAGCCATGCATGTGACTGGACAGGAGACCCTCTCCCTGTGGGGTGCATTGACGGGAAGACAAAGTACTATTTTCCCATGACATCATCACCATTATATTCCCCTATAGGGCCTCTAGATGACTCTGATCTGTCTCACTCTAAGCTCACAAGACACTCCAAGCTGGAATATCCCGGAGGTTAATGGAGACACATTAAATGTCATATTTTATTGCCACATGACCACAGTGCTAATTTCCCTCAGCACAGTGCACATTAACATTTTTAGACAACAAAAGAATTGGATCACTATTTGAGTCATCGTGCTGTAATTGGCTGATTCCATGTTCGGTGAAACTTTTCCACATTTAATTTTATTAACTTTTTTAGAGATTGGTCATTATAATAGTCTGCTCAGGGCAGTACTGTTTATTTGCCTCAGTCAAAGCTGGTAGATATGAGCTTATTGCAGATATATTGGTATCTATGGAGGTTTAGGGCAATTTAGAAACAGTGTCACTATGATATAGTTTATTCACAATAGAGCGCAAACAGGTTTATTTTTCAGGTGTAAAATGTCCTGCTTGCTATGTAAGGTCATAGTTCCTTTAAAAGATCTAAGGGATCCATATTAAGATTGTTTATGTATTCATGCAAAAAATATTTACTATGGGCTGATATATATGATATCTAAAATTCCCAAATATTGATATCACTCTCAGCCTCAACATTACTGGATCTGTTAGGCTACAGTAATTATGTTGTTTGTCTGTAACTAGTTGCTATTGCTGCCTATCTTGGCGAGGATACTCTACATTTATATCTGCTGGTAGTGGAGAATGTCTGTTGGTGTACATTTTCACAGTTTTACTTGATTGTAAAATCAGGGATTGCTGGCTCTAGTCCAAGTCTCAAAATTGTACTTGGTCTGCTGACATTACAGTTGCTTTATCTCCCCCATGCAGTGAATTGACCTCAAAGTGCCGCTTCGCTGCATTTCTGACATCACATTCCAGGAAATACCTGTGGTGAAATGCTGTGGAGCCTAAGCCTACTGAAAAATATGCCCTGACAAAAAACAATTTTGTTAGTCTTATTAAAAAATAGTCTCAGGCTGTGAAAAACATGACATTTTAAAACATTTGATGGCACACTCGCATGCATGCGCCAATCTTGACTTTGACCTTCAAATCTGCTGATAAGACTTTACTTTTGGCACGATGTTTTGATGATGAGGTTGTCAATCAAACCCTGTGAAAGCACAGTAGAGACCGAATCATATACCGACTGCTGAGGTTGACTTTTTTCTTTCCCCTTTTCCTCCTTGTCTCGTCTCCCACAGATCGAGAGGACCAATCCATTCTTTGCACGTGAGTATACAGTTTTAGTCCACTATTTTACAGTAGGTGTCCAGGCTCCACACATACTTTTACATATTGTATTACTAAGATTTGTATGTATTTCTTTCTGCTTTATATTCTCAGAAATCACTTTATGTACTATATTTCCATGTGGCTTTTTTTTGTCTTTGTATCGGAATTAAATGAAATTAACAGTGACCATAATGCATTTACTGGCTATTATATAAGATCATGAGCAGTGCAAGTGAGCCAGCTGTCTCAGGGGCCTTGATGGTTATTTTAAATCGTCTATCTCAGTGACACTGAGCAGACAGTCACTACTTTATAGAAAGTGAGAAATGTGGGTCTGAGGAATGCCTGACATTTCTGCCACACAGTCCCACAGGCTTGTGGCAAGTGACAAGTGTCACATATGACAGAGATGTCAGCAAAGAAAAATTCCTGAGAGGGTATCAAGACATAAGCCATGCAACAGCCCTCTTACTCAGGCAGGGTGAGTAATGAGGTGTTATTATGTCCTCACTATATACAGACAGGGGGTCAAAATAACTTGTATTGAACTTAGATGATTCACTTAAACACCACTACAAACAAAGACTAAAACACATTTCAGCTGTCACTTCTAAAAATACAAGACAAAATATCAAGTTTAAACAAATGAGAACTAACATGAAAATGTAATGTATTCAAATTACATTGATTGTTTAATTTTTTTCACATTTTTGAATGTTTAAAAAAAAAATTTAAATATAAAGTAACAGCGTGCACATACTCATATAGAGTTCAATCAACAGCATTAGGTAGCATAGCATTAGGTTCACTAGTTAGTATTCATTGCATGGTTATTGTATTGAATTGTATTGTATTGCTGTGTTGCACAGAGAATGCATACATCAATATATCTAAATTTTAACACAAACATCAAAATAGATTATGAACATTGTCAAGGGCTTTGGCTCCGAGATAGACAAACTGATTACAGACTAGTATGCAACACCTAAACACTAAAGCTGCACACACTAGACAAGACATGATTAAGTCAGCACTCCCTTTTTGTATGGCTAAAATGAGGTGGCTGAGGAATCTAACACCTAGCAGCCCAAGGCCAACAACAGAGACATTGACATAATCCCTCCATGATAACCCTCTGTTCGCTATCCAGCGAGACTGACAACGCTTACACACCACTCTCCCAGGCTTTACTCTAAGCCACATCACACTCACTCAATCTGAAAGCAAAACAATATTTTGTGCATACTTGGTGTATGCAAATTTGCACTTACTGTAAAACCTCAAGTATGCTCTAAATGTAAACTGCTCCCCCCAAAGTTTTTGCATGGCTTGAAAGACTTGAGAAGATTTCTTTCCTGTTTTTCTATGCCATGGTCACTGTATGACAGAGCAGTGAAAAGCCGGGAGCACATCCACACGCCAGCAACCACAGGCCTAAACTGGACTGACACTCAAAAAATATTGCAGAGAAAGACACACATGATTAGAAACACACCAGTATTTAGTTTGAGTCTTAAGATTGTATTTGTGCATTTCTTTCTAGCAGAAAATAGACAGGGCACCTGCGAATCTGTTACAGGAGGACAGTATGTCTTTGCTTTATTGATCCAGTTTTTAGGTCACAGTGTGTGTAAGGCATAAATGTAGTGTGTGTTTTTTGTACATTGTCTTCTTTTGCCTCACAGAGGTGAGTCAGGAGCTGGCAAGACGGAAAACACAAAAAAGGTCATTCAGTACCTGGCACATGTTGCCTCCTCCCACAAAGGAAGAAAAGACCACAACATTCCCGTGAGTATTCGTCTTTCTCCTCTCTGTAATTTAGATTTGCAATGCTTGAACTGAATGAGCCCATAGAAAAGTGTGAAAATAATAATGTTAATGTTGAATTTAATGAAAAACGAATTCCTAAAACTATGCCCCACAACCCCCAAAGACCAGGTTTCTTATTTTTATGACATTATATAACACTTTAATTAGATCAACAATCATTTGAAATAACTAAGGAGCAGTCAAGCAGTTAGGTTGAGGTGGGATTGTTGTGGGCCTTGTTGACAGTTACTGACATTTACTGATCATTACAAATGGTATAGTCATAAGTATAGGTACCAGTACCTGTGGGCGACATGGCTTTGTGCACTGGATGTGTGTACACACAATCTAACAATTTGCATTTGTTTATCTATAACAAACAGCCAGAATCACCAAAACCAGTGAAACCACAGGCAAGTCTTTATGCTTTCTTATACACCATGTTCACGTGCATGCTACACTCACATTTCTCAGAACTCAGAATATTTGTTTGACACGAGCCTACTAAGGACTCATCAAATGGTGTAAGTTCAAAGGCACCAGAAGTAACAGTTGACACTTCATGTACTGTATTTAGTAAAAATGCACTGAAAACAGCATATTTAGCATTTACATTTTCTGTCTCTGTCAGGCACAGAATGCAGTTGTAAGTACATTTTAAAACTTGCATGATTATTATGTTTTATGTGAATGAGTTTTACCTTGTTCAGATGTGCAATACTGTAAATCTGCTCGCCATTATTGTGATTCAGTGAAACGTAGTCACGTGCATGTTGTTCTTATTTGTAGAAGCCACATGTTGAGCATTGGTTGTCATCTTGTGCTGTGTGAAACTTAGCCATTTCTGTTGCTGCGAAAATAGTTAAAATGCCTATTATACTTGTATTATAGCTAGGCATGTATCGTATCTGTGTTTTAGACTTTTGTGTGTTGAGATGGTGACCTGTCTTGCTTAAAAGTGTCAGTTGAGGGCATCCATAAGAATAAGTCTCAGTCTTGGTCACCTGCAGTCACTTCCTATAGCCACCTAACCTGTGACTGAATTACAGTATATCTGAGATGCACAGTACAAACAATTAAATACCTGTTAACCTAGAACACCAGCAGTAATCTGGGTCTTGAGGGCTAGGATTATAGACCACTGAGGTATTATAATAACACCTGTTGCTAATTCCATCCACAGACTGCTGTAGGTTGTGCTTAGATTCTGACACTAGTGCATCATGTTTAAAAAATGTTTAGCTTGAACAACAGGTTCATTTGTATCCATGACATTAATGCAATTTATTATTTTCCACAATAACAATTGAATCTCCCCATATCCTACAGAGTGGAAACCTGTTTTATGTGAGTAGTATGTAGTTTTTCACCTATCGCACCTCACTTACAATACAAATGGGGTGCTGTACCCACTCTGTCGCCACTTACCTTTTACCCTTAAAATAACTGTCTATTAACCGTTTAACGTTGCCTGAAGCTGGGCAGTAGATGCTTTCCATCCACCTTAATCTACCTGCTGTAGTTCTGCATTGCATGATCTGCACTTCCTGTCATTATTAGAGTTATTAGAATCTACTTCTTTCAGACATTTACATTATGTGAGGACATCTCCTCCCATACAACTCAATCATTACACTAATCCTTTTTTAATAAGCTAATGAATGAATCATGAAGCTGATGGATCACTTGTTTTATTTTTTTTCCATTATAATGAGGCAGGTTATTTACAACATCACATCTACTGTCTAATATGCTCCACTCTGTCTAAAAAAAACAAAAACATTTGCATATTAACACTAAGGTTTCTAGTTTGACTCCTCAATCAATGTCCGAGGGGGCCATTTAGGAAGATATGTGAGCGATGTATGCTGAGATCCCACAACAGAACAGGTGTCTGCTGACTAGGCGTCAAGGATTTGAGGAAAATAAAGCGCTCTAATGAAGCTGCTTAAAGGTCAAGTATGTAAGATGTAGTGACATCTAGCTGTGAGATTGCAGATTGCAACCAACTGAATGGCCCTCACCTCACCAGTCCTTCTAAGTGTTTAGGAGAAACTACTGTGACTATAAACACACACAAAAACACAAAAAGGCCCTATCTAGAGCCAGTATTTGTTTTTTTTCTGTTCTGGGTTACTGTAAAAACATGGCAGTGCAGTATGGCGGACTCCATGTAAGAGGGCCTGCTCTCTCTGTAGATATAAAAGGCTCAGTATAAGTTAACAAACATAGTTATTGACATATTTCATTTCTGCAAATAGATCCACTTAAATGATGTCACAAACTGGACCTTTAAGCTAACGCTAGCTTCACAGACTGACAGATCTCACTTCTTTTAGGGTTTCCAGCTTAAAACGATGCTATGACGCACTTTAAAGTTTAACTGGAAAATTCTGAAAATTCCCCTAGCAGTTATTTATACTCAACGACTATCAAGCTAGCTCTCTACATCTCTGAAATTAATGTGATGTGATCCAGATAATTTATGTAGAGAGAAACTAGAGAAACAACAAAAATACACAGTGCTCCCTTTACTTGTCTCAAGCCTTAAAATTGTGAGTGCTGTTTCTGTGCAATGCTAAAATATACAGAAGCATAGATCCAGAGAGCATAATAACTAGGATGCAGGAATTTCCTTTTTGTTGTTTCGCCAACTTACAAAACTGAAGTGAATTAATCTGCTAAATTTACTGGCAACAGTTGTCATTGTAGCTATTCAAATCAATAGCTGCTGGCGTAACTTTCACTTGCGGTAATATAAAGCTGTGATTTCAGCATAATAATTGATTAATCAACCAGCCTATGTACACTGTATGCCTAAAGCACCTGGTCATAAGGGACTCACAATGATCCTCCTGTTTGCTGGATGTTCTGTATCTTCATATTTGCTGTATGTACAGTATGTAAGAAGCTAGACAACAGTTACAACACAAGATATCCAACCAACATTTATGTTAAGTATGATTAAAGTGGTTGACTGGTTTTCAACCCAGCTCATGTAAATGACTTGACTTAGACCTATTGCAGACCTTTCTCACATTAAGTTCAGCCTAAAATCTCTGTTGACCAAAATGTGTTCTCCACATTGGGTTGATATGGTCCAGATTTAAATACTTTGAGCCATTTCCCAAAGAGTGTTCTCCTTTTTCTTGCTGGTGAAAAGAGCAACTTGTAATGTTGGTCTGGCCTTGTGACCTCTGGAGCAGATGAGCACTGAATACAACTCCTGGCCTCAAAAGACTTAGTGGACTGATCCTCTTTGACTACACTCAATCTCTCCTAAAGTACTGCTCCTGCCCTGCCAAACAGCCTGCACTTTGATAAGAGACAAACTTGTAGCGATGACCTGGGGGAAAAAAAAGAAAAAAAGATTAGTTTGAAGGAGATGATGAGTCTTTTTTTAGTTTCAAAATGACTAATGTGCCTCTCACTAGCTTTTTTTTTTATCACAGCTCCACAACAATTGGCTGTCTCAAGTAGACAATTCAGCTCTGTTGGCTGTCAGATGTCTGACATGCTCACTTTACAAGAGGAATGTGGGTCAACTTCTAATGCTGCTAAATTGGCCCCCCACTGGTGTTTGTAATCTGCTCTTTGTTTTTATGTGCATACAACAGACCCCACAGATGAGTAGATGTTGCCAACGAGCAATTTTAACAACCAAGTTGCACCACAAGCCTGTGTTTATATAGTAACAAAGGCTTTCAGTTTGAATCCTCTGCTCTCTGTGGGCTTTGCTACTGCTCTGATAGCTGGAAAAGGACCGTTAAGCCCTGTTCATTCCTGCTGCTCGAAAACTCAATTAAAAGCAGCCCATCATGCTCTACGGCCAAAGATCACATTACAAGTCTCACATCCTGAGTGCAATGCTGATTCCTCATCCCGCAGAGTTCCCTTTTGTGGAAAATGGCCTCCTCAAACCTTCAGCTATTTTTGACGTAATGGGAAAATATTCCACTGAGCCACAAGAAGAGAAGTAACATTGCAGAAGGAATTGTTTTTTCTCTCAGCCATTTTGGATTCTCTGGTCATGACAAAGCCCGCAATGTGGCTTTGATGGAAACAGAGTGAGCCACCTGTCCAAACATCTGCATAAGTCGCTTATTTATTTATTCAGCCTCATAAAGTCTCCAGGCTGTTTTAAGGCAAAAAAGACAAAGTGTTTCTGTTGTGTGTTGTGGACACATTCTTCCTGATATGATAGAGAGGCTGTCTGGCTTCTCTTCACAACAAAAAGCCAAAATTTTCCCAGAAATGTTCACTCAATTGCTATCACGCAGTGTGACTCTTTATTAGTCTCAGTCAACTAGAGCAGGACTCAGTGTCTTGCAGTTTAAACTTCAAAAGATAAACGCCTGCAAATGGATTTAACTGTATTATTGAAGGTTTTATGATCACCATGTTTAATGGATTAGTTTATATTTTATGTGCTTGATAAAATACAAAAGTCCAAAAGCCTCTAGTCCACTGCCAAGAACTAATGCTTTCAGCATTTTGATTTCTTGAATTTGATCAGATTAGTTTTGTTTAATTGGTTAGTCTATAAAACATTAGAACATAGAGCCCCAAATTAAGTATTTAAATACTTTTCACACCACATCAGAGTTTATAAACTGGAAACAGGGAATGTTTGTCATTCATATTTGATAAATGACTTCTCTGTTTGACAAAAATACCATACCTTTATTACCTGGAGTACAGTGTTTTTCTCATTTTTAAATCTTTTATCTCTTACACTGGTTTGCAAATGGTGAGCTCACGTTGTCTCTGCTTGGAGTTGCTTTGGATGAAAGTGACTTAGTTAGTAAAAAGCTATTTGTTGCACTGCTCTCTTAGAAACTTTAAATTCAGCTGCAGCTCTGGATTGGGAAAACGTTTAACTTTTAACAGTTTGGCTCCAAACAGTAATTTATATTTATTATACATTGTGTATTGAAGGACAACTCCAGAAAAATAAGATCCACGGTACTTTGAAGATGCCCACCACCACACAAAAAAGACATAAAGTTGTAGCAACATTTGTAACCATACACATCAATGTTATCATGATGATTATGAGCTTAATTTACTCAATTCCTATTAGTCCAATTATTCTCATATATTGTCATTATCTGTGTGCCTAAGCTAAGAAATCTTTGTGAAATTTTAATCTTAAAATTTAGTAAATTCAGGTAGCTTTTAACATCTGTGATGCAGCTGTGGAAATACAAAAACCAGTGCCACTTTGTTCATTTACACAGTGATAATGAAGTCTTCAAGTATAAAATACATGACGTCTTCAGACGTCTACTGTCTTTGTCTGCATGTTTATGTTTATTTTTCAGTCGTCAGTTAAAATCAGTGGTTCACACCTATTCTTATTTTCATATTTCTAAGTTGTTGGAGATTTTTATGTAGTGACAAAAAAGTGCTGTAACATCCATCTGTGTTTTTCAGGGTGAATTGGAACGTCAGCTTTTACAAGCCAACCCCATCCTTGAATCTTTTGGGAATGCTAAGACAGTGAAAAACGACAACTCGTCACGTTTTGTAAGTACACAAAATGATATCCATGAAGAGGGGCTACATTCTTAATGTGCATCTCCACAAAGTCCACTCCATAGCTTCCTCCTGTCACAGCACTAACTTTGGCTCCTGAATCAGATGTAGGTGACGTTTTTGTATCATCTAGAAAGACTTTTTTGTGTTTTGAGAATAAACAGAGGTAAAGCTAAGTGGAAGTAATTTAATTATCCTACTTTTCCTGTAATTATATGGCGCCTGCTAGTCATTAATGATGCCTTTGATGTAGTAGATCCTCTTGGACTGGAGGCAATTCCACTCAGCATACTTCTTTAGTTGTGACATAGGACAAGATGGACATGAGTAAAGTCTTAAGAATGACTGTGGTGAATTAATCGGTCAAATTGAAGGGAATTTTCTTCTATTACTAATTACTGTGTTGCTTCATAAAATGAACCCTGGCCAGCTGCAACAGTATAAATAGTCTCCATTTGTCATCAATGAGAACTTAATCATATCATCATGTAGTGCTTAGCTCAGGACCTGTATGCAAAATATACATTTAAATGTACAGGTGCTGATGTGAGCCCTGCACATGATCTGTGTCAGTGTTCATGCTTGTGGAAAGGATTCATGCTGACTTTCAGTACATTATCCTGTAAACATTAAACTTATCAGATGCTCCTCACCATAATACCTCACTGTTCCAGCAGACTCATTATGTTGCCTATTGATTTCTGTACATTATATCTTGTCTTGTCCACTTCCTGAACATTTATCTTCTGTTCATCTCTGCAGGGGAAATTCATCCGAATCAACTTTGATGTCACTGGATACATTGTTGGGGCCAATATTGAAACCTGTATCCTGTTTAAAAATATTGACTAGCTTTGTATTGTTATCAGTCCTTGTATGTGAGTGGTTAGCCAGGAGTGTTTGAATGAATGCAAATGAATCCAATAAGACATTTTCATCATAGAATACTTTAAATATGTGCCAATATTGAAGCAGAAGATTGACCTAGACTAGGAAATGCCTCATGCATTAACATGCATGTAACATAGGTTTTGATTCAATATCAGATTGACCCACAAAACAGATTTATTCTTTGACCATTCTGTGTCAGACTTGCTGGAGAAATCCAGAGCTATTCGTCAAGCCAAAGATGAGCGCACCTTCCATGTTTTCTACCAGTTGCTGGCTGGCGCTGGAGAGCACCTCAGATGTAAGTAGACTGAGCTTTTATACCATCTAGGTACTTATTATCCTCTCTGTCTGTCATCCCTCTAGACCACAGCGGAAGTTTTACTATGTAAACAATGAATGATGTTAGACAACAGCATAGATTTTTCCATAGTTTATATGTATAGTTATTGATTTGTATCTGTGGCACTAAAACTCGGTCCTTTGTTAGTCCACAAGGCCTTTTCTTTTGAGAGAAAAAAAAATCATATATTGACCATGTTTCTAAATGTTTTTCCATTTTCTGTCCACAGCGGACCTGCTTTTGGAAGGATTCAACAACTACCGCTTCCTGTCCAACGGTAACATCCCAATCCCTGGCCAGCAGGACAAAGACAACTTCCAGGAGACCATGGAGGCCATGCACATCATGAGCTTTGCCCATGAGGAGATTCTGGGTATGTTTTTCAGAAGACCGGCCTAAAACATTCAGAAACAACAGTCAGATGGTTGACTGATTGTTTTATGTGATGTCTGACTATAATAATGTTGTTTTCCCTGGATTCTTCCCTGGATCTGTAGCCATGTTGAAGGTGGTGTCCTCAGTGCTTCAGTTTGGTAACATTATCTTTAAGAAGGAGAGGAACACTGACCAAGCCTCTATGCCTGATAATACTGGTAGGTATCCCACACACACACACACACACACACACACACACGCGCGCGCGCACACACACACACACACACACACACACACACACACACACACATTCTTTTACATCTGCTTCATAACCTCATAACTTGGAGCTCACAGGTCAACACATTCTCCTCCTCCTTTTCCTCTTCCCATATATACTTCAACTCCTCTCCTCCCATTTTCCTGCCTCCCTCACACCGTGTACCTCATCCACAGAACAGAGGAACTTAGCGATTTATGTCTTTTCTCTGTCCGAGCCTTGTCAATCTGCCATGAAGCCCCATCATTATGTGGATTTACTCCTGAAGGAAATGGGGCACAGCCTTCCAGTTCCTCCACATGTGGCACTGCATATTTGGCACTTAAAAGAGGGAGACAGGGAGAGAGAATGAGGCTATTGCCGATGATGCAGCTTGGCCAGATATTCCCAAATGAGACGAGCAGAACTCAGGACTGAAGCAGATGTGTTTTTTTTAAGCAGTGAGACTTGGCTGCTCTAGACCAGATCCTGCTTTATTCTAATTTTCCACAAGCTCCAGCCATGTAAAATATGACATTTTCCCCAGTACATTTCATCGGAAACATCTTTTATTATATCATATTCAAAATATTAATCAATAATAGGCAAACAGCATTGTAGACCTACCACATTTGACAAGGATACTTCAGTTCAGTTTGTATGGTTTGTATATGGGGAAAGAACCTCATCTATCAAATCACACTTGAAAAAAAAATCATTTCTCCTTAATTTTTACACTTCATCTTGACAATTTAACACTCAGGTATAAGTCAAATAAACTGTTTGAAATTACTGTGGCCTCTTTCCATTCTCATTTAAATATGTATTTTTTTTATTTTTGCTTTGTCCATCTGTGTTTCTCAGCTGCTCAGAAGCTGTGTCATCTGCTCGGTATGAATGTAATGGAGTTTACCAGAGCCATCCTGTCTCCAAGGATCAAAGTGGGAAGAGACTATGTCCAGAAAGCACAGACTAAAGAGCAGGTCAGTAAGCTATGTTTCTTTTGTTGCTAGCTGAGATCCTCAGTGACACAAATAATGGCCTATCATAGTAATGATGCAAGTGAAGTAGGTCTTTTCAGTGCAAGTAAATGTCATTATGGAGTAATAGAGTTGTGTAATTGAAGGAGCTATTTCAGGCATCAAGGGTTTCAGTAGTACAAGTCTGTTTGATTTTCTGTTAGTATGAAGATGGAAGTCAACTGTGACTCCCACAATGCATTTTGGGAAGAAACCTCCAATTACCAAGTTTAAAAAAAACTGATCTGATATCAAAGAGATTGTTTCTTATCGTTCCCGGCACAAGGGAAGGTTAGTTTTACCTTCTCTGAAACTGCTCCAAAGTACATCTCCTGTTTATGAATCATTCATTGCCATTTAAAGTGCAGTGCTCTTGCAGACTTCTGATCATAATGGCTACAGCTCAGTGGATACAGTTTTTCTGTCAACTGTTTTAGATAATAACACATGTCTGACTCAGAAAACATGTGGAGCATTAATATTGCCAAGATATACAAGTCCATTTGTCCAGTGTTGGGTAGATTTCCTTTCGATAATCTGGAAGCATGTCTGAATAATACTGACTCAGTCTCCCTGCCTGTTAAGTACACACACACACGCACATCTTTGGTAGTTGTGTATCTCCTTATATCGTCTCACCATCACTTTTCCCACTCTTCCTCTATTCTCTCTCTCCCTCCAGGCTGACTTCGCTGTCGAGGCCTTGGCTAAAGCGACGTATGAGCGTCTGTTCCGCTGGCTGGTCCACCGCATTAACAAAGCTTTGGACAGGACCAAACGACAGGGGGCCTCCTTCATTGGCATCCTGGACATTGCGGGTTTTGAGATTTTTCAGGTTTGGATTAAAATCTTTTCAATTTTGAATCTTTAGAGAATACTGTTTGTGCTGTTGTGGGTAAAGAAAATGTTTTTCTTTTGTTTGTTTGTTCTTTTGTCTTTGTTTTTGTTGTTAGCCATCTACTCTGTTTGAGGTTATGATTTCTTGTCATTTACAAGCATTTCCAGTGATAGTATTGTTCTTCCTCGTATTTCTCCCCTCCTACAGTTGAACTCATTTGAGCAGCTGTGCATCAACTACACCAATGAGAAGCTGCAGCAGCTCTTCAACCACACCATGTTCATCCTGGAGCAGGAGGAGTACCAGAGGGAGGGCATTGAGTGGAGCTTCATCGACTTTGGCCTCGACCTGCAGCCCTGCATCGACCTCATTGAGAGGCCGGTCAGTGCAACTGAAAAACTAGTATCAATGAGATGAATGAAACATAAACATACTTACTTATAATCTTATTTTTTCAACTTAACACTTAGCTATCCTGGCAAATCTAGCAGGTAAATAATGATGCCACATTTATTAATCACTCTCTGAAGTCCTTTCTTTTGTGTTAATATTGCTTCAGGCAAACCCTCCAGGAGTGCTGGCTCTGCTGGATGAAGAGTGCTGGTTCCCCAAGGCCACAGACAAGACCTTTGTAGAAAAGCTGATCCAGGAGCAGGGCACACACACCAAGTTCCAGAAGCCCCGCCAGCTCAAAGATAAGGCCGACTTCTGCATCATCCACTACGCCGGCAAGGTACGCTCATTTTATCTCTTTGAAAATCACACTCAGTAGGTTTCTGTGTCTGCTTCACTGAAAATACATTGTTAGTGTAGCTTTCTTTTGAAGCTGGATGTCCACACCTGGCTGATTTTCAAAAGAAAAAAATATATTGGTTATTTCCTGGGAAATTACAGTTTACTAAAGGATAAAGCTTTCATTTTATAGAGCCTGTTTTCAGGGCATAGGTTAGACTCTCTTCAGAAAAGCACTGACCGAGACAGACACACAGGAAAAAGGTAATCATGTTGAACTTCATAGCTGTTATGACTCTCAGTTGCTCAGTTTACCTTAGCTTGCTAAGGCACATCAACTCATGCCTTATGCCACTGATTCAGTTACTATTCAGAAATATATGATACACTATATATGACTTTCTACACTTTTTATTGTACATTTGTTCTGTGTTGGACCAGCTTCTTCATTCCTGCTTTTTTCAAAGTATCTTTTTCCTCTCTTCTCCTGCACAAATTAAACAGTGAGGGAAAAGTTGCTGCTGGTCAGCGGCTCTGATTAAACAGTGTCACAAAGTTCACTTGTGGTGAGATTTCAGGGAAATGCTGAGTCCGGGTTTGATTTTTTAAATGTATCAAAGTGGATTTGGATGATGTCAGTGATGCTATGCAATAGCACTCAGCATTTGTCCTGCAGAGAGACCTGCTGAGTAGCACATCTGCTTAACATTATGTGAACTGTGTCACCACAATCAGTCAAACACTCAGAGATTTGGACTCTAAGAATGTCTGCTGTGGAGAAAAATCTGCAGCGCCATGAAGCCAAATGTTGTTAATGTTGTCAACATCGGTATGCCTAAAATAAATATATGACCTTATGTATTCTGTCTATATATTAAGTAGTAGGACAGCTTTTATTAAGTATATGTTTTCGCATATCAGGCTGCAATATTCTTGACCACTAATTCATAGTTAATACATGATTTATATTTTAGATTCTTCAAAGTAGCCACCTTTTGTTTTGATGATCAGCTTCATGAAGTCATCACCTGGAATGATTTTCAGTCATTCAGTCTTGAAGGAGGTCCCATATATGCTGAGCACTAATTGGCTACTTTTCTGTCACTCTGTGGTCCAACTCATACCAATCTCCATCTCAGTTGGGTTTAGGTCAGGTGATTGTGGTAGCGGGGTCATCTGATGCAGCAATCCATCACTCTCCTTCTTGATCCATAACCCTTACATAGGTCTCTTTGGTCCCATTGTAAAACAAGTGATGGTCTCACTAAGTACAAACCAGATGGGATGGCATGTTGCTGTAGTGTCCATGGCAGTGAAGTGTGCCATACATTTCTTTATTTAATCACCAACTGTGTCACCAGCAAAGCATCTTCCTCCATCCCAAAGAACCATGCTGACTTCGCTGGGGGAACCACACCTGTGGGGGTTTTAGAAAATTCTTGAAATCTTCTTCAAAGTTCTTGAAATTTTCTGAGTTTGACTGACCTTCATGTCTTAAAGTAATGATGGACTGTCATTTCTCTTTACTTGGACAAGCGCTTCCTTATATGGATTACTATAGTAGTTGAATAGGGCTGTTTGCTGTATGCCAACACTACCTCTGAACAACACAACTGATGGTCTCAGACACATTAAGAAAGCAAGAAATTCCACTAATTACCTTTTGACAATGCACACGTCTTTACTGTTACTACCTCATTTTAATTTAAGTAATATGATAGTGGATATAACAAAAGTTGAAGTACAGAAATGCTGAAGATTGTCGTCACCTTTAAAATGTTTGTTCATGTTCATGTTATGTGTTAATGTCAATAAAACCAATATGATCATCATCATAATCATTATTTTGTAGTCCAGTACTCCATAATGACATTTTGTTTGCTGAATTGCACCCCTTCATTGTTACAGGTGGACTATAAGGCAGATGAGTGGCTAATGAAGAACATGGACCCACTGAATGACAATGTGGCCACACTTCTGCATCAGTCAACTGACAAATTTGTTGCTGAACTGTGGAAAGATGGTAAGCTGCTACCTACGTATCTCTAAACACTGAAAACAGTAGCAGATATTAGAAGCAATCAAGTTTAGTAACGCGTCCTTTAAGATTCATTATGTATGTACCTGTATGCTTATTCAGTTAACAAGCAATATGTCTCTCATTCAAGCCTGCTAACAACAGCTGTCTGCCTTGTTGACCCAGGCCTACACATTTATGATTTCTAAGAATTAATATCACCCTCCCCTCCCTGTCTCTTTCTCTGTGTTGTAGAGATTCAGACCATTCAAAGGGCTTCATTCTATGACAATGTCACTAGTCTGGAAAACCCGGCAGGTGAATGACTGGGTCGTGCTGTAGCAGACCTGGGCCAAAATAATAGTAACTCGAAATGAAAACAGTTTGGGGTTGTGAAAACAAGCTGCACAAGGTGTTTGATAGGCTGAATATGAGTTAAGCTCACCTGCTTCCCAAGTAGGTTAACTTAACTTCTTGAAAGTGCACTGGTATATTTTTGCCCAGATCTGGCTGTATGTTTCATGCTTCAGCCGGTGCTGTGTCCGTCATAGCTACAATGGCTCCCATTTGCTTCCAGGCTGCATGGCTCCCTTGTCTCAGCCAAAAGCAGTACAGTAGTGCTTAATTCCTTAAAAAGTTAAAGTAGAATATAGTCAACTGCTCCCTGTAGTCAAACTAGTGTGCTTTGTTTCAGTGTTTTTATAGGCTGACATGGGTCTTGTGATCTTTGTATGGTCGCTAGCCCTGAAGAAAGAGTTTTGGATCTAGTGCACCTCTTTGAACTTCATAGCTTATTTCTGTTTTTGTCCTCCTCTGTGATGCGATACATCCGCAAGTAAATTAAGGATTTGAAGCTGGACTGAAGACAATTTAATGACATTAATTTCCCGCCCTCCTCTTGCCTAGATTGGATCACAGTAGCGGGGGATTGAAACCAGATGTTGGTATTTGCTTTGGCTCTGAGCGCAGACGTCAGGGTAGAGGGTCCAGACGGCAGACCGTACTTCACTTCAGTTTAAATGTTTAAATTCCAGCTGTCTGCGGCTCAGCAAATACCTGTAACTTTAATTTAGTCGGTTGGACATTAATAAGTGATATATTAATATATTAATTGAGTCATAACTCGTGTGCTGTGTCATTTTGTTCAGATTTTTTGGAATAAGTCGACTGATATTGCTGCCCGATTATAAAAAGATGTACTATTTGATGGAAAAGTTTGGTGGTAGTCTTTATTTTTCTTATTGTCAAGAATTCCCATAAAAAAACAACGATGGATTGATTGCACCATAATAATTATCTGTGTATCCAAACCCTGATTTATGTTATTTTTTTGTGTCATAGAGCCCCATTGTGTCATCATTGTCAGGGAGCTACACCGTTGCGCTGGCTGAGCTTTTTAGGAAATTTTATAGCCCTTTTTTAACGAATGAAACTATATACTCTCTCTATATATAAATTACATCATTGGACTGCTGATTTGGGTCTTTCCATAGGATTTGTTGACAATAACAAAAATATGACCTTTAAAGGGTTACTCCACCAATTTTGTATAGTGTTGTCAAAACCATGAAATACTAATTGATGCAGCAGAGGTTCAGATATCCTGACTTTTAGTCTATAGTTTTGGCCAAACTCCCAAAAATGCTTGATACTACATTTCCCATAATGCTGCTATTTGTATTTACATTTTAGTCATTTAGCTGACGCTTTTATCGAACCACCGACCATCTGATTAGTGGACGACTCGCTCTACCTCCTGAGCCACAGCTGCCCACATCTTGAGTTCACAATGCAGTTTTTATGTTTTTAAGCCAAAGCTGAAATAATACTTGAGTCATTTTCTCACACTTGCCAAAACTCTCCCAACTAAATTAAATGATTTTATTATTCATTATTTATTAATCTGCAGATTCTTTCTCAGATAATTGTTTGGTCTACAAAAACATCTGAGAACTATGAAAATGTCCATCACAGTTTGCAAGTTGTCTTCAAATATCTTGTTTTGTCCAACAGACAGTCTACTAACTATGAGATAAGACAAGGAGAAGTAACAAATTCACACATTCGAGAAGCTGGAACAACTAATTTGTTTGGCTTGAAAATTATTTGAATGATTATTTGATTATCAAAATACATTTCTGACAGTTGATTTGTCAACTAATCATTGCAGCTATAAAGATTATAACAGTTTTCACATGCTGAGTCGGACTAACAATGACTAGTCAGCTGATTGTCATGTGTAAAATTGGTGTAGTGCCCCTTTTAATATAAGTTATGAACAGTCATATTTTTGCATCCGGTATTTGCAACCCCATGAATGTTGCCTAATTTTGTTTAATCTGTTGAAATGAGACGATTTTTTGGCAATATGTTGATGCAGGTTTCGTGTCGTAAGCAATAAAGTTTTTAAAAGCTTTCATGTAGCTATCATCAATCATCATCAATCATCAACCAGGACTCGAGAACAGCATTTTAATTATTGCAATTAAACTTTGGTAATGCTTAGTGAGTAAATAATATTAAAGACTGCGCTTCTTTCCAAGATTCCATAAGATATAGAGCCCTGTATGTACAGACCTTTAGGTTTAGGAATAGACCCGCTCCATCTCCATCTGCAGAAAATAGTGGTAGTTCTAGACTTTGAATGCTATTTTGTTGGACTGCTGTTGTTTGACAATAGTGTGTAATCTCTTTTTCATCCATCCGCACTTGGTCATGTAGCCACATCGTTGCTACTGCAGCTTGTACAGTGCTTTCTCTGCTCCCCACAAGGTCTTCCTGCTCTAACCAGTTCTCCCCATCTCCCCACCAGTCGACCGTATCGTGGGCCTGGACCAGGTGGCAGGAATGAATGAGACGGCCTTCGGTGCCACCTACAAAACCAAAAAGGGCATGTTTCGTACAGTGGGACAGCTCTACAAGGAGTCGCTCACCAAGCTCATGGCCACACTGAGGAACACCAACCCCAACTTTGTTCGCTGCATCATCCCGAACCATGAAAAACGGGTAAATACATATCTGTTAGAAGCTGTGTGTCAAGCAGTTAAAAGTGAGGGACCTGTAACTCTTACAGTATAATAATATTGATTGTCCTTGTAGCGTGATTTAACTATTGTCACTTATTTTTTATAATCATTTGCCTTGTTGTCAGGGAAATCCAGAAATGGTGACCTGTTGACCAGAGAAATCTGAGAAAAGACTATGACCTCTGCCTTGTACTCCAGAGAAAACGTCACGTTCAGATTGTCTTAGCGCTGTATTTGTCCTTTCCCTCAGGCTGGTAAACTGGAGCCTCACCTGGTTCTGGACCAGCTCAGGTGTAATGGAGTCCTGGAGGGGATTCGCATCTGCAGACAGGGCTTCCCCAACCGCATCGTCTTCCAGGAGTTCAGACAGAGGTGACAAACAACAAAGAAGCTTTTTGAACATCATAACTCCATTTCACACAGAGGAAACGTTCATTCGAACGGCTTCATTTTCAGTTTATATTTATGTTCTCTTTTGTTCACAGATATGAGATCCTGACACCCAACGCTATCCCCAAGGGATTCATGGATGGGAAACAAGCCTGTGAGAGAATGGTAGTGCTTTTTCTTTTGCTGTAATCAGATTTAAAACTGCTTCCCTGGAAACGAAAATATACTGTGTATTTTTAACGTGTAATAGAACTTCTTAAGAACTCCTAATGTGTCTTTTTAACAGATCAGAGCCCTCGAGCTGGACCCCAACCTTTTCCGTATTGGTCAGAGTAAAATCTTCTTCAGAACTGGTGTTTTGGCTCACCTGGAGGAGGAGAGAGATCTGAAGATCACTGACATCATCATCTACTTCCAATCTGTGTGCCGTGGATACTTAGCACGCAAGTGAGTGTCAGATCTCTGTACGATGACAGGCGCCGACTGTGAAACACACATTCTTAGTTCCTCACTTAAAGCAGTTAAACCTTAAACCACTCTCAGCTGTTTTTAGTGCAAAAGCTCTGGTTTTCACACTACCTGCTCTGTACCAAACAGCAAACAGACATAGTTATACATAGTGACATAGTGGAACATTTAGTAGCTAAAGGACCAGATATTTCTCTCAGGAGTTACTAGAGACCAAAAACGAGAGCTAAAAGAGGGAAAATATTGGATCTGCGTTCATCAGGAGGCCAGAGACACGGCTCCAAATGAATGATAATGTTGCTTTGTAACTTGTTTCTGCTGCCCCCAAGTGGCCAGTGCAGGTTTAAGTTTGGTGCATTTACAGCTCATCTATACACTAAACGCAACCCAACCTTGGTCTTCAAAAACACTGCTATAGAAATACCACGATTTGTTGCCTGTTATTGTACCATTTCTTTCCTTTCCTCAGGGCCTTTGCTAAGAAGCAGCAGCAGCTGAGTGCCCTAAAGGTCCTCCAAAGGAACTGTGCTGCTTACTTGAAGCTACGACACTGGCAGTGGTGGAGACTCTTCACCAAGGTGAGAACCCTGACAGCTGCCTCCTCCAGCCAAGTAGTCAATACATTGATACACACACATCTCTACATCTCTGCTTCAACGGGCGATCTGAGGCCTGTAAATTGTGTTTTCAGAGATTAGTGATTGGATGTCTCAAAAATGTCTTCAGTTGAATAAACTTAACAGAGTTTAGAGAGGAATAGAGTTGGCACCGTTGCTATGGAAATGTATCCGAGTATATGCATTGAATCCACTTCATTAAAGTCTTAGAAGATATTAAATTTAATTTCATAAAAATATTTTTTTCTTGCCTGCTATAGGCCGTTGACATAACATTAGTTGTAATTTTCATCATCATTGTGGGCTGTTCGGTGACATTGTACACTTATTAACTACAGTTTTAGTCAATGCCAGCAGACACATTGTGCCTAATGCTTCATAAAGTAGCTCGGAAGCTCATCTAATCATAACTGGCATGAGTCAATTTGAGCAAAAACTTGAATGCATAGTTTTTTTAATTGCTGTTTATCTAGGTCTAGGTCAGGTTAATTGATTTATTATATTACTCGGAATTATTTATATACTACTGAGAAGTAGTGAGAATGTGATTATAGCTGTCAATAAATTCATGTACTTAATAAATATTATTAACCCTGGTTTTCTGTCATTCTTTGACCAGTATGACCATGAAATGGATATTAAAATACATTCTATGTGGTATTAAAAGGGTCAAACATTTAATTTAATGAACACTGCAGAAACCCTGTAGAAGTTAATATTCTCTCTCTCTCTTTCTCAGGTGAAGCCTCTGCTGCAGGTCACCAGGCAGGAGGAGGAGATGCAGGCCAAAGACGAGGAGCTGATAAAGGTGAAGGAGAGACAGCTCAAGGTGGAGAATGAGCTAGTGGAGATGGAAAGGAAACACCAACAGGTAAACATGGCCTCTGGAAATATGTTGTATTAAGTTGATGTAATTGTGGCCCTCATGAGGCCACAATCGTATCAGAGAAACAATTATTGTGACACGATTTTAACACTGTACCGAGTATTTGTAAGGAAATCACTGTAGTTACTCTGTACTATCAATTTTTGACAATTGAAAAAATCAATCTCGTAGCTACGAACGCTGGATGATTTTTTTTTTTCCTCTCTCCAGCTCCTAGAAGAGAAGAATATTCTAGCAGAACAACTCCACGCAGAGACTGAGTTGTTTGCCGAGGCTGAAGAGATGAGAGTTCGTCTGCTTTCTAGGAAGCAAGAGTTGGAGGAGATCCTTCATGACCTGGAGTCCAGGGTGGAGGAGGAAGAGGAGCGTAACCAGAGTCTGCAGAATGAGAAGAAGAAGATGCAGTCACACATCCAGGTTTATATCTTCACCTATTTGAATTGAACTTCTACACACACAAACACTTCTTCTGTTATTAGTTTGACATACTGACATCCAAATAAATGGAAATTTATTTTTATACTTACACTTTTATACACATTTAAAAGGCCCAATAACTTATTTTTAATCAGTACTATAAGTGACGGGATCCTTCATGATCTCACTATTTTCTGCCAAGGTTTGAGAAGTTTTGACATGTATTTCTGCATTTCTGCATTTCTTTTCATCTTTTCACTGGTAAATCATCAGCAAACAAAAAACCTTTGGTTTCAGTACTACATGAAGAGAAACCTGGCACTATAGAACACTGTAATTTATGAAAATCCATTTATATAGAGGTTGAAGCGTGTGGCATTCAGTCCAAAGACATGTCTAACAAATATGAGCCAACCACACTGACAGTGATCACTTTTTTTATTATGTCATAAATATTTACTGCTGTAGAGATTTGAAGCCAACTGTTCAGAGACTTTAAAGGTTTAATGTGCCAAACTTGTCGCTTTATAAACTTCAGTGCCAACCTCATCATATTGGATTGGCTGTGAAGCTTTATGTGTGTGTTTTCCTCTCTACAGGACCTGGAGGAGCAGCTTGATGAGGAAGAAGCTGCTAGACAGAAGCTGCAGCTGGACAAAGTGACAGCTGAGGCAAAGATCAAGAAAATGGAGGAAGACATTCTCCTGCTGGAGGACCAAAACTCCAAGTTCCTCAAGGTGAGACGATAATATCTGCGCGTGATGAGTCAAACATGAACCAGAAAGCAGAGCAAGTGCTTTAAATTGGGATTATATAAAGTAGGGTGATGTTATGGCATAATTTGTTCAAAAACAAACATCAATTTGACTTTTATGGCTTACTAGTTAAGTCTTCATACTCCATATTAGTAGTGTGTCTTAAAGCCTCCAGTCCTCACACTTTGATTTTACCCAACAGGAGAAAAAGCTGCTGGAGGACAGGATCGGCGAGATGACCTCCCAGCTGACAGAGGAGGAGGAGAAAGCAAAGAACCTGGGCAAAGTCAAGAACAAGCAGGAGATGATGATGATTGACCTGGAGGGTGAGAGATGAGTTACCGGCTCCATTTTGTGTCCAAAAATAGAGAAACATTTATTAGAACAGACACAAGTTTGGCTGGAATAAATCGATGGATGGGCCTCATCATATTTAAGTGTCAATAGAATGATTAAATGAACGGCAGCAAGAGGAAGAACAAAACAATACATAGGAGATCCAGTGTGAATCTTTAGAGCTGTACAACGAGTTGAACCTTCAATACATAACTCAGGTCTTCAGCAGCTCAGGAGTACATTAAACCCCACTACCCACTTGCACTACTTGTTTTAAAATGTTCTGGTGTCAAAATGTCAAAAATGATTTAAAACAAGTATTGTTTTTTTTTTTCTCTGAAGTTTATAGAGTCACTAGAGACTTTATTCATGGTGTACTGGTTGAAAGTGATTGCAGGTAATGTGTTTTCCTGTTTGGCTTCATGATGGCGCTGTTGTCTCACTGTTACTATGAATAAATACAGGTCGTTCATATCAGCAGCTCTGGAGATGAAGATGAAGGAATTTGTTTCTGTGCCATTTATGAATCAGGTCATTTGAACCTGAAGCATGATATTGTTGACAGGTATGACTCATGAGGGAACCTCATGTGGTTACCTCACTGCTATAACATGCAGGTAGTTTCCAACTTCCAAACTTCCAACTCTCTGAAGCTATAAGATCTCACATTACTTACTTTCCTGGGAAACCTTGAAGCTGTTGTAACTAGACAAAAGGAAAGAGGTGCCATGATTTCCAAACGCTGATGGCTGCTCTGAACTGCTTCAGCTGAGGAAGTCTCTCAGAAAGGCTTTAAATGCACACAACCATGTTACAATGACCAAGAGCAAGTGACTGATTTGTGATTAGTGTGCTGGCTGATTTGGTAGGTGTCAGCAGGCTATGTGTAAGATAATACAGTGTAAACATGAAATCTAATAGGTTACGCTTACATTCGGTATATTTATGAATAAAACATTTTTTCTGAGATCTGTAAATGTTCATAAATTTTTGCCAGCAATATTGTTTCACGAATGACAAGAATATAGTTTGTAGATTCGTTATTGTTAATAATACATTCTGAATATGCAACATGTGGCATAATCAGCGTTATACAAGTGCAAGGTCGCTAAAGATCTGTGATATGTGGGGACGTTTGAAAAAACTGCATTAAAGGGTTAATGTGCTGCAAAGCTGCTAATCTGATTACCATTAGTTGTGTCAGGCTGTTAGCAATAAAGTGTTTTGTCACTTTCTGTGACCGCTTTGTGCCTCGTATGACACCTCTGTAACTTGTGACTTTGCCCATTTACCATTTTACCTCTTGAATTATAGCCAAAAGTTAAAATTAACTATTGGTCATGTTTGATTTTGCATTTTGTTTGTGAATTTTATTTTTTCATACGTGTGACTCCTTGCGCCTCCCTTTTTAGAACGTTTAAAGAAGGAGGAGAAAACGCGCCAGGAGCTGGAGAAGGCCAAACGTAAGCTGGACGCTGAGACGACTGACCTGCAGGACCAGATTGCTGAGCTTCAGGCTCAGATCGAGGAGCTCAAGATCCAACTGGCCAAAAAGGAGGAGGAGCTCCAGGCTGCTCTGGCCAGGTCAGTAATAGACATAAAAGTAAGAGAAAAAGAAGTACACAGTCAACTGTCAAAACTGAAAGGATTGCATGTGAAACATTCTGTAAAATAAAAAACAAATTTAATTTAATTTAAAGTTCAATTAAATCCAAACATGAGACTTTTAGCAGTGATAGTGTACTGTACCAACAGATGAACAGTACGCCCTCTCATCCTTAAACATTAAAACACAGGAAGCTGATGTAAAAACACTGAAATAATACATCATTATGGTAATTTTATGAAAAAGGGCAGGAAGGAAAGAATGACTAAATTCGTGGTGCACTTTGATATTTGTGATGGCACGATTTTGATGCTTTTTTTTTATTGAACTCAGACACCGAATACAGATCAAACATTAACAGAAGAAACACTGACGATGTATGTATTTTTTTTTGCATTTATGATAATCTCATCAACATATATAATTTCCACTCATTGAACTCATTTAGAAACATACAATAACTGGAAAAAGAGGAAGATGAGATATAAAAAGAAAATAAATGGAGAGGAACTAAATAAAGACAGAACACATCAACACGTTGTATCACGTTGCTCAAAGTTATCTTCCACATTTGGCTTCAGCTTGCGAAAATGTTTTGGGACTTTTTCAATACAAACACTTGATAAAAATGCACCTTACATATATATTATATACATTCAAATGTACACAAGTTTAATATTTGAGCCTTCACAATGATACAGATATTGTTCAACTGATGATTTCAACTCGATTCAACTCAAATTTCGAGTGTGCATTGTTTCCTCCACCACTCGTGTTAAATCAAAAGCCTACAATACACTGAAGTGTATTTTTACAGCCACTATGAGGCAGATGTCTCCTCTGAACTCACATATGGTAAAAATATCACTGTCAGTAGTGTTGCTCATTTCAGTATGTAATGTGCAACTTCACTTACACTCTGCAGTAAATCCCATCTCCATGACAACTGCACTCCACTGTGGTGCAGCCAAGTCAATAGAGAGACCTAAAATAGACGTTACAACACACAGACGAATACTGTGTCAACTCTGAACTCTGACTTAAAGCAGCTAATGTCCTCTTCAGCTGCTGCAGTCAGTGTTTCAGCACACGTACACACACTGTTTTCTTTTTTCTATCTTTCACTCACCTCGGTCTCTCTCGACTCTGCTCACTGCTCCCAGCTGCAGTGTTTGCTTTCAGCGTCTCTGGCTGAGACCTTTCATCTTTGGAGGCAGCCGTGTCTGATTACAGGCAAATTGTTGTTGATTGATGCTCTCAGTCGTGGGCTCTGCCGTAGTTTTTCCACATGAAGCAATAAAGAGTTTGGCTGAATAAGGCTGCCATTTCACATTTCAGGAGAAACTATTAATAAGACAGTTTTTTTTCTCATGAGAGGATTTTTATCTTTTATTTCCTGATACTGAAAAAACATTTCCAGTTATGACTGTAGATTATCCTGATAGTACAAAATATATTCAGAGCAACACATTTGGTGTCATATTCAATTATTTTCCCATTTAGCCATCATAAGACTGCATGCAGATGAGGTAAACAGCTGTGGAGGTCGTTGCTCTGAAGGTCAGCTCAGATTATTTGGATGTGGCTTCCTCCTCACTCCAGGCCAATAGTCCAGACTACAGGGGTCGATGGTAAACGTTTGTCTGACTAATTTCACAGGCAGAAATCATCAGTTTAGTCATAGCTCCAGATAATTAAGCTTTCATTAAACTTGATGTGCCTCATTTAGAATTCCGCAGCTATTCTGAGAACAATTGTGTTATCTTTGTTTGGAAAATGGTAAATTACGTTTATATGGGAGTCATTTGTGCCTTTAATCAACATTGTGGCATTGTTTTAATTATATAACTGAATCATAATTACATTCTGTGTGCTTAATCATTGGATTTCTACGTAAGAGAGAGAGCAATGTTACAAGATTTTTGCAGCCAGCATGAATTTAACTTCCAGCAGCAAACAAACAGTCTCATTAAAATGTTCATCTTGAGAATGGACACACATTTTGTGTGGACCACTTCAGCAGTGAACAGTTTACCACACTGCCACCCTGTGTGCACTGGTGGCCTCATTTCAATTAAAAAAAAATGACATAACTGACTTATTCTGCACATAAGGCACACACATCTTGTCTTAACCAAAATATTCTCATAGATTTCTACAGTAAAACTGAAAAAGGCAAAAATAGATTTTTTGTTTGCTCACTAAAAATATTGAGTTGTAACAACAAGTTTAAATGGCAATCAATAAGGAAGTGCTGTAAGAATATTAAAAAAATCATGTAAACACTGAATGAAAGGAGTTGAAATGTCAGGTGAAGTGTCAGCTGTATTCACACTGAAAGCAGTTCAAATAAATTCTGTTATTCTTTTATTATCTATATTCTTGTGCAGTTAATTTCAGAACAAAAACATCCTCAGATTTTTATGTTAAACCTAAATTTTAAAATTAAAAAACAAACATAGTGACTTTATTTAAGATATTAACGTAATATAGAAGAATCTTTTATTATTTTCATTACACTGGCGATTAAGTTGAAAGTTCCGGGTCTAAAAAGTGATGTGTGTACTTTTGTGTCTCCAACCAGGAGTGACGAGGAGACTGTCCTGAAGAACAATGCCTTGAAGCAGGTTAGGGAGCTGCAGGCTCACCTAGCTGAGCTCCAGGAGGATCTGGAGTCGGAGAAGATGTGTCGAACTAAAGCTGAAAAACTTAAGAGGGACCTCAGTGAGGAGCTTGAGGCTCTGAAGACGGAGCTGGAGGACACGCTGGATACCACTGCTGCCCAGCAGGAGCTCAGGTACTTGTTTGATGCTGGTTTATCAATGATAACCGGGGAACTCCACCAGTTTTACACATTAAAGTGTGCTTACAAGAAGTGTTTGGGAAAATTAAGAGTTTTGTGGCTGCAGAGGGAGCTTTGTGAAATCTGCTAAATTGCCTCACTTAATTATACAATATATTACGCTCATTGCTTAGTGAACAGTTGGGATTTTATTAATACAAGAGTACCAATAAACTCTGCATGTCCTCTCCTCTTAACCCTCTCCCTTGTGTCCAAACTCCAGGTCCAAGCGAGAGCAAGAGGTGGCAGAGCTAAAGAAGACCATAGATGAGGAGACCAAAAACCACGAGGCTCAGATCCAGGAAATGAGACAGAGGCACGCCACGGCGCTGGAAGAACTGTCTGAGCAGCTGGAACAGGCCAAGAGGGTGAGCTGGTCATACCTGGTTACACTTGCCCTTTACATCAGTTGTAGGACCTCAGCAACTAGTACTGATTTAGACACTATGGTTCTGTCTCTGTTTCAGTATTGCAATTCTAGTGTATTTATCCTAGTCTCAGTTCAGACTATTACAGAAATATATACTATGACTACATATGTGACCCACAGGAGCATTATATATATATATATATATATATATATATATATATATATATATATATATATATATATAAAAAAAAAACTATATTCATTATTGTTTGTTCTGTGCAGTTCAAAACCAACCTGGAGAAGAACAAGCAGAGTCTGGAGAGCGACAACAAAGAGATGGCCTGTGAGGTGAAGAGTCTGCAGCAGGCCAAGACGGAGTCAGAATACAAGAGGAAGAAAGTGGAAGCCCAGCTGCAGGAGTTTATGGCCAGGGCCACCGAGGTAGAGAGAGCCAAGGGAGAGCTGTCTGAACGCTCACACAAACTCCAGGTAAATACCTCCACAGAGAGCATTTTTCCTATAAAAATGAAGAGATAGGAACCCAAGATTACTCTAGAAACAAAGAACATTTTTAATATTGTGTTAATATTTGTCCAGTTTAATGTAAATATTCATGGCATGCTTTGGATTCCCTCATCTCGCTTTTCTCATAGTTGTTTCTTCATTCGTTTTTTGTTTGTTTTTCTTAGACGGAGCTGGATAATGTGTCAGGTTTGCTGGAGGAGTCAGAGAAGAAGGGCGTCAAACTGGCCAAGGAAGTTGAAAAACTGAACAGCAAACTGCAAGACTCAGAGGTATGAAAGATCAGCCTCTCTGTCAAAACAAGTTTTATGCTTCAGGAAATTTGACCAACCATCACAAATCACTGATTACTAAAACAATGTAAACAAATCTACACTGTCCACAGTTAATGGCATACAGCCAACGCTAGAGCTTCAACAGGCAGATCATGTCAAAGTTAAAATTTGTCTGAACAACTCACTTATTGCACCAACAATAGAACAGTTACATCCTGTACTAAAACTTTACATCTTTTTTTCTTTTATTTCAATTGGAATAATTTGCTTGGAGAAAAGCTCACCAAATGGCTTAATAATATTCTACAAAAATGAAATTATTAATTAAAAAAATGATGTCACTTATCTAACTGTTCAAAACTAAGAAAATCAGGCAAAATGAGGCATTTCCTGAACCTTCAAATGTCTGAAAAATCCATTCACTAATAAGCACACATGTTGTTAGTAGATATAACAAACACACCTCCCTGCTTTTCTTTTGTCTGATCATCATTTCTCGTTGTGGCCTGGTGTGTAGGAGCTGCGGCAGGAGGAGACGCGTCAGAAGCTGAACCTGAGCGGCCAAATCCGTCAGCTGGAGGTGGAAAAGAACACCTTGCTGGAGCAGCAGGAGGAGGATGAGGAGGCACGACGCAACCTGGAGAAACAGCTGCAGACAGTGCACGCTCAGGTACAGTCGTTCATATTCACAAACATGAATGTGGGTTTCCTAAACATGTACTGTACGTAGACACACATTCATAGATCACACACAAACATGAGGCAGGCACACCTTTCAGGTACTGCTGATATTCAACTGAGTGCCAAGACAAGCGCCGGGCAAAAATTTCCAGCTGTTTACCAGCTGTGAACACCTGTCGTTGATGTGCAGAGCAGCATGTGGACAGCTGTGCAGCAGTGAGGACTAGCAGCAAATTAAAGTGAAAATCTCAGTTCAGGATGTTTCGTTTGGATTAATAAAATCAAAAAGTAAAAGCACGGGATCTGCATGCTGTTGACTTGTTGAAATATTGTGTTATCTTAATGTATTCACTGATTAAAAATATGTCCTCCCTGTAGCTGTTTGAGACAAAGAAGAAGCTGGAGGACGACGTGGGAGCGATGGAGGGCCTGGAGGAGGTGAAGAGAAAACTCCAGAAGGACTTGGAACTGACCAGCCAGCGCCTGGAGGAGAAGTCCATGGCCATGGACAAGATGGAGAAGACCAAGAACCGACTGCAGCAGGAGCTGGACGACCTGATGGTGGACCTGGACCACCAGAGACAGATCGTCTCAAATCTCGAAAAGAAGCAGAAAAAGTTTGATCAGGTACACTGAGCTGCCAAAATGTTTTCAGGGATGATGCTTGAGGTCAGATGTACGTTAGTGTATTGAAGATCAGTGTTTGTTTGTCTACACTAGCTGCTGGCTGAGGAGAAAACCATTTCAGCTCGTTACGCTGAGGAGCGTGACCGTGCAGAGGCTGAGGCCAGAGAGAAGGAGACCAAAGCTCTGTCCATGGCCAGAGCTCTGGAGGAGGCTTTGGAGGCTAAAGAGGAACTGGAGAGGTTTAACAAGCAGCTGCGTGCTGAAATGGAGGACCTGATGAGCTCCAAGGATGACGTGGGGAAGAATGTGAGTGACCTTTGGCCTCTTAAATGACACTAGTGAATGCTAAATGAAACCTTCTTTATCCCAGAATGTATTATTCTTTCTGAGGACCTTGTTGTGCTGATGCTGCGTACAGGTCCATGAACTGGAGAAGTCCAAGCGAACGCTGGAGCAACAGGTGGAGGAGATGAGAACTCAGCTGGAGGAGCTGGAGGATGAGCTGCAGGCCACAGAGGACGCCAAACTGCGTCTGGAGGTCAACATGCAGGCCATGAAGGCCCAGTTTGACCGAGACCTGCAGGCCAGAGATGAGCAAGGAGAGGAGAAGAAGAGGGCGCTTGTCAAACAGGTACACAATACGGATGATGACCAACATGAATTGGGTCCATTTGTTTTATATTTTGTCTTGAAATACAAAAGTTTGACCCGAGAAAGGAAGAAATTCCTCTGCACTGCTGATACAATATACACATTTTATTTCTCTTTTTAACCTGACGTACTGTGTGTTGTTTTACTCCTCCAGGTGCGTGAGATGGAGGCAGAGTTGGAGGACGAGAGGAAGCAGAGAACTCTGTCTGTCGCCGCCAAGAAGAAGTTGGAGATGGACCTGAACGAACTGGAGGGACAGATCGAAGCCGCGAACAAAGGCAGAGACGAGGCTATTAAACAGCTCCGAAAACTGCAGGTACACACACACACACACACACACACACACACACAGTTACACTGAATTAGCTATTAGCAGTAGATATGCTATAATACTGAATTGGCCTGTTAGCTCACCTGGTAGAGCGACAGTGAGTCCTTACCACAGTGGTTCAGGTTCACCTCTCTCCTTCTTTCCTGTCCATCTTTGTCACTGTCCATTGAAGGTATAAAAATCCATAAAATGTGGTGATTCTCATTTATTCACTATGGACATGTGAGATAATGATATCATTAGGAAGTGTAAATATGTGTTTTATGTCTGTGTGCTTGGAGTTGACTCTGCACTAGGGGCTAAAACACCATAAATGCCTCCTTGAGCTTTGTGTCAGCTGCTGCGGACCAAATCAACGGGCCAAACTTTTTAAACACAGTTTGAAAACTCCTAGTCTGAGTGGTCACTTTTCTGCTGTGTCAGCCTTTGACTTGTTCCACATTGTTTCTGTTCTGTAGGCTCAGATGAAGGACTATCAGAGGGAGCTGGAGGAGGCCAGAGCCTCCAGGGACGAGATCTTCACCCAGTCCAAGGAAAACGAGAAGAAACTCAAGAGCCTAGAGGCAGAAATCCTACAGCTACAGGAGGTCAAATTACAGATTTTACTTCACACTGAGAGTAGCTTTTAATGAGATATCAGCTAATCGTCTGTTAATATGTGCAGTTAATAATAATCTGTTATTGTACCAGAGAATTAGCAACAACTTATTTTTTTTTATATCAGACTTAATTTCTGTATTTGATTTGATCCAAGAATCAGAGTAAAGCTCATGCCAGATCTTCTCCATACTGATCCTCATGCGTGTGCTGTTTGTGTAGGACCATGCAGCGTCGGAGAGGGCTCGTCGACATGCTGAACAGGAGAGGGACGAGCTGGCTGATGAGATCTCCAACAGTGCTTCTGGAAAGTCAGTGTCACCTTGTTTTGTGCTGATTATTTTGTGGAGTATAAAAGTTTATGTAATGAAATCTGGAGAGGTAGTCACTGTTTTTGGGAGCTTAGTGACAATAAACTGGAGTCAGAATAAGAGATTTGAATAAAAAATGTGTGCGCCAGGTCGTCGCTGCTGGAAGAGAAGAGGAGGCTGGAGGCTCGCATTGCCCAGCTGGAGGAGGAGTTGGAGGAGGAGCAGGGTAACATGGAGCTGCTGAACGACCGCTTCAGAAAGACCAACCTGCAGGTAAACATATGAGATGGTAATAAGTCAGGATCACTGTCATAAACTTGGTTTCAAATCATCAGATTGATTTTATTAATGTTACAAAAGACACACTCAAACACAAACATGTTAACTGAGTGCATCATCCTCTCACATCACCCGTCTTTCTACCATCCCTCTCTCATCTTTCTCAGGTCGACAGCCTGAACGCCGAGCTGGCCGGAGAGCGCAGCACCGCTCAGAAGAGTGAGAACGCTCGGCAGCAGATGGAGCGACAGAACAAGGTGTTGTATAGTTTGTTAAATACATTAGCATATATGAATATGAGCTAATGTACAGTATATACATGGGAAATAGCTGTTTATCTGTCAGCTTTGAATACACGTAGAATGTCAGCCATTAAGAACATGCAAACTATGTGTTTATTATCTCGCCTGCCTTGACTTTGTAATTTACTATTTTAGTTATTTTGTTAAAACTCGAGATTATATAAATAAACAGTATGTGTCTTATAATATTTAGTGCTCATGATCAGTTGCATCTTATAAACACAGGATTTGAAGGCCAAGCTGGCAGAGCTGGAGGGGACTGTCAAGTCAAAGTTCAAGGCGTCCATCACTGCCCTGGAGGCCAAGATCCTGCAGCTGGAGGAGCAGCTGGAGCAGGAAGCAAAGTAAGTGACCAAACTCGCCTTTTTTTTGGACGAGATTAAGACATTAATTTCAAGACATTAATGGTGGCAGATGGTGCTACTGAGAGTCCTGGGTGAAAGATTAACACTAGTTATAAAGTTACAGTACAGATGATGATGAGCTCTCGTCTTATCTTTATCCATTTAGGGAGAGAGCAGCAGCCAACAAAATCGTCCGTCGCACGGAGAAGAAACTGAAGGAGGTGATGATGCAGGTGGAGGATGAGCGTCGTCATGCTGACCAGTATAAGGAGCAGGTATTGACTCATGAGAAGCAAAGTGACACGCACGCAAAGACTCATTCTCACAGAGGATTCATTCAGCCAACCACCCACGACCTCTCACCGTCTCCGTCTGTTTCCCCATGTGTCCGTCCTCCTGTCAGATGGAGAAAGCCAACTCTCGTATGAAGCAGCTGAAGCGTCAGCTGGAGGAGGCGGAGGAGGAAGCCACCAGGGCCAACGCCTCCCGCAGGAAGCTGCAGAGGGAGCTGGACGACGCCACCGAGGCCAGCGAGGGTCTTACTCGGGAGGTCAACTCCCTCAAGAACCGCCTCAGGTAAAAAATAAAAAATTCAAAAGACACGAATAAATTGTGTGAATGTGATAATTTCTAAATGACACGTGTGTACTGCTATAAGATGTCAAGCTAGTTCAGTCATACAGTCCTGATATTTGTCTGATTATAGGTTATAATCGTTCAAAGGCAAATATGTACACTAAATATGGTGCTAGTTCCAGGGGGCAATTAGCTTAGCTCAGCATAAAAACTGGAAATGGGGGGAAACAGTTAGCCTGACTTACGTGTACCAACATCTCTAATGTTAACTAATTAGTTTAATCTGTATACAAACAGAGATGTAAAAACAAGAAGTTGTGGTTTCACGTTGTGTGCTGCAACTGTTATTAAGATTAAACAAACTCAATCATATAGTGAGCTCTAGAGGTGCTGAGAGGGCAGTGAAACATACAGTATAACCGACTTTCTCCTTAAAGCTGCAGATTTAAGTTGCTGTCTCACTTGTTTTGTTCTGACCAGGCGCGGCGGTCCAGTCAGTACCTTCTCCTCCTCAAGCCGCTCGGGCCGCCGCAACCTCAACCTGGATGGTGCCTCCGTCGACATGTCAGACGACGACGCCGATAGCCGCGCCGGCGACTTCAACGAGACACAAACCTCCAACGCCGAATAAACACAGCGACTCTCTCATTCCTCTCATTCCTCGCTTTCCTCCCTCCCCTCCCCTCCCCTCCTCTCATCACTACCCACCTCACTTTCACCTCATCCACCTGTGTCCCTGCGCAGTCCCTGTTTTCCCCAAAAGATGCTCAGCGTCACCATCGTCTTTATTCATTTCAGACCACAGACTGGACAGAAGATTGAAGCGATGATCTGTTTTTTTTGGTAAAGCTGAGTGGAGAGCGCCTGGCAGCACGCCTCTGCCCTTTTTATATCAGTTAACACTGCAGGGAAAAATCCAACCGCCCTCCCCTGAAGTAAAGCCTCCAGTCCCGGAGAGTCACAGGGGCAAATGGACAATTCTGCCTTACTCTGCTCTCCTCTGGCAAGCTGCTAGTCCTGGCTCGTCTCTCGGCCATGTATCATCTCAGCGTCATAATGTAACCCCCTCTTCTCCCTCTCCCATCCATCAGGCGTGAAGTTATGCTCAGCTTATTGAGAAAGTACGCATAGGTGCAAAGTGCTTTTTATACACATGAAACTCTGCGTGTGTGTGACGTAGGTGGAGGCTGTGAGGTATACACACACATCAGTTATGTAACGTATGTGAATGCACTCCATACTGGAAATGCAGGACTACAAGGAAAACGTATTTCACTCTGGTGTTGTTGTTAGTGTTCTGCTTTCTGTGTACAAGCCATCTCATACTCGACACACTCACTCCCTCCCTCTAGAGTTCAGACTGACTGCCCCCTCAAAATGGAAAAACCCAAAACCAAGGTCACTGTGGCCTTTGGACGGCAGTGCCGGCTGCTTTTGTTGCATGAGTCTCCCTCTGATGTACAGACTGTTTGTTTGTTCAGCTTCTAGACTACAGCGCCACAGGAATGACTAACATCTCGGGACATGCAATAGAAAAACGAGGACTCTGAATTGAAATTGTATTACTGTGAAAACAAAATAAGGTATTTTATTTTCTCTGTTGCTTCATCTCAACATTTAGTGAAGGAATGTGTAGCTGGGTTTTAACTGGGAAGCTCACCATCTGTTTTGTATTGTTGACCATCGGAAACACGATCGAGTATACGGTCCTCTACTGTGGATTGACGTGAGCAGCGACTGATGATGTAAAGTGGCTGGAAAATGCACAGAACTGCACAGGAAGGTGTTTGAACTTTTAAACTGGAAACCAACAGGGAGCTCTTACTGGAAGCACTAAAGTGACTCAGTCCACGTTTCCCATGTGACACTAAATGGTTACAGCTTAGTTGTGATTAGAGTGTGTGATGATTAGAAACGGAGACAGATTGAAAAGTCATGTTCTCACTACATTTCAGCCTTTGTGCCAAGCCCCAGTTTGTATTATCGTCATGAGTCACAGAGCCAAAGAGTCCGTTTTTATGAAGAATAATTAGCTGCTGAAGATTTAAGTTCTCAGAAAAATCAATTTTACGAATGTTACGACTATTCTTTAATTGGAGGAAACCAAATTAAAAAGTGAAAATGATATTTGTCCATAACATGTCACATGTCATCCTTTTATGTTCATACAAACTAACATTGTTCTTCTGTCATATAAAACAAACATTTCTGGCTACAGTTTAAAAATCTGCCAACAATAATCTCACGAAAAAAGTCTGGAGGTGTGGAGTTAGAAAGAAGTGAGATTTAAAGATCTCTGTGTCTGGAGTCCACTCCTCATCTCTGCTCGATGCTACATTAGCCACTATTGGCATAACACACCTGAATCTTTGACCCAAGTGTCCATGTTGCATTGTGGGTAAGGCAGGTTTTCACGATGAAGAACACATGGAATAAAAAAGATGATCGACTTTGAGCGTTTTTTTTTTTTTTTTTTTTTTTAACTGTCCATCATGAGTCAGGCTCTTGCTGTTGTTCATGCCGACTAAAAAGACACAAATCTTTCTTTGTGTGTGCAACAGGCAGAATTCAGACCAGTGAACGTTTTTATTTTTCAGAGATCGCGCTCTTAATTTTCCAATAGACTCGTTACAGTAGCTCTGTGACTCGGATGTCATGCTAACACATGACAATGATGAACAAACTCGGGGCTAATTTGTGCAATGATTTTGTGAGTTGACTCCTGACTCTTCAGACTACCGACTGACCAGATCAAGCACTTCGAATTCACAGGTCGTCTGAAAATCAGGCTTTTTTTTTTCCTTTAACAGTGTTTTTAGCAAAGTGAAGATCTGCTTGAAGTACAGCAGTCACCTCAACAGTTAAACCACTACAGTGTGAAAACTACACACCAGAGTAATCCATCCATCATCTCTACTTTTATTTAGTCTATGTTCTGGATATGCAGATTGGGATGGTTGTCTACAGCAGACTGCTTTGCCCTTCTCCTCAAATGTTTCTTTAAAAGTGCCTTAGACACTAAATAAGAACATACGTGGGCAAAGACTTCATTACAGATGTGAAACAGAAAAATCTGAATGAGATGAAAAAAACGGTGCATCGAGATATTCAACACTTAATCGATTTTTTTTTTCTCCTTTCTTTTGTATTTTTGCTGTGCTTCATATCATATCCACTGTGTACCTCTGTGTTCATAATAACCAGTTTGGGTCAAAATCAGTATTCCAGTATGATTAACCACATGAAAACGCGGAGCATTTCCTAAAATTATGTTTGTACTAAGATTTTTGGGACCACTCACAGGAGAAGGTTTAGTACTGAATTTATTTTGGGGAATGATGCATTGCACGGGATTTCATCTGGTTGGAAGCTTTATCATCCACAAGTAGTTAACTCATTTTTATTTTATTATTATCCAGCTGGCTGTTGACAACCAGGCATTCAACTGCAAATACTCCCATCGTATTGTTTCTTGTATGCCTGTATTTCTAGACGGTAATTTTTTTGTTTCGTTTGTTTTTGTAAAAGGAAAATAAAGCATATTCATTGTAGCTGTGATGCTGTTTTGGTTTGTTTTTGGACCAGAGTTAAAGTTTTTTTTTTTTCCATGGGTGTTTTGACTCATCCTTGTGTTGCACTCTCTCAATAGACTCCAGGTTTCTTTTTTTTTGCCCTTCCTGCCGAGTGGTGCTGGCTGTAGAAGACTGCAGACAATACTGTCACATATACTTTCACAGTTAGCTTGTAAATTGGTGCAAGAATATTTAATTCTCAATATTTTTAACCTTTATTTCCTAATGTTATAATCATGATTTTTTCATGTCATTAATAGATCAACAGCAAAATAATTCATACAATAATTTAATCAACTAGCCTCTTGAATATTAAGAGTTCTTACTTTTCTTCACTTTCTACCATAAACCGAATGTTTTTTTGGACATAAACGTTAACTCATTTTTGAGTTAATAGTCAAGAGTTGCAGCCTTAATTTCCTGTTCTTGTCACATTCAAACTTTTCTAAATCCTGGATGCACTGTGCTGAACTGTCCACTCTTGATCTTTGGGTCTTGAAATCTTATATTTAAAATAGCTAGGATTTAACTTGAAGGTTAATTCTGATGATGTTTTATAGATTTATCTCAGTTCCTGTTAAAAGACCAAAACTAGCAATGAAATGATTCTACCAACAAAAAACAAAAAGGAAATTTCATCAAAAACTTCATCTAAATAAACACTGCATTGTAGTCTATCATACAGACACTATTGCTGCAGTAATAAAACAAATGTGTATTAATCCACTGCTGAAAATAAAGCCCAAAAAAATGGGCTTTTACTCCAGACTAAATAAAGTGAACTAAAAACTCTTTATACCCTGCTGTTTTAAGAAATGACTTGGCCTCTTTTTTAAAAATAAAACCGTGACCAGTTTAGACATTTTCTTACTTGTTAGGGAAGTAGGAATAGTGTTGAGGGATGGACTAACTCACTGTTGGTTTTGGTGTTATGGCTGGTTTGACACCAGCCTCGTTTTGGTCCAGACATGGAGGGAGGCTGTACTTAGGTGGACCAGAGAGGATGTTGTCTTCCCTGGTTGGTGGCAGCACCAGATGAGCACCCCCAGCCTGCAGAGACACTGCATCTCATTTCTGTAGTGAAGCTTTATGAGTCTGAGACAAGTTGGGACCAAACTAAACTGTGAAACAAAAATTAAAATGACACCAGGGGAGAACAAAGCCGCATTCGACACTCTCACATCCTCTGATTCACAGGTGTTTTCATTTCACCTGACGCCCTCCGCCCCCTCATGCTGTCTTAAAAGAGGAAGAAACACTTTGAAGAAAAAAAATCCAGGCGAGTCATCATGAAAACCACCTGTTTTGTTTAATTTCATAATTGACACACAAAAATAATCTACAAAAGACCAAATTAAGTAACCAGTTAACCACGAAATGTCATTTTTATCCTCCCCCACCCCCAAAAGAAAGCACAATTTATAAGATGTCACCCACTGCTCCAGTCACATGACTTCACAATGACACCCTGAACAACCACACGTTGACACTCATGGGTTTTACATTTTTGGGGAAAATGTCAGAATAATCTCACACACACAGTCACACACACTGACCAGCAACACCCCATCTAATACATGTGAAGCTACAGAAACAATCTTTGGCGCCGTTCTCGGTGCAGCCGGTCAGCCAGACACACATGGAGGAGGTCGGGGAACTAGTTGGGGGAGGACAGCCAGAGACTCAGGAAGAACAGTTTTGTTAACGGAGGTATTCAGCAGAGGGAAGGTTTCTCTAAAGGTGTGTTCAGACAGACAGCCAAGTGAATTTTACCCTCATGTTCATGTTTATTAGCCCCAAACAACCAATGTACAGACCGTACAGACGTTAGCTATGAGCTAGCTAGCAACGGGTATGCCGAACGTTTCTGTGGGAGTGCGTTTGTGTTCAGCTCAGCCTCTGAACTCAGCAGAAACTCTGGTTTCTTTTTATTATTTCCCACAAGTCTCCTTTTTCGTCACGTCTCTTTATTAAGTAGATTCATAAAGCTCCGGGTGCTGCATTCATGCCACATCAGCAGAAAGGGAAGAACAGAAAAAAAACACCCGTTATTCCGACTTCACGCATGTTCATGGATTATTCCAACCCCACTGGCATATATATGCTGTACAACCACAGCAGATAAAAAGCCTACATTAGCTTATTTTGTTGTGTTTATGCATCTGTTGCATAACAGTGTAACTACTTTTACATTAGCTGAATCAACCAGATAAATAATACTGGATTTGAGTGGGAGATATCGTCGGTGTCAGACCTTTCTGACACCTCAGACTCAAAACTCTCGTAATTACGGTTGAATTCATTTTTCAAACTCGACTTTTTTCGCTTACATCGAAACATTTCCAACTCACGTCCATTTGTGGGTGAACTTGCATCTAATGGAGTCTTTCCATTGTCTTTGTATGCAACCACTTAGTGTCTTAAAATTCGCTTTACGCTCCGTCTGAACACACACTGGAAAAGAAAAAAGGAGTCTCAAGTGACAGAATAACATCTACAAACATTCACAACTCCAGAAATGCACTGACAAGTTGAGTAGAGGTTGAAAGCCAAGCGACGACTTGCACTTTTGCATTGAGCGTTTTACAGTCCTGCATAGATCTTTTTCATACGTTTTCAATATAAACTAAGGCGTTGTGTTATATTAAGTTGGTTCGAGTCAATAAGCAGAGAAAGTAAATAAAAAAATCTTAACTCACAGAAAAAACAAAACAAAAAAAAAAACAACTCAAATTCAAGTAGGCTACAATCTTGACGTTTCTCCCCTCTCTCACAGGTGGCTCCTCTCTCCAGAAGAGGAGCCCAAAACTTTTTCAATTCAAGTCTTTTTTCCAGAAAAGGTCCAGTGTGATTAAACAGCACCAAAAACACACTGAGCAAGAGAGGGGCATCAAACTTACACTCGTTCATTATTGTGAAAAGGGGATACACGTCCTTATCCATTCATACAGAATATTCTGGAAAGGAATTAACAGTATATTGTGTTTTTTTTTTTGTTTTGTTTTTTTATGTACATACACACATTCAAATCAGCCTCACCACACTCGCTCGCTCTCACACTCCGTCTCTCACTCTCTCTCACGCACACACACACATATCATAACATGTTTTTGTCCCTGTGTAAATTACAAATAATTTATCAATATTAATTTAAGCTACTACTTAACAGTCATTTGTGGGAGCAGAGGTGACCAACAATAAAATTTCTACAGACACGACGATTCCCACATCTGAGACAAAAGACAGAAAAATAAAAAAATTCATTACTCAGTCTGTTTTTCTTTTTTCTTTTTGTACTGCAAGAACAAGAAGAGTCCTGTTATTCCACATAAGCTTAAATACAAATTATATTACGTAGCGTACTACTACTCTCATCTGTACCACTACCTCGCTCACACTCATTCCACAGTGATCAAGGTCGGTCATATGTAAACATGTTGACAAAAATAAAAATAAGCTGAACAAAAAATAGGTTTTCTCGTCATTCACTCCGTCTTGTTCTCATACCCGGTTCATTAGAAAATACAGTTAAATTAATTCATCATTGCCACTCGTAGCGAGGATAAACTGATTCTCCTTTAGGTCCATTTTTTTTTTTTTTTTTTAAAAGAGGCAGTGGAGCCCCACCCCCTCATACCACATCACTGTGTCAGTCAATCAAAGTGAAGATTCCTATTGGTGGATGTGTCCAGGAGGCTGTGTTGTCACCTCGCTGTTATTGGTCAGTGGGATTTCCTCTTCATGTCTCCACCCTGGCTTTGGTTCGCATCTGAGAGGAGAGCAGAGAGATTTTTAACAACTTTAGAGTCGATTCAACTGTGTATGTATAAGGATATATAAATAAAAGTAGAATAATAATAACAGAATAATAAAATATGAATTATGATACAGAAATATACAGCTCAAAGTCACTGTTTTCAGCTTTAAATACAAATCACAGATACAGATACAAGCATTAATAAACCACGGGTCCCTGAGATGTCAGCAAGCAAATGTTCTTAATTTTTCATAATTCACACAGTGCACACTGCAGTTGGACTGCAGTGTGCACTGTGTGAATTATCAAAGTGTTTTATCAAAGAACCATCTGCACAAGTAAATCCTCACTGTGTATTCTGCAAACTACTGAAAAAAAAAAGTAACTTTACAGCATGCATCCACTGTGCTACATCTACAGAGGCACGCCAAACACAAAATATACTGAAGCAAGCAGAAAGTTTCAGCACAAACAACACTGCAGCTGAGCAGAGGATGACAGGTCGACTCGATACAGACAGATGGAGAGAGAGAGAGAGAGAGAGAGAGAGAGAGAGAGGGGGGAGGACAACGTGGAGGAGGAATGCAGATTACCTGAGAAAGCAAGCTGCAAGTGAGGAGGTAGGGCAGCCTGCGACCCTGACTGGAGACTCTTGTACAGATCTGTGGAGAGATGGAGGGAAGATGAGATGAGATGGATTCCTCTTATCTTTCTTGCAGAGAGTTCTTTGTTGCAGTGGCTGACAACTTCTCCAAAACCTCTAAAATAACATGTGAGGTTATGCTGATGACAGACCTGTATGTTACCCAGGACCGACTGATTATACCTTTTTAAATGTATTTTTGACATTCATGTTTTACAGGATAAAACTTCCACAAGATTTCAGTCATGGGCTCTAAAGCTCAGAGAGCTTGGTAACCGCAAAACACCAACAAGTTAGAAACCTTGGTCACAGTTAGAAGTCTTTCACTCACAATTTTAAAGGCTCGTGTGGAGTTTGTCACCTCAAACATATTTCACAATGTGACCATTTCTCTCTCTGAGTGACAGAGAGAAACTAATGCATGATTTTATTCAAAACAGGCTGGGCTGATGCTCTCCTATCTGGTCTGATTTTATATTTTTTTGAGAAGTTTTGAAGTCTGTTAGTTGTTCCACAGTACAGGACTAAAACCTTTGGTGAGGCATCGTTTAGTTTTTATGCTCCGAGCCGCTGCTAGTGTTTAAACCTCTTCAGCCTGGCTATCGATTAATTCACTTATTTTATTCCATTTATGATTTAAATTTGAATATTGTGCTATTTCATCATTATTTTAATTATTTTTTTATCCCTCATTAATTTAGTCTGTTTTGTCTTTTTAGTCTATTTTATCTCGTTTCTTAGTCTAGCTTTTTATTTAACTATATTTCCTCCATCATCACCATCATATCACTTTTTAATCTATATTGTGTTTTATTGTAATAATTTTTATTTTGTTTATTTTACTACTATTAGCTTTTGAATCTATTTCATTACATTTCATCCTGTCTTATTATCGGCCTGTCAGTCATCTGTGAAGCATTCTGAGCTGCAAAAAACTGTATGAAAGCTGCTATACAAATTGACTGATCGATCGATTAATTGATTAAAGGCAACAACAACAGCAACAACAAGGGGGATATGGAAAAGATGATGCAGAGTGACGGAGGCCATGTTAAAATGGGAGACCGGCAACAAAAGAGAGGTGAGGATCAAAGTGAAATGGCAGCGAGGCATCCGAGTACAAAGGGTTGAGGTGACGGAGACAGACACAAAAGATGGAGAGAACAAAGGAGAGAGACAAAAAATAAAATGGAGACAGGAGTGAGAGGGTGAGCACTTCAGTATCAGCACACACACATAAAGTTACAGAGACTGGAATTAAAATATAAAGACTATGAATATGTAAATGATTCAGATGATCACTTTTAGTCCTCTAATCTTTCCTTACTTATCCAGCTTTATACATTTTCTCTTCCAAGAGTAAATCTGCATAAACACTTTAACTTATGAGATTCATTGACAAAAACAGATGCCAAAAATAATGTTTTTTGTTGTGGTGTGTTGGATTATTTCATTTTGGAATGGTGCTTTTGCTATTTTTCTGACATGTTACGATTGTTTCCCTCTGATAACGTGTTTGTTGTGTATCAAGCTTCTTTTTTTTTTCAAACCACTCATTTTGACTTGCAGGTAAATTTAGCAGATTAACCTGCTTAACTCCAGCTGGGTTAAGTTCAGCCGACAGGCTGCTTCTTGATTTTTCAGTAAACTTTTTACAGCTTGTTCTTTCAAACTGCCATTTTTAATTTATTCAGCTTCACAAGAGTATTTTAACCTATAATGACTGCTGCTCTGCGCAAAGTAAATTCTTCAGTGTAATCATTTAAAAAACATAAAACCTACAGTGCCCGGCTGTTTTAGGACATAACTTAAGACTCATATTATACACACCTTTCACAGAAACAAACACAATGTGTTTCGTGAAATGGCTGAACATGAGAGTGTCCCCTCCCCCCCGAATGATTTTGTCTTTGCATGCCAACCTACCCATTAGGTCGCTCTGTGCTAGGGGGTATCCTGAGTTGGAGCTGGGGGCTGAGCCCATGCCAGCGGCTCCTGGGGCTCCAGGAGGGCTGAAACTGAGCAGTGGGGGGAACTGGAAGGGCAGCGAGACAGGCACCAGGCCTCCTAACATCCCAAAGCCCAGGGGGAGAGCGGAGGGGCTGCCCAGGAGGGAGGTGCCTGCTGTTGATACCTGAGGAAATGGGATGCAAAGAGAAGTTTAAACATTTTTTCCCCCATTTATTTGATCCATCTCCATCATCCAAGCTCAATATAAACCATATTTTTGTCCGATATTGTTCTTGTTACCAAGAAACTGACCTGTGAGAGGTGTGACGTTGTGGAGGACGTGGCCAAAGTTCCTGAAGCCGCCCAACCGTTTCCTGCCTTTGAGCTCTGGTTTGCCCCACCCACCATCCTCTGCCTCTGCCCGTGATTGGCTGAGACTGAAGGTGCAGAAGACGAGGGAGTTTTGTCTGGGTGACTGCAGACAGCTGATACCACTCCCTTGTTGTTGGTTGAGTTGTTGATGATGATGCTACTGTTGCTTGTGGTGGACTGAGTTTTCTGGCCTCCTGCGAAGCTGCTGCTGCCCTGCATCTGCTTCACCTGTCCGCCGCTCGATACACTGAACGGAGGTCGAAAAGTTTTGGTGGAGTACTGGTGTTGCTGCTGTTGGCTGGAGATCATCTGATGGGAGAGCGGGTGTGAGGGCGAGGATGACGGGGAAGGGGAGGAGGACGGAGGTGGGGTGGGCGCAGGAGGCCGAGGGGTGAGCTTGATGATGGGAGAGGAGTTGCTGCTGTGGGAGGACTTGGTGAGGGTGGCCTGCATGGGTGTGATAAAGTTGGGCTGGTGGTGGTGGTGTGTGTGGGATTTACCTTGCGAGGAGTGTGAAGTATGGGAGGTGGGGGACGGTGAGGAGGCCACCGGGGAGGGAGGGCAAAAGGACTGCAGGCCGGGGTGGGTGGTAGAGATGGAGCGGGACTGTGAGGAGGGTGAGGAAGAAGATGTGATGCTGTTGCTCACGGCGCTGCCGTTGCTGCTGATGCCGCTGACTTTGGCACTGCTCTTGGTCAGTCCTTGAGGGGCTCCCATAGTTCCCAGCATCCCGACCGGGCTAACAAAGCTCTTCTGATGGGGGGGCAGCAGAGGGGAAGCCGTGGGAGGAGGCCGCTGCTTCGGAGGTGACGGGGAGGGATGTGGATGCATCTTGCCACTCCCGCCCATCACCAAGCTTGGCCTGTGATTGGATGATGCTATAGTAACAAGTCTCTGAGTCTGGGTTTGGCCCGTTGTGCCAGATCCTTTGATCAGGCCATAGGGACCATTTGCAGTCCTGGAGGTCAGCGACAGGCCTGCAGCCTGCACACGAGCCATGGAGGCGACGACGGGAGGCGTGGAAGAGGAGGTAGAAGAGGAGGTTGGTAGCGTTGTTGTTATCAAGTTCCCGACAGTCACGCCTGCTAGCTGAGCGGTCTCCACCTTAGACAGGGAATGTTGCTGCGTTGTGGATGCAACCGAGGCAGAGAGCTGAGAGGCTGAGGGGTAGTGAGGGGTGACGGGGGGAGGAGAGGAGGTGGGGATTTGTAGGGGTGGGGGAGACAAGGGGCTGTCTGAGGGGCCCAAGCCCTTGGATGCATTGCTGAGGAGGGCCAGAGCGTGGGAGATAGAGTCCAGAGAGGGAGCAGTCAGATCTTCATCCAGAGAGTCCGACAGACAGATGGGCTCCGAGGGCGAGGAAGAGGAGATGGGCTGACGGTTGGAGGATAGAGCAGACGTGGAGGTCGGCAAAGACGGTGTGGAGGTCATCGTGAGAGGTGGTTTGTGGATCCAGAGACCCTCCTAAAGAAAACACACAGTCCACGTCAGCAACCAGAAACATACCGTAAATTCATACAGAGAGAGCGAAGCTTTTCTTTTTAATTTCTACAGTTAATAGAAACTCAAAACTTCAGGCATTACACTACCTTTTCCCACCCAAATGATGTCAATCTATCACAAATGAACACTTCCTCCAGGATTTTCACATTAAAAGTCTTGTTGACAGTAACTTAACATCCTTGGGAAGTATGATACAGAAGAAACTAGAGTTATAAAAACATTATTTCATTTAAAAAAAAAAAAAGAGGACTTCAGAGCTAAAGAGTGGTGAGTATAACACGTATGTAATAGTAAATTTATCATGCGAGCTGTTGCAGTAGCTCAACTCAATGTTTTCTTTTTACTCGACCTGTATTTGATCACATTATTATTTAAATAGCAGCTTTTATACAAGAGTTACAAAGATTAAAACAAGCCTCCAACATGGAAATAACAAAGTAGGACTCTTGAAACATCAAATATTGTATGTCCAATTCAGTTTGAGTGAATGCCAAACAGCAAATTTGTCTCGAGAACTGAGCAAATATGATTTGATCAGTCAGGACATATTATGAGGCAGTGAATACAGTCTATTAATATAATGCAGCTGAATGACATAATTCTGTTTGGTAAAAAGGTTCTGATTTAATTATCAACATATCAACTGTACAGTAATAATAAAAAGAATCAGCTGAATATTTTTAGATATTATGAAGCACAAAATCTGAGCAATCACTCACCTTGGCTTTGGCCTTGGGCCCAGGCACCATTCTCCTCTTGACTCTGTATGGAAACATGCCAGCAAACATTCAGTCCCTTTTCTATTTACATTCTGCATTCAAGCCCAGTCTCAGATAAATCCCCGAGTATTTAGTGCTATTGAAGAAACATGAGCTGTGTGAGATAAGGTAAATACTCACAGGTTTCCAGTGAGGTGACTGTGAACGGAAAGACTCTCCTTCAACAAAATCCTGAACCGGAGGAAACACACAGTGTTAATGCCAGAGAACAAGAAAGGCGGGATTAATGTTGGGTTAAAGGTCTCAAGCAATCTCGTAAAGTCACTACAGTTAAAAGAAAATCACTGCTGGATATCATCAAAGCAAAGTTGTTGTTTTCTAATTACAACTAATGCATCATTACTAATTTATTAAGTAGGAACACTCATGAAAACAGCTTGTCTGTGTGTTAGGCTGTGTACGAGCAGCAGAGATCCTAATTGACCCACACAACATGGACCTGTGGTTTAATTTTGTGATATTTGTTTACTAGCGCCACTGGTGCATCACAATGAGGATGGCTTAAAACAAATGCGCCCAACTTCTCAACTTCAAACTCTGGTCCGTTTCCTTTTATTTTCCCGAGCACAGAGACAGTTTCTACATCATTAATCTCATCGCTCTGCATGGCTGCGTGTACTGAAATGTGGATGTGGTCACTGCACTGTCACATATCCTTTCCATGCCGATGGTGTAGTGCTTTGTTGACATTTTGGCATGTTACTGTCTTATGTCGGTAATTCTCAATCTGTCGCTTTACTCGTTTTAGATCATCTTGTCAAACGACTGCAGGTGAAAATTAGCACAATTACAGAAATGTTGATTCTTCGTCTTCCTTACAAACAAAAAAAAGCAAAAAGAAAACGGAGCCCAACTTCTAAATTATAAAAGTAATGTTTGTCAGTCTCAGCAAGATTTTTAATACCCCATTACTATTACCTCTGCTAAGAAGCCACTGTAACACCAACATTAGACATTAGACAATTATCTTTGTGGGAAAATTCAACAGAATCTGACTTTCAATGTAAACATGCAATACTTTATTATTATGGGACAGATGATTAATGCACAGCCACTGTTTATAAGATTGTAAACTAGTAACTGCAGTAGAACCAGTTAATGTAGTAGAAATAAATTAATAAATAAATATCTAATAAATAAATAACCCTAACCCACACACACACACACACACACACACACACACACACATCTATTGTCTCTAATTTAATCCTCGTTTTAAGGTTAAATCCTTTGTTCTCACTCACACACTTGTCTTATCACCATGTAGGAAATTGTTCAATGATATAAACACTACATAAACACAATAACACAAAGAAACACACACAAACACACAGACCTGGCCTGCATCCAGCCCTTGGGCCATAGTGGTTTGACCTCATTCTCTAAGAAGGCCTTGAGGTAGTCCTCCACAGACAGAGAGCACTGGTTCTCCATCTCATAGCAGCTCAGCTTCACTCGCACTAAGCTGCACAGCAGGTTCCTGCACACAAACACAAACAGTAAATTCAGCACAAGCCATTCGATACTGAAATCTAAATTAGGCTGCAGGTGTTGAGCACATAATGACTGAGGAGACGGTTATTCTTCAGTGAGTCAGAGGCAGTAATGACTGTGTTAAATAAAAGCTTTCCTAAAAATTCACAAGCTGTTATGAAAATGAATGACTGAAAAGAAGCTGTGAGTCAGTCTGAAGGTTTTTCTCGTTTCATTAGGACACTAATTCTTTACTCAGGGTTTCCACATTTATGCTGGCTAAAAATTCAGGGCTTTCCACGATAACTTTAAAAAGGAACTCCGCTGATTTTACACATTAATGTCCGTTTACAGCTCTTGTGAAGTACTACTGCATATGTGAAAGCATTTTGTGGATCCAGAGGGAGCTGTGTGAAATCTGATGAACTGCCTCAGGTGAGTCAGTTGAAGTTTTTTTTTACAAATTTGAAAATGAAACAAATCTGCGGGTGTGGAGTTAGAAAGAAGTGAGCTTGCCAGATGTCTGTAGCTCACTCCTCATCTCTGCTTGAGGCTTTTGGCTCGAGGCTACCTTAGCTGCTACTAGTGTAACACACCTGAATCTCCAACTAAACTGTCAGCAGTGGAGCTGCATTGTGGGTAATGTAGGCCCAGGCTTTGACAAAGACAAGGAACACATTGTATAAATGTTTCTGCTGCATTGATTTCAAACAGTACAATGCTAAGTCAGTACTCTTAATGGTCTTGTTCGATTACATTTAGGGAATATAACTGCATATTTTAGGCCAAAATCACAAGGGACCCATTTTTATGCATGATGAAGTAAAGAGTGTTAATCCAACGAATTTCTAACAGCTGATGAATATTCATAACTCATTCATTTTCAAAACCTCATTTTTCTCCATCCCAGCAACTCTGAACTTTTAACTTTACTAGATTTGACACCAACAGTGGAGAAAAACGACAAAAGAGATAAAGATAGAAATAAAAAAAAAAGTGGGGCAGGTTATGAGAAAGATGAGACAGGATACAAAGTCAAACCTGCAGCAGCATAAACACACAGCACGCCACACAGCCAGCTATTCCAGCAGGACAGTTCTGGATCATTACCTGAGCTTGTCATCCCAGACAAACTTCTTACGTGGGCCCATCACCCTTTTCCCAGGTTTTTCCTCATCTTCCTCCTCGGAGCCATTCTTATCACCCTCTTCTGACTGCTGCCTGCAGGACACACACACACACACAGTCAGTAATGTAAACATACAATACATGCACACATTCACAAACAAAGCTAATTAAAGGAGGAGAGAATCTTCTTAGTAATCTGTCTTCTGTAACAAAAGAAGGATTTACTTACTTTGCAACCTTGGCCATGCAGTCCATGTTGTATCTGGCTATCTGCTCTGGCATTACACTGCACACCGCCAGCTTCAGCTTCAACAGTGGCGTTCGTAGTCGATCGTCCTGAGAGAGAGAGAGAGAGAGAGAGAGAGAGAGAGAGAGAGAGAGAGAGAGAGAGAGAGAGAGAGAGAGAGAGAGAGAGAGAGAGAGAGAGAGAGGAAGACAAGAGATGGAGTGAGAAAAAGGGAGGGAGGAAACTGAAGTTAGTGTGAGTAGAATGGGAAACGATGGATGCAGAAAAACAGTAAAAAGGAAGAAATGGTGGAAAAAAACAAGACGCAGGGGCAGCAAAAGGGAGAGTCAAAGGGGGAGAGAGAGAGAGTGGGGGGTACGTTGATGTATTTTGTCAACAATGCCACTTTAATGGTCCATGACAAAAGACATTTAGAAGAAAAGAGTTTTCAGTGGCAGTCCTCATCGCACCAGCCAGCCTACACATTAACAACTGAAGCAGTGAAGACGGCTGGGGATTAAAAGCTACATGAAAAGGCACAAAATAATGTGGAGGGACAAGAGGATCAGTTTTGGGGTTAGACAACAAACGCTGAACGAAGCAGATGAGAAATATACAAATGTACATCAACAATATGAAGGAAACACTTGGAATGATATTTTGTTGCTTCCCTGATTAGTTTGTTGTGACAAATCCCCACAATATATTGTGGTCACAGATGAGAATGAGTGTGCAGCCAAAGAAATCACAAGGGACTATAAAAACCACTGGAATGATGCAGTAAGAATAAAAACACAAGTGGTGGTGAGAGTAGACAAACAGAAAAACCCAAAATATGACAGGTACAGATCTCGCGCAAACTCATAGTCAGCTTGAACTTTTTTGCAACTTTGCCGTAAACTTGATGCATTTCTCCCAGCACAGCTAAGAAGCTGACTTCTAATTCATCTACACAATCATCCAATATATAAAATTATTTTGGTTGCTGCACTTATGATGGCTCATTACCCATTAATTTTATCTCAGGCGATGACAATTATTCAGAAAATATAATGGTTATTTTTCTTTAGATGACGCATGATTGTGCAGCAACTTTCTGAAACCATCTAACTGCACACCAATTTCACGTACTGATTAGTCAAAGTGTGCAAGTATGCAGGACTTGAACCTCTCTCTAACCCTCATTTCTCCATTCTACACACAACGGCGTGCAACACCATCGTCACATCTCTCTCCTCTCGGCAACATCCTCAACCCTGAAGTTCAGTCTTTGCAGTAATCGCGATAATGTATTTAAGAACAGACAGGATTCACAGAAAATCATTGATTCTGTGATTAGGTTTGACAGTGCACATGCGCAGACTAGGCTTCGGCCCTCGCTGATTCTGGCTTTTAATAACCACAGAACGGCCACAAAGGGTGCAGTGGGAAAGACATGATCGAATCAGATTCCAGATGGATTTAAACTTGAGGGGGATTTATCACTCCGTCCACAGTAAAGCCTCACACTCACCTGGATGTTGAGACTGAGCTTCTTCAGCCGTTTGAGGAGGGCTTCTTTGTTGCACGGCACGAATGCCTCCATGTGCGAGTAGATGTCTGATCGCACCCCAGGAGGCTGCTCCTGGGCCTGCAGCTCGATACTGAGAGGAGGAAGGAAAAGCACGGTTATGGTGGTGGAAGTAGAAAGGGAGAAAAGGATGGTGGATACAGAAAGGCAGGATAAAAGAGAGGTGGGAGATTAAAGTAATGGATGTGGAAGGATAAAGGGTATTTGAACAGAATGCGAGGAGGCTGGACAGAAAGTTTAAGAAACGAGAGAAGAATGGAAATGAGAAGCATTTAATTAACACTGAATGAGAGAAAGAGAGAAAATAAAACACTTGAAGACAGCAGGAGAGGTCGCGAGGGAAATCTGCTGAAAAATGAGTGAAAAAGACTGAAAAGGAAAGAGGAGAGTGAGCTGAGATCTGCCTGACGGTGATTTAAAAGCTGTCCTACTCACTCCAGGAGAATGTTATTCATGTCCAAGGTGAAAAATTTCTTCCTGCCCTCTTGATCAAACTGCCGCGAGGCCTGTGGGAGAAAAGGTTGAGTCAGCATACCAGCACTCTTCCATATAGTACAAATACACATACATATATCTGTGACGCTGGATCTCTGAGGACTTTGTGCTGACAGAAACACATTTCTTTTCTTCTTCTCAGACTCAGACTCAGACTCTATCTCATACTAACATTTACCTGACTCTAAATTTAACCATACACTTCTACGGATGCTTTTACATTTAACTTAATTGATTTGGTTTATAAAAGCCATCGGTCCAACTCTGGTGCAGACAAAGCAACCGGGTGTCTCTTGTAGTTCATCTCAGGTGTTAACAGACTTTTGGATTTTGTGATAGTAAGCGCATGAATTCAAAAGTTTAACTTGTGTTAAATCCACCTGCTGATAGCTGGAACTGTCAAGAATCTCATGATCAATACAAGGTACATGTTTACGCAACATCATGTAATAACCATGGTGGTAACATGCACATGTGTCAGGATGTGAATGTGCAAATGTTCCCCAAACAATCAGAAAGTGTGAACAAATTACAACAGAGTCTGTTGTGCTTGTGTCCAACTCCGGATTTTGACGCTCCTCAATAAAAACAAGAAAATGAGCACTAACTGTCCTCCGGGACAAACGCATCCCGTCTATCACTATTTATGACATACAACATTCAGTTGCAGTCCATACGAATAGTGCTTATAATCAAACATTTCTTTGTGAGCTTACGAGACCACCAGCTAAGAAAAATATAACGCATAAGAGACAGAAAGGTTGCTACATGATCTGCTGCCCGGTCCTAGAATTTGATTTTGCCCACGTGGGTCGACATAGAGTCATTAAAACAGTTCAACATAAGAGTTACATGTTGTTCTGTATAACTTTCAAAGTTCATTTGACCACGAAACAGACAGAACTAGACTACAGGAAAAGCCTGTAATGAATTCAGTAAAAATACTTACATATATATTACTTATATAATGTGTTATCTTTGGAGGCACCAAAAACAATCAAACGCTTCTTTTATATCTCTGCCTCCCTCTTCACCTCTGTATCCTTCACTTGCATCATCCCTCTCTCTGGCTCGCTTTACATTTTTTACCAACATCTAGAGAAATATTTCTCTGCCATGGATTGACTGTGTCTCTGTGACATAAGAGCAACTAGAAAATGAGAACTTCTTCAAAAGGCTGTGTTGCCAGCCCTGCGGTTTTAGTTACATAAAACCCCTCAGGGTTCATCCTGGAGTCATGTTTCTACAACACTTTAGACGAGACTGTTGTTGGACTAAATAACAATAAACATTTTGTGCCACTTCCTGAGCTGATTGGCATTTGTGTTTAACTTCAGTAAAGAGGCTTCGCAGATAATTACAGCCACCCACAGACAGGCTACAGCTGACTCACCGCCCGCAGGTCCTCGATGCGTTTAATAAGAGGAGCAGGCAGTCCATCAGGCAGCGGGGGCGGAGAAAACAGTCCACTGGAAGACCCCAGGCCTCGCCCTTGGCCACCGCCACCTCCACCTCCTCCTCCTCCTCCAACTCCTCCTCCTGCTGCTGCTTTATGAGACGGAACACCGACTCCCAGAATGCCGTTCTCCCGTGCTGCCACCATCGCGTGCTGCTGGTCAGTGTCCAACAAGCTAAAGTCCAGGTCGCCGAGGAGATCCTGCAGCTCCTTCTCATTGGCTGAGCCCAGCAGTGACATCACAGCGGGGTCCGAGGTGAGGTCTGCCAGTGAGAGGTCGTTGCTGGCCGTGTTGCCCTGCAGGTGGGTGGAGTTAGAGGCTAACAGGTGGTTCGTTGAGTTGGTGGAGTGAAGCTTGTTAGCCACACCTCCTGTCAGGCCGGGGTGAGCCATGTTCGGGTTCCTTTTCTTTATTTCGTCCTTCTCCCGGGTGAAGCGGCGTAGCATGGCCGCCAGGTACAGCGAGTCCTTCATCAGCTTCTTCCTCTTCTTCTTCTCCGGCCGGTGGAGGCTGAGAGCCGTCACTCTGTTGACGGGAAACAAAGAAATTCCTTGTTTTTAGCAAAATGCTGAGTATATGTTTTGAATGAAAGGCTATACAGTGCCTCAGACTGCATTGGCATTTTGTTTCACTTCACTCTTTGAGCCTGACATTGAGTACGCTTACACACACACACACGCACAGACACACACATTAGTATCCCGGGTTGAACATTTGCATGGAACACGAGAAGCCCGGTTATTAATCTCCCCGTTTACATGATTCTGATGGGGCAGAGAAACTGGATCCATTCACAGATGTCAAGTGGACGGATCATGTTAACTTTCTATGAAAAGCAGGAGTTCCTGTTGTGCTGTGCAGACACTGATTATAGATGACATGCACGCGTAAACATACTCACTGTGTTGATGTTAGCTGGTTTCTATTTGGGTTTTCTTTTGCCCCAACCAATATGAGTGAATGGAAGGTATGAAAGTCATTTCCAGTTGACACGGCCTTTGCTGTGATTAGTTGTGATTATCACTTTTCACATTGCTAAAGTAAATATGTCAATTTAAGAGTTGTTATTTCTGTAAGTTGACTGACAGCTGCGTCAATCTCATCCACGCTTATTACCATTTTTCAGTCTCTATTTCCCCATCAATAGCTCAATTCCTAATCCTGCCGGCTGAGCTATGATTGTCCATTTCTCCAACTGGCAGAACCGACCGTAAACAGGCACAACTGCAGATGTATTGCTGAATAAATGTGAGCTATACGTCCTAATAAAGCAACAATTTCAATTACAGACAAGAGCGACAGAGTGGGGTGGAGGTAGAAAACACAACCTGAAAACAAATAAGATATTTTCACTGGCAAATGAAGGCATCGACACACTCCGACAAAGACGACTCAAGAAACGTGGGAAGAGTGTGGGGATTCAGAGGGATTAACCTAAAGTCTGCTCTGAAGGCTCCGACACATTCATGCCCATATATAACATAATCTTTCATAATGGCACAATGGCATATGCTGCTGCTATTTTTGGAATTTGTTTTTTAGAATAGCGGCACGAGTATTCGGCCTATCTGAGCGTAGATAATGGAGCGTTTTCTAGAAGGTGGCATGCTTGTCACAGCCACTAAGAGGAAGTCACAGTCAGCATCCCTGCCTCATGATAGATGCATGAGACGATCCGCACAAAAGCACCCAAGTATAATGTCACACAGGGTGGTGGTGGATTATTAGCACGGTATGGAGTGGACAAATACGTCATCACATATTCATCGAGGCCTAAAGTGTCCAAAAGGTCAACTTTTCATGCACAGGAGAAAAACTTGTCAATTCACAAAACAAAATGTCTGTTGTTGACGGTTTTTCAATAGCTTGGCTTAAAGGGTAATGAATCACTTGATTAAGTGGGAGATTTTTTTAAAGGTCTATTTTAAATATGCTTGAAATGGCCTCCTGGTGAGAAAGACAAGGCCACTTTAGCTTGCTCAGCAGTTCAGGAGCCATTCATTCATCTACTTAATTAATATAAACTCAAAAATCCCTTATATAAATAAATATAACTTCAACTGACACAAGACAACCATAAAAATAAACAGGCAGTTATCACAACGCCATGATTCTTACCCTTGTTTAGGTACTCTGTTCTTCTTCAGGTTCTTCTCCTCCAGATTGTTCACTTCCTTCTTTTTCCTCTTCTTAATCACCTGCTCCTTGTTGTCATTTGGCTTCTGAAACAAGAGCAATAAGCAGATGAGGACAGTGCACAGTGGAAAGCGATCAATGCTACCTGAGGAACACACACAGTGCTCTGTATGTATGTGTGCACCCGTATGTCCTTCAGAGATTTCTCTTGATGTGGTGAAAGATAACGTCTAAATCACATCTCACTGAAACCAATAAAAATCCAGCTCCTGTTGGGAGCACATTCATATGCCTCATCAGGATTGTTGAGATCCTGCTGTGTCGTATGTTGCAGTAACCATGGGGCAAACAACAACTCTGGTAACCACATTATTTATCTAAATGAAAACAAGTCAAACAACTCTTCTGCAGTAAACCACGCTTTATTTACTGCTGAATAAACCATGGTTTGGCAATGAAGCCAACACTTCTCAAAGTTAGAAATTGTGATGTGTCATAGAAATTATAGTGTTTTATTTCTGAGACTGCCATTTGTCCACAGTGTCAAAGATGTTGTTTTTCTTCACTGAACTTGGCACAGATCAGGATTTAGGTAGTGCATTAAAAAACAAGACTAAAATATAGAGTAGCACCTGCGATCCTGTGCTTAGGCACAGCTGTGTTTTGAACTAAACACTGTCTTTATCATGTTTATCACCACAGTTTAGCGCATTAGCATACTTTGCTAATTAGCAAAGGCCAGAAATATCAGACGGTCACCAAAGTCATTGTGATTTATCCTCTGAGGAACATTGATGTGTGTGCAAAACTTGCAAATTCATCCAGTTGTTGTTGAGATATTGGGAGCAACCAACCGAGTGGCATTGCCAGTTAAAGAGCAGAGAAATTACCACAGCTGAAAATTAGCCTTTTTATGTATTTCCAACATCGAAGTTACCTTTGCGTATTAACATATACAAATAATGAGCACCTATGTATTATGGCTTATCAAACATTTAGGGGTATAAATCTAGTTTTTGTTTGTATACATAAACCAATTTTTAAAAATATTCGACTCGTGTTGGCTAGTTGATAGCATAACATTGCATAGTCACCTGGATTCCTGCATCTTGTTTCACATCAAGAACCATAATAGAAATACGTCCTCATCTTTTATACTAGTATTCATTTTCATGGCCTGATAATGTGAGCTTCAAACACCGTATAACAATTTCGTCATCATATGTTCAGTCATGTACAGTATTTGTTTAGGTAGCCTCACCTTATCCCCCTCTCCCTCCGAGTCGGAGGCCGCTCTGAACTGCAGCGTGCCCGTGTTGATGTAAAATCCCCCCAGCTTTGTGGTCAAAGACGCTGGCACCAGCTCATCATACTGAGAAAAATAACAATGGAAGACAGTTTGTGGTAGAAGATCACAGGAATCTTGAAAAAAACAATAAATTCTCTTACATAACAAAAGAGGATATTATCTGCAGATTTCCAAACATATTGAGTAACTGTGAAATGTTAACAAAAAAAACATTATCGAAGCAGCTAGTGCTCTTCTGTTGGTCAGTGAAAATGGATGACTTGTGAGCCAAAATAAATAAATTACTAAAAAAGAAAAAAAAATATTATATCACAGTCCCTCCGGGCCACAGATGAAACATTTTTCCATCACGGCACATATCAAAACAGAAAAAAAGGGGTCGAAGAGGCGCTGCCAATTTGTGAGTGCAGAGAGGACAGCTATCAAAACAAAACAATTATAATATAATGGCAGAGGATCCATACAAAGAGCATAACGTGAGCTGGTACAGTCAGACAGAGAGTGATAAGCTCTGAATATTGAGCAACAAGCACTGTCAAACAAAAACAATGACATATCTCTGTGTGGACACAAGAAGCACATACATATTCATGAGTCATGGGGATGATTTTAGAGCACACTCTCGGGTTGGTTGTAAGAAGGGACACGCATCTATCTTTAGAAGTACCAATGAATGTTGTGTTGAGGTGGACATTACTCCTCTGTGGTTAAATATTTATTCCGATACAGTAGAAGACGAGAGAACAGCAGTTGAGGAATGTGACGAGGAGGGAAAATTAACAAGCAGATAATAAAAGGGAGAAAAGAAAACAATGTGCAATCATCTGACAAAATGAAAGTGACATCCTGGGAAACACAGACATGTGAGTGAAAAATAACCTCGTTATTAACAATGTGAGGGTACTTACAGCTTCTGAGTTGTCGATAAAGGGGTCCGTCTCATCGTAGCCAAAGCCTATATCGATCAAATCTTGCATTCTGTCCTTCCTCTTCTTCTTCCCCACGTTACTCTGGAAAATTTGATAAAAATATTAAGTTTTTGATTCACATAAAAATTCCTTGCATTTTTTGAAACCTCAATCTTAAAATGGCCTCCTTACAAAATGTCTTTTCTCCATGTGGCTGTTGTTTAAAAAAAAGGCACACGTTAGACAACTTGAGCCCGACTGATAAATGAACCATGACGATATATCTGCGGGTTGGTTTCTCACAGTTATGCTGGGATTGTCTGATAAGTCGGAAAAAAGTGCACAACAGAAATGCCAAAGATCTGTTTGAGGTCATACAAAAACATTGTCTACATTACATACTGTATTTTGTCCACCAGAGAGCACTGACTTGTTTATTTTTACAGGTGTAAAAGGTCATACTCGGTACATATCCCGGTCATAATTCTTTATTAGAAAATATTTATGTCTTGTGCTTTTGTTTTGGAGTATTTAACAATTTTCAAATATCAACATCAGCCTCAAAAGTCCCATATCAATCGAGTGATAGAAACACAATATCAATACATGACTAAAAAACAAATATGCAGCACAAAAGGTGGCGAAGTATAAAACTTATTTTGCTTCTTTTTTGCTTTATTTACACTTTTTGTTTACCACATAATTCAAAGTTTGATGCCTTCGTTGTGAATCTAGAGTGTAGAAAATATTCAAAATAAAGAAAAACCACTGAATGAGAAGGTGTGTCTGGTACTGTATAACTAATAAGAGTTCTTGATTTTATCTTGATTGAGGCTGTAACGTGTTCATGGACTAAATACATTTAAATTACTTGAATATAATAAGTTAAAACAAACAAACAGTAATGTTTACCAGTATATCAGCCGATACATTGCAGATAGTTGTGATGATATACATGCATATATATCAGATGCAAAAAAGGTCGCACTCATGTTTGTTTACATTACATGTTTATCTGCCAACTTCTCACTATAAGCTTTTTGAAACTCTCAAATATATGGTAATGTCAGTATCAACCTCAAATATCCAATACCTGGCTTTAATTTGAATATGATCAGACTAAAAACACTTCACATAAATAAATAAATAAATAAATAACTCACATATTTATTTTCAAACTTTTTTGCCAGGGCCTCGACCTGGAGCCGCTCTCTCTCGTCATCGTTGAAGGGGTCGTTGGGATTATGGGCTGGAGTCACACTTTGAGGTTTATTCTTTGCCTGGAAGAAATGATTAAAAAGTAATATTAAATATTATGAACAGCAATGATCAGATGTCAGAACAAGGGGTTGTTCAGTTTCAGTGGCCCTCACAGTGAAACACAACCAGCTTTATCTTGTTAGTGATGTTTAAACCTCCAAGAATAATAATAATAATAATGTAAAATATTAATATATGACCACAAAATTGACATCAAACTTAAAATAGCTGAATCCAAAAACAACAAAGTATGTCAAACATGCTGCTGACATGAACACATTTGGATTAAAATAATTAAATATTTAATTACCCTGTGTTTTCTAAACTTTTTTTTCTTTTTTTTCTAAATGCCACATTTATGTTTAACAAAACTTAAAAGATCTCAAACTGCACAGCAGAATCAAAATGAGGCGAGCTCGTCTTTGATCTCTCAGCTCTGACATTTGCCTTGCTCCCATGCTACATCCTGGTACTTCCATCAGCAATGCTCTCTCATCTATCTATCACCCGCAGCCAGAGGGCCAAACTGCATGTGGCATTTCCAAGTGCCGTAATGGCTGTGTGACTGGGCTTGTTGCTGGGCAAGTCTGAGTGAACAGGATACAGGTAGCAGAGATAAGCAAGATAAGCTTCATCTCTACATGTGCAAAAAAAAAAAAAGAGAGAGGGAGGAGGTCCCTGGTTAAGAGAGAAAAATGTGTTTAAAGAGCGCTGCTGAAGTTGGAAAGCACACACAGTGGACTGACTGGCTGCGTGGCCAAAGGAGAAAAAAAACTGCTGCTGTCTTTTGTGTTGAGTCGCACTAATGGTCAGTTTCAACCACGCTATCCACGGAAGGACAAGGTGCACTCCCCCCCTCCATTATTAAGCAATGACAAGTCCACACAAACACTTCCAAGAGCAATAAAATGAACTCCAGCTCCAGTCTCACTCGGCCTGGTTAGTGTTAGTGAAACTGGGTGAACCCACCTGGAGGTTTTGGATGAGTTCGCCGTAATTAAACTCGACGGAGGAGCGGTCATCAGGCTCGGATAGGGACAGGTTGAGCCGCACCGTCGCCCTCTTCTCGGCTCCAGCCTTGTCCCTGTCGCCGGTTTTGCCGAGACGTTCGTCGCTGGCAGCACCTCCTGCCCCGGTCGCTGCCTCGACCTCCCCGGCTCTAACGAAGTTGAAGTCGGCCTCATCCTCCAGCCGGCGTTTCCTAGACTCCGCGGCTGCTCCAGCTGCGAAGGCCGAGAGGGTGACAAATTGCACTTTTCTCGGTTCGGCCATTTGGATGAGCTGCCTGCCTGTCTGAACCTCGCTCCGGACAGACAGCGACAGCGAGGAGAAGAGCTACTTCGCGAAACTACTCCAAATTGGTGGATTGAAGAAGGTTTCGCGAAGCTCCGACGGCTGCTCAGTGCCTAGACGGATGTCAGGGCCTCCTCCGCACCATAAGAATTGAACTCCAGGGGATGCGACGGTCGGGGAAAAGTTGTTTTTTCGGCAGCTACTTGCATCCTCAATTTGCTATGGGACCGAGACATTCACAGGAGCCATCTTGGGTTTCGGGAGTAAATAAAATATCAGAAGAGAGGGGTCGCTGCGCCTGCGCGTACGCACAAAACGGAAGCACCGTGACACAGGGGGGGTCATCACGTCCAATCACCGCGTGCCCCGATCCTAAACCCGCCTCTGTCACAACAGGCGATAATAACAACACTATCAGTACTATAATGACCTTTATAAAGTGTCTGAGTGAAGGGCAGGCTGTGGGATACACACACCACATGTTGTGTGTTTCCATACATCGATTAACAGCGTCATCTGCCTTTACTGCTCTCATTTCATGTCCTCCTTTCTGTCTATCCAGGAAATGCTGAATTGTGCATTTTTCTACAATGGCACCAGCACACACACACACACACACACACACACACACACACACACACACACACACACACACACAAACATAAAATCCCAAACGGAAGAAAACAAGCCAGATGATTGGCTGTCTCACTTATCCACCCCAGCACAGCTCATTTAGTTACAGGCACTAATGACCACCTGTTGATATACAGTTTAAGTTCTGTAGACTCCTAATTACAATGAACTGTGATTGATTTTTCTGTACTTCTGTGGAGAGAAACCACGGCCGGATCAACCTATTAGAAAGTCCCAGGGTAAAATCTTGCTGTCGGGTACCCCCACCTACTGCCCCTTGTGCAATGTGGTTAGTCCTGCCAAGCTGCCAAATCTGCAGCTGAAAGAGGACTAAGACGGATCTTACATGACAATGAATATAATCGTTGAGTAATACAATTTAGACTACTAATTTGCAACCACATTAGCATTTCCAGATTTTTCGTAGGGCCCTGTGTCCACAGGGAAACACCCAAACAACATGAAAACAGATAAATGTTGTCTTCTTAACTTCACCGACACTATGACACACAGCCCTGGAGGACCCTCACTAGTTCTGGAAAAGCTCTGTTATGGCGGGGAGAAAAGAAACATTTTAGTCTGAACAGAAGGCTCAAACTGAGAGAAAGATGTATTTACAAATTTAACTGGCTTCATGTGGACGTTCGTAAGACTTGCATTATGTCTTCTGTGGGTCTGGAGGAACTGCGTCACATACAATGTCTAAAGCTTGACAGATGAGGGCTTTTAATACAGACAGGCCATATACAGCAGGGTAGTATAGAGACTATCACATTGCATCATGGGAACTGTAGGATCCAGGGTTTTTGAAGTTTGACGCAGACTACGGACTAAAATTCAAGATTTTTCTGCTTCTGCTGCTTTCATTGCGATCATTTTTGTGTTAAACGATCTTTTCCAAACTCTCTATGGAATAGCCAATCTCCTTAGTACTCCTTTAACCTTGTTTTACTAACAGGAAACAGAACATTTCATGAGCCAACACATGTTAATCGAAGTATAACTTGACATGAAATTGTCAAATACATTTCACAAAGACAAAAGTTGAATGTTTTCCCAGATATTTATTAAAGAAATACATTTGTTAGTTTATTTGTTCTCTTAGATCTTTTTGGAGTTGCCTCACCATCATTCACATTTTCTTTTCTTCATGTTTTGTAGCTGTGGGCAGCTTCTGCAGTTCCTTTGTGGAATACAAAGCAGGACAATACTGAACTTCATGTTATACTTGTTATTTTTTCCACAGTCAACACTTTGCATATTCAAAAAGTTGAGCAGCAATGCTCCAAATTACATTAAACTGTGTGAGAACGTTTCATTTGGGGATGGATCCTTGTACTTCTGTTCTGTTCTGCAATATAAACGTTTTAATACCTGCTCCTTTACATACACATGGATTTTGGAAAAGATTACAGAACTGGATGTCTGTTAAAGTTGAACATGTTTTTTAATCTGGATTCTCAAATTTTACCAGGTAAATATCATATTCACATATGCAGGCTTATCTTTTAATTCTTTTCTGCTTCATTTTGTGATGTCATTCATATCAAATGTGAATAAAAACAAACAAATATGCATGCTCTTGATAATGCCCCTGTCTTTTTTTCCCTTCCTCTAAGTAATACATTCACATCGTGGGCACATCTGATTTCTTTATCTTAATTGTTTTTTTTATTTTTGTATCGTTTAAAAAAAAAGCAGAGAAAAAACTGCATTACATCAGTTACTGCACTACAATTCATACAAATATATCACAGACAACATAAAAGTAATTTTAAAAATACATAGTCACATTTTCATACAAATATAGATCAAAACGTACATATTTTAATATAAAACACTACAGCAGTGATACTCAATTTAAGGCCCGATACGGTGCAGGGTGGCCCGTTGACCATTTTCTAGTTCACAAAGAAAATAAACTGATCCACACTGTGAATTTCTTTGTTTGTTTATACCAGTTAGTAAATGTTCAATAATGTCTCTTGCCTGTTGCTTTGGACATTGCATATTAGCCTTTCAGTGATCTGCGAAATAAAGTTCAGGTCCGCCTGAACTGTGCAGGGCTGCTGAGACTGGACTTGCCTCTTGGAAAAGATGAGTGAGGGCAGCAAATGTTGAATGGTTGACAATGAAAACAAGCAATTCTATGAAAAATGGACAGAAATTTCCCTCCAATCCTAAACCACTTTAATTTGCCAAATAACAACTGCTGTATGCATGGTTGCATGGTAATATCAGGCACCATGGGCAGTCGTCTAATTTAGCCACATCTACGTTGCTAATGTTTATTAATGTATCTGATAAAAAATATTAATGTTTGTCTACTAACCTGCCCCTGGCCTTCTGTCATTTTGCAAAAGTGGTGGCCGGGCAAAGCAACTTCAGTACCCCTGCACTACAGCGTAGCAGCGATAACAGCTCAATATTTCCTTGCTTCATGTGGCATAGATATCATTCATACAGTTCATTCATGTGAAATGACTGCTGAAGTCTGCATAACGTAACTACTCTTGATGTAGACCTGTATTGAGCTGAAGTTCAGTGCTGAAGGCTATCATGAGAGGAGGACTCTGTTGTCTTTGGCCCACTTCCTCAGAGCTCGGATGATGTATTCAACCTGGGGGTTTCCTGAATTTTGCAGCAGGGGCACCACCTCTTTAAGTGTCTCCCTAGAACACAAACAGGATACATGAGGAAATAAGATTAGATCAAGAATGCACTATCTCTCATGTTTTTTTATTTAGACACCACAAGCACTCAAACAGGCCACAGAAGTTTGACGTGTGAGTCAAGATCTTGTTTAGTTTTACTTGGTAACGACAGGGAATTTTGTGACAAATTATGTTATGCAGTAAATTAAGTAAATGTTGGTAAATGTGTAATGATAAAATCAAGACCCACATTACTGCACAGGAAAAAGAGACAAACATACTTGGACTCCTTGTTTGCCAGTATGAGCTGGAAGATGCCGACACACGCCCCCCTTTTGCCTTCCCAGTAGTTGGAGCCTGGGTCCAGTTTCTCCAGTGCATCAAACGCTTTGGCTGCATAGTAGAACTGGCCCATCTGAAACAACAGAATGCAACATATAGAAGAGAGCCATAAATTATCACAAAAGAGGCAGGGAAGAGAATCATTTTTGTTAATTGACAGAAAAGTAATAAGCGTCTCTTACTACTATTTTGACAATCAATTGATTGTTTGGGTCACTTCTTTTCTCAGTTCACTATTATAAACTAAAAAACTTGGTTTTGGACTGTTGGTTGGAAACCCAGGTGATGTCTTCAAATTACTGAGTCCCAAACTGACTTTTTTTCTATATGCAATAATAAAACTAAAACTCATATTAGAGAATCTGGAACTGTAGAAAGACATCTTTATTGATATATGATATATATCGACTAAGAGATTAACTGACTATAATATATATTTCACACGTGTATTCCCATTTTAGTGGTCACCACAGATGATATGCGAAGCAGAACACAGCTACTCCACCTTATAGCAGTCGTTGGCAATGAGCTGCAGCAGACTGAAGGAATCAGAGGAAGTGCCCATCTTCAGATAGAGCTCCCAGGCAAGCCGGCCCTTCTGGTTCATTATATCTGACAAGAACAAAACGAGTCTTCAATAATCCATCATTCATAAGCTGTTTCAGCAACCTTTATAGATTCAGATTTGGGAAATATTAAACGCCTGTGGGCAGGCTTTATTGATGTGGATTAAGCCAAGAAAGGAGAAAATCTTTTAATGGAGATATCCATTTCTTAAAGCTGTTGAGTGTAATACTAGTTGAGTGCAAGAGTGACCCTAAATTCTTTACAAGCCTGAGGTTAGAGATCTGACAGCTCCTAAAAATTGTGTGCATCAATCATTTAGCTCTGCAAAAAGATTTTTATAATTAAATATACTATCATTGGTGTGACTACTGTACGTACAGCATCGTGCCAGCCAGCTGAGGTAAACATAGTCGTTTTTGATCTTTTCACTCTGAATCAGCAGAAAAATCTGAAAGAGACATTTAATTAGTCCAACACATTAGTCGACAACTTCTCAAAGCCTGTAAAAAGGGAGTTGTGCAGATGTTTGTTCAAGTAAAGTACCTCTTCTGCTTCTTTGTAGTTGCCAAGTGCTGCTTTAGCCTGAGCATAGTTGAAGTTGAATGTATCGTCATTATAGAAGTAACCCTGCAAAACGGAAAGCACAGTTATGCCTAAACGAAAAGGTTAAAGTCCACACGTACAAACAAAAGTGCATACAAATTGTCAGTATTTTGTTGGGAGTGCAAATCACAGGGAATAAAGAAAAACACACAGCTGAATAAATGCACTGCAACTCTAAAGCACCACTTGTCATCTGAAGTGACACCTATCACCTGGTGTGTGGGAGTCTTTTTTTTTTTTTCAAAATGAAGTGATACCACAGTAAAGTAATATCACTGTGATTCTTCACAGGAATATAACATAATATGTGTGTCTTTTACAGAGCACCACTAACCTTGACTGAGTTTAGATATATGAGTACATCTTCAAACTGTCTCAAAAGGAAGAAGCAGGAGGCCATACACTGTCTGCCAGGAATAGTATCTGAAAGCCAAGAATATGTTAAACACACATGCGCACACAATGCTGCTTTGAAGGTTGCTTTCATGTTGAATAAAATCTCTATTCAATGTACCGCATTCACTAGCCGAGCCTCCGACCAACTGGAAGAACTGCTGAGCAATTTTCAGGTGATCCCTCTGAAAGATAAAAGCGCAAACATTTGTCTTGGACTCACTGTTATCATGTTTGTTTGTGTGTGTAACTATTCATTTAATGAAAATACTCACTGATCCGATTTCCTGTCCCAGTGCGGCATTCACCACTCCTTTCAAAATATACTCCTGAGAAAATAAATGATCAAAGTAAAAAACTTAATATGCTCTCTTGTCTAGTCCCTTTATGGTGAAAGAATTTACAAAAGGAAAAAGGAAACCTGATTATCTTGATGGAAAACATGAAAAAACAAACTTGAACACTTGAAAGCAAAAATTCACTTGTGGGTGAAATATGTCTTTGTCAAAAATTGATCTGTCATTTGATCTGTTTTTTCACTGCTGCTTGAAACCACATCAAAATTTACTTCAACAAGTAAGAAAACTGCATAAAAGAGACAAAAGCCAAACACTTCACATGCTTTCAGATCCAGGCGACATTAAGGTGCTTTTGAAGATAAAAACTGGTCACATAAAAGAGAAAGCTCTCCAGGAGTGCAGCAAGGAGATGAGGTTTTTTAACAGGATTTATTCAATCCGGCATGATTCTGGTTTTCATTGTACATTTCTTTTCCATATAAAAAGAGCATGACTGTAATTAATTACACAATTGTAATTAAACACAGCTAATGTATTATTTTTCACATTAGCAGATGTGGACTCTCTTATTGAGGTCAAATAATTACATCATGCTTCAAAGAACAATTGCAATACTACATTTAAACTCAGTGTCACTTTGAGTCATTACCTGAGGCGTTGTGGGAACCAAATCTTGGATGAGGTTATAAGCTTCCTGGACGTCATCTGGAAGTGTAAAATGAAGCATGTGAATGCCTGAGCTAGGATAGGTTTATACTGAAATCTGACCGCATTAAATGTTGCACTGACAGTGGGAAAGCATGTGATTTTATTCATCATTTTTAGTTTACTATAAAGGTATTATTCTGTATGTTCAAAGAGAAGTATCTTGTTTTTGTATTCATAATGTTTCCTGAATGTGTCTAGTCACTTGCATTTGTAAATAAAAGGTCTAAAATACGTTACTTCTCATTTTAGAGTGAAATCCTGCATGCATCAATTTTAATGAATAAATATTTATCTTGTTTGCTTGTTCCAGAAAACTGCAATGTCATGGTTGCACACCTTGTCTGAGATAGTAGATGACCAGGTTGAGTCTGGCCTCAGGGATCACATCAATCAGAGGAGGCAGCACCTGCAACGCCCCCTCCCCTCCACGAAACACCACCTGCAGTACACAGGGGACAGAGTCACAGTTTGGAAAAGTAGCTTGTAAGTCACTAGTATATGCACACACACACCAGCACGCACATACACACTCACAGTTAGAGCTTGTGAAGAGCTTACCAGGTTGTGTCGGATAAGCTCCTTAGCAAACTCAAAGGAGCAGGACGAGATGTCGATTAGGTTCTTCAACTCAGCCTAAGAGCAGGAGAGTGCGCACATAAGTCAAACCTACCACCAGATACTCTCTCCAAAGAAATGAAAAGGGCAAGCAGTTACTGACTAAGTCAATAAGAGTGCGTACATGGATAATAATAAGTACAATTAAAAGCGCAAATACTGTGCACTGTCACCACTGAAAATATCTTTAATTAGTTCCTTCTCACTAAAGGATACAGTACGTTGAACAGTTTTAATTTCAAATATCTGCCAATGTGTTATTTGTTGGATTTTTATGTTAAAATAAAATAAAATAAAATTGTGTGAACGAAAATGTGAAAACACATGAAACAATATAAAGTATGAAGGATAACCGAGATGTAGTACCTCAGCTGCCTTGCCATTGTAGAGTCTGAAATGGTTGCAGGCCTTGAGGTTGAGGGCAATAGTGGAGTCAGGCATGCTCTGCAGGTAGACAGCCAACACCTCCTGGGACACATCATAGTAGTCCAGCTTGTAGTAACACAGAGCCACGTAAACTTTCAGGGCCAGGAAATCTCTGAAAGACAAGATGAAAAGGGGATGTGAAAATGGCTGTATCCCATCTAGGACAAAACTTCATGGTAATTCTGTCTTCACATAAAAGTGCAGACCAGATTTCAGTGAGACTAAATACCTACCTGTGGTACAGTTTGTAGAATCTAAAGCAATGTAAATGTTTTCTTTCAACATGGCACTTCAGCACATGACAGATATTATTATTAGGGCTGTCAGGAGATTTTAAAAAAGAGTGCGTCTGAAAGCCTGTTTGACTGTGGCTTGATGAGTCTGGTTGCTCACATCAGGAGCTGAGCTAGTTCTGACCTCTGACCTGCTTTGTGCTTTGTGTTGAGGTGATATTTCAAACTCAAAATAGTCCAATGTTCTTAAAATACCCAGCAACAGTTCCATCTGTGCATTTTTTTAAATTGTAAATTTTCCATTCATTGGGTCAAGCAGCATTTTGTCACCTGCTTCCATCATGTTTACAAAGCTACTGCGTATGTTCAGTGACGTTTGTAGTGAAGGGGAATCACAGAGATCTTTTTAGTGTGTTATTCTTTCTAGAACAACAGTAATTACTATTGTATTATGTATTGTATTTATGTTGAGAAACATCTTTATTAATGGATATATTTTAGACTTTTATTTAAATCCCACATAGTGCTAAAAAAAACAGACAAGAAGTTATCACAGGAAAAAACACAAACACTAGAGTACATTAGAATAGATATTTGCATGCTACATTTCCAGTCAAAGAACACTGAGGTCTTGGGAAAATGGCCTGGTACTCTGGATCATTCCCCTATCTACTCTGACAAAATCATGCAAATTTTTCACAGCCGTATTTTGATATTTTTGCATTTTTCTGTTAGCAATCAGAGGAAATAGTAGTAGTAGTATTGAGGCTAATTTGCATACCAACAGAAAATGTGTGTCCAGAGCTGCTGCAGAGGCCTGCAACTAAAGCTGCTGCAAACCCAGTGAAAAAAAAAAAAAAACTCACCTGCACCTTGGCCCCATTTCTAGTGAAATCAAAGTCTTTCATTTTCTTACCCTTGCTACAACAGATACAGTATATCAGCGTTAGAGGAAGCTAGCTCAGCAGGTCCGCTGCACTGATACTTGAATTATCTTTATGGTTCCACAAGGCCCATGAAATCTAACACTGCTTCATGAACAACTCACACCTGTCAAGTTGGTGCCAGAGTGGCACCTGCATCCAAGCGCAGCAGGACTGTGAAACTAATTTAAGGGAGTAAAGGGCAGGGGGAAGTACAAACCTGTTTTGTAGTAAAAGTCGTTTATAGATGTCTATAGCCTCCTGGTAGTGGGAGCGCATGTAGTGAATGGATGCCAGGCTCAGCTGGTCTTCTGTCACATCCTCGAGGTTCTGGTGGAAACCCATCAGCTTCTTCTCATCATTGAACTGAGACAATGAAGTATAAATCATTCAGAGATGTGATCATGATGACACAAAAAGCTAAGAAGACATGAATCACACTCAGAACGAAACAGCTCATAAAAAATGCTCAAGACACAGCAGCAAAAAAGGGTAATGGTAAATACATGTTTTATTAGGTGAAATACACAAACTCTATTAGACAAACACTAGACATACCACACCATTATCCACATTATAATAGTAATAATATAACAATATAATATTTTCCAACCTTGTGAGCCAAGTGGAATAGTAGTCTGTTTTGCAGTGGGGACATTGGCGCTACAGGGAGCAAGAGATATGAAAATTAGTTAGACAGCATACCACATGCAAGTAAAAGGCACACTTCATGAACATCATGACCTTGCTCTCAGCAATCACATCAACTGACTGAAAAACATTGTATCTGATCTGGCAAATATATATATATATAAATAAAAGAGGAGTAAGTTAATGGAAACTAAACGAGTACAGTAACACAATTTAGCAAAAAGTTTTCACAATAAAAGTCTGGTGCAAAATGACAGTGAACACTCAAAAAAACAATATATAGAACACAATTATGATAATAATTAAGACAATCCTATGCACAAAAATTGGTGGGCTTTCTGTATTTCTGTATATTATGTTTTGTGAGCTATGAAACATCCCAAATTATATTGTACAATACGTCAGTTAAATGCACAAATTACAAAAATAAATAAACCAATAATTGTTTAAACCATGGCATTTAACACCAGTGTGGTCCAGTAGCAAAATGTTCTTTTGGGAAACTGTAAATATTTTGATGTGACTCAATGTGTTAGAGGATTGCTTCTCAAACAAAACTGTAGAAAATGTAGGAATAAACAAATGTACTCAGCTGGAACTGAGCCTACCCTTAGATGCAGCCTCCTCGGCCTCTTTATAGAGCCCCAGAAAAAACAAGGCACAGGCCAGATAGACCCACACCTCATCAGGACATTCAGTCTTTGTTGTCAGAGACTTGTACTCCTGTCAGAACATGATATGGAAATATTACAAATGTAATCAGACCCTGCAAAAACTGTCAGTCAAATCCTTATCCACCTATTCAGATTTAGTTATTTATTCTATGTACCCAGCTACACACACTCACTCAGCATTCAGACACACACAAAACAAGAAAATACCTCCATAGCTCTCTTGTAATCGCCCAAGTGAAAGGCACAGTAACCAATCCAAAGGTCTGCATGATCCTCTTTCTCGCCAATACTTCTCTGAAACTAGAGATGACACAGCAACACATTAGCAACAAAGCAGCAGCATTCAGAAATACAGTGTTGTCTGTAGTGTAGACGTGGGAGTGATTCTATTTATGAAACTTTAATTCCAGGGCATGACACATGGTAATCATTGCAGTTAAAAAAAACAGCTAGCCCCTCTGTGAGTGCAGCAGTTATAAAGTTTAATTATTAAATCTTGCTCACGATGAACCAACATATATTTTATTATTAGAAACTTTGGTTCATTCATGAATTTTTAAAAATTATAGTCTAACAAATAACAGGCAGACAAGAGACAGTAATTAATAGAGCACTTACTTTATTGGCCTTAAGAGACGAAACTCATCTCACAAGAGTCTACACAGCAGTACTGGTTGCTCTTGCATGGAGGAAATTAGACATACAGACAATATCCTGACCAATAGTATTGGTGCTCTATCTAACGGGGACATGATTTCTAAATGACATCAGTACTACTTTAGCATTTCTCTACTGAAATGTCTATCTTCTCGATATATCTGCAATAAGCAAATATCAGCTGATATATCAACCTGGCCGATTTTAAAAAGTTTGCTGTTAGTGCAACCGCTCCACAACAATGAAATAATAGTTGGCAATCTAGTCTAGTCTACACCATACACCCTCGTAGTCTCCCCATCTACTACCTCTTCCCACTACATCTCCAGCCAGATTAAAGGACAGGACTTAATTCACTGGACTCATTGTACCGAACCTATATCTCTGACTGAAGGTTATTCAGCATTTACTGCATTGTACTGAACTCACTGCGGCTCTGATGAATTATAATCACAGTGTTGTATGATTTCTACTACTTGTAACAATAACAATTATGATGTGAGACATTATTAGGGCTTTATGGGATGCTGTGCATTTTTATAACTCCACAAATCATCATGTCATGTCAGGTACAGTACTTGAATCCATCCTCCTTTCCAGTGAACAGTGGTCCATTAACCGATCATGATTTGGATTGAGTTATGTATTTATTTTAAGTTATGTGAGAGTAAGTACCTCTAAGAGTGTCAAGGCCCCAAGATAGTCCCTCTGTTGCAGGTATTCCTCCAAACGAGGGACCTTGGTCTTGTTTTTCTTCTTTTTCTCGCTGATGCTCGCCGGTGTCTCTGCTCCCACGGCTGGCTTCACACGAGAGAGGATCTACCGAGATACAAAATTTGGTTTTCTCAAGTTTTTAAATCACATAACTTTGAGTGGTTTGAGGCCAACATGCACGACATTTTCAAAAACATGTTACCTTAAGAAAATAACATGATAACGGTGTGTAAAAACGTTAACTCACCATGTCGACGAGTCCTTCTTGAAGACGTCCCTGGCTAAGACTTGTTTATCACTAACCTAGGTTACGTCGGTGTTCCCAGCAGTTAAAACACGAACTGTTAGCTGTCCCTACCTACCGTCAGGCTTTAGTTAGCTAACGTTACGTACTTTCATTTCTTTAATAAAACCAACCAGATAACGCTACAAAGCGGTTAAACTCATTCTCACGACTTACATGTTACAAAGTTACAGTTTAGCAGGTTTGTCTCTATCTCATGGATAACGTTGCTATGTTCGGAAAACGTTGGCTAATAAACGGCAGCATATATTTATACTTCCGCCTTTATATTTTCAAATTAAAAGCATAAGCAAATGTCCCCACAATCTAGTAAAGCAATGAAAAGACGTTTTTACGGTGAAGTGTTGATGTAACCCATATAATGGTCTTCCTCTGAACATCTCTGAATGGGTCAAACCAGCAAATCGGAGATGGCAGTTGAAGGAAAAGCGCGGACATTGCAGCTGTTTTGTAATATTACTCTCGAGTGACCTTTATTTTGTAGCAAAAGTAGATTTCAGGACTTAACAGGAAGTAGCTCCGCTGTCCTGGGTTCAACTGATGTGTGCTCGTTGTTGCCTAGCAACGGAACGGCGAAGCATGGCTGTGGCAGGTCACGGAGGATTTTGACTAAATATATTTTTCATAAAAATTTAAGACAGAAAATACATCCACAGTCATTTTGATTAAGGTCACAAATATTATCTCCTTCGCACTATTATTTGATACAAATTACAAAATCTCCCTGATTATTGCTATAATTGCCCCAGTGGCCTAATGGATAAGGCACTGGCCTCCTAAGCCAGGGATTGTGGGTTCGAGTCCCATCTGGGGTGGAACGTTTTAAACTAAATACTAAGCTGACTCTTAAACCCTAGTAATCTCTCCCAGTTGCAACAAATCATTCTGTAGCTGTATTAGGTATACTGTGCAAGATCATATACAATATGGACCTTCAATGTTCAAGACTTCCTCACTATTATGAAATTCAACCTGCACAGAAAATTAGCACTCCAGTGTCTTAACCGTCACTCCCTACAGCAGGTATGTCCAAAGTCCGGCCCGGAGGCCAATCACAGCCCGCAGCTTTGTTTTTATAATATATTATTTATGGCCTGCTAGGATTATCAGAAACTGTATGGCTGGCAGATTTGGCTTTTTTGATTGACATAACGAAACATTTGAATGCACTGAACATTAACCTCTAAAGACTGGTGTTATGTACACAAAATATTACTCTGAATGATCTTGTGAAAGACAAGAGCAAGTGATATGTTTTAAACTTAGAAATGTTAGACTTTGCATTACTCATAAGTCATGTTTAGAATGAACATGAGGTGAAGATTTGTATCAACTTCATGCAAACCTTGTGCATTTGTATGTAACTTTTGTTTTTCATTTTAAAAATGTTAGTATTGGCCCCACCGGGCATCTTCACATTAAGAAGTTCGGACACCCCTGCCCTACAGAATCTAACAAGATCATTAAGTCGTTTCATTTATTTTACAGTCATTGTTTGCATGGACAGCTGTTGCAAACTAGCTTAAAACATTAATGTGGCACTGAACCCATGCTGTGTACCGGCCCCTGTAAATAAACATTTGATATTCAAACTACATTGCACTTCAGTATACATTATGCATAATTTAAAATCAGCAAAGTGGAAAAAAAAAAAAAAAAGTTCAGTTTCATGAATATCCATCCAGCTTTATTGATTTCTCAGTTCATAGTGTTATGCATTTCTCATGTTTAGATTCACATGACTTTGGACCAGTCGAAACTAGGATCACCCCAGTCCTGTGCAGTGGGAGCTGCAGACCAGTCTTCGGTGGCAGTCTGGACACTCCAACCCTCTGTAGGAGCAGGAGACAGTGAGAAATATTTCATTAAAATGCATTCTATCAAATTCAGTTTTCTGTATAGTGCAGCTGTATTCACAATATATTTATATTAGCTGTATTGTTTATTGCCAGACTATCAGCTGCCAACAGATTCAACCTCAAACTGTAGAAAAATCTACAGCAGATTGTTTGACTGGCCTTACCTTCGATGCCATTCTGGATCTGCTGGATGGGCACAGAGGGCACCTGAACATCCTCAGACCGGTCTGCTGGGATGGTTCACCTGTCTTGGTAGTCCTCCTTGTCAAGTGGCTTTTCCCCGTTCTCAATCTAAAGCAGGAATTGTTGTTAGAAGTGCATGTACAAAGGTTTGTGACACTGACAAGTAGGTGTTTCAGTGTCGCAAACGTATGTAGGTGAACATTTTTACTACACAATATCAGATAGAGGGTCACATGGGACAGCACAAGACAAACAGGAGCCTCTTTTATGTATTGCAGGTTTAAGTCAACGTCAGTTGTTTAATAGCTGACAACTATACAAGTGTAAACAAGTGTGCATAAACATGGTGACCAGCACCTTCTATCCCAGAGTTTAACACCCATCACACATATGATGGGTAATCTTGCTACATGAAGAGGCTTTTAAAATCAGCTGTTTTAAATTTCATAACTGCCCCTGAGGCAAAGGAGGTCACGGTCTTCAGCTGTGATTTTTGCATCCCTCATCCTTTTTTTTAAATGTACGAATGCCCTCAGTGAAGCTCACGGCAAACAGCTTCACAATGAGCCTGCACAGGGGTCTAATCCTGTCACTGAAAAATCTGCCGATACATTTAAGTAAATACAACTGAAGTAACCTGAGGCAGTGCTTTCTGGGTTCCACATGGAGCCATGCTGCCATTTTTTTTTTTGCCACTATTTATTGTTCAGGTGTGGCTCAGGTCACTATCAAACCCCAGTCATGGGACAGCAGTCCTCATGGTGTTAGCGAAAACCCGGCCATAATCACTCTGGCACACTTCCGACACCCAAACACAGACAAGATCAGTGCCAGGCTTTAATGGTGTGCTGCATCTTCATTTCAGCGCAATACACAGAACATATTCTGAGAGGTGTAGCCTGTCAGACATAAAGTAGCTTTCTTCAGAAACAGACCTGTCCTGTGTTCCTGGAGGAAAGAGCACACACACATCGAATGGATTCTCGATGGCTGCTGGCAGTCAGGTTCATAATTTACACATCTGGAGAGGGAGAAACAGAAGGAAGCCAAATGAATCACCACATTCAAAGTTATAACACAGACATCTGTAGTAATATAGTTGTTCCAAGCCTTATCACAGAGATTCAACGGCCCAAGATCAGGTATGTGAACAATGTCCACTTATCAGGAAATAAGTCAGATTTAATGAGTGAAAATCAATTTAAAAAAAATTTTAATAGCAAAAACAACAACAAAAGTGAACCTTGTACATTATGCAGGGAACACATACCAGCTTAACACCCGATATAGAAAAGTCAAAATATGTTACTAACGTGATTTCTAAACAGACCTGACTTGTGTAATTTTTCCACAATAAGAATAATAATGTTTAACCATTACAGTCAGTGTACATACCATGTTTTAAGTTTAAAATTGGTTTCAAATTTCATACTTTGATACAACGGACATGAGCACTAGAACTATTATAACGCTGGTTACTCTTAGCGTTAACCATAAACTTGATTTTTAAATTAGTAAAACTCACAGGGACATCTGTGTAACTTGATCACTTTAATGTCTGTTTCAGGACACCCGACAACTTGTGATTCATCATATCACTCCCCAAGTCTTAACCATCACTTAGATTACTGGCAAGGTGTGCCATAAAATATAGATTCGAAAGGATACAGCAAAATAGAAATGGTTTAATTAAATTAAGCAAGTTATCTTACTAAACCTGAGAAAATTAAAATAAATCTTACAATTTTTCTTGCTTATTTATCCTGGACAGTGAAGTAAAGATGAACTATGATGGAAAACACTTACCATCACTCCTCCTCTTGTAGACATGCTGCTCCACCTGGAGGTCCAGGCTGCTCTCAGATGAGTACCGCAAAGACCTTGAGCACATCTGCCTCCATTATCTGCAGCACCTCCAGACCACTTTGCCTGCATTAAGGGAGAGAATAAAAAAAAACACCTTTACAGTCTGAAACAGACCACAACAGTGCAAACATTGTTGATGAGTCTCGGGGTATGATCAACATTTAAAGAACAGACTGAACAGCAGCCATGCTGCCATTTGCATTGCAGTATTTGTATCCAGTTAGTGGAGGGTGGGGGTGGGGGTGGGGGGTGGGGGTGCACTTGACTATTTAATGTTCAGGTGTGGCTCAGGTCACTATCAAACCCCAGTCATGGGACAGCAGTCCTCATGGTGTTAGCGAAAACCCGGCCATAATCACTCTGGCACACTTCCGACACCCAAACACAGACAAGATCAGTGCCAGGCTTTAATGGTGTGCTGCATCTTCATTTCAGCGCAATACACAGAACATATTCTGAGAGGTGTAGCCTGTCAGACATAAAGTAGCTTTCTTCAGAAACAGACCTGTCCTGTGTTCCTGGAGGAAAGGGCACACACATCGAATGGATTCTCGATGGCTGCTGGCAGTCAGGTTCATAATTTACACATCTGGAGAGGGAGAAACAGAAGGAAGCCAAATGAATCACCATATTCAAAGTTATAACACAGACATCTGTAGTAATATAGTTGTTCCAAGCCTTATCACAGAGATTCAACGGCCCAAGATCAGGTATGTGAACAATGTCCACTTATCAGGAAATAAGTCAGATTTAATGAGTGAGAATCAATTAAAAAAAAATTTTAATAGCAAAACAACAACAAAAGTGAACCTTGTACATTATGCAGGGAACACATACCAGCTTAACACCCGATACAGAAAAGTCAAAATATGTTACTAACGTGATTTCTAAACAGACCTGACTTGTGTAATTTTTCCACAATAAGAATAATAATGTTTAACTATTACAGTCAGTGTACATACCATGTTTTAAGTTTAAAATTGGTTTCAAATTTCATACTTACAACGGACATGAGCACTGGAACTATTATAACTAACTCACAGGGACATCTGTGTAACTCGATCACTTTAATGTCTGTTTCAGGACACCGACAACCTATGTGATTCATCATATCACTCCCCAAGTCTTAACCATCACTTAGATTACTGGCAAGGTGTGCCATAAAATATAGATTCGAAAGGATACAGCAAAATAGAAATGGTTTAATTAAATTAAGCAAGTTATCTTACTAAACCTGAGAAAATTAAAATAAATCCTGGACAGTGAAGTAAAGATGAACTATGATGGAAAACACTTACCATCACTCCTCCTCTTGTAGACATGCTGCTCCACCTGGAGGTCCAGGCTGCTCTCAGATGAGTACCGCAAAGACCTTGAGCACATCTGCCTCCATTATCTGCAGCACCTCCAGACCACTTTGCCTGCATTAAGGAGAGAATAAAAAAAACGAAAAAAAAACTTTACAGTCCGAAACAGATCACAACAGTGCAAACATTGTTGATGAGTCTCCGGGTATGATCAACATTTAAAGAACAGACTGAACAGCAGTACCTGTGCAGCTTACTGATAGCTTTACTAACACGTTAGTCCTAATAGTACAATGTATGATTTATTTCTCACCACGTGGAAACCGCGTCTGAAAATCTGCAACGCATGGTTAAGAGAGGCAGATGCAGGAACTGACGTCAAATTTATAGTGCGATCTACTTCCGGTAGATATGTCGTTAAAATAAGCCCTGCGTCAGGTCTGCCAGGAAAAAAAGCCCCTGTACAAACGTGTCGCATAAAAAGTACACATTAACAATACATACAGCAGAGGTTTAATATTGTATGTTGTCATATACAATACAGCTACTATTATGCTCTAATGGCTGGTGTAAAAAGACTTTATTATCATCCTGTTGAGCACTAACTTTTCAAGTTTTCAACTGCATCTCATGGTCTCAAATGGCGGCTCACTGGTTTGCTGGTACTTTTACAGCTGACTGAGAAACAAATAAAGGTGTTAATAGAAAACACAAATCTAAGAAAGTAAGAAATGGGCAATGTCCATTCTGGAAAAATTGTTAATTTAATTAACATTGCTAAATGAGTAATTCATTTGTATGATCATGAGATCTGTGGATGAAAGCAGTAGTATAAATATAATTTTTTGATGAAGTGAAGTCCAACCTGCACATCTCTTTCTGTTTTGTAGAGCATTTTTATTTTATTTTATTGGAAATACAAACTATGCTTTTCTATCATAGTGGCATTTCTCCCTTTCCATTTTGTTCATCCTCTACAGGTATTTACTTACAATTACTTTCAGTTTTGGTGGATTTTGTCACCTTTGTCACCAAACAATGTCCTTGTTTTAAATGTTCAGTTGTTGAATTTTAGTTCCTCTGTTTGAAATAGAAAAGTGATGTATCTTCCTGAACTTTAATATGAAATTATCTTTGCTTTGTCTCAAGATGCCACATAAACTGGATGGATCAAGGCTTTATTTCAGCATAGCAACATCATAAGGGAAAAAAAAAAGTTCACTTTGAATATCCATGTTGAGATGATTTGTTTAGTAGACATAATTTGAATGTCTTCTTTATATATATTCAAACGACTGAATGCAAATGATTCTCAAGTTCATGTTCAAGTTTTAAGTTCAACCTACCAACAGCTGTTGGAATGAAGGACCTGTGGTAGCGTTACATGGCTTACATGGTGGGAGTAGCAGTCTGTTGCACAAGAAGCTGTTTAAGGCCCCCGCAGTCTCACGCAGGAAGTGAGAGGAGTTGTTCATGATGGATGGATGGTCAGCTTTGCTAACATCCTCCTCACCCCCACTTCCTCTATAGAGTCTAGGGGGCAGTCCAGGACAGAGCTGAATGCCACCACAGTGCAAATTTACAAGAACAAATAATTTTCAGTTCTTTCCAGACCTCTCTTGTGTTGCTAGGTTGAAGACACTCCAACTTCCAACTTTCTCCTGTAGGTGGCCTTGCCCTTCCTTATCTCCCTTATAAATTCTTTCTGTGCCTATATATATCTAGTAACACAAGCTTGCACTGTTTGCACTTTTTTTTACCAAGAGACTAAAGTATAAGTTGTTCAAAGTCAAAAGGCAGGCTGGATAATGTGAGATAAAACAGGGCTTGCTTTCACTGATTGTTTCTCAAGGTCAAAATGGAAAAAAAAAAACCTTCCTAAACAAAATTGTTTATGAAAATGTGCAGAGGCTTCACTTACTTTAGTTTATGCCTTGCAAACTTAGTAAAACCAATGTTGTGGCTCCTTTTACTTTTGGTGATCAAGCATGGCAGAGTTAACCATTACATGACTTGGACTGACTGCTGTTTGGAGGAACCCTCTTGAGTAACAAAATTCAGTTTGGGCCACTTTGTAAAACTTTTGACACACAGTGCATCTGGACAAAGACCCCAGTGGTTTGTGATCGCCAGAGAAGCTACCAGCTGTGTCTAGTCATTAATTCAGTTTTAGTGATTGTATGCTCTTCCCATATTTCATTCATATACTTCTCTCTGTAAATACGTTAAAAAGTATCCCAAAAAAAAATTTCATGTTTCATGTTTCTGGTAGGTTGTAAACAAAACTGGATACATATTATTTGACTTGACTGGATTAAATTATGAATTTGATATATTGAGTAAATAGAAAGAACAAGAATAAGGACATTAAAGTACATGTACACAAATCTTCATTTAAAATCTCGCTACATGTATTACTACCTTTAGCAACAGGCACATTTCAGTGACGTGTATTTAATAAACTCATTCCTATCCAAATGTTTCACTTTTGTCAAGATTTCCTGACAATAGATTCAAATACACCTTTTCTCCCTGACACTGAGCCTCATCAGCAGGGTCATGGTAAATAAAGAAACCATAAAAATGTAGGACAATTTAGCTCAGAGCATGGTGAATACAGCAATACGGTATCAGTGTTTTAATGATCATGTGTTGAGTTTAAACAGAACATGCTTCACAAAACCTTTCACAAGGTCAAATGAGAATAAATTTCCAAGCCAAAACTGAAGATCCGTCTGACGTACAATTCCTTCATCAGTGATTAGTTAAGGCAGGAGGTATTCACAGACTAAATTAAAGAGACATCGGAGGAGGGACCACACTGCAACACAGACTTCACTTTGGACAGAACACTTTTTACTCATCCTGACTATCTATATATTTGAACACCATGGAGATTGTGGTTTTGAAGATGCTTTTTATTGTAAGTGTGTCGGCGCAGTATGGAAAGCACGTTTATGTGGAAGATGCCATGTCATGGCCTGATGCTCAAAAGTACTGCAGAGATCACTACACTGATCTTTCGGCCATCACTTCAAAATGGGATCGAATGAAACTGAGAAATGAAGTATCTGGGACAATTTCTGGAAGGTTTTGGATTGGTCTCTACTTAAATAAAACACAGTGGATGTGGTCAGGTGGAGGAAATGCAACAAATCTACCATGGGCTGAGGGAGAACCAAATTATTTACTGACCCAGATATACGGTTCTGTTTGTTGGGAGAGCTGCAGTGGGTGGAAAGGGTGGTTCAATCTTCCTTCTTTGTATCAATGGCCCTTCTTCTGCTTCAATCTGACTGTGGTGCAGGAAAAGGGAACCTGGGAGACTGCTTTTTCATACTGCAATAGTAAACATACTGCACTCACCAGCCTGTCCTCTGAGACCGAGCACCTTCTAGCCCTGCGTGAGATTCAGCATGACCACATCACTGAGCGAGTGTGGATCGGCCTGCGTTACCTGGCGGACCGCTGGATGTGGATGGATGGCCACCCTTCTGTGTACAGGGCCTGGGACAAAGAAGATCAGGACCACCAGTGTCCAATACGGAAACGCTGCGCCTCTTTAACCAAAGGAGGGGTGTGGGAGAGCTGGGGCTGCGCAGACAAACTCAACTTCATCTGCTATTAAATGTCATTTATGTTATTTAACATCTCTTGCTGGAAAGGTAAAATATTAGATCTTGTTTTAAAATGTTGAGTCCAAATATGAGTAATCTCTTTTTACTAAAACTGTTATGACAAGGTGAAGTTAGTGTTTTGATTTTATCTTGTTTATGTCTGTAAAGTCAATTTAGAAACTAAATTGTCAGTGTTGTTAGTGTTTTGATTTTATATAAGTTTTAAACCTCAATAACTGTTGAAAACTATTCAGATGCTTCATCCATTTACAGCAGGAAATAAGTCAAATTAAATAAGAGTGAAAATGAGTTTAAAAAACAACAAATCTGATTTTTTGCAAAAAGGAACACGAACATTCACTGTCAGCTTTATTTCATAATATATTCTTTATATTAGACTTAAATCTGTTTCTTTAACTACAAACCTCTACAGTGTAAAAAATGTTTTTAGACCTCAATAACTGTTGAAATCATTTGATGTGCTTCATTCCATATATTATTTATAATATACTGTGGTATACAAGAACCTGTGTATGGTCGCATGGCATAGCCTTCATTTCTCTATTTCAAGAATAGACTGACACGTTTCAGAAGAAAGTTCTTTGTTTCTGGCCATTTTGAGCCTGTAATGGAACCAACCAGCAATTGCTGATGCTCCAGACACTCACCTAGTCCAAAGAAGGCCAGTTTTATTGCTTCTTTAATCAGCACAACAGTTTTCAGCTATGCTACCATGATTGCAAAAGGTGTTTCTAAAGACCAGTTAGCCATTTAAAATGATGAACTTGGATTTGCAAACACAACATGCAATTGGAACACAGGAGTGATGGTTGCTGATAATGGGCCTAGAGCCTAGTACACCTATAGAAGTTATTCCATTACAAATCAGCTGTTTCCGGCTACAATAGTCATTTACACTATTTACAATGTCTAAAATGTATTTCTGATCACTTTGATGTTATTTTTATGGACTAAAAAAAATGCTTTTCTTTTAAAAACATGGAATTTTCTAAGCGACCCCAAACTTTTGAATGGTGTATATATTATCATAATAAAATTAAGAAGAACGTTTTTTTCTAGAAACTACTAGTATTTACCGTACAATTCAAAATAATTTACATGTTGCATTCAGCTTCTTTGCAATTCCAATGTCATTTATAAATCTAGTTTAATGTTGAGTCGCTTGATTCAGGAACACAATAAATGTGGAAAACAATACATAACATTCAGCACAAGGATGTTGTTATAACCTTGGATGGTTAACATGTACGCACACATTGGACGGTTAACGGACTTTACTTAATGTCTGCAAGGGCACTCATACAGAGGTAGCATCTCACAGGTAGCAGCATATGTCAACAGGGTGGAGTCCACCTCTATGTGTTCCTGGGGGAACCTGGGTTAATTAATAAAGGTTCTGGGGTGCAGTACCCTTATAACACAGTGACACAGTTTCAGTCTGTAACAGATGTTATGAAGCACGAATTCTAACTCAAGGCCAAAAGAGTGCAATAAGCGTCTAACAATTAGCATGAACAATGTATGTGTAACAATTACAAACTTTTTAAACATTTCTGTATGTAGGGATCACAATCTAATGGTGTAAGAAATTTGCCTGGACATGCCTGGTCCGGATCCAATGGTGTCAAGTGACAGGCTAGAGGAAGGTTGATGTGCTTGAGGTCTGCCCCCTATGGAGTGATTGGACACCATTAGAGATGTCAAACTTGGATCCTTATACGGACTGGAGTCTTTCTGAGTCACTCATTAAACAGATCTGGATCTTACAAATCCTTTGAGTCATTTGAGAAGTGTTCGAGTCTTTTTACTGACTCGGATCACTTACTCTCGGACGGTAAAATGAACTAATCTTTTTTTGAGTCATTTCGTTCATTCACTAGTGCAGTGCTGTAGCCCTCTTGTGGGCGATGTAAACGTGACAAATGAATGAAAGACCGATCCGTATGAACGAACTGCTGTGCGTACTGCTCGTCACATAGGCCTGTGGCTGAGCTGCCTGTCATATGACAAATGGACGAGAGACTCAAACTTGAGGACACGTCGTTGAGTCGTGAACTAACTAACTAGCTGCCATGTGGCGAGGGAACATACTGCATGAAAATGAACAAATCACTCACTGAGACTACTCATTACTCCAGAGTCATATAAAAGATTAGTTCAAATTGAACGGTACATTCACGACCGACACACCACTACATTTGAGTCAGTATGTCCATAAGCATATCAATTCTACCAGTAAAACACAAGCTCCACTGTCTTGGACTACAAATAGGCTAAATAAATTCAAATTTGAGAACTATTCTATGAGGAAGGCAGTCTAAATTTTGATGCAGGAAATAAAACAAAAAATTCTCTAACATTAACTATGAGGCTGTAAGTAGTTCCAAGTGTTTTTATTTAGCTGGCATTATATTCAACTGAAACAAATACAAAAGTATTATATTCTAACTCACAGTAAGCATCACTTCAACTGTACAGTAAATTGCAGGTAATAGAAATTAGGCGAATATAACCCCATAATTATTGACGACAGATTATGCTAACGCATAATGCAGCAATTAAAATGCTCCTCTAATATTGTTTAGGCTATATTAGCCTAGCCTCTAAAGTTTTTTTTTTAACACACGCTATTGTGTTAAATAAAGTGCAGCGAATAAGACCAATATTATTTTACGACATATAAAGCTGCAGTTAAAATTACGTTAATTATGTTACGCTAGACTTACATTGTTTTTAGCCTATGAACTATATTAGCCTCAGCTACACAAAAACAAGTGTTTTAAATAAAGTTTCTATCATCTTGGTTATTGCTGTATTTGGTTTCTTACATTTGACAGGGGTCTTTTTGATGACACAACTCCCTGAAATTCATCCGAGTCTGAACCGGCCTTGTTTCGCACTGTACAGAGGAAAAGATCCACTCGACTCGGTTGAATCAGTGAATCTGGGTCATCTGGGTCTGCTGGATCAGCTGTTTCCAGCTCTTACTAATGCAGGATGGATCTGTGGATTTGAATCTGAATCCAGATCTGTGCTACTGAGTTTGAGTGTGCAGGAAGTTATGCTGATCCGCTGTGTCAGCTCATCTGAGTCCCAACTCCCCAAGCTATTGCTAACAGTGGCAACAACTGCTGATTTTCAACGATTTTTGGCAGCCTTTTAGGCAGATGGACTGGGATATGTTGTAATGAGATTGTATAGGTTAAAAGAAGAGTAGTGAATGACGCAATTTATCGTTTTAATTTGTATATGTGGCCCGGTGTTAGGCGACTGTAAAACAGTAAAGATTCGGGTTAATGGAGCCTACAGACTCGTTAATCCCGGGTCAGTAAGCGGATCCACGAATCTCGATTCATACACCACGAGACACCATTCTTGTAATTTGTATGGAGGATGTTTTCTTGGGATTAGACACCATTATGTTGTTACCAGGGGAAAGGCGTGGTAACTATGGTGTAATCCTGCTGTTTGTGGGGTTATAAAAGAGAAATGTTCCGTGCATTAAAGTTACTTCTGTTCTGTTCAGAAGTTTAATTTGATTTGTGTCCGATGATTAGAGAGAGAGAGAGAGAGCGCTTTGGTAGAGAGACATAAGAATAACAGTGAGCGTGTTCCGGCCTCAATAAAGCTGTTATTAATCAGCAAAATAAAAATTTATTTCCTGATTGTTTCACGGCGGTTACATTCAGCAGGTATAGACACGCCCACAGCAACCCACTACCAGCTCCCCTCACCTCCCCACCACTGCACTCCCCCACCACCGGTTGCAGGCTGAACCCGGCTATCTCATTTCGGCCGTATCTATCCGTGATCTCATTCTTTTGGTCACTACCATAAGCTCATGACCATAGGTGGTGGAACATAGATTAACATCAAGAGCTGAGGCGGAAGGGAATTCCCACAATGGTTTGCAGATGTTGCAGACACCGCACCACCCTGCGGGTCCATCTCATGCTTCATTTTTCCATCACTCACGAACAAGACCCCGAAATACTTGAACTCCTTCCCTTGGGGCAGCAACTTGCTCCCAACCTGGAGGGAGCAGAGACCAGAGGGCTCATAACAATGGCCCGGTACTCCATACTCTCTCAGTACCCCCCACAGGAGCACCTGGGGGACATGGTTGTAAGCTGTTTCCAAATCTACAACGCACATGTAGCACTGATAAAAAGATTTTAGTTATGTTACAAGCTTGTCTTGCAATGTTGGAAAAATAGATGGGAGATGAAATGGTATAGTGCAATCAAGGTCTTTATAACAAATGTATCATTATATGACAAATGAGGAAGTGTATCATTTCTTCTTTTTTGAGTGTGTGTGGCTTCATGGGTTTTTGTTGTTTATTGTTTATTGTTTGGACCCAAATGTTATGTTTTTTTTTTATTATTTGTGTCAATAAAATTAACTAACTAACTAGACTGGATGGTCAAACTCCCATGACCCCCTCAGCACCCTTGCAAGGGTAAAGAGCTGGTTCATTGTTCCACGGACAGGACAGAATCCGCATTGCTCCTCCTGAATCTGGGGTTCATCAGTCTGTCGGAGCCTCCTTTCCAGCACCCTAGAATAAACTTTCTGGGGGAGGCTGAGCAGTGTGATACCCCGACAATTCGAGCACAATGGTCCCCTTTTTTGAAAATGGGGACCACCACCCCGGTCTGCCACTCCACAGGTACTGCACCCATCCTCCACGTGACACTGAAAAGGCGAGTCAGCCAAGACAGCCCAATGTCCAAAGCCTTCAGCATCTCAGGGCGAATCTCTTCCACACCTGCCAAAGAGCTATCTAACTACCTTGGCGAACTCCACCAGAGATTACATTACATTTACATTTAGTCATTTAGCTGACGCTTTTATCCAAAGCAACTTACAGAGAAGGGAACAATCAAGGTACAGTGTGATAGGAAAGTGTGAGTGCAGCAGTAAGTGCTGTGACAATTCTTAAAGGGGTAGTTGTTGGTAGTGCTAGGAGAGGAGGTACTCTCTGAAGAGCTGGGTCTTCAGGAGTTTTTTAAAGGGAGAGAGGGATGCCCCTGCCCTGGTAGGAACTGGTAGCGCGTTCCACCAACGGGGAACAACAGGTGAGAAAAGTCTGGATTGCCTTGAACGAACAGGTGGCAGAGCCAGACGTTGTTCAATGGAGGAGCGCAGCGGTCATGAGGTAACATATGCCTGTATAAGGGCGTTCAAGTACATAGGTGCAGTACCGGAGACAACTTTATAGGCGAGCATTAGCGATTTGAATTTAATACGGGCTGCAACAGGTAGCCAGTGGAATATAGGTGAGGCTCTGCCTCTCCCACAGAGGACGTGTTGGATGGGTTCATATGGGCTGAAAATATGTGCCACCAGAAACTGAATTTGAATCATTTATATTTGAATTTGAATTGCTTAACTTGAATAATTGCATTAAAAAACAGAATTTGAATCACATAATTTGAGTTTGTATTGTTCACTGAAATGCCGCTGTGCATGTGTGTGTGTGTGTGTGTGTATGTGTGTGTGTGCCAGGGCAGTTGCCCTGCCACGGCAACTGCTGCTGTTATGGGCATTTGTTTTTATTTTTTATTTTATAAAACAGTCAACTGACTGACAAGTTGGTGGGCAGTCACCCCCTTTCGGTGTCTGAGTTGATGGGTCCCGCCCCGATGGGTTGTCAGGTATGGAAGCTAATTTAAATATCCCATCTTAAAATCAATCACACCGCTAAAGCAGTGGCAGCTGCCCCTGTTGGGCGAAGAGGCGTCCTGTGTATCTGCGCTCGATTGCTCTGCCTCAACTACCCGGATGTTTGTCACAGAAAATTGAATTTGAATTGTGAGAACTGAATGTTCAGTTCCAAACTAATAAATTCAATTTGAAATTACAATTCAGATTCAGTTTTCCAATGCAATGATTCAAATTGAACAATACAAATTCAAATTATGTGATTCAAATTCTATTTTTTAATGCAATTATTCAAGTTAAGCAATTCAAATTCAAATATAAATGATTCAAATTCAGTTTCTGGTGGCACATATTTCAGCCCATAGGTTCAAGAGTTCCTCAAAGTGCTCTTTCAACTGCCCGACAATATCCCCTGTCCAGGTCAGTAGATCTCCACCCCTGCTGAACACAGCCTGGGCCAAGCCCTGCTTCCCCTTCCTGAGTCGTTAGATGGTTTGCCAGAATTTCCTTGAGGCCAACTGAAAGTCCTTCCCTGTAGCCTCCCCGAACACCTCCCACACCCGGGTTTTTGCCTCCGCAACTACTGAAGCCGCAGCCCTTCTAGCTGCCTGGTACCTGACTGCTGCCTCAGGAGACGAACTATATCTAGCTGGTAACACTTCACCTCCTGCACCAACTCTGGTTCCTTCCCTACCAGCAAAGTGTCCCGAGGACCAGTCTGTGTTACTGGGAAAAAGCACGTCCAGGTCCCTGCCTGACTGCCACCCGGCTGGCAAGGCACCCGACCCCTATGCCTTTCCCTGTGGGTGGCCACAGGGTGGCGGCTCCACTTAGATTTTTGGGCTGTGCCCGGCTACCAAACACGCGAGCTGGGTGAGGCATGATGTTATTTGATCAGACTGATATGTAAATATATGGGGTTTTTTTTTGTTTTTTTTCTTGCCCTCATTCCAGAAACAGATGATCAAAACAATATTCTTGTTTTAAATGTTCATGTTCAAATGTGTTTTTAATTTTCAGTTCCTCTTGTTTGTGATTAAATGATTTATTTTCTTAAATGTTAACATCAAATTATCCATCCATTTCCAATTATCCATCATCCAGGTCATATTTCTTTGAGAAGGCTTAAATCTGGCGCAACTGGACTTGGTGGATTGGTGGATCGGTGAAGACTTTTCACCTCTCTTCCAAGAGGTTTCTTCAATTCCGACTTGTGGGGAAACCCAGGTATATAGATTGGTGGGATCACTTACCAGGCCATTGTTTCCACTTGGTTCGTTAGTGCTTCTTGCTGTTGTGATGGCTGTCATCCGAGTCTTTAAAGTCACCTGAGGTCAAGTGTACGCTGGTGTGGACAATGACCACTGGAGTCTCATGAGACCAAGTGTGAATTGTTCAGTCTTCTGGGAAGGGATGAACGGGCAGCATAATAGGTGGGTGATGAGTGGTGTCTGAGTCCTCCTTCTCTGTTGACAGATCTGTCTCTGTAGCCTCCATTGGATGGAAGTGATATGCGACCTACCAACACTGGTCTTCTAAACTATGCCATTATTATGATTATATCTATTGGTGAAATTTGTGAAAGGTATGCCAGAAGTCGTTCAATAATATTTATTTATTTTTTTTGTTTACCCCATTGCAAGCCTTCCTAGACTTTTCCTGAACTGCATTTAAATCCTAAATACTTTTCATGTAACACATATTTGGTTTTATTTGTTTATTCCAGGTTGTTAGAATCAAAAGCAATGTTGTGGTTGTGTGACATGCTACAGCTGCAATAGCGAAACTTGTTAGCAAAAACTGGCCACTGACACCTCACCTATCAATATTTTTTCAACCCATATTTTTTTTTTATCCATAGTTGATTCTCATATACACACATTTTAATGCAACACAATAATTCACTGTTTTACTCAGAGACTCTGGTATTTCATTTAGCTAAGTTGTTCAAAGCCAAAAAGCAGGCAGGACATTGTGAGTTTAAACAGGGCTTGCTTTCATTTATTTTTCAGGTCAAATGGAAATAAACTCCCTAAACAAAGTTGTTTAGGAAAATGTACTGAGGCTTCACTGGCTCCACTTGATACCTTGCAAACTTATTAAAGTGTTCCAATGGGTTAGTTCAGACTGAGTTTAGTTTAACCAAATTGTTTCAAAAAGTCAAATGAGAATAAATTTCCAAGGCAAAACTGACGAACCTATATGCCGACTTTTATAAAGAGACAACGGAGGAGGGACCGCACTGCAACACAGGTTTCATGTCAAGCAGAACATTTTTTACTCATCCAGACTATCTATATATTTCAACACCATGGAGATTGTGGTTTTGAAGATGCTTTTTATTGTAAGTGTGTCAGCGCAGTATGGAAAGCACGTTTATGTGAAAGATGCCATGTCATGGCCTGATGCTCAAAAGTACTGCAGAGATCACTACGATGATCTTTCGCCCATCACTTCAAAATGGGATGAAGAGAAACTGAAAAATGAAGTATCTGGGACAATTTATGGAAACTTCTGGATTGGTCTCTACTTAAATGAAGAACACTGGATGTGGTCAGGTGGAGGAAATGCAACAAATCTACCATGGGCTGAGGGAGAACCAAATAATTTAGAAACCGAGAGATATGCTTTTATTTGTTTGAGCTGCGGTTGGGGATTCGGGTTGTTCAATGTTCCTTCTTCGAATGTACGGCCCTTCTTTTGCTTCAATCTGATTGTGGTGGAGATAGAGAGAACCTGGGAGAACGCGTTTTCATACTGCAGAAATAAACACACTGCACTCACCAGCCTGGCCTCTGAGACCGAGCACCTTCTAGCCCTGCGTGCGATCCAGCACAACCACATCACTGAGCGGGTGTGGATTGGCCTGCGTTACCTGGCGGACTGCTGGATGTGGATGGATGGCCACCCTTCTGTGCACAGGGCCTGGGACAAAGAAGATAAGGACAACTGGTGTCCAATACGGAAACGCTGTGGTACTTTAACCAAAGGAGGGGTGTGGGAGAGCTGGGACTGCGCAGACAAACTCAACTTCATCTGCTATTAAATGTCATTCATGTTATTTAACATCTGACTTTTTCTAGAAAGGTAAAATATTAGATTTTGTTTTAAAATGTTGAGTCCAAATATGAGTAATCTCTTTTTACTAGAACTGTTATAAGGTCAAGTTAGTGTTTCGATTTTTATCTTGTTTATGTCTGTAAAGTCAATTTAGATACTAAAGGGCAGTAGAGCCACAAACATTCACTGTCTAACAGGTTTATTTTATAACATATTCTTTATATTAGACTTTTATTACAAACGTCCTACAATGTAAAAGATGTTTTTAGAACAATTTTTGAAAATGTTTGATATGCCCTTTTCAATATATTATGTGTAACGTACTGTGTGGCTGGTTTTAGCTGTTCAATAAGTCACATTGAGTGGCTGTCTGACAATGTTTGCTCTGATTTGATGATAACATGGTTGATTCTATACAAATATTCATTCATATCTAAGAGATATTGCTTTATCTCTTAGATCAACAATAAAGTTGAACGAGTCAAACTATTCTAAATTTTTCAATATAAGAAGTCAAAATTACTGTTAAAAAAATGAGGACAAGTTATTGACGTTAAAAACCAGGACAAAGAAGATCAGGACCACCAGTGTCCAATATGGAAAGGTTTACCAAAAGTTTACCAAAGTGTAACCAAAGGAGGGGTGTGGGAGAGCTGGGACTGCGCGGACACACTTAACTTTATCTGCTATTAAATGTCATTCATGTTATTTAACATCTATTGCTGGAAAGGTAAAATATTAGATCTTGTTTTTAAATATGATTAATCTCTTTTTACTAGAACTCAAGTTAGGTCAAGTTAGTGTTTTGATTTTATCTTGTTTGTGTCTGGGTTTCTACAGACAGAAACACGGCTGTGCAATGGGCTCACCAGTATCACTTATTGTGTCTAACCTCTACAAAGTACTGCACTGGTTTAACTCATTGATCTCACTCTTAGTTTGATTTGGGTTCAATAACTAAATCAAATCAACTTACAGTTTAACAAGCAAAAACCTTGTCAAATAAATGACATGATACAATGTGATCATCACAAATACATTTATTTATTATGTGTATGTAAACCTGCACATACAACAAGACACCAAACAGGCTAGGTCTGTTGACCGTGCTGTTGATTTGTTTAATTTTTTATTTATCAAATTTCTAATTTTTCTCATCAGTTTTCTTTTTAGAGTCCCTCCTTTTTTTTGCTGTAGTAAAAGCTAATTATTAGTCATTTTTATGTTAAATAAAATTATGTGATGATAAAATAAATACATATAATAAACGTTTCAAATTAAATAAATAAACTGTAAATAAAATGTAAATAAACTGCAAATGAAAATATAGCCTTATAATCTGCGAATGAATTTGACAATTGCTTCAGCTGTCTTCATTTTTGCATGGCAGAACCAGAAGTTGTGACATCTGTGACAAATGAACAATAACAACAGTCCATTTTTTGACAAGCTACAACTACCTTTTGTTGTAGCTTGTCTAGCTACACTCCACACGCTGGGCTCTGCCTCTTTACCTCCGTTCACAAAGCCGTACTTCAGGATTGTAGTTCAGTCAGGATTGCGCGTGCGCAAACAAATTTAACCTTTAGGGGGGGTTGGCTACGGAAGCTGAGAACGGCCATGGACTTTTCTTTTTTTTTATGCACTGTTATATCGTGATAACGACGTATTATCTCGTTATCTCGATATAACAAAGATTGTTATCTCGTGATAACGAATTAATTATTTCGTTATCTCGATATAACAGAAAGACTTTTGTTTTCGTGGGATAATTTTCAAGTCTGATGATGATTGCGTGCTGGTTAATGTGATCGTCCTGATTTCAGCCAACAAGAGCTGCCACTGTCTGGTCCAGGTGTGTCCCAGGGAGGTGAAAATGGCAGATCACATTATTGATCAACGCATCAGGATGTACTTCATGAAAGAACATGAAATAAGACCTGCAGTTCAGTGTTTCACCGGCTAGGAGCTGTCATTACGCACAAATTACGCACGGCTGCGCGCTCTTCATAGCGTCCATCCTCAGTTGAACCTCATCGCTCATATCAAATCCAACTTTACAAGGTATGTCACAACTAAGGATAATAATAATAATAATAATAATAATAATAATAATAATAATAATAATAATAACAATAAGGATAATACATGTATATAAACCTGAGCACTGACGACAGGCAGTATGAGACCTGATTTGGGGCCTAAACCAGCAATTACATCATTCTTGAGCAGGAACATTATTTGTTTTGTTTGTTTGTTTGATTTAATTTATAATAAAATATAAACAATCAACCCATCAGCTTTTTTTTAACCATAGTTGTACACTGAATCTGCAGAGTCACAGATATCTATGCAACACAATAATTTGTCAAGAAAGTACACAAGGCATTTCACTAATCTAAGTTGTTCAAAGTCAAAAGGCAGGCTGGATAATGTGAGATAAAGCAGGGCTTGCTTTCATTGATTGTTTCTCAAGGTCAAATGGAAATAAACTTCCTAAACAAAGTTGTTTATTAAAATCTATGGAGGCCTCCCTGACTCTAGTTAATTCCTTGCAAACCTAGTAAAACCAATGTCGTTGCTCATTTTACTTTTAGTGATCAAGCATGACAGAATTAACCATTACGTGACCTAGACTGATTGTTGTTTTGAGTAAATCTTGTACACACATCTGCAGCAGGAGCAGAGTGGTTTCTGATCGCCTGAGAAGCTGCCAGCTTTGTCTGGGCATTAATCTCCAGTTTTAGAGCAAATTCACAATACTTGCAGCACTTTGAATATTTTACTTCTTGTTCTTTGTTGATATGAATCTGCAACCAGTCAAAATCTATTGATCTATTTTTCACCAAACAAGTCAGTGCAACATATGCACAGCAGATATATTTACATTGGAGTGAACTAAAATATGCTCACAAAACAGTAAGCTGAAAAATACAATTGCAGAAAAGAAAGAGGAAAGCTAAATAATTAGACAGCATCCTGCCGGACAGCTGGGTCTGGCTAAGTCCTGCTTCCCTCATTGTCAGTCCATGGAAAAGAACATGGTCTATGATTGTTGCTTGAATTTCATTGGATATTTCCATCCTTTGTCTTCCTCTTCTTCTATCTTGTCCTCCTCCTCTTCCTCCTCATCCTCCACCTCGCATACGCACTCGTCCTCGTCCTCTCACATAGTTTCTTCTATCCATTCTCAGACTTTCTCATTCCCACCTTCAACAACCTGTTTGCTCTCTGAACTGGCTTAAATTGGTTGTGTCACATCATTTGAAACAAGTGAAATCAATTTTGAGTGGTTGTGTTTAATCAATGACATGTCTGCTTTATTTGTATTTACAAATTTGGATGACATGTGCATTAGAGTGCAGAATGTGTTTTGAGAATGAGAATGTGTTTAGAGTTTTGCTGAAAAGTGTAAGTGAGATCTGCAAATTGTGTTTTACCATGTGAAATGGTTTAAGGTATTGACAACAGACTGAACAATTAGCTAAATGAGTTCAGACAACTGAGAACTTTGTTCAGCCAATGGGTTTTTGTGTTTTAGCAATTGAGAAAAACTGTAATACCTTTGATAACAGGCACATTTCAGTAACAGTGTATTTAATAAACTCTTTCCTATCCAAGTCTTTTGTCAAGATTTCCTGACAATAGATTCAAATACACCTTTTCTCCCTGACACTGAGCCTCATCAGCAGGGTCATGGTAAATAAAGAAACCATAAAAATGTAGGACAATTTAGCTCAGAGCATGGTGAATACATCAATACTGTGTCAGTGTTTCAATGATCATCTGTTGAGTTTAAACAGAACATGCTTCACAAAACCTTTCACAAGGTCAAATGAGAATAAATTTCCAAGGCAAAACTGAAGATCCGTCTGATGTACAATTCCCTCATCAGTGATTAGTTAAGGCAGGAGGTATTCACAGACTTAATTTAAAGAGACATCGGAGGAGGGACCACACTGCAACACAGACTTCACTTTGGACAGAACACTTTTTACTCATCCTGACTATCTATATATTTCAACACCATGGAGATTGTGATTTTGAATATGCTTTTTATTGTAAGTGTGTCTGCGCAGTATGGAAAGCATGTTTATGTGGAAGATGCCATGTCATGGCCTGATGCTCAAAAGTACTGCAGAGATCACTACACTGATCTTTCGCCCATCACTTTAAAATGGGACGAAGAGAAACTGAAAAATGAAGTATCTGGGACAATTTATGGAAGGTTCTGGATTGGTCTCTACTTAAATGAAGAACACTGGATGTGGTCAGGTGGAGGAAATGCAACAAATCTACCATGGGCTGAGGGAGAACCAAATAATTTAGAAACCGAGAGATATGCTTTTATTTGTTTGAGCTGCGATTGGGGATCCGGGTTGTTTAATGTACCTCCTTTGGATCAATTGCGCTTCTTTTGCTTCAATCTGATTGTGGTGGAGATAGAGAGAACCTGGGAGAACGCGTTTTCGTACTGCAGAAATAAACACACTGCACTCACCAGCCTGGCCTCTGAGACCGAGCACCTTCTAGCCCTGCGTGCGATCCAGCACAACCACATCACTGAGCGGGTGTGGATCGGCCTGCGTTACCTGGCGGACCGCTGGATGTGGATGGACGGCCACCCTTCTGTGTACAGGGCCTGGGACAAAGAAGATCAGGACAACCAGTGTCCAATACGGAAACGCTGTGCCTCTTTAACCAAAGGAGGGGTGTGGGAGAGCTGGGACTGCGCAGACAAACTCAACTTCATCTGCTATTAAATGTCATTCATGTTATTTAACATCTGACTTTTTCTAGAAAGGTAAAATATTAGATTTTGTTTTAAAATGTTGAGTCCAAATATGAGTAATCTCTTTTTACTAGAAGTGTTATAAGGTCAAGTTAGTGTTTCGATTTTTATCTTGTTTATGTCTGTAAAGTCAATTTAGAAACTAAAGGGCAGTAGAGCCACAAACATTCACTGTCTAACAGCTTTATTTTATAACATATTCTTTATATTAACTTTTATTACAAACTGTTCTGAAGGCTGCATGACAGAGCAGGTGACTTAGCCAGATCCAGCCAGTAGGGCTCTATCGCGCTCAATCTGGCGGAGTTATTGATGACTGTTATTGTTTTTGGTTTATTCCAGAACCACACATACCTAACCACACACACAATCACACACACCTTCAACACATCTGTGTATGCTGTCCACACTGGATTAAAGCGCCAGAAAAGGATTGACTGTCTCCTTTCATCATTCTTCATTTAAGTCTTGGGGGAACAGTAGGTGTGTTCTAACAGACGTACACTTCACGATTACGAATCAGAGAAACCAGTCTGATATCTCTGAGCCTCCGTCACACAAACGTCCTACAATGTAAAAGATGTTTTTAGAACAATCGTTGAAAATGTTTGATATGCCTTTTTCCATATATTATGTGTAACGTACTGTGGTCAAAGTGGCTGGTTTTAGCTGTTCAATAAGTCACACTGAGTGGCTGTCTGACAATGTTTGCTCTGATTTGACGATAACATGGTTGATTCTATATAAATATTCATTCATATCTAAGAGATAAAGCAAAATCAACAATAAAGTCGAACAAGTCAAACTCTTCTGAATTTTTCAATATAAGAAGTCAGAATTGCTGTTAAAAAAATTAGGACAATTTATTGACGTTAAAAACCAGGCAGGCACAGTATCTGTGTGAGCAAACACACAGACCAAATATCTACAATAACAATGACCATATACAATGTAGTCACAATCCAGGATGAACAAAGACTACAGGAGTGGTGTGATGACGAAATAATGGATGAGGTAAAACTTGAATTACGGCACAGTTAGATACACAGTTTGTGTTACACAGCAAACACTGAGGCTCTTTAGAAATCAACTCATGTCATTAAATTGATCTTTTTGCTACACGGCCTTCCTGTTATATCACAGATCACACTGGACAGTGGTGACCGTTCTGTCATGTTACTAAAACAAAAATTGTCAGTGTGTTTGCACTTTGGATGCAGAATCCATTGCATGCTGTCTTAAGTCTTTCAAATCTCCTCCACAAAAGAGATCTTCTATTTGGCATTATTTCTGCAGTCATATATATGTCACATATATATGTCATATATATATATATATGTCATATATATATGTATATATGTGTGTGTGTATATATATATATATATATATATATATATATATATATATATATATACACACACACACACACATTATATATATATATATTATTTCTTTATATTTCTTTCTATCAACAATAAATACTATTTATAGCAAAGGACACACTGTACAAGCAACATAAAAATATGGCCTCATTTGTAAAAACCAACAATTGTGTATTAAGTCAAATATTTACAAAGCCAGGAAGAAGCTGGCTGATGTCGATTATAAACATGTTAGCACAATGATTAAGCAATGCTTCACTTACAATGTTCCGGAAATATGCTCACATTTAAATCACAAGAGGTCAACAAAATTATAAATTTGTCAAATTATAAAAGTGCTTATTTAAACACAGGATCCACCAGGGTCAATATTTCCCAGCTTTGTTTGTTGAGCCCAGATATCACGATTATTACTTCTTTAAAATGCACCACAGTTGTACGAAAACTTTAAATTAGCATAGATTTGAGTAGTATGGCAACAAAGGCTTTATTGTGATTTTATGCCCATAATGCAGCTGTGTGAGTGCTTGTGATTGTCTGAGCCTGAAAGAAATTAAATAAGTCTGTTTGTTAATTGGCAAGTAAGAGAGATTGCCAAAATCTTATGCAAGTTTTATAAATATGGCAGAAGCCAGAGCTCCTCCTCTCTGCAGTGCTTTGTTTTTGGTTACCTCAGCAGATGTGCGGTACAGCAGCTTGCTGAGTGTCCCGTTTGACTTGACAGCATTTTAAAATACCGTGTCAAAAAGAAACTACGCTGCCCAGCACAGTTACAAGCCCTCTGTCAAGGGCTTTTTTTTTTTTTTTTTTTTTTTTTTTTGGCAGCCTCAAGGTGCCCAAACATATTTAATGAGAGGAGGCGCAAGTTCACTTCACAGCAAGGAGTGTCACTTCAGTCCACGACCGACACAAGTGTAGCGTCACAATCTTAAACTCACACACGGACAGACAAACAGGCACATTTTCACAAAATATCAACAAAGAAAAGAAAGACACACATATTCTCCCACTTTTTTCAGACACATATCCACCTGGTTCCTCTTTTCAAAATCTTGGTAGAGCTAGTTTACTGTCTCCACAAGCTCCTCAGCTCCCTTTTCTTCGTTTGCGGGACTTTCAGTGAGAAAATGCTGTATATCATTATCCCTCTGGTGTTTTATTGTGGCACAATACTGTTGCTCCTCAGGATTTGAGGCCCATTCGAGCCATCAGCTGTTCATAGACAGTCCAAGCCATAGCGGCCATGAGAGTGCGACGCAGCGACCTGGGTACAGCCCCGCGAAAAAACCCACTGATACCGTGCTCCTGAGGGAGAGGACAGAGCAATAAAATTTAGTATGAATGTTAGCCTGCTTGTCAACAAGAATGAGTGTTTCTAGCACCCACTCTCCCTGAAAAATTGACTGCTGCGATTAAATGAGCACTCACCATGTAGATGTAGCGAATAGCGTCTGTAGTCCTCCACTGGGATGGGCTGATTTGAATGTGGGTCTTCACCACGTCAGCAGGCTGTGTAACCAGAGACGCCATGACGCCTGCCACCACCCCACAGCCGAAGTTCACTAGCGGCGCGTAGGCTGACGAAGCCACCTCTGAGAGAAGAGAAACCAGGTTTAAGGAGAAAGTAGAGGAGTATATCAATACGTACTGTATTTACCTGTTAGTCATTGTTAGTGTGTCGATGGTCAATGTAAAAAAAGAAACACAGGACAAAACAGTCGTGCAATCTCATATTCCAGACTGAAAGGTTTCAACAACAGGGTGAAGCTCTGGACGTGTTGTAGTAATGGTATTTGAAAAGTTCCAGGTGAGAACTGGCTCCAAATTGTCTGATTCATTGGAAAACAGTGGAGCTTTTGCATACCAACCTGAGTTAGTCTTTTGCCTTTTTTGTAGCCCATTTCTACACTGTGTTCAGACTCAGACATAATAAAGCACTTGTGTTGATGCTAAAAACTGATTTTGTTCACACAGAAAACTGATCAAGAATCAGTAAGGAAGCCGATAAAGAATCAGACTGATAAGTGTGTCACGGGCCACCTGGGTGCATGAAAAAACTTTTAGGTTGACATACATACATTATTTAATGTGCATCTTTTGGAGGCCAAAGATTCAAAAGCACTAAACCATTCACTACACTTCACACTTCATTGATAGTACACAGACTAAAACTGCTCATCAGATCTATAGAAAATGGTGCTCCACATTTAAATGACCTCCATTTTGATTTGCTGATGCAGTGCTCTCACCTTGAGGCAGCGCCTTCTTGGCCTGGCTGTAGAACATGACGTAGATGCCGGAGAAAGGAGCGTCACGGAGCAGCGTGGCTGGCAGCCCAGAAAACAGAGCCCTGATTCCCTCTGTCTCATACATGCTCCTCAGAGCCCCAGCCACACTCACATAGTTGTAACGGCCACTCTGAAACATAAAAGCAGCAGTGTAAATAATTCAGTTTCATTTTTATATTGTAGGTTTTACATTTGTGTGACTTTCAACAGTGTTACGAACAGCCATGTGGACTACCTGTTGATGATTGTGGTTAATCATCTATTTATTTATGGTCATTCATTGGGTACAATGTCTCTTACACATTCTTGGTTCATTTATTGGTCTTGAATCGCAAACTGCCCTGTTAACAATTTAACAACACTTATTAAAACTTGACTGTGAGGAGATGATCAGCGAACGACTAAAGTCCACAAATCATACAGACCATCTCACTTGAGGTCTCTCAAGGTGAAAAGAAGAAGTGGCTCACTTCAAAGCGTGTCTTGATGACTGTGAATGGCAGCATGCAGACGCCAGCGACAGCTCTGGCACCAGCTCCAAGCAGAACAGCCTCACCAGCGTTGGGTGCCCGGTCCAAGAAGTAGTGCTGCTTCAGGGAGTAGAAGGTGCTGAAGTAGATGCCCACCCCAGGGATGCAGCGCACAAACGACTGCCAGAACGAGAGAGAGAGAGAGAGAGAGACAGAAGTGTTAAAGATTTCTCATAACTCTGCTTTTTGTTTGATGTGATGGTGTTAAAGGTGCCTTAACAAAATGCCAACCAAGAAAACACTATAATGTTTAAATGAAAGCCAAAGAGGGCCCAGTCTACACCAAGACATTTTACTAGTTTAATATTGTTTCTGTGAATTGTTTAATCAACAATTATGTGATATTTATGAGGAAAAAGCACACTTAATCTGGCTGAGATGACACAGAAAGAGCGTACATAGACTGGGTACTGACTACTGACTGCATACATACATGAAACAAGAGGATTTAAAGCTGCAGGAATTATTTTAAATGTTAAAATTAATAAAGAAGCTCAGTTACTCACTGGTGAAACTCCCTTCCACAGACTGAAGAAATTCTCTGTCCTAACAACATTGATGAAGACGGTAAACATCCCCACCCTCGGTGCACTGCAGGATGAAATTTAGGAACGTTACGGACATATTTAAAAGGTGCAAACACATAAAAGCATAACGGCATGGGTTGGATTTTCATGTTATAGAGAATAAAACCATGAAAATGAAGACATGGCCTCCACCTGTGGAATGTTGTTTAAAATAAAAATCCACTTTTAGCTGTTGTCATTTCCTGTTCCTGTCTTCAGTGGAAATAATTACAACCTAGCAGTGTGACAGTATGATTGCATGGTGCTGGTATGACTAATTGCCCTATATGGGTCATACTAACAGCAGATTCAGGCTGCCGCTGCCTGCAAATGTTGTCCTACCATGCTGCGTGCCTTTCTCTGTGTCGTTTTGTGCCTGGAGAGCATGCTGTGTGCGTGAGGAAAAGTCAAGGGGGAAAAAAAAGGGACATGCGTCCGATGGCATGCAGGGGAAATGTGTAGTGTGTGTGTGTGTGTGTGTATGCATGTTCATACACATGGGAAGTGCCTGTACGTTACATGTGCACACACTCACCCCGGCTTGGCATTGTTCTGAAGGGTTTGCAGTCGTGTTTTCACCAGATCCAAAGGCTGGAAGAGCAGCGTAGAGCAGGTGCCGCTGAGAGAGCCACACATAAAGGCTTTGAGAGCCGGGTGAGCCTGAGGATGATGACACGACAAGAGAGGGACAAAGGGATGGAAAAGGAGGACATAAGGGGGGAGAAGTGACAAGAGAAAGAAATGGCGGAGAGAAAGCGCAGAGGATGGACCGGCAGGGAAGGAATGTAGAGAGGGATCAGAAACATGGACAGAGACGATAGGGCAAAGAGAAAAATAAAGGATTAGCCACTGTGTGAAACTTCAGCATCCATCTGAGCAATGAGTGCATACATACACACATTACATTCACACATGTGGAGTGTAATTTAATTTGAAAATATGTTTGTATGACATTTCCATCACTGGCCCGGAGTACAGAGCAGAGGCCAGGTCCCACAGAGCAGAGATGATGGAGATGTGCAGAGACAGTCCAAACACACACACACCACAGGGGCTGTTAGGTCGAACTAAACTGAGAGCCTCAACATTATCTGTGCTTACATGCCTCATGGACAAACAGGCAGACACTAAGACAGACAGACAGACGGTAAATTTAGCTGCATTTTAAGGTAACACAACATTTTTTTTATCATAAAGTCACAATTACAGCAACAACAAACACAAAATAAAATGTATACCATACATAAGCTGTCTGCTGTACATACAATATGAACCTCCACACACGCACACACACTGCGTGTGTCACTTTAACGCACATGTTACACACCAACACACTCTCCTACCTTCCCCAGACTACCTGGTGCTCGGCTCTGAGGATCCTGTTTTTCCTGCATTTTGCCCTCTTTCACCTCTCTCGCTCTCTCTGTGATGCTGCTATTCCATATAGCATGTTATAAAATAAACCTCCATCTCTCTCACAAACCCTCCTTCCTTCCTTGCCCCCTCTCTCTCTCTCTCTCTCTCTCTCTCTCTCTCTCTCTCTCTCTCTCTCTCTCTCTCTCTCTCTCTCTCTCTCACAATGGCTGTCTCCTGCTTCTCGTCCTCCCTCCCTCCCCCCGGTTTGTCAGCCAAAGCAGAAGCTTAATCCAGCCTACGTTTTTCTATGGGCTTCTATCTTTATCTTTCAGAGACACACTCACACATCTGTATTTCACTCTCTCTCTCCCCCCACCTCTGCAAAGCTCACTGCTAAATTGCATCTTTGTCAAACGGCATGACTCATAAAGTGGCTGTGTGTGTCTGTGTGTGTGTGCGTTAAATAGCCACATACAAATCTGCCTACAATCGTGGTTCCCCACAATCACAATATTAAACTGGTTTATCTGACCAAAATTACAAAACATCCTAACCAAAATCAAACTTTGAGAACAGCTGATGCCTGTGTGGGTGGAGATAAATCAATGCCATGTTTCCATAATGATGTTTCCTCTGCCCCATATATTCATGACCCAGGCTGATTCTGTCAGAGTTTGAGGCTTGATTTCAGCTATCAATCAGCAGCAGGCATTTTTTTTGAAGCACACAGATTACCATTACAATGGACAGGAGCTCAGTGTCTAATGTTACAAAGACTTATAGTTAATAATTATGTATTTATGGCATCCAGTGAGGCCCTGGATGGGTAAATGTCATTAGCAACGTGCTGAAAGCCAGCTGATTTGTCCATGGGGTTCAACTACTTGTGGGAAATACTGTGAAAGAATATGAATGTTTCCACCATCAATGATTTGGCCATGCTGTTTACACCGCTTCCTTAAATATCTCAGGATGTATTAGGCCTTAATATATTAGGCTGTAGCTCAGGAGGTAGATTGGTGGTTCGATCTCTGACTCCTCCAGTCTGCATGTCGATGTTGGGCAACACACTGAACCCAAATTGCTCCCGAAGGCTGTGCTATCAGCGTTTGAATGTATATGAATGGTTAGCTCCTAAAAACTGATGAGCAATTGGCACCTTGCATGCAGTGTATGAATGTGTGTGTGAATTGAGTGGTCGGAAGACTAGAAAGGCGCTATATGAGTAAAGTCCATTTACCAATATCGGATTTGAGTATGATGATTTTTTTTAATGATCTGTCAGGCATTTCATGACAATGTACTATATCTCCGTTTATATGGATGATATAAAATGATGCACAGCGTGGGTTTTTAATCAGTATTGTCCACAAGTATGTTAGACAGTCAAATAGTTAGACAGTCACACACACACACTTAATTAGTTGGTTCAACGCAGGTTTACGCAGTAAGCTGGCTGTGTGTTGATGTGACCATCACAAGCAGCAGCCAGCAGCAGGTGTACTCACCGCGGCTAACTCCATCTTTGACCTGGATGCTGTGTCGGATGAGTCCAGTTTTTCTCCTGGCACTGGCGTTTTGAAGCTGGCCACCGTCAACCAACGTTACTTAAAGTGTGAAAAAATAGATAACAGCCATGAGTCAAATATCAAAACAGTCCAAAGGCCCTTTGCAAAGCTAACTAAGTTAGCTCTTTAGCTGTCAGAGTATGTGAAGGTGACGATAGCATCCACCCCTCTCTCTCTGGGCAGGCTAACACTGACAACCTGACTGCTCCTATGTCAAATATAGCGACAAAAGACTGCTTATAACAAATATTTCAGCCGGTTTGCTTCACAGATACACCAGCGTCACTTTAGCTATAGTACAGTCACGTTACTGTAGCTAGGTTGCTTAGCATGGTAGCTCCTCTTACCTGACTTTGAAGTCTGTTAAGGGCTAACAGAGGTGATGGTCACCTTAGCAGGCTCTAGCGACGCCATCTTCTGTGTTTATTGTAATAATCTGCGAAAGTTTCGTCAGACTTTAACGTGAGCAACACTTCACCTGCCGGGCTGAAGAGTGAAGAACTTTCTGGTAAAGCTCGTCAGCTAACCTCGGTGTTAGCTCACTCCTGGGAGTTGTTTAACTTAAGCTTAGCTCTCTTCTACACAAATATAAAAAACGTCCGTTTGTGTCCTGATGTGAATCGTGTCCTAAAGGTTGATTTTAGTCAGACAGAAAACGAACTGCAGTGACAAACGTCCCACAAAAACTGACCGACGTTGTCGCTACTTGCCGTGCTGCTGCTGCTGCTGCGACTGTTAGCATCTGGCTAGCAGAGTTCACCTCCAGTGCATGGTCGAGACGCATCATCTCCCCTGTGACACAAGCTGGACAACTTTTCACAGAGAATATTGGTTCATATAAACCGGGGAGAAACGGTAGTGAATGCGCAAAATTAGCACAATTATATCTTGTATGTATAATTCATACGCGGCTGTTTTACTGAGGATATCTTAGAAAACAAACCGGTATGTGGTCAATGTAGTTTAATGCATTTCTAATAGTGGCCACAGGGTGTCGCCGTGGTCCTGGGTTGAAAACTACACAGAAGACTGTCAGTGAATGATAAGTAGGACCACCACTGTTTTGTCAGTCCTGAGTGTGCATAATGTGGCAACATTTGTACTGAACTATGTATCTTTATTATTTATGCTGCTTAGATTCAGTAATAACTGAAAAAGCAAACTCACAAATTGAAACCTATTTGAAATATAATTCAACCCTCCTAAACACAACAAAACTGTCAAGATATTATTATTAGAAGTGTTTCATAAAATAAATGAAATAAAAGGGACATGATTAAATAAATAACAGTATTAGAAATACTGAAAAATATACTATGAAATTAAATAAGTAAGCTTATTTAATAATTGATGATACAAGAAATAAGAATTTTTAATTTAACTTTTGAAGCTTTCAGTTTATTTATTATGCTGTTTGCAAAAAATATACTGTAGATAAGGTAGCATTAAGTCCAACTTTATACTGCAATACATCCTTCATCCTAGACAATCTGATTGTGATTATACTCCACAGAATGACTTCACTTTTCCTGTTTTTTAAAATTTTTATTTATTTATTTATTTTAACGACCACCAAGTTTATTTTTACTCAAGACACCATCTCTTGTAAACCTTAGCATATTAAAGGGCAACATATTACTTTGTGGTAGTTTGATTGAATTATTTGAGGGGGATATGCAGCCCTAAAGCACAATATCAACTGACAGGATAAAGGCCTAAACGTGGGTCCTGTTTTGTTACATGAGCATTAGACCAGTCTTGAGGAGATTTTAATACTTTTAATATCTGAATTTTGGCACTAAGTGTGTGAAGGGCTGATTTGAGAATATGCCAAGAGTGTGCAAAACTGCCATCAAAGGAAAATGTGACTACTTTGAAATATCTAAAATATAAAGCACATTTTAGGTTATCATACAATTCCATTTGTGTTATTTCATAGTTTGGATCTCTTCAGTGTTAATATACAATGTAGAAAATGATAAAATAAAGGGAAACCATTGAATGAGAAGGTGTGTACATACTTTTGACTGGTACTGTATTAGAAAATAACAAAATGTGGTGTAACTACACTGGTCCAATGCAAGGATGACCACGAATCATACAGATGTCTTTTGACGTTTTATTTCTCTCCCTCTCTGATCATCAAACACCGTGAAAACTACAAAGAAATATGAATACAAACAGTTTCAGGTTAATGTGCTAGTGTCCGTTGCTCAAACATGTTAACATAACAGAAAGTAATCTCAGACGAAATCACAGAAACATTTACATCGTTCATTATTAAACAAATAAACCTTCATATTACACACAAAATAGCTAAGTGAAATATCATTACCGTGTACGCCTCCTGGACCACATGCAGAATAAATAAATAAAAGGTTATGCCCCTAGAAATTACGTTAACTGCTCCATTTCAGCCGCTCCGCGTCGCTAGTTCATTTGCAAGCCATAGGAACCAGTGACCAGTGCATGCTGGAAAACAAAAGCAAAAATCGCCACAGTTAGGCGCTCAAACAAACCGATCATGTTTACTCACTGTATTAACAATATCTAGAAACCTGTCTCTAGGAAAGTTACATGTGGCTTGTAGGACATATAATATCAGTCCAGAGTCATAAATACATGTTTTAATTGCTCTTAATGTTTTGGTTTGTTACATTTAAAGTACTAGTATTTAATATACTGTATGTGGTTGTCTTTTACTGTTTGCAAAATAATAGTGTTTACTATTACTACATACATGAGATTTTAAATCTTTTATACACACTTCATTTTTGTTTGTGATTGATTAACTGCTGTCTGTTCCTTTTATTTTATTTGTGACAAAAGATGATCTGGAATTTGTTCTGCTGGTTTCCACAGTTCATATATTCTTTCCATTACTTTGGATGATTTGAATCCACAATTGTTCCATATCCACTAATCAATTTTCAACACGATTGAGTTTGTCCCAGAGAGGTAAGAAAAACCCCTTTTCTTCAGTCCATTATGTTAAATGTAAAACTGCATTTGTGATGATATGCCATTCAATAACAGCATGCCAGAGGCAAAAACAAGAAATGCCATACATATTCGATTATCCCGATGGTCAGAGTACAGAGCAAAATCACAGAGAGCAAGTGAAGGAAGGAACAGTGTGAATATATTCAATACAAGTATATTCGTGTTTAAAGTATCAAATTCAGTCCTACAGTCAAGCTAAACAAAAAGAGCACATGTACATATTCAGATATTTGTCTGAGAAACAATTCTAGTATAACTTATTTCCAAATTACTACTACTACAAGCAGAGGAGTAAGTTCTTTAGTGAGGAGTGAGGTGGCTCTTAAAAGAGCCTTTGTGGTTGGTGGCTGAGCAGACAATTTAAGCACGCTCTCCGCGGATGCGGCGGGCCAGCTGGATGTCTTTGGGCATGATGGTGACTCTCTTGGCGTGGATGGCGCACAGGTTGGTGTCCTCAAAGAGGCCGACCAAGTAAGCCTCGCTGGCCTCCTGCAGAGCCATGACAGCGGAGCTCTGGAAGCGCAAGTCGGTCTTGAAATCTTGAGCGATTTCTCTGACCAGGCGCTGGAAGGGCAGCTTGCGGATGAGCAGCTCGGTGGATTTCTGGTAGCGACGGATCTCTCTCAGAGCCACGGTACCGGGCCTGTAACGGTGAGGCTTCTTCACGCCGCCGGTGGCCGGGGCGCTCTTACGGGCAGCCTTGGTGGCCAGCTGCTTTCTGGGGGCTTTGCCTCCGGTGGATTTACGAGCGGTCTGCTTGGTTCTTGCCATCGTTCTTTCTTTCTCTGAACAGGAGAAAAGTGTAGTAAAGAGAGGAGACACGCTGCTCTTAAACTGTGAGACCGGCTGTGAAACGGTGACGCTGCTTCAGACCTCCGGCTCCTGATTGGTTAGGGGCTCCTGCTGGAGCTCAGCGCCGCCTTGAGGAGCGACCCACCGCCCAAATCTCCGCTGCTTATTGGCGGAAAATCATTTCAAAAGGTCCGCCAAAATTGAAAGCGGCCCCCTCTGTAGAAACCTGTTTTCTGGTTGGTCTGTCAAGTATCCTCTCAGCCCCACCCCGCGCTCCGTGGAAATATAACGGAGGGTTGCGTCTATAGTCGCCACGTTTTCTCTGAGTCGTAACTCTAAACGGTATCTTCAAAATGAGTGGACGAGGCAAAACCGGCGGCAAAGCCAGAGCTAAGGCAAAGACCCGCTCCTCCCGTGCCGGGCTTCAGTTCCCAGTGGGCCGTGTTCACAGGCTGCTGCGCAAAGGCAACTATGCCGAGCGTGTTGGTGCCGGTGCCCCCGTCTACCTGGCGGCCGTGCTGGAGTATCTGACCGCTGAGATCCTGGAGTTGGCTGGAAACGCTGCCCGCGACAACAAGAAGACTCGTATCATCCCCCGTCACCTGCAGCTGGCTGTCCGCAACGACGAGGAGCTCAACAAACTGCTGGGCGGAGTGACCATCGCTCAGGGCGGTGTGCTGCCCAACATCCAGGCTGTTCTTCTGCCCAAGAAGACCGAGAAGCCCGCCAAGTCCAAGTAAACCTGCTCACTACTGGACGCATCACAAAGGCTCTTTTAAGAGCCACACACTTCTACCAAAGAGCCGTTTCTCATGTCAGTGATACACCACTTAACAAAACTGAAAGAATCACATTTAAAATGAATTCAGTTCATCAGCTAAACTTTATGAAAACAAACAAACTAAGCGCTGTGCTGATATTCTAACTTGGTCTAGCACTTGTGAATTTTACTAGTACATCAGCTTCCTTAAACTTGCCCAATGTTTTCAGCTATAGTGCACTCGGGTCATTTATTTATTGTTTTTAAATAAACTTCATTGAAGTATTTCAAAGGTGAAAACAGAGCACATACATAATACACACACTGTATGTACAGATATATAGACTCACTCACTCACACTGCACTTTACTGCTTTTTGCACTAAACTAAGCTAAACTGCATTTTAATGTTTTAGTAATTGTATCATGACAAAGTTCAATCTAGTGCAATCCCAAGATATAAAAAAACAGCTCAGCATGATTATTGATCAAAAGTCCAAATAATGTCATGGTTACTGTGCAGTGTTCACCACCTTCTGTCATTTTTCACTCACTCTTCTGTCATTGACTTTCTTCATGTCCAGAAAACTTGATTTGAGCTAAATAATCATCTGCTAGTGAACATTTTAGCTCCTGTATTCACATCTGTGCAATATGTTTCCTTATAAGGTGTGTTCACCACGATTGTCTAAATGATAACCTATATACCAATGTTGTAACATTTCCACTTAAGTTTCATGTGTAAATATAAGCTGTGCAGTCAGGCCGGCCTGTGTGGCACACATTTTCACAATGTCTGATTTTTAGAGCAGGTATCGCGGTGTGCTGCCCAACATCCAGGCTGTTCTTCTGTTCAAGAACACAGAGAAGCCCGCCAAGTCCAAGTAAACCTGCTCACTGCTGGAAACACAAAGGCTCTTTTAAGAGCCACCCACACCTGTTAAAGAGCTGTTTCTCATGTAAACATGAAATCTGAGGTCATTTACTTGAAACTCCAATATAACTCAAAAGCTGCAGGAAATAAAAGGCATGCAAAAAGTATCGTATCACATTTATGATTACGATTATGAGTACTTTTCTATAAATCCAAGGTTGTACTGAATATAGCTGTGATTTATTTTTCTTTTTTTTTTCTTTTTAGTGGAACAACTTAAGTCACAGCTGTGCCAACATTCAGTACCTCACGATCTTAAGTGTTATGTTGCCTTTATACAGCAGACGATATTAACACAAATTGGTGTGTGATTGTGAAACACTAGCTTCTTAAGAACTTTGTCAACACAGGCCAGCTGCTCTGTATCATGTATGCAAGTGAAATATGAGTGTATGACTTTTTTTCCCCTAATGCTTAACATCAAGTTTAATATATTAAGGTGTGCACTCTCCTCCAGTATGAACCAGGAAACTGGACAGTTAATGGCGGAAAAAACTGCTAAAATACAGTGTAACACACCATAACAGGTGGTAAATTAACAATGTTTAATTCAGTGTGTATCTGATCCAGCAACTGGCTCTTGTGCGAGTGAAAAACATCACTCCTCTCTCTCATTAAAACAATGCAGAGCTGGTAGTTTGTATGGAAATACAGTTTGTTTGTGGTCACTTTATACTGATGCCAAATTGACAAGACGACACAAAGTCCCTTATCTTTTGTTTCTAGTGTTATGTGTTTGTATTGACACATATGGATCTGTTATAGTATATTATATTCTGTTATAGTATCTGTATTTTGTTTAAAGGGAGTTTGATGTAACATTTTCTCAGCTCAGCACAGCACAGGGAGCTCAGACTTTAGTTGTAGGCCACATAACAGAAACAGTAACTGTTAATTCTTATTCAGTTTAGTTCATAACAGCAGTAAATGTGTACTATGTTTATCTTTGTGGTGGTGAAGTTTGACAGTGTTAGATGATTAATGTAACTCATGCAAGAGTAAAACAGAATTACACATGTAGTTAAATTTAGAGATTAACCGCAGTTTTACATTCAAAGAAATAATGGGAATAAGCTCTTTGAGGGTGATGTGGTTGGCTCTTAAAAGAGCCTTTTTTTGTCAGGACGTTAGTTGTGACTGATGACAGCTCACTTCTTCTTGGGTGCTGCCTTCTTGGCTTTGGGCTTGGCAACCTTCTTAGGGGGAGCTTTCTTGGCTGCAGGGGCCTTCTTGGCTGCCACTTTCTTGGGGCTCTTGGTGGCCTTCTTGGGGCTCTTGACTGCTTTCTTGGCCGCTGCTGCGGGCTTCTTCGCCTTCTTAGGAGATTTCTTAGCTGCCGGCTTCTTTGCTGCTGCTGTCTTGGGCTTCTTGGGTGTTGTTGCTTTCTTGGCTGCGGGCTTCTTGGCTTTAGGAGCGGCTTTCTTTGCCGGCTTCTTGGCTTTGGGCTCAGCAACCTTCTTGTTCATCTTGAAGGAACCGGATGCCCCGGTGCCCTTGGTCTGGACCAGGGTCCCCTTAGTCACCAGAGCCTTGATGGCGAGCTTAACGCGGGCCTTGTTCTTCTCCACATCGTAACCTCCGGCAGCCAGATCCTTCTTGACGGCGGACAGGGACACGCCGCTGCGCTCCTTGGATGCGGACACAGACTTGACGATGAGGTCTCTGACGCTGGGGCCAGCCTTCTTCGTTTTGGGCGCCTTCTTTTTTGCTGCTTTAGCCGGAGCGGCGGCTGGAGCTGGAGCTACTTCTGCCATCTTGTCTTCCGTTCGTACTCAGGACAACACGAGAGTGTGACTGGACTGTTGGAGAGTTAAGAGCAGCGAGGCTGCACTTAAACACACCATGAGAACCGTGGAGACTCAACCCAGCCCGTGGCTCCTCTGTGCAGTCTGAACGCCGTGCCACTTGTGTTTTCTCCTCATCGATAAAACACTCTAAACTAAATGTGGGAGAAGAGCTGAAGGCTGACAGTGAAAGGAGCCGATAGCGGACTTGTGTCTCTTCATGTTCAGGTCATGTAGAGCTCTGATGCTCTCTGCATTTTGTTTGGGGAGCCTCCAAACCTCACACATTCACCGTCGTGACCAGCTCTGCTCGGCGACTTTTCACACTCATTTCTCTCTTAAAATGTTCTCAAATCAATCAGAGCTCCATCAAAAGTCGTTTTCCAGCTGCTCCACATGTTTGTTCAGAGACTCAAAGTGGAAACAACCATCTGTTGATGATCAGTTTGTAATAAACTGAAGTTATTCTGGTAGCAGCAAACACACTGAGGATGGCCGAGGCTTATGATGACAGATTTCATATCAGAGCTGCTCACCGTGACTGTGAACATTTCTTCTGCTGAGGACTTAATATACATAAGCTGTTAATAGTTTTACTATTAATGAACAAACATTGATAATTAAATGTGAAACTGTTTCGACATGTATTATTACGCAATATTAATAAGCTTTATTACATTGTGGTTGGCTGATGATGAAAAATAAAGTGAGGATTTAGACATTATTAAAACAAATCTCGCATTTACTCAGAAGTTTATATTCTTCAGAGTGATGATTTGACTTTTTTCTTAATAAAAACTGACCATCAGCAGCATTATTGATTATATTTGCAGTAACAGGAGTTCCTCCTGTGTACACAATCACCTTTCATATGTTACTAATCTGTTACTGGCTCACTAAATCTGAAACACTTCCCGTTTCTACCACCCTGTCCTTCAGTCTGATTATTATCATTGAACTTATTATAACATGCCACAGTGTGACTCCCTTTCTTTTTCTTTTAAGTCAATTTTAATCCATATTTTGAAGACACTGTATAGGTGATAACATCACTGTAAACCCACTGTAAACAATGGATGAAAATGTAATATTGCATGAGAAATAACATTTCTTGGTGTCGGGCAGATAAGAACTGGAGCACATATTATATTGTTATTGACATACTGAGGTGGGAAAAGGAAGTGGAATAGTATAGCCACATCTTACACAGCTACATCTTTATGTAAAACAAGTGTGACATATTTTAAATAAATCAAAAGATGCCACTTTAATAAACTGATTTCTATATGTACAGCTCATTGAATCCATTTAGTGATATTTAAAGAGAACAAATGTTGAAAATGTTTTACTGAGGCAACAGTCATGTGGACAGAAGAAGTTTATTAGCTTTATCTTAATTGCAAATACACACAAAAACACATGTTGACTGGACTGAACTGTTTTTCTTCCCACATTCTCCAACATCACTGTACTGTACACCTACCTGGATTATTTATGCCCTTTACACACTAATACATATTTATACTGTCCTACTATATATATGTATAGTGTATTCTTATGCTACTGTACATATCTGACATAGTGTATTCATATCTAGCTGTTTATTCTGTATATAATGTCGACCAATGTGATTACTTGTCTTTACATCCGCACTATATAATTACTGTTCATACTGAACATATCTTAGCTTAATTAACTCGCACTGCGTAATCACACCTGTAATCACATTTATACCTGCAAATGTGACTGTTGCTGCACAGTCAAGCTATATATATCCAAGTGTATTCATTTTACTCTGTTCATACTTATGTACCCAACATTCATAGCTCTATATATTTTAGTGATGTGTCAGTCACAAATGAGCCGACTCTTTTAAGTGAACGATGGGCTCCCGTCCGTGAGCCGTTTTTTAAAAGAATTTTAAACAATTAAAAATAATTGAATACGGTGCGTGAGGATAGACAAGGATCATACCACCAAGCAGGGAGGAGGTCCATCATAGCAGTGCTCATAGAAGAGTTTGCTGAACAGGAGGAAGAGGAGCAGAGGAGAGAGAGGAGTGCAGTGCAGTGTGAAGATGAGTGATAGAGAAAGCAGCAGCATTTAGACGCATTTTAATAATTGTGAAAACACAAAGGCAGAATGCAGAATTTGCAAAGTCAAGCTGTCATATCGAGGGGTCCACAAGCAACCTTCACAGACACATGAGAACTGCATCCAACAGTCAATAGCTGTTCATAAAAGTTTTTATTGGTGTTTCTATCTGCTTTGTGTAGCAGAGTGGTACTACAAGCAAGTGCATTCATTGGGTGGTTTCAGAGAGTTACAATGGTCTGTAAATGCAATGAAAACAATTGGCTACAGCAATTTATTGATATTAGAAAATGTAATTTTTACTTTTGAATCCTTCAGTACAAAGGATGTATTGAATAATTTAAGTGCTATGTCTACACATAAATTATAAGTCAAACCAGCACTACATTTGGCTGAATTATAAAAGATATAAGTGGTAACATGCAGAGCAGTTCGGGAGTCAAGAGCCGGCTCTTCTTGGTGAGCTGAGTCAAATGATCTGGTGGCTCACTAAGAAGCACCAAACTTCCCATCACTAATATATTTATACACAGACACAAATCAGCATTTTACGGTTTTGAGACTCCTATGCAGTTAGTATTGAAGACAAACCTTCATTGGGCATTTTGGGAGAATTGTTTCATTCAGGTAGGTTGATGCAATGCTGCCAAATCATGGTAACTGTAATAAAGAATTTGCAAAGCTACAGATAAAGTTGACTTGAACTGAAAAGCTCGAGTCAAACGCCCTTCAACTTTAATACACACATCTAAAATATCCTAGCCAGTGCAAAGAAATGAGGTCAGCTCTTTAAGTAATAAGTGTGTGGCCCTTAAAAGGGCCTTTGGTTTTGAATAGTGAAGAGAATAATCAGTTTAACCGCCGAAGCCGTACAGAGTACGTCCCTGCCTCTTCAGAGCATACACCACATCCATGGCGGTCACGGTCTTTCTCTTGGCGTGCTCGGTGTAGGTGACGGCATCACGGATCACGTTCTCCAGGAAAACCTTCAACACACCGCGAGTCTCCTCGTAGATCAGACCGGAGATACGCTTCACTCCACCACGGCGAGCCAGACGGCGGATAGCGGGCTTGGTGATTCCCTGGATGTTATCACGGAGAACTTTACGGTGACGCTTGGCGCCTCCTTTACCGAGTCCTTTTCCTCCCTTACCTCTGCCACTCATTTTTAATGTTCAGATGGTTACTGTACAATAATCTCTGGCTGCAGTGTTCCAGTTATTTACAGCTTGTCTGAGGACGTAAAAGAAAACAGAGGCGGGCCTAGTGTTCTTCTTTTTTGGTCTTTCATGACGGTTTATGGATGTTAACTCTTTGGCGCCACCTACTGAACAACCGCATTAATCAGAGAGAACATGTCTCCTAATGTACATTTAGTCAGATCACAGATGCAGATAAAGCAGCAGAGATGAATTCATGTTTTTCTTTAATTAGTTTTAATTACTTACCTCATTAATATGTTGTGTGGTAAAGTGACATTTTATCATAGAGACTAAACAGTTTTTTAGGTTTGTATTATAAATCAGTGAGCTCCTCCTGTGGTGTATCAGGATGCTTTGTGATTGGCTGCAGCTGTCTCTCTCTGTCTCCCAGGTGAGTACAGGTGGAGCTTCCTGTCTGAGGTGCTGAACTGACACCAACAGAGCAGGTAGCTGCTGTCTCTGTCCAGGGTGCTGAACATGTGCTGCTGCTGAAATCTGTGGAGCAGCCTCGAACCTGCATCTTGATTGGGAGGGCCTTTATCTATCTCACAATCAGTGACATGTTGGCACATTCAATTATATTTTCTGACATTTTGATCTAAAGCCAAGGTTTAAATATTCTTATTTACTCCTCCTCCTTCTCATCAGTATCCTCGGCGTCATTGTTCTCACTGTCCTCCTCTTCCTCATCATCCTAATCCTCCTCCTCAGTCTCGGCGTCCTCTTCGTTGTCCTCCTACTCCTCCTCCTCCTCCTCCTCCTCAGCCTCGCTGTCCTCCTCGTCCTCTTCGTTGTCCTCCTACTCCTCCTCGGATTTGTTGTCCTCCTCCCCCTCCTTCTCCTTGTTGAGGAGGAGAAGACAAGGACGATGATGAGGACAAGGAGGATGAGGAGGAGGAGAGCGACGATGACAATGACGAGGATAAGGAGGAGGAGTAGGAGGACGACGACTCCAAGGAGAAGGAAGAGGAGTAGGTGGATGAAGAGTGTTGTGGAGAAATTGCCGAAATCAATGGTCAATGGTGAGGTCAGGAGGGAAGAAAGTGTTCAGGAGCCTCTGATGTACATCAAAGGTGTCAGTCTTACAGCCTCACGAACTCCTGCTGGTGGTCAGAATTTAAACCCCTACAGATAACACCACAAATATTATACGTCCAGAAATAGTCAAAGAGAATGTTTTTACCCATGTTTGTGTTACAGTCAGCACATTCTAGTCTGGAGACACTGTTGTCTGTTTATGTTAAAGAAACGTCAATGGCAAGCTATCTATTATGTCTAGGAAGGCAACATTCAGTTTCTTCGACCTTGGCCACCACAACGTTGAGATCCTCAAAAAAAGCCAAATAACTATTACTGCCTAGGACCTCAAGACCCACGTGTGACCCCATGTAACCTAAGGATAGAAAATTCTATAACAAAGAGGATGAGGAGGAGGAGGACGAGGAGAAGGAGGAGGAGTAGGAGGACGACGACACTGAGGAGAAGGAGGAGGAGTAGGAGGACAACAACTCAGTGGACGAGGATGAGGAAGAGGAGGAGGACAAGGACAAGGCCGAGGACAAGAAGGAGGACGACAAGGAAGAGGAGGACGCCGAGGAAACCAAGGAGGACGAGGAAAAGGAGGACAAGGAGAAGGAGGAGGAGTAGGAGGACAACAACTCGGAGGAGGAGGACACAGAGGACGAGTAGGAGGACACAGGGGAGGATGAAGACAAGACCGAGAAAGAGGATAAGGAGGAGGAGAACAAGGAGCAAAAGAGAACAAAGGATAACAAAGGTATGGCACATAGCAGTGCTATGACAAGGCAAGTGAGAGCCCGAGATCAGACTTTACACCTAATTTGTTAACTGCTGGCCAGAGAGTCAGTACTCCTCTCCCCTCTACTTACTCAAGTGTTGTGGAGAATTGAGCTGAATCGGCATGAGTTCACAGCTCCAAACATAAAAGATTATTAAAATGCTTAACCTTTTTAAGGTAGTTATAAACAAAAGAGACAAGCTCAGCACGTCTCTCATAAAAGAGAGAAGCAGCTCAATTAAAAACAAAACAACAAAAAAAGTGTTAATAGTTATTATCATGACTGAAGTCATGTTAATAATGCAATTGATTCATTAATTAATAAAGCAATTATAATGGACGCTATAGGAGAGAGAAATAATGTGTTGGGGGAGACAAAAGGTGAGTAAAAAACACGATGTTTAGAACTGCAAATAAACTCTCTACTGTCATTCTTGTTTTTGTTTTTTTTTTATGTCACAATTCCAACCCCCAATTTAGCTAATTGTGCAGTCTGTTGTCAATACCTTAAACCTTTTCACATGGTAAAACACAATTTGCAGATCTAACTTACACTTTTCAGCAAAACTCTAAACACATTCTCATTCTCAAAACACATTCTGCACTCTAATGCAAATGATGTGACATAACCAATATAAGCCAGATCAGAGAGCAAACAGGTTGTTGAAGGTGGGAATGAGAAAGTCTGAGAATGGATAGAAGAAACTATGTGAGAGGACAAGTGCGTATTCGAGGTGGGGACGAGGAGGAGACAAGAAAGAAGGAGAGGAGGACGAAGAGGAAGAGGAAGACAAAGAGTGGAAATATCCGATGAAATTCAAGCAACAATCATAGACCGTGTTCTTGTCCATGGACTGACAATGAGGGAAGCAGGACTTAGAGCGCAACCCAATTTGAGACAATTTTCTGTGTCCACCATAGTAAGGACATTCAGAGAAGAGAACAGGTACAGTATACTACTGTATTTTTGTAATTGCAAATTTACTGTACTACACTACATGCAGCTAGACATTTGTAAAGTTCATCACTGTATGTATTGTACTGCATGAATATTTTTTGTAACTGCACATCTACTTTTTGTAGAATCGCAATAAACAAATTGTATGGCCCTGAACATTGTGCTTTCCATTTGTTTACAGTACTGACTGCTAAATAGATTTTGACTGGTTGCAGGTTCAGGCAGCCAGGCAGGCAGGCAGGCAGGCAGGCAGGCAGGCAGGAAGGAAGGAAGGAAGGAAGGAAGGAAGGAAGGAAGGAAACATGTGAACAGAGTGACGAACCAGCAGAGACTGAAGGTAGGGACAAGGGGTACGGTCGAATAGTCAAAAAAATTAGCTCCTAAGTCCTTTCCTAACCACTTTTCCTTGACCTTGATAGAAAATGTCATGAGGTCAAGGAAAAATGTGAAGGAAAATTCATAAGGAGTTAGGAGAAGACGACCGTGGTGTTCAGAGAATCTGACTGCACTTACACTTGGACTACGTCATGATGCGACGGCGAATGTTATTGGCGTGACCTGTGGTAAAACTACAAAGTTCAGAAGTTGGACTACAAAACGCGCACCTGGGATACTTACTAGATACTCCCCGTGCGCTCTTAGCATGTAGTTTAATGCAGGAAATGTAAACGTGGAAAACCCGGTGAAAAATGTGACTTCATTATCAACGTCAGAATTCAAATAATAAATGAATATTGTCCACCTGTCACAGAAGTCAAATGAAGTGTTTGTTACGCTGGTATGGTCGCTCACCCTCCTGTCCACTCATATAGAAACATATTAACAAGTTATGGCAAAGATATATGATTAATCAGCAACGGTAACTTCATGATGATCTGCAGGACGCTGGATGTCACAGTTACAAACTGTTTTTACTCTGTGTGTGAACGCAGCTCCACAGTCAACAACAGAACACACTTCATGATCAAAGTTTTTACATCACGTCAACACGTATGTTCATATTCACACACTCTCTGCTGCAGGCTGCATCACACTGTTTAAATACATTAATGTTTTCTGGTTGTAAATGACTGAACGGTGCGCCGATTTTTTGTCGCTGCCGCAAGGAATTTTGGGGTGGCATTACTTCCTTTCCTTTTGTAAAGGATGGTCCAGTGTATCCTATGCTAAAGGAGATAATAAAGGAAGCATTGAAGCTCCTTTCCTTAACAGTTTGAGAATTCGAACAGCTCTTATCATGGCGGCTGCGTTAATACTTCCGGGTCATTTCACTCAGTTAGGAAGGTTCCTAAGCAAATTTGACTATTCGACCGCACCCAAGGACTAAATGCAGACATGAGCTGTGTCTCAATTCAGGGGCTGCATGCTTCGGAGGACGCGGCCTCAGTTAGTCGTCAGTTGAGAAAACGAAGAAAAAACAGACAGAAGAAAGAAGTATAACATATAAGAGTGATAATCCTAAACGTAGCTCTTTATTCAATCCAATCGTTTAACTAGACTTTGCAGTTTTACAGTCTGGAAATAAAGCAGGGATAATAAAATATAAGTAATTAGTAAAAGTATAAGTAGTGATAAGTAAAAGTAATTAAATATAAAAACCCAATACTTACTTTTATTATTATTATTAAATGTATTATTCATTATTAGGTATTATTCATCACGGCTTGGTGTCGCCATTGTATTTTCCCGGCACTGAACAGCGGCGCGCAAAGAATCTTGGGATATGGGAGGCCGCGAAGGATACTCCGGTGCATCCTCCAAATAGAGGGAAAAGAAGGACGCATTTGAAGGACGCATTTGAAGGAGCCTTCGAATTGGGACAGCCTTTGCGCAGCGTTGTGACGTTCAAATGCGTACTTCGAAGGATGCAGCCCCTGAATTGGGACACAGCTTGGGTGATGAGCTGATGGAAACCAGGTGGCTTGATTGTAGCAGCAGGGCAGGTGTGGAGTGGGAGGTAGGCGGATCCAGCAGAGGTGACAGAGTGCAAGGGGGAGGGGAAGGTAACAGACATACACACAGGTAGAGACAGAACAGAAACAAACAGTACAGACAAACACAACACCAAAACTGTCACGATGCTGGCCTCGTGACGATAGCAGCATAACTAAGGGATGACCTGAGCCAGCACTAACTATAAGCTCTATCAAAAAGGAAAGTCTTAAGTCTACTCTTAAAAGTGTTGACCGTGTCTGCCTCCTGAACCCATTCTGTCTGGAAGCGGTGGAGGCTGCTCCGATGCGGAAGGAGTGCCCTGAGTATAGCTCCGGGGGTATGCCGGATCGGTACAGGATCTGGTGAAAGTGGTGGTGGAACCAGGAGCGTGTGGCTACTCTGACAGTCTCTGAAATGAACAGAGGGTCTCGGGGGGGAAGCTCGGCAGGCTAGACGGGAGTTGATGTAATCAAGAATGGGTTCGAACAGGCTGAGTGCACGCGTAGGCGCAGTATACTGCACTCAGTAGATACAGTTGTATGAAAAAGTTTGGGCACCCCTCTAAGATTTCATGATAATTTGCTCTAACTTTATAAAAGAAGATCACAGCAACTACAGAGATGTAGACATTTGAGTGTTTTCCAGACCAAAATTCTCAGAGTAGCATTACATAGTTCTATTATGATAAATTAAAATGTAAAAAATGGTATGTGCAAAAGTTTGGGCACCCTTTTAATCACATTGATTTCAAGACCTGTAGGGATTTATAGCTGACAGGTTGCAGCACAAAATTGCTTTGACTAGCTTGTGAGACCTTCAATTACAAAGACAGGTGTAACCAATCATGAAAAAGGCTATTTAACAGAGGCAATTGCTGGCTGTGCTTGTCCTAGGTTCTTTTTTAGAGTGTGGCAACATGGGGGCATCGAAACAACTCTCCACTGACCAAAAAACTAAGATAATTCATTATCATGAATTAGGAGAAGGGTACAAGAAATTATCAAGAAGGTTTGGACTGTCTGTCTCCACAGTCAGAAATGTGGTGCAGAAATGGAAGGCCACAAGAACAGTCCTTGTGAAGGAAAGATGTGGTAGGCCAAAAAAAATACTGGAAAGGCACAGGCGAAGGATGGTTAGAATGGTCACAGACAAGCCACAGACCACCTCCAGAGAACTACAAGAACATCTGGCTACTGATGGTGTAGTTGTTCATCGTTCCACAATCCAGCATTCTTTGCACCAGGAAAAGCTCTTTGGAAGGCTGATGCGCAAAAAGCCTTTCCTGAGTGTTCGTCACAAGAAGAGTCGCATGAGGTATGCAAAAGCACATCTGGACAAGCCAGAAGCATTTTGGAAAAAAATACTGTGGTCAGATGAGACTAAGATAGAGTTATTTGGTCAGAACAAGAGGAGGTATGCATGGTGAAAAAAACACACTGAATTCCATGAGAAGAACTTATTGCCTACTGTGAAATTTGGTGGAGGGTCCATCATGTTATGGGGCTGTGTGGCTAGCACAGGGACTGGAAACCTTGTTAAAGTTGAGGGCCACATGAATTCCTCTCAGTATCAGCAGATTCTTGACAAGAATGTTCAAGAATGTCACAAAGTTGAAGCTACGCCGGGGTTGGATTTTTCAGCAGGACAATGATCCTAAGCACTGTTCAAAATCCACCAAGGAATTCATGCAGAAGCACAAGTACAATCTTCTGGAATGGCCATCCCAGTCCCCAGACCTTAACATCATTGAAAATGTATGGATTGATTTGAAGCAGGCTGTCTACGCACGGAAGCCAAGAAACCTGACTGAACTGGAGGCGTTTTGTATGGAGGAATGGGCCAAACTACCACCTGCCAGACTTCAGGGACTTGTCTGTGGCTATAGGAGGCGTCTACAGGCTGTTCTTGCAGCAAAAGGAGGCTCTACTAAATATTAATGGAATTATTTCTTTGGGGTACCCAAATTTATGCACATGCCTATTTTTGTTTAAATACACATAAAAATGTTTCTGTTGGACCAATGGAAATGATTTCACTACTGAGATGTTTCTGTTTCCATAAGGTATAACATATATTAAAATAAAGTTGCTGCTTCAAAAGCTCAGCAAGTGACAAACTGATGCAATGATTTTCCTAAGGGGTGCCCAAACTTTTTCATACAACTGTATGTGTACTGCCCAGTATACTGTGCATACACTCAGTAAATATGAGTACTGGCCAGTATACTGCGCGTGCACTCAGTTAATGTGTGTACTGCCCAGTATGCTGCGCGTGCACTCAGTAAACATGATAACTGCCCAGTATACCCCTCGTGCACTCAGTAAATATAAGTACTTCCCAGTATACTGCGCGTTCACTCAGTAAATATGAGTACTGCCCAGTATACTGCCTGTGTGAGTGTACTGAGTAACTATGCGTACTGCCCAGTATACTGCGCATGCAGTCAGGGGCGGCTGTGGCTTGTAGGTAGAGCGGGCCGTCCACTAATCAGATGATCTGTGGTTCAATCCCCTCCAGTCTGCATGTCCAAGTGTCCTTGGGCAAGATACTGAGACCCAAATTGCTCCTGAAGGCTGTGCCATCGGTGTGTGAATGTGTATGAATGGTTAGCTCCTCAAACTGATGAGCAGTTGGCACCTTGCATGGCAGCCAATGCCATCAGTGTATGAATGTGTGTGAATGGGTGAATGAGATACGTACTGTAAAGCGCTTTGAGTGGTCAGAAGACTAGAAAGGCGCTATATAAGTACAGTCCATTTACCATTTAAATATGTGTACTGCCCAGTATACTACGCATACACTCAGTAAATATGAGTACTGGCCAGTATACTGCGCGTGCACTCAGTAAATATGTGTAGTGAGTAGGGATGCACCGATTGTGAAATTCTGGGCCGATACCGATGTTTAAAATAACAACTTGGCCGATGGCCGACGCCGATGCCGATGTTACATGCATCTACGCTCGGCTACGCGTTGAATACGCGTCTGTTCTATTTTTGACGCTTGGCGCTAGCAGCACGTGTCAATCTACACAGAGCACCTCGAGCGGGCGGAAGCCAGACACAGAAAAAGCAAAGAGAATCCGGTGGATTTTCAAAATAAAATACCCCGTGCAAACTGACGGTCGTAAAAACAGACAAAAGCTAAACTAATTAACTACGTAGCATATTTACACATGTAGAAGCATATTTAGAAGAACATACACCGGGAAAATGGCCAAATCTGAGCAAGTAAACAAAGTCTGGCGGGCTAAACACTCCGCTTCTGAAACACTCCCGGTGCAGTTTGAAGTCGCATGCAGGACAGACCAAAATCGTGGCGCGTACGCGACATGCCAGAGACGTGTGCAGTGGGGTTTCGGAGCCCAAGGAAAAAAGAAAGGTTTCTCCTCAGCACAGCGTTCATGAGACATGTAAATCAACATATAATCATCGGCCACTGCCATTGGTGAATGTCATCTTTATTTGCCTATGGCCGATGGCAGTTAAGGAGGCGAAACAGCCGATGCAAAAATATGTGTACTGCCCAGTATACTGCGCGTGCACTCAATTTATATGTGTACTGCCCAGTATGCTACCCAGTATTGCACGCACAGGCGGAGTATACTGGGTAGTACACATATTTACTGAGTGTACGCGCAGTACACAGGGCAGTACACATATTTACTGAGTGCACGCGCAGTATACTGGGCAGTACACATATTTACTGAGTGCACGCGCAGTATACTGGGCAGTACACATATTTACTGAGTGCCAGCGCAGTATACAGGGCAGTACACAAATTTACTGAGTGCATGCGCAGTATACTGGGCAGTACACATATTTACTGAGTGCACACGCAGTATACAGGGCAGTACACAAATTTACTGAGTGCATGCGCAGTATACTGGGCAGTACACATATTTACTGAGTGCACGCGCAGTATACTGGGCAGTACATATATTTACTGAGTGCACGCACAGTATACTGGGCAGTGCACATATTTACTGAGTGCACATGCAGTATACTGGGCAGTACACATATTTACTCAGTACATGCACAGTATACTGGGCAGCACACATATTTACTCAGTACATGCACAGTATACTGGGCAGTACACACATTTACTGAATGTACGCACATGCACAGTATACTGGGCAGTACACAAATTTACTGAGTGCATGCGCAGTATACTGGGCAGTACACATATTTACTGAGTGAACGCGCAGTATACTGGGCAGTACATATATTTACTGAGTGCACGCACAGTATACTGGGCAGTGCACATATTTACTGAGTGCACATGCAGTATACTGGGCAGTACACATATTTACTCAGTACATGCACAGTATACTGGGCAGCACACATATTTCCTGAGTGTATGCGTAGTATACTGGGCAGTACACACATTTACTGAATGTACGCACATGCACAGTATACTGGGCAGTATACAAATTTACTGAGTGCACGCGCCGTATACTGGGCAGTACTCATGTTTACTGAGTGTACGCGCAGTATATATATTTACTGAGTGTATGCACAGGCGCAGTATACTGGGCAGTACTCATATTTACTGAGTGTAAGCGTAGTATACTGGGCAGTACACATATTTACTGAGTGTACGCGAAGTATACTGGTATGTGTACTGCCCAGTGTACTGCGCCTGTGCGTGCACTCAGCAAATATGTGTACTGCGCAGTACACTATGTGTGCACTCAGTAAATATTTGTACCGGCCAGTATACTATGCATGCACTCAGTAAATATGTGTACTGCCCAGTATACTGCACGTGCACTCAGTAAATATGTGTACTGCACAGTATACTGCGCGTACACTCAGTAAATATAAGTACTGCCCAGTATACTGCACTGGCACTCAGTAAATGTGTGTACTGCCCAGTATACTTCGCTGGCACTCAGTAAATATGTGTACTGCCCAGTATACTGCGCCTGTACATGCACTCTGTAAATGTGTGTACTGCCCAGTATACTGCGTGTGCACTCAGTAAATGTGTGTACTGCCCAGTATACTATGCATACACTCAGTAAATATGAGTACTGCCCAGTATACTGCACGTGCACTCAGTAAATGTGTGTACTGCCCAGTATACTGCGTGTGCACTCAGTAAATATGTGTACTGCCCAGTATACTATGCATACACTCAGTAAATATGTGTACTGCCCAGTATACTGCGCCTGTGCGTACACTCAAATTTACTGAGTGCATGCGCAGTGTACTGGGCAGTACTTATATTTACTGAGTGTAAGCGCAGTACACTGAGCAGTACACATATTTACTGAATGTACGCACATGCGCAGTATACTAGGCAGTACTTATATTTACTGAGTGTATGCACAGACGCAGTATACTGGGCAGTACACATATTTACTGAGTGCACGCAAAGTATACTGGTATGTGTACTGCCCCAGTATACTGCGCTGGCACTCAGTAAGTTTGAGTACTGCCCAGTATACTGTGCCTGTGCGTGCACTCTGTAAACATGTGTACTGCCCAGTATACTGCGTGTGCACTCAGTAAATGTGTGTACTGCCCAGTATACTAAGCATACACTCAGTAAATATGAGTACTGCCCAGTATACTGCGCGTGCACTCAGTAAATGTGTGTACTGCCCAGTATACTATGCATACACTCAGTAAATATGTGTACAGCCCAGTATACTGCATGTGAACTCGGTAAATATGTGTACTGCCCAGTATACTGCGCCTACACTGAGTAAATATAAGTACTGCCCAGTATACTGCGACTGTGCGTGCACTCAGTAACTTTAGGTTATTTACATAACCCAGGTTCTCTGAGTAATATGAGTGAGATGTCTCACTATGGGATGCACGCCTCACTGCAGACCTCAGAAGCATGAATCTCATCACGCCAATCCTGATTGGCTGGTGAAACGTGTCCGTCCGCTTGCGGTAGTACCACCTACCTTAAATAGCCCATGCGGACGCCACCACGTCATTCAAGATAAGCACCTCTTCTCACTCGCCCAAGCAAGAAGGGTTGTCTGGTGAGACATCTCACTCATATTACTCAGAGAACCTGGGTTATGTAAATAACCTAAAGTTCTCTTTCATAATATTTTGCTTGATGTCTCACTATGGGATGTGGTTGCTCCCATATTGCCAGACAAGCTTATCTAGCGTCCACCAACCCACAGGGAAAAGTACTCTGTTCCAATCAGGACAGCAAAACCGTGCGTGCCACGCACGGAGCGGAGACGTCCAGCATATAGAAACGGACAAAAGTGAGAGGCGAGGACCAACTCGCCGCAGCACAGATGTCCTGAACAGAAACTCCCCTGAATAAGGCCCAGGATGCGGCCAAGCCCCGAGTCGAGCGTGCTCGCAGGCCCACTGGTGGCTGCAAACCCTGACTCGTATAAGCCAAAGCAATCACCTCCACCACCCAGTGGGATAGGCGGTGCTTTGTGACAGGCTTCCCCTTATGAGGGTTAGCCCAGGTGATGAACAGCTGATCGCTCCTCCTGAAACCCCTCGTCCTATCCATGTAAGTGCGCACCACACGGACTGGACATAACGCATGCGACCACTGCTCACCTGGTGAGGCAGCAAAAGCCACAAGGTCAATAGGAGAACATGAGCCCACCACCTTAGGCACAAAAGCCGGTTGGGCTTCAAAATCATCCTCACATCCCTCGGGAAGAGCTGAGCGCATGAGGGATGCACCGAAAGTGCATGGATGTCACTAACCCGTTTAGCCGAAGCCAGAGCCAGCAACAACACTGTCTTGAGAGACACGTGTTTCAAGTCCTCCCCCTCCAGTGGCTCAAAAGGAGGGCCCTTAAGCCCCTCCAGAACCACAGCCAGATCCCATGGTGGTACCATTGGTCTGGACACGGGGAGAAGCCTGCGTGCTCCCTTCATAAAACGGCAAACCAGCGGGTGCTGGCTCGCTGTTTGTTTACCAAACCCCGCGTGACAGGCGGCGAGTACACTTTAACCGTGGAGAAGGCTTTTCGTTTGTCAATCAGGTCCTGCAAGAATGACAATATCACTCCTACTGGACACTGAAAAGGAATGTGGCCGTTTCTGTGACACCACCCCTCAAACACTCTCCACTTACAGTCATACAGAGACCTAGTGGAGGAGGCTCGAGCACTCTGTATAGTGGAAATCACCCGCTGTGAAACACCCACAGCTGACAGATTTAGCCACTCAGGGGCCAAGCCCACAGAGCCAGGCGCTCTGGGTGCGGGTGGAAGACTGCCCCCCCTCCCGGCGATGGCAGGTCCCTGCGCAGCAGAAGCTGCCAGGGCTGAGCGCACAGCAACTGATATATCTCCGCCAGCCAATGCATCGCAGGCCAATGCGGAGCTATCAAAATCAGTGCGTGGCCGTTCTTCCTCACTCTGGACAGAGTGGGGGGTATCAAGGCCAGGAGAGGGAATGCGTAAAGACGCTTACGCGGCCAGGCGTGCGCTAGTGCGTCTAAGCCGAGGGGGAGCATCCATGCTGCGCAGAGAGTAAAACAGCGCGCACTGCGCGTTGTCTCTCGACACGAACAGATCCACCATGGCCCGACCGAAACGGGCCCATATCTGTTCCACAATCTCCGGGTGCAGAGTCCACTCCCCGTATACTGGCGCGCCCCTGGACAACAGGTCCGCGCCCGTGTTCAGGACTCCCGAGACGTGCGTCGCTCTCAGGGAGAGGAGACGACCGCAGCTCCAGCATGTGCAACTGACGGGAGTGTAATCCCCCCTGACGGTTGATGTACGACACCGTCGTCGTATTGTCTGTCCTCACCAGGACATGATGACCCATGAGAGACGGAAGGAAATGTTTCAGGGAGAGGAACACCACTGAAAGTTCCAGAAAATTTATGTGAGGCCGCTGGAGGTCCACACCCCAGCGGCCCCTCACAGACCGGCCCTTGTGAATTCCACCCCAACCTGTCAGGCTGGTGTCCGTAGTGACCACCTTCCTGGACAGGACGGAACCCATGGGCACCCCGTGGGTCAGAAAGGACGGGGCTCGCCAGTGGCGCAGCGCCCTGGAGCACCCCGGTGTGACCAGCACTTTCCGAGACCGACCGAGATGGACTACGAGAATTGCAGACGCCATCAGCCCGAGTAACCGAAGACACAATCTGAACTGAACAGATTTGCCTGGTTGAAAAAGCGCAAGACATACCCTGAAAGCTTTCACTCGGTCCGCCGAGAGGCGCGCTGTGAAAGTCACCGAGTCCAGGGATAATCCCAGAAAGATTATGCCCTGTGCCAGGGACAGCATGCTCTTTTCCGCGTTTATCACGAAACCCAGATCGAACAGGTGTCGTATGAGAATACGCATGTGCGCCCTGGCCTCCTGCTCCGATTGTGCCAACAGCAGCCAATCGTCCAGATATGTGGCCAAGCGGATGCCCTGCCGTCTCAGTGGGGCTATTGCCGCTTCCGTGCACCGCACAAACACCCTCGGGCTCAAAGACAGACCGAAAGGGAGCACGCGGTACTCGTAACAGATCCCCTGGAAAGCAAATCTCAGATACTTTCTGTGGGGAGGATAGATCGGGATGTGGAAATACGCGTCTTTCAGATCGACAGAAGTGAACCAGTCGCTCTGTCGCACAAGGCGCAGCAGGGATGCGTGCGTTAGTATCCTGAACTTGTATTTCCTGAGATATTTGTTCAGAGCACGTAGATCCAGGATAGGGCGAATACCGCTCCCCCCCCCCCCGTTTGGGGACCAGAAAATACCTGGAGTAAAAACCGCTCTGACACTGTGCGGGAGGTACGACACAGATTGCTCCTTTGTTTAACAGTGAGAGGATTTCCTCCTGTAAAACTCGAGCTGAGTCTCCCTCAGCCTGGGAGTGTATTATACCGGCAAATCGCGGGGGAACAGCAGTGAACTGCAGCCTGTATCCCCTCGAAATCGTCTTTAACACCCAGGGTGGGGCTTCGAGCGCGGCCCATCTCTCCCATCTGGGGGAGAGAGTGGACACATACTGCAGCCCCTCCACCAAGAGAAGGCGCCACCGCACCGCGGCTGGGGCCTCTCATGGCGGATAGTGACAGATAGTGACATGGCCCCCGAGTGCCGCTGAGCATTTTTGCCCGGGAGGACAGCGCAGCGGCGGGGCCCACACATCTCCCGCCCCGGGGAAAGCTGTGGTTGAGGGGGGACAGTGGGCGTCGCCACCGCGCTGTTTATTTTGATATGTTTGGCTTCTATTAGCTGCGCCCTCGGCATTCGGCCTGGATGCGGCAGAGGGACACATTTTTTTTTCCTGCGCGAAGCAGCCTGCGCGAAGCAGCCTGCGCGAAGCTTTTGCGCGGCGCAGGAAGAGAGGGAGCTGGGGGCTTTCGAGGGAGGCAAAGCCGGAGAGCTTCATCCTCCTTCTTTTTGGCTTCACACCGCCGTTGCATGAAGTCCAACACGGAGCCAAAAATCCCCTCCGGGACAATGGGCATGTCCAGGACGTCATCCTTCTCTCTGTCTGACAGGTTGGCGGGGTTGAACCACCGCGCTCGTTCCTGCAGAACCATAGTCCCCAGCGCTTTTCCCGTGGCCCGGATTGCGCAGCGTTGGACATGGAGACATAGGTCGGTGATGACCGGTATCTCCTCCCACGTAGCTGGGTCCTGAGTTTGCACAAAATCCTCACATAACTCAGCCTGATAAGCCGTGAGCAGGGAGAAGACATTGAGCGCCCTGGCCGAAAGCGCCACCGCCTTGTACGCCTTTTCAGTCAGGGCCGACTGAAAACGGTCAGACTTGGACGGCAGGCTGGGGCTCCTGGAGGACACCGCTGACAGCTGGGGGTGAAGGTGCGCTGCAACGAATGGCTCCATCAGAGGTATGCGGGGCAGACCCAGGCTCTCCATCGCCTCACAGTCGAGGGACGAGGCCCCGGGAATCGGGCTCCTGCTGCTGTAAGGGCGGTCTCTCCATGAGCGCGCCACCTCATCCAGCAGCTCTGGGAAGACGGGGAGAAGTTGCTTCGTCGCGCTCTTGGCCAAGGGCAATTTCTTCCCCTCGTAGCGGGATCTGGTGGTCTCAGCTATGACAGTGGGCCAGGGGATGGCTAGCCGGGCAGCAGCGCGTTTGCACACGTCGAGCATGTCCGAGCTGGGGAGGGGAGAAGCTGGTGTGCTGCCCTCATCTCCATCCCGAGAGGCGATGGAGGCCACGGGCTGCGCAGCCCGGGCCGGAGTCATGAAGATGTCGTCCTCGTCTTCATCCTCTGATATGAGGAGTTCCGAGGTGCCCTCTTCATCGTCCCTATAGTCCAGTACCAGGACGTCTTCCTCCTGCGGGGGACCCACGGCTAGGTCGAGCTGGGAGCCCCAGCTGGCGCTATCCTCCGGTGCCGCCACGGCAATGACCCCCCTCTCCTCTCCGTCTTCGACTGCGGTGCCGTCGGAAGGGAGATAGGGGTCATGTCCAGACAAGCTAGCCTGGCGGGCTAGCCGTCTGCGGAGACTCTTGATGGTGAACACCGCACAGTGTTGACATGAGCCGGGGACTTCGATAGCTAGCCGGGCGTGTTCCAGCCCCAGGCAGCTCGAGCAGACCTGGTGTGGATCTCTGCTCGAAATCTTGTTCCCGCAGCGACAGGGACGGGCCCCGGAGTCTCCGTGCCCTCTGGTGTGAGGGGTTTTAGCCTCCATTCCTCGCGAGCTGGTGTGCAGGCAAGGAGTTGAGGCAGTTAGCTGGTGTGCTAACTGTGAAGAAGCCTAGAGATTAGCTGGTGTGCTAACGCTCGGTACTCGAACAGCCGTGGTGAGGCGTCGAGGACAGTGCTGACCAGGCCGTGGAGGGCGAGGAAAGCACAGAATTCGATCTGGTGTGACTGACAAAGCAGAAAATCTCCAAGGCTAGGTAGCGCCCGGCGACAGAAGCTAAATAAGATCTGTCTGTGGACAGTTTAGCTAGCTAGCCTAGGACACGAGATATGCTCCGAGTGAGAAGAGGTGTTTGAATGACGTGGTACCGTCCGCATGGACTATTTAAGGTAGGTGGTACTACCGGGAGCAGACGGACACGTTTCACCAGCCAATCAGGATTGGCATAATGAGATTCATGCTTCTGAGGTCTGCAGTGAGGCATGCATCCCATAGTGAGACATCGAGTGAAATATTATGAAAGAGAACTATGTGTACCGCCCAGTATACTGCGCCTACACTCAGTAAATATAAGTACTGCCCAGTATACTGCGACTGTGCGTGCACTGGGCAGTACACATATTTACTGAGTGCACGCACAGTATACTGGGCAGTACACATATTTACTGAATGTATGCACATGCGCAGTATACTAGGCAGTACTTATATTTACTGAGTGCACGCGAAGTTTACTGGGCAGTACTCATATTTATTGAGTGTATGCACAGACGCAGTATACTGGGCAGTACTCATATTTACTGAGTGCACGCAAAGTATACTGGTATGTGTACTGCCTAGTATACTGCGCTGGCACTCAGTAAATATGTGTACTGCCTAGTATACTGCGCTGGCACTCAGTAAATATGTGTACTGCGCAGTACACTATGTGTGCACTCAGTAAATATGTGTACTGCCCAGTATACTGCACGTGCACTCAGTAAATATGTGTACTGCCCAGTATACTGCGCGTACATTCAGTAAATATAAGTATTGCCCAGTATACTGCGCTGGCACTCAGTAAATGTGTGTACTGCCCAGTATACTGCGCTGGCACTCAGTAAGTTTGAGTACTGCCCAGCATACTGCGCATTCACTCAGTAAATATGTGTACTGCCCAGTATACTTCTCGTGCACTCAGTAAATATGAGTACTGCCCAGTATACTGCGCATGCGCGTACACTCAGTAAATATGTGTACTGCCCAGTATACTGTGCCTGCGCATACACTCAGTAAATATGTGTACTGCCCAGTATACTGTGCGTACACTCAGTAAATATGAATACTGCCCAGTATACTGCGCATGTGCGTACACTCAGTAAATATGTGTACTGCCGAGCAGCCATTTAAAAAAAAGCTTCTTTCAAACAGAGAGTGTCAATGATCAAGATCATGTCATAAAAAATAAGAATAAAATCTGCTGACCTGTCTGTCGACCTCATTGCTGTGCCATGACACCAGTTGACAGGTTGAGTCTCCTGCATCAAAAGACGAGCAGTTAAACACACACAGCAGACAACAATCTGATCTTCAGTCACAGCGCATCATATTTTAGTTCTATTAAAAATGGAAAATGGAATAATCCTGCATAGGTGGTAACAGGTGGTTCTGACTATGTTTGTAATACGTTGTGTTAACGTTTTCATGTGCACTATGGGTCTCGCTATATACCAGTATTGGCCATAACTGTGATATTTAACAAATGAAAGATTCAAATCATATTAATAATACACATCTAATAATGTCTTGTCAATAATCCAGCTTTGGTTACAAACTCTCTCTACAGTCAGATTTAGAGTGAAATTCAACTGAGAGAAGAAGAGACTAAACACTAATTAATTATATAATAATATAATAATAGCAATATCCTGTGATAACCGTTTAGTGAAAATCTAATATCAGCCCATTGTGTACGCCATTACGTACGCTACGTGGGTACGTTGATGAAATCATGCTTAATTAATAACGTCGCTTCTTCGACATAAGCTCAAAACAATGTGTGCTTCTTGACAAATGAGAGTGAGATGAAAGCACAGACAAACAACAGTCAGAACAATATTGATCTGTCTGCTGCATCTTCAGCACAGTTAGTTCACATGTGAAACTTTTTCACGTTTCAATGTGCTCTGACTGTACCTGTATGTTTCTACGTGACCATTTAAATCAACTGAAATTTAAATGATGCTTTTTAAAAGAAATCATAACATGTTTGCTCCTAAACGTTCCATCTCCATGGTGACAGAGAAAATAGTTCTTTGGTCTGATTCGAAATATGGAACGGTCGCCATCTTTTTCCATAAATTTTCATGATAAATGTGTAAAAATTGATGCCCTCAAATAAAATGAAAAGTATTTTTACATTGCTACACAGTTGTTGACACATTTTCCAGCTGTCCCGGGACATTCAGTCATTTTTACCAGCTAATAATCATTTTACAGAGAAAACGTCGAGTGTTTTCCTAACAAGCCGGTTCAAATTCTGTTGATTTTCTATTTTTATATTCAACAATTGACATGAATTAAATCTTATTTTTCCTGAAACTGATTTAAGACTTTCAGGAGGATGATTTCATAAATTTAAAAAATGTCTTACTTGTCAAATTAAAGATCCACCGCCTGACTCTGCTCAGCAGGGGCTCCGAAACAGGGGCTGTGTTAGAGGAAACTTTCCAGCAGGTCCATTTTTCTCTCTCAGGGTTTTTATTCAGCTCAGTCCAACAGTTTAACTTTCCAGTCCACTTCCAACAGAGACCTTTCTCTGCAGCCTAACTCGTGTCCAGTCCAAGCTCGAATGAGCAGTTCCACAGAACTGCAGCTCTGAAGTCACCCAGGCCACGCCCCTTTCTGTCTCCATGACTACCAATGCACGTGCATTAGTGTGATGGAGGTAATGCACAGTAAATGATCGTGTGTGTGTGTGTGTGTGTGTGTGTGTGTGTGTGTGTGTGTGTGCAGCAGGTGTTTCTGTCGATAAGTGATGTGTGTGATCTGTGATTGCTCCACAGACTGACAGAAACTCCTGATGTGTCACACACACACACACACACACACACACACACACACACACAGAGAGAGAGAGAGAGAGAGAGAGAGATCAGACACTACATTTTGTCCTGATGACTTTTATTTTATTTTTGAGTATTTTCTCCCTCATCCACCTTGTGCACTGTGAACTGTTGTAACAAATGTCCCTGTGTGAGATCAATAAAGTATGTTTTAACTTAATGGTAACTAGGAGCTGCTTTAATATCTGACCTGAACAGAGGTCTTATATAATAGGGCTTCTCCTGCCGAAAAGTGACTGCACCCTCTAGATTGTAAGGAGTGATATTGACCAAATTCACTGTACATGCACCTGGCAAACACAGAGAATGTTATGCAGAATGTAAAGGCAATCCGTTACAGTTACAGTTCTATGCTGCATTATTGTATTCATAATTATACTCTTAAAAGTACAAGTTATCCAAAAAGTTACTTAAGTAAATGTAATGAAGTAAATGTAACTCGTTATTACCCACCTCTGATTGCACTTACTGATTTCTCATTATGTGTTATATGATTGCTATCTGACATTAAAACTTTCTGCATTTATTTCCTAATCTTCATAAAATCATTGAAACTGAGGTATTGAAATATAATTTTATTTATAGATCTGGGTAACATTAGCCTGATTGTACTTTCAAAAGTACACTGTGAAACAAATATTGATGTTTTGTTGTGCTTCTTGAACTGCAAGATTTAAAGCTGGTCCCTTTTTCTAGCAGTGAGGCCTCTTTCCAGCATATAGATGTTTGAAAATTACACGATGGCACATAGTTGCTGTAAGTGTTAAAAAGGCTACAGATGCACTTTGGCAACTGTTACAAAGTTTTCCGTCCTCACAGAAGTAAACACTTTTTGTAATTAACATCCACAAACAGGAATAGAGTTTTGGAACAGTCAAAAACTCTTGTTCAAGTACAGCTACTTATTTATTTATTTTTAAAATTATTATTATTATTTTTAATTAGGCTATACTGATTGCATATGGCTGGTTGTTGATTTACAGAAACCAGGAAGTGAAAGATTTGTTCACATAATGTGTACATCACATAATGTTGCATTTTTATTGCAAAGGAGCTCTTAACAGAAAATTTGACCACAAGATGAAAAGAAGATGGGAAAACACAAGCTATAGTCTTTCTTTTTCAGCTTTCTTATGTACTGCAATTGAAACCACTGCTTTATAATATGAACAAACTATCTCCTCTATGAAATACACTTACACATGGACACAATCAACCACTGGGCTGTAGTGGAAAGTTTTAGGGTTGTTACCGTGAGAGGGGCAGAGGGTACACAGAACACTACAGCAGCCTGGTTTGACAAACATGGAGAGCCCTGCACTTAACAGTGGTGTATTACACTGCAGGGGTTCTTTTACAAATTAACTGATTTCAGTAAATTATTAGTAGATTTACAGTAAAAATCAAAACTAGGACAGGACATTTATGCTCCAGTTGTGCTTGAAAAAAATAAGCCTTTACTTGTACTTTTAATGGTAGCTGTTAAATGTCTCAAAACACAACAATACTTTAGTCCAGTTGTACACACCAAAAATAGTAATAGCACCACATATCCTAAACTAAAGTGTGAAATCCTGACATTTGTTTAAATGGTGCTGAATAAAGATCCATTCATTAGAGCTACTAGGAAGCAGTAGCAGCAGCAGCCATTGTTGTTGCGTTCACAAAAAGGTGAAACTCATTTGCACAAGTGTGTGCAGTGGGAAGATGTCTGTCTTCATCATGAATAAATATTAATTTAGGAGTTGGATGAAAACCAATGGCTGGGACTTTGCTGCTCCCTGTAGCAAACGGCAGGATGTGACCAGGGCTCAAAGTCTTCAGGAATGCCTCCTCATCCTTGGTTAGAGTCCTGTCCCCATATGTGTCTCTCAGCTCTTTATCTAAAAGCAAAGGGAAACCAGTGTTGACTCGGAGACTGGAAAATACTGGTTTAAGAAAGACTGATTGAGTAATTGAGTGACTAATGGATTACTGTATAGGTATTTTGGTGAAAAAGTAATGTTATTCTTACAAGCAATCAGATAACAACTGTATTCTTGTTACATTGTACATAAACATTAGATAGACACAGCTTCATGAGTTGTAAAGAATAAAATTAATCTGTAAATTTCCTGGATTGCCTTATTGTATAATATACTGAATTACAAATACAAACTTACTTTCAACACATTGGAGAAACTCCCTAAATTTTACCACCATCAACTCCTCCCTAGCTCTTCTGTTGCTCCCCAGTACAGAGTAGCTTGGTTTGAGAATATCAGCTACAAAATCAGCTGCTAGACCTTTGTCCTCTCCTGGTATGTCAAGCAGCACACGCAAGCTGGGGTTCTCTCTCAGGAGTGATAAAACCTGGAGGGAAATTCAACACCAGAAATGAAAGGCCATAAAAATGAGTAGTTATGGTTAAACATGGCAATTTTTTAGTAATTTTACCACAGCACGGAGCAAATATGATACAGAACTGTGAGGTAAATCTTACTTAGAGAGAGAGAGAGAGAGAGAGAGAGAGAGAGAGACTTATATCAGAGGTTCATAATGTAAATAGACCAACATCTACACTGCTGTATTTCTATGAAGCCCAAACAATATCTTACACAACATTATACACATTATAAGGAAACAATTGTCTCGGGTCCCCTGCCTGGCCCTGATTTTCACTCTCTTGAGTGCTGCTCTCTGTCTCCTGACATCTGGCCTCACTGTCCCTCGGTGGTGAAGGCACTGTACTCTGCACTGCATAAAGAAAAGGGAAATATTTTTGTAATGATGTTAATCTTATTTTATCTAAGTGCAACTTAACCCTAATTCCATCTTTTAAGTGTGTTTCCTTTAAAAGACAGCCTTTAAGGATTTAGGGTGAAGCAAAACTGAATGAGATGAGCTAGGTTTGAGAGTTGCCTCTCCCTTTCAGTACAAATGACTGAATTGTGCTACTAAGCTCAGTCTACACCTCTTATAATGACTTGTAGGTTGATGAATCAAGACATCCAATCCAAATACAGTTTACAGGTTGCTTACAGTGATCCAATTGAGGCTGACAAAACAAAAACAAAAAAACAAACTGGTGCTTAAATTCTGTCAGGTTGGCATTTACTGTTAAGCTTTGGTCACACTACATGACTTTCAAAGTCTTAAGATCACTGTACTGTTCACACTACACGACTGTCTTGTACTCAGGAGTGTTGTGGTTTGCACACTTCATAACTGATGAGGGGGGGGTCACACATTACATGATAATTTTCACCACAAACGATCAGAAATTAGTCTGGTCTCCAAACACCATTTTGTCTTGAAGTAACATTAGGTTATTAATATTGCTCTTATTGGCTGAAAACATTCATGAAAATGTATAGCTGCCTGCAAGGATGACAAATTTACAAATACTGAAAAGTTTGTGTGTAGGCTGATGTAGAAACTATATTACTGTGCCCCCTCCATATACATAGATGCATGATAAGGCTGTGTTCAGTGAGCAACTGTGGATGACAGCAGAGGAGTGTCTGCTCTTTGGTTAAAGTTTGTTGATTGCTGTCGGCAAGTGGAAAATCAGGGCTACAACCCTAAAGTGTGAACTTAACTTTTGCAGTAAATACAGCAGTAATTACTGAGTTGTCAAGGACAAGGGTATACTTTATTAATCACACATACAATTCAGTACAGTGAAACTTGTCCTCTGCATTTAACCCATCCCCGAGGAGCAGTGGGCAACCATAGCACAGTGCCCGGGAACCAACTCCAGATTTGACAAGTGTTTTAACCTACTTCTTCTTTGACGCGGTGGACTTTCTTGCAGTCTGTCATTTTCATTCCCTTGACCGATGAGCTCACTTTCACTTGTGGAAGGTGACACTGAATGAACTAAATGACATGATGTTATGGACAAAAGAAGGGAAAATATATATCAGTAATTGGAAACAAAGTACTTAACATTTCTAATTACCCATATCTGAATTTTGGGATGAGCAGAATTAGAACAGATGCATTGTTTTTTATAAATAAATGATAAAGTCATTGCAGTGAGAAAATAACTGTTGACTGTGCCTATAACCTGTTGCGAAACAACATTTCAAATTCTTAGACCCACCTTTCCTTCTACGGCACACAGGACTTTCAAAGTCACTATCGGAGAGTTCCTCAGGTTCCTCCTGGAGAAAAAAACATGTTATGTGTGATATATAATACATCAAGTCAGTGGCAATGCAGAAGTATTAAACACTAAGTTAACCTGAAAAAAGGCTACTGTATGTCATTTATGTAAAGAGGCAGACAAAGCAACATACATATTTTTGCTTCTAATACATTGAATGTTGCCCATAACTGAAACTATGTACTGTCATATAAACTGTTTACCTGTACAGGTTTGTGTATGAATGCCATTATATAGAGACAAGTGGCTGAACTAATCGAGGCAACTTCTTTTCCACCCCACAGAAAACTGCTCGAGACGTTTGGTTTCATTAGTCTTTTGCATCCCTTTACTGTACTCAAATACTCAAACTGGAATGACTGGCCCATAGACAATGCAAACGTTCTTCTGAAAATGGCTGTCATTTCTTCTCTAAGTTGTGCTTCAGACCAGTCAGATGTAAAGGAGATCTTCCCAATAAGGCCATCTTGTGCCAAATTTGCTCTTGAGTCTCCCCTGGGAATGCGGAATGTTGATGCTGAAGAAAAAGGCAAGCACACAACATCTCTTGTATAGTGTTTGCAGGCTTTGTTTTTTCTCACAAAACGTGAGTGTGTAGCAGGCCTTTGAGGAACTGATGGAAGGGGAACCTGAAATCAATGAAAACATACAGACGCCTGTGCATTACAACAGAGCAATAAGTTTTTAGTTCATAGTGAATGCAAACTGTAGATGCAAACCAACTAACCGATAGCATCATCAATCCATCATGGGGTCTCTATACTATTGATCGATTACCAGGTGGTTCATGAACCTTTTTTTGTCAATAAGCAATTTAATAAATCAAAATACTGGTGTTGTATAAAATATGCCACCATGATTGGAACCAATGCGGAAACATTACACCACACAGATTAAAAAACAAACAAACAGCCAGCTAGGTTACATGAGTATGAAAGTATACGAGCGGTATGACGTCCCAGTGGAGGTCGTGGGAGTGGCTGGCCCAGGTGTGTTATTGTAGCTGGTGGGAGCCTGAAGAGACATTAGCAAAATATTAGCAACATTATCTTTCATGTGTTTTTAATGTTTATACGCCCAGCAGTCAAAAGCCACGGATGTGATTGGCAAAGGACAAAAAGCAGGAAAATGTAGAAACAAAGAGAGATAAATGTTATGCTTTTTTACAGTATGCACTCTGGTACCTTATTCACATTAGATTAAATGTCTTTATCATTGTGACTGCCTCTGTCCTCCATCAGCATAACTCTCTCTCTAGCCGAGCAGAGAACGGTTTTATCTTGTGAGTAAAGGCCAGCAGGTAAGCCTAGGTGAGATGTCTGACTGAGGACAGAGGCAGATTTACATTTGACCTCCGTTAGCTGTAACGCTAAATTATATAATTTATGCTTTGCTGCTCAGAAAATCTTCACGTAATCTTGAACTCACATTTACACACCTTGTTTTTCAGCTCATGAGTTCGTCCCACTGCGTCACTTACCGGTGTGAGTTTTACTGTTTATAGAAACATATGTGCTACACATAAAGTGCATTGGTGCTAGTAGCAAATCTCTACTGGCTACCGTTAGCTAGTTTAGTTCAGTTAGCCTTGACAAGAATCCAATGCTACGTGATTTGGAAAACATACTTACCGAGGTGGCCTGTGGTAGCCCTGTGGCGGTTGCTGTCGCTGTGAACGCCGATTCATTCATTGACATGTTTGCAGAGCGACCATGGCCGACGGTAGAGTGCACCGGGTGGAGGCGGGCGGGTGTAGAAGATCCTACAACCGCGAACATGACAGATCAGTCAAAGTGAGCCCCCTTGTGGCCGGCTATAGTGGCTAAAGGTCATAAGTCCCGCACCCTTCATAAAAGTGACACTAAAAACTCAAAGTACTCTTCAAATAAAGTTTCTCCAAACGTGTTTGTTATTTTAGGTAGTTATTATCACGATAACCCATGTCCAAGAGTCCATTTCCCCGGATAAGATGGGTTTTATTCGTTATTTGCCACTATAAACACACTGGCCTCCTCGAGCTTTTATTTTGGTACTTCCGGTTACCGGCATTTGAATTTGCATATTAGTTAAATATTTAGTTTCACCCGAAACATTTAGATTTAGATTAGAAGTTGACAAATATTGTTGTAAATGTGCAAAAAACACCAGTTTTTTTAAACATTGTTTGAAGATGTTGCTGTTATTTTCAGCGTGAGCCGCTTTACAAACGGCACCCCATAATTTTGTGGGGAAATGAAGCCCAAGAAAGGACAATTTTGACAGACGTGAAACAATAAAAGAGAAACGCATTTATCGTCAGTGTTCTGTCCGTGGCCTTCTGAGTTTAGTGATGATCTGTTTGGTCAGGGTACTAAAGTATCAAAACATTCCAAAAATGTATTGGAAAAACAAAACAAACAAAAAAAGATGTAGTCGTATATATCATTTTCTGAATTATGATGTAGTCTGCACTTAAAATCTGTCTGTAATGAGAAAGGGCCATGATTTACTTTGATAGATGGTGTTCTAGTTTCTTGGCAGCTATATTAATTAATTCAACACAGCAGTACAGGAAGAAGTTCTTTAGTGAGGAGTGAGGTGGCTCTTAAAAGAGCCTTTGTGGTTGGTGGCTGAGCAGACAGTTTAAGCTCGCTCTCCGCGGATGCGGCGGGCCAGCTGGATGTCTTTGGGCATGATGGTGACTCTCTTGGCGTGGATGGCGCACAGGTTGGTGTCCTCAAAGAGGCCGACCAGGTAAGCCTCGCTGGCCTCCTGCAGAGCCATGACAGCGGAGCTCTGGAAGCGCAGGTCGGTCTTGAAATCCTGAGCGATTTCTCTGACCAGGCGCTGGAAGGGCAGCTTGCGGATGAGCAGCTCGGTGGATTTCTGGTAGCGACGGATCTCTCTCAGAGCCACGGTACCGGGCCTGTAACGGTGAGGCTTCTTCACGCCGCCGGTGGCCGGGGCGCTCTTACGGGCAGCCTTGGTGGCCAGCTGCTTCCTGGGGGCTTTGCCTCCGGTGGACTTACGAGCGGTCTGCTTAGTTCTTGCCATCGTTCTTTCTTTCTCTGAACAGGAGAAAAGTGTAGTAAAGAGAGGAGACACGCTGCTCTTAAACTGTGAGACCGGCTGTGAAACGATGACGCTGCTTCAGACCTCCGGCTCGTGATTGGTTAGGGGCTCCTGCTGGAGCTCAGCGCCGCCTTGAGGAGCGACCCACCGCCCAAATCTCCGCTGCTTATTGGCGGAAAATCAGTTGAAAGAAGTCCGCCAAAATCCAAAGCGGCCCCCTCTGTAGAAACCTGTTTTCTGGTTGGTCTGACAGGACCCCCTCCTCTCGCTCCCCGACTCGCTCCGTGGAAATATAACGGAGGGTTGTGTCTGTAGCTGCCACATTTTCTGTGAGTCGTAACTCTAGAAAGTATCTTGAAAATGAGTGGACGAGGCAAAACCGGCGGCAAAGCCAGAGCTAAGGCAAAGACCCGCTCCTCCCGTGCCGGGCTTCAGTTCCCCGTCGGCCGTGTCCACAGGCTGCTGCGCAAAGGCAACTATGCCGAGCGTGTCGGTGCCGGTGCCCCCGTCTACCTGGCAGCCGTGCTGGAGTATCTGACCGCTGAGATCCTGGAGTTGGCTGGAAACGCTGCCCGCGACAACAAGAAGACTCGTATCATCCCCCGTCACCTGCAGCTGGCTGTCCGCAACGACGAGGAGCTCAACAAACTGCTGGGTGGAGTGACCATCGCTCAGGGCGGTGTGCTGCCCAACATCCAGGCTGTTCTTCTGCCCAAGAAGACCGAGAAGCCCGCCAAGTCCAAGTAAACCTGCTCACTGCTGGACGCAACACAAAGGCTCTTTTAAGAGCCACACACTTTTACCAAAGAGCCGTTTCTCATGTCAGTGATACACCACTTAACAAAACTGAAAGAATCACATTTAAAAGTGGATTCAGTTCATCAGCTAAACTTTATGAAAACAACAAACAAACTAAGGGATTGGAACTACTAAATTTCATATACTTGTGACATCCAATTTTACCCAAATGACTAAGGATGTTGGTCATTTCAGGTTAAGTGTAAACACAAATAAAGAGGTTCCTTGGGCCACTGAGAACAAGTACAAGTTTCTGTATTGCACTGATGAATGATGTATAAATGAACTCATAGTAAAATATTCTGTAAAAACGTATAGTACTTGCTCAAATGCATGCAGGTCCGATAGTGAAAATTCACATTTAATTAAATAGTGTGTAAATGCCAAAAGGGCTAGTAAACACAAACCATTCAAATATACAACAGGTGAACCATTTATTTAAAATTAAATGTATAACCCCAACAGACTTCTTGTCAATTCGGCATCAATATATGATGAGCTAATAATAGATAATAATAGAGCTCTGATGCGTTCTGCATTTTGTTTGGGGAGCCTCCAAACCTCACACATTCACCGTCGTGACCAGCTCTGCTCGGCGACTTTTCACACTCATTTCTCTTCTAAAATGTTTTCAGATCAATCAGAGCTCCATCAAAAGTCGTTTTCCAGCTGCTCCACATGTTTGTTCAGAGACTCAAAGTGAAAACAACCATCTGTTGATGATCAGTTTGTAATAAACTGAAGTTATTCTGGTAGCAGCAAACACACTGACAATGGCCGAGGCTTATGGTGCCAGACTTCATATCAGAGCTGCTCACCATGGCTGTGAACATTTCTTCTGCTGAGGACTAATATTTAATATAAATAAACTGTTAATAATTCTACTATTATGGGATACATAAATATACAGTTACTATGTTTTATCATTTAATATGGCTGAATATTAATAAAAGCTTCATCATGTATCACACAACAGTATACGCCTGATGATAAAATTGAGGATTTACACTTTGTTCAATAATCTCAGGGTAACTCAGCAGTTTATATTTTCAGAGATAAGATAAACAGTTTGATCCAAAATGACCTCCAGCAGCATTACTGATGGAACTGATTACGAAAATCATACAGACACAGACACAAAGAAATGTAAAATAATTTAGTTCAACACTTCAGTCAGTATCAATGGATCAGTGTGCAAAATTGAATGCACACTACTTCTGGCTTGGGTCATATAGTGTATTGCATTAGGGGCAAGTGGTGCAAAGTAATAATAAATTATATTAGCATTAAAAAGGGGACAAATGTTGAGGCACTGATATGTGAAGATATAGTTTACATTACACATAGTATGTAACAAAAGATAAGTCAGTTAAAAGGTTTCTACATTGAACTTTGGGTAACAGTTGAGTGCAAATAAAATACTCCCACTGTGACTCAAGCAATAGAGAGCCATATTAGAATATATTAAATCAAAACTAGAGCTTGTTTGTATTTTATTGACATAATGATGTGAAAAATTACATAGACCTATAGTTTATTACCTTCTGTGTCTGAGTATCAAGCTGAAAAGTGTGGTGGTGCCCAGAAACAGCACAGGATCTGCACAGAGTGTGCTGACTGCTTTAAAAGAAAATCCACCTGAACAGATTTGTGGTTTACACTCTGTACCATGATTCACTTAACTCATTGTCTCACAGCAGCATAACTCATGTATCACAGCTACATATGTACATATTTGTACAAATGACCCATTGATGCGCTGAGATGTTATGTGTGATGTGTTTCATAAAGGCAAAAAAACCCCCCACAAAACCTATTGTAAAAATCCAGTCTTGAATTAACAAACTGAACCAAGATTAGTCTGTTTCATAAAACTGGTTCGGACCTAATGTGTGCAGACTAATAAGTGTGGTTTATTTTACAACCTTGAAACACAGACCTAAACATTGGGTGTGGATCACATCAACTCACAGTGAAAGAAAATAGTCAATGGGTGTATGTGTATTGCTGTCGGGAGGTGTCTGTGTGTGTGTGTGTGTGTGTCTGAGGGGTGGTGAGGTAGACTGCAGGGGAGTGATGGCTCTGACAGCTCTGGGGAAAAAGCTGTCCCTCAGTCTATTGGTTCGAAGATGTAGCTGACTAAGGTCGTAAAAGAACTTGCATGTAAAAAAAAAAAAAAAAAAAACACTCAGGAGTTAGGGACAAGTTCAAAGAGGCTATAGGTTTAGATGAAAGAAGCTTAAGGACTAAACTCTGAAAAGACCAACACCAATTATCGGGAAATAACTGCTTCTGTCTGGGAGGCTCAGACTGGGCTCTTTCCAGTCGTACAGAGGCATTGTGCTGGTCTCCAATGTTCACTGACAACATGGGTACGTGTATGTGGTTCGATAGAGAGGGAAGTCAGCTCTTTAAGTAGTAAGTGTGTGGCCCTTAAAAGGACCTTTGTTTTTTTTTATAGTGAAGACAATAAGCTTAACCGCCGAAGCCGTACAGAGTGCGTCCCTGCCTCTTCAGAGCATACACCACATCCATGGCGGTCACGGTCTTTCTCTTGGCGTGCTCGGTGTAGGTGACGGCATCACGGATCACGTTCTCCAGGAAAACCTTCAACACACCGCGAGTCTCCTCGTAGATCAGACCGGAGATACGCTTCACTCCACCACGGCGAGCCAGACGGCGGATAGCGGGCTTGGTGATTCCCTGGATGTTATCACGGAGAACTTTACGGTGACGCTTTGCGCCTCCTTTACCGAGTCCTTTTCCTCCCTTGCCCCTGCCACTCATTTTTAATGTTCAGATGGTTACTGTACAATAATATCTGGATGCAGTATTCGCAGCTATTTACGGCTTGTCTGAGGACGTAATAGAAAACAGAGGCGGCCCTAGTGTTCTTCTTCTTTGGTCTTTCATGAAGCTTGATGGTTAACTCTTTGGCGCCTCCTACTGAACAACCGCATTAATCCATGGACAACATGTCTCCTGTAAGACTTATAAGTAAAAAGAAAAGCTCAAGTGAAAAGTCATTGGAGTTATTTACATTTTCACCTTATGGTTAATTACGAATGAGCTGTTTTCATTTTGTCATGTGTAAATCTGGCTCATCCAGCTTCAACCAAGCTGTCATGTGTCAGTTCAGAACCTCGGACAGCGACAGCCCCATAAGCCTCACAGGAGAAGAGGACAGGAAGCTCTACCTGGCCATGCTTTGATCCTATTATATTATCCTTAATATTACTTATTATTTACAACTATTTTATTGAATCACATGGCAAAACCATAATTTAACATAACAAAAATCAAAACCAGGCCGTGCACATGTAGTTTCAACCTTTACAGTTTCATGGGAAGGAGGTAAGAAACCATCCAAGGTTGTCTCTCTGCCACACAGAGAGCAGATAAATCACTATCTATCTTTGCAGAGCCATTTTGGCTCAGAGAAACTTGAGTGGAACATGGTCGAAAACTTCAGAGTCCCACTAAGGAGCTAAGGAGTGAGACACTGGTCTACACCCAGGAAACGTTTCATTTGATAAACACATAGCATATAGAGACATACTGCAATTAAGTCCTGCCCAAACGATCTTCAATGACTCTATTGTGTGAAGGTGTCTCCTAGTTCTGTCTGCCTCACACACATTAAAGCTGTCCATGGCTGCACCATATGCTCCCAAATTTAACTAGTTTTGGATTTGCCTGAGATACACTGGGAATGACTTCCCAGGACCTCCTGGTCCTAACTATCATGTCCTCATGTTGGATTGTTGTGAAAAACAGACTGCCAAAACTTTGAATTGTGCTGCCTTCAAGAGGCTCCTTTGAAAAGTTTTCCTGACGTACTACCTCTGAAGTACTCAAGATCCTAAATTGAAGGATAGAGTAGAAGCTGATGTTTTTCAAGCAGAATCAGAATCAGAAAAAGCCTTATTGCCAAGTACGTTTTTTACACATACAAGGAATTTGTTCTGGTGTTGTTGGTGCATGTCAAACATTCTCTAAATATAAGAAAGATAAGAAAATCAAGTATTAAAAATATAAACTATATATACATACACTACACGCAGTATGTTTTAAAAGTAAAAATAAGAAGAGCAGTACAGCTGAGTAAGTATAGTCAATGTGCAAATGTTCACAGTATGCATAGAGTTGTGAATGCAATGTTAATATGACATGTAGAGGCAGAGGTGGAGTGTGAAGAGTGTCAGGGGGGCTCCGGGCCTTGTTGATAAGGCTAGCAGCAGACGGGAAAAAACTGTTCTTGTGGCGTGAGGTTTTGGTCCTGATGGACCACAGCCTCCTGCCAGAGGGGAGTGTCTCAAAGAGTTTGTCTTTCACCTCAAAACATATTTACCAGTGCTATAAACCAAACACTGCTCTCAAACATAAACAAAGCGATCAAAATGATATACACTATCAAGCAGTCAGTAAACAATACACCAAAAAATATAATAAAAAAATGCTCAAAACATAGTTCTCAGGGAGAAGTAAATTTTGAATCAACAACAAATTTAATATTTTTCCATCATTGTCTTTTGATGAACGAAAACATGTTCTATCATAGTAGCTCAAAATTGATCAGAAATTACTACTCTACTTTGCTCTTTCCTCCTCCTTGTACCCATATTTTTACAGTACTGTACCCTGCATCTCACAAACTTGTCCTTTGTCTCTGTAATTCTTGTTCTTTGTTGATATGAATCTGCAACCAGTCAAAATCTATTGAGCAGTCATTACTGTAAACAAATAGAAAGCACAATGTTCAGGGCCATACAATGTGTTTATTGCAATTCTACAAAAAGTAGATGTGCAGTTACAAAAAATATTCATGCAGTACAATGCACACAGTGATGAACTTTACAAATGTCTAGCTGCATGTAGTGTAGTACAGTAAATTTGCAATTACAAAAATACAGTAGTATACTGTACCTGTTCTCTTCTCTGAATGTCCTTACTATGGTGGACACATCGGCTCAAATTGGGTTGCAATTTAAGTCCTGCTTCCCTCATTGTCAGTCCATGGACAAGAACATGGTCTATGATTGTTGCTTGAATTTCATTGGATATTTCCACTCTTTGTCTTTCTCCTCCTCTTCCTCTTCCTCCTCGTCCCCACCTCGCATACGCACTCGTCCTCTCACATAGTTTCTTCTATCCATTCTCAGACTTTCTCATTCCCACCTTCAACAACCTGTTTGCTCTCTGAACTGGCTTATATTGGTTGTGTCACATCATTTGAAACAAGTGCAATCAATTTTGAGTGGTTGTGTTTAATCAATGACATGTCTGCTCTATTTGTATTTAATTGTTGCCACTTGTGTTTACCAGTATGGATGACATGTGCATTAGAGTGCAGAATGTGTTTTGAGAATGAGAATGTGTTTAGAGTTTTGCTGAAAAGTGTAAGTGAGATCTGCAAATTGTGTTTTACCATGTGAAATGGTTTAAGGTATTGACAACAGACTGAACAATTAGCTAAATGAGTTCAGGCAACTGAGAACTTTGTTCAGCCAATGGGTTTGAGTTTTTTAGCAATTGAGAAAAACTGTAATATATGGCGACTTTAATAATCAATTTGAGTTCTGTATTGCACTGATGAATGTATAAATGATAAACTCATAGTAGAATATTCTATAAAAACTATATAGAATGTATGTATAGTAGTTGCTCACATATATTCAGGTCCGATAGTGAAAATTCACATTTAATTAAATATTGTGTAAATTATCAACTGAGGCCAAAGGGCTGGTAAACACAAACTATTCAAATATACAATAGGTGAACCATTTATGTAAAATTAAATGTATAACCTCAACAGACTTCTTGTCAATTCGGCATCAATAAATAATACATTTATTTAATTGAATAGATATAACTAACTAGTCCTAATAGTAGTAAGTAAAGTTCACATTACTTCTATTAGCAATAACAAACAGGAATAAGCTCTTTAAAGATGACGTGGTTGGCTCTTAAAAGAGCCGTTTTGTCAGGACGTTAGTTGTGACTGATGACAGCTCACTTCTTCTTGGGTGCTGCCTTCTTGGCTTTGGGCTTGGCAGCCTTCTTAGCGGGAGCTTTCTTGGCTGCAGGGGCCTTCTTGGCTGCCACTTTCTTGGGGCTCTTAGTAGCCTTCTTGGGGCTCTTTGTGGCCTTCTTGGGGCTCTTGGCTGCTTTCTTAGCCGCTGCTGCGGGCTTCTTGGCCTTCTTGGGGGATTTCTTAGCTGCCGGCTTCTTTGCTGCTGCTGTCTTGGGCTTCTTGGGTGTTGTGGCTTTCTTGGCTGCGGGCTTCTTGGCTTTAGGAGCGGCTTTCTTTGCCGGCTTCTTGACTTTGGGCTCAGCAACCTTCTTGTTCATCTTGAAGGAGCCGGATGCCCCGGTGCCCTTGGTCTGGACCAGGGTCCCCTTAGTCACCAGAGCCTTGATGGCGACCTTAACGCGGGTCTTGTTCTTCTCCACATCGTAACCTTCGGCAGCCAGACCCTTCTTAACGGCAGCCAGGGACACGCCGCTGCGCTCCTTGGATGCGGCCACAGTCTTGACGATGAGGTCTCTGACGCTGGGGCCAGCCTTCTTCGGTTTGGTCACCTTCTTCTTGGCTGCTTTAGCCGGAGCGGCGGCTGGAGCTGGAGCTACTTCTGCCATCTTGTCTTCCGTTCGTACTCAGGACAACACGAGAGTGTGACTGGACTGTTGGTGAGTTCAGAGCACTTAAACACGCCATGAGAACCGTGGAGACTCAACCCAGCCCGTGGCTCCTCTGTGCAGTCTGAACGCCGTGCCACTTGTGTTTTCTCCTCATCGATAAAACACTCTAAACTAAATGTGGGAGAAGAGCTGAAGGCTGACAGTGAAGGGAGCCGATAGCGGACTTGTGTCTCTTCATGTTCAGGTCATGTAGAGCTCTGATGCTCTCTGCATTTTGTTTGGGCAGCCACCAAACCTCACACATTCACCGTCGTGACCAGCTCTGCTCGGCGACTTTTCACACTCATTTCTCTCCTAAAATGTTTTCAAATCAATCAGAGCTCCATCAAAAGTCGTTTTCCAGCTGCTCCACATGTTTGTTCAGAGACTCAAAGTGAAAACAGCCATCTGTTGATGATCAGTTTGTAATAAACTGAAGTTATTCTGGCAGCAGCAAACACACTGAGGATGGCCGAGGTTTATGGTGCCAGACTTCATATCAGAGCTGCTCACCGTGGCTGTGAACATTTCTTCTGCTGAGGACTAATATTTAATATAAATAAACTGTTAATAATTCTACTATTACGGGATAAAAAAATATACAGTTACTATGTTTTATCATTTATTTTGGCTGAATATTAATAAAAGCTTCATCATGTGTCACACAACAGTATACGCCTGATGATAAAATTAAGGATTTACACTTTGTTCAAAAATCTCAGGGTAACTCAGCAGTTTATATTTTCAGAGATAAGATAAACAGTTTGATCCAAAATGACCTCCAGCAGCATTACTGATGGAACTGATTACGAAAATCATACAGACACAGACGCAAAGAAATTTAAAATAATTGAATACAACACTTCAGTCAGTATCAGTGGATCAGTGTGCAAAATTTAATGCACACTACTTCTGGCTTGGGTCATATAGTGTATTGCATTAGGGGCAAGTGGTGCAAAGTAATAATAAGTTATATTAGCATTAAAAAGGGGACAAATGTTGAGGCACTGATATGTGAAAGGGACGTCAACAAACTCTTCAGGAGACAGAATCCCCGGAAAGCTGCTGGACCGGATTCTGTCTCGCCATCCAGCTTGAAGCACTGCGCTGATCAGCTGTCTCCAGTGTTCACAGACATTTTCAACACCTCACTGGAGACATGTCACGTACCAGCCTGCTTCAAGACCTCAACCATCATTCCTGTTCCCAAGAAGCCAAGGACCACAGGCCTTAACGGCTTCAGACCCGTCGCCCTGACCTCTGTGGTTATGAAGTCCTTTGAGCGCCTTGTGCTTTCACACCCGAAAGACATCACCGACATTACCGTTACATTAACGCTCAGCTCAGACTTCCCTGTTTTGTTACTTGCACATTGAAAATACTCTGCATACTGTGAATACTTGCACATTGTACTTGCTCAGCTGCGCTGCTCTTCTTATTTTTTGTTTTTCACTTCTAAAACATACTGTGTATATATATTTATATTGTGAAATTTTAATTTGATCTATCTTCATATTTAAAGTTGTCTGATATGACCAACAACACCAAAACAAATTAGTATGTGTAAAAAAAACGTACTTCGCAATAAACTTTTTCTGCTGATCGATTCCGGTTTACATTACTTGAGATTAAAAAATACTTCTTCCTGAGAACTATAGTTTTGATCAAGTGTATTCTATTTTATGGGGTTTTTTTTATTGGCTGCTTGATAGTGTATATCATTTTGATCGCTTTGTTTATGATTTGAGAGCAGTGTTTGGTTTTGAGCACTGGTAAATATGTTTTGAGGCGAAAGTTTGATTTTGCAAGAGGAGTCAGAGGTTTTGTAAATACTGCTTGAAGATGAGGTTTTGTGTTTAATGTTTTAAAAACATGGAGCAAGGTTTCAGAAATTGTATTTTAGCACTTGAGAAAAACTAATTATAATTTATTATAATTATAATAATAATTTATATATGGACCCTGTCTGGCTCTCCTGCTCTTCTTTCTCCGCATTGAGAGGTCACCAATCCAGACAGGGTTCCTTAAGATGGCGTCGTGCATATTTTTAACAAATGCTATTTTTAATCTTAAATCCATATCTACTGCTCCTAAACCTCCATATTTTTCTTTTCTTTTTTTTTACTTTTAAATAGAATATTTCTCTTAGTGACTTCTCTAGTGGTTCCCCATATTAAATTTACACAAATTTAATTTAATTTAATTATTATTTTGTTGGAAGGTGGAAAAACACTGGGAAGGAAGAGAAGTTTGGACAGGGTGAAAGTTTTGACTATATTTACTCTCAATTTATAATTGGTATCTTTATTTTCCCATTTCTGAGCTTCATTTCTTATTTCAGCTACGTTTTTTTCCCCAGTTTGTTTCACTGCAATCTATGTTGTTAATAATTAGACCAAGAATTTTGATTTCTTTCTTGATCTGGATATTAATGGTTTCTCTGTCACTCTCACGTCCTATCCAGACTCCTTCAGTTTTATTGAGATTAAGTGTAGCTCTGGATGCTAGTTCATAAGTATTAGATATTTAGTTAAAATGTCCAGTTCAGTTTGAACTGTGATGTCGTCCGCGTGTGCGTTCAGACAGGGACAGGCAAAACGGGACAGGTTTTTCAATTCATTTCAGTGGGGGGTGTGCGTTTCTGCGCCGGCAGCCCGCAACGCAGGGGTTGCCGCAAAATGCGTCGCCGGCGACAGGTGTCGTGCTAAAAAGTGATTGTCTGCCAGAATCTGATTTCCGGCCGCGGGAGCGCGCACAGCAGCCCGTTGAGCGGTAGCGCAAAAACGTCTGCTTTTCTCTGGATTAAACGGTCATAATATGCAGATACACACAACTGTATTATAATGTAATTATAGCAAAGGTATGTGTCTTCGAAAGTTTAACGTTTGTTGTTACGTAATTATTACAACTGTGGCCAAAAGAAGTGTATTTTGTAGCGAAATCAGACATGGCAATTACGTGATAGACATGTCTCTATGTGCTTGGTATGTCTGATGACTTTGTTTAGCCCTGTCTTTGGAAATTAGACTATAATGACTATGATTTATTGGTGGGTTTTCAATAAAGATATGATAACTTTTGCAATGATCCTCGTGACTCTGCATTGTTTTTTATCTAATCTGGGCCCTACATAGCATTTGCTTCCCATGTTTGGATGTGTTTTGCAGTTTTCAATCAGTTTTCACCTGTCAAAAACTGATTGAAGGCATAGTATAGTTACTCAATGCCTAAATGTTACTCTGCCTAAATATGACTTGATCTCATTCTGGAGCTTCAGAATATAAAGATCTGAGCTCACAGGACAGCTTGGAATTCTTTTAAAGGATCATTACAACACAAAATGGGTCTTTTCACCTGCCAAAAATTCCTGCCATTAATTTGATACTGAAAGGGGTTTTCTTGCACAAAATGACTTCCTATTACTCAACAGAGCAATATTTAGCTAATTATAGATTAACCTGTACTCTATACCTTCTGTAAATGGTGTTAAGGGCCAGGGCACCGTATAAATAGCAGTTTTTCCCTTGCCAAAAAGTGATTCCTGCTCTTTAATTGATACTGAAATGGGTTTTCTTGCTGAAAATGACTTTGTTTCACTCACAAGAGTAATATTTACCAGATTATATCTTAACCAGTACTCAATACCTTCTGGAAATGGTGTAAAGGGCCAGTGCAATGCATAAAATGCAGTTTTTTACTTGCCAAAAAGTGATTCCAGCTCCTAATGTTGGACTGAAAGAGGTTTTCTTCCTCAAAATGACTTCATATAATAATTGCAAGGTTACAAATTAACCAGTAATGGATGAAATCATCTTAATTTTAGACAAGACTTTGTTTAATGTCTTACAGTTTTTCTCCATTGGTTTGGCTCATTTCTTGAAACAGAAATTACATTCTCAAAACAACATGGACAAACCTCCAAACCACTTGGCAATTGTTCACAACAGAATTGTATTTCTCATTGATTTCATCACATTGCAAATGTTTTAGTACATCTTTGCAAATGATTAAGTACAGTTAGCCTACATTTAGCACAATTTCCAAGTGAGTAGATCCTGTTGATCTAAACTGAAATCACCTTTCATTACTGTAACTGTATTTGGCCTTTAATCAATTTTTGGCAGGTGAAAATGCCCATTTTCTGATGTAATGGTCCAAGCTGTCCTGTGAGCTCAGATCTTTATATTATGAAGCTCCAGAATGAGATCAAGTCATATTTAGGCAGAAATCACCTTTCATTAACTGTATTTGGCCTTCAATCAATTTTTGGCAAGTGAAATGCCTATTTTGTGTTGTAATGGTCCTTTAAAAGAATTCCAAGCTGTCCTGCGAGCTCAGATCTTTATATTATGAAGCTCAAGAATGAGATCAAGTCATATTTAGGCAGAAATCACCTTTCATTAACTGTATTTGGCCTTCAATCAATTTTTGGCAGGTGAAAATGCCTATCCTCTGTTGTAATGGTCCTTTAAAAGAATTCCAAGCTGTCCTGCGAGCTCTGATCTTTATATTATGAAGCTCAAGAATGAGATCAAGTCATATTTAGGCAGAAATCACCTTTCATTAACTGTATTTGGCCTTCAATCAATTTTTGGCAGGTGAAAATGCCTATCCTCTGTTGTAATGGTCCTTTAAAAGAATTCCAAGCTGTCCTGCGAGCTCTGATCTTTATATTATGAAGCTCAAGAATGAGATCAAGTTATATTTAGGCAGAAATCACCTTTCATTAACTGTATTTGGCCTTCAATCAATTTTTGGCAGGTGAAAATGCCTATCCTCTGTTGTAATGGTCCTTTAAAAGAATTCCAAGCTGTCTTGTGAGCTCAGATCTTTATATTATGAAGCTCCAGAATGAGATCAAGTTATATTTAGGCAGAAATCACCTTTGAGTAACTGTATTTGGCCTTCAATCAATTTTTGGCAGGTGAAAATGCCTATTTTGTGTTGTAATGGTCCTTTAAAAGAATTCCAAGCTGTCTTGTGAGCTCAGATCTTTATATTATGAAGCTCCAGAATGAGATCAAGTTATATTTAGGCAGAAATCACCTTTCATTAACTGTATTTGGTATTCAATCAATTTTTGGCAGGTGAAAATGCCTATTTTGTGTTGTAATGGTCCTTTAAAAGAATTCCAAGCTGTCCTGTGAGCTCAGATCTTTATATTATGAAGCTCCAGAATGAGATGCAGTCATATTTAGGCAGAAATAACCATTGAGTAACTATACTATGCCTTCAATCAGTTTTTGACAAGTGAAAACTGATTGAAAACTGCAAAACACATCCAAACATGGGAAGCAAATGCTATGTAGGGCCCAGATCAGATAAAAAACCATGCAGAGTCACGAGGATCATTGCAAAAGTTATCATATCTTTATTGAAAACCCACCAATAAATCATATTCATTATAGTCTAATTTCCAAAGACAGGGCTAAACAAAGTCATCAGACATACCAAGCACATAGAGACATGTCTATCACGTAATTGCCATGTCTGATTTCGCTACAAAATACACTTCTTTTGGCCACAGTTGTAATAATTACGTAACAACAAACGTTAAACTTTCGAAGACACATACCTTTGCTATAATTACATTATAATACAGTTGTGTGTATCTGCATATTATGACCGTTTAATCCAGAGAAAAGCAGACGTTTTTGCGCTACCGCTCAACGGGCTGCTGTGCGCGCTCCCGCGGCCGGAAATCAGATTCTGGCAGACAATCACTTTTTGGCACGACACCGGCAAGAGAAGTTGAACCAGATTTAACTTTTAGGAAAACGGAGCCCCACCTCACGCTCCGGCCGCCAATCAGACACTCAGATCGGTCAAACCTCCACAGACAGCCTGAAATGTCTCCGAAGCAGAGACTATCCAGGTGGATTCACGGAATAAACTCTGATAGCCTACCTGTGTGTGTTCTCACTTTGTTTATTTCATGTACCAGCTTCTAAATCTGAGTCCGACTCGCAATTTACGCCGCAAAATATAATGACACGAAGAAGTTTAATTTGATTTGTGTCCGATGATTAGAGAGAGAGGGAGAGAGAGACAGAGTAACAATAACAGAGAGCGAGCGCCGGCCTCGATAAAGCTGTTATTAATCAGAGAAATAAAAAGTTATTTCCTGATTGTTTCACAGCGGTTACATTCAGCAGGTATAGACACGCGACACGCCCACAGCATATTAATTTAGTCCTCAGCAGAAGAAATGTTCACAGACACGGTGAGCAGCTCTGATATGAAGTCTGTCATCATAATCCTCGGCCATCCTCAGTGTGTTTGCTGCTGCCAGAATAACTTCAGTTTATTACAAACTGATCATCAACAGATGGCTGTTTTCACTTTGAGTCTCTGAACAAACATGTGGAGCAGCTGGAAAACGACTTTTGATGGAGCTCTGATTGATTTGAAAACATTTTAGGAGAGAAATGAGTGTGAAAAGTCGCCGAGCAGAGCTGGTCACGACGGTGAATGTGTGAGGTTTGGAGGCTCCCCAAACAAAATGCAGAGAGCATCAGAGCTCTACATGACCTGAACATGAAGAGACACAAGTCCGCTATCGGCTCCCTTCACTGTCAGCCTTCAGCTCTTCTCCCACATTTAGTTTAGAGTGTTTTATCGATGAGGAGAAAACACAAGTGGCACGGCGTTCAGACTGCACAGAGGAGCCACGGGCTGGGTTGAGTCTCCACGGTTCTCATGGTGTGTTTAAGTGCAGCCTCGCTGCTCTGAACTCTCCAACAGTCCAGTCACACTCTCGTGTTGTCCTGAGTACGAACGGAAGACAAAATGGCAGAAGTAGCTCCAGCTCCAGCCGCCGCTCCGGCCAAAGCAGCCAAGAAGAAGGTGACCAAACCGAAGAAGGCTGGCCCCAGCGTCAGAGACCTCATCGTCAAGTCTGTGGCTGCATCCAAGGAGCGCAGCGGCGTGTCCCTGTCCGCCGTCAAGAAGGCTCTGGCTGCTGAAGGTTACGATGTGGAGAAGAACAAGACCCGCGTTAAGGTCGCCATCAAGGCTCTGGTGACTAAGGGGACCCTGGTCCAGACCAAGGGCACCGGGGCATCCGGCTCATTCAAGATGAACAAGAAGGTTGCTGAGCCCAAAGTCAAGAAGCCGGCAAAGAAAGCCGCTCCTAAAGCCAAGAAGCCCGCAGCCAAGAAAGCCACAACACCCAAGAAGCCCAAGGCAGCAGCAGCAAAGAAGCCAGCAGCTAAGAAATCCCCCAAGAAGGCTAAGAAGCCCGCAGCAGCGGCTAAGAAAGCAGCCAAGAGCCCCAAGAAGGCCACAAAGAGCCCCAAGAAGGCTACTAAGAGCCCCAAGAAAGTGGCAGCCAAGAAGGCTCCTGCAGCCAAGAAAGCTCCCGCTAAGAAGGCTGTCAAGCCCAAAGCCAAGAAGGCAGCACCCAAGAAGAAGTGAGCTGTCATCAGTCACAACTAACGTACTGACAAAACGGCTCTTTTAAGAGCCAACCACGTCATCTTTAAAGAGCTTATTCCTGTTTGTTATTGCTAATAGAAGTAATGTGAACTTTACTTACTACTATTAGGACTAGTTAGTTATATCTATTCAATTAAATAAATGTATTATATATTGATGCCGAATTGACAAGAAGTCTGTTGAGGTTATACATTTAATTTTAAATAAATGGTTCACCTATTGTATATTTGAATAGTTTGTGTTTACCAGCCCTTTGGCCTCAGTTGATAATTTACACAATATTTAATTAAATGTGAATTTTCACTATTGGACCTGAATATATTTGAGCAAGTACTATACATACATTCTATCTAGTTTTTATAGAATATTTTACTATGAGTTTATCATTTAGCTTCTTTTGTTTCTAGTGTTATGTGTTTGACAGGAAAGCTCTCTATGTTCATCTCAGCGGCACAAAGTTTGTTACAAGCTTAGATAAATAACTGTTGATGTAAAGGTGTGTGTGTGTGTGTGTACATATACGAACTTACTAAAAAGCTTATTCCTTATTATTATTGTAGTATTCCTATTACCAGCACACTTTAGGATATTACTACTTTTATTCTAATAGTCAAACTAAAGAAATAGAGGTTATAGGCTGCGAAGTAATACTTATTTATTACAATGTTTTCAAATGAATCAGTTACAGATAGATACTGCTGGATCTTCAGTGAAATTCATTCATCCAGTAGCAGCACGAGACAGAAAACAGGCTACATTAAAATTAGACCTGTATGGTAAATCTGAATTTTTATGAATATAAAACTATTAAAGTAAAATAAATAAATAAAACTGCAAACACAGGTAAAAAAAACAAAACAAAAAACTACATACAATTAAATTAGACTGTAGAAAATGAATGAAAGTTACAGTATCGTCGAGGAGGAAAACAAAAAGGAGAGCTCAACTACACATGCTCATCAATGTCAATATAAAAGATTTGATAGTCAACTGATCGTAATTATAATTGGTTGGAAATAATTACACTAGAATTGAATTAGTTAATAAACATGTTCATTATGATGAACATACAAGCATAATTTGTGGTGTTTATACAGTATATAGACTCAATTTCACCCCATGAAAACAATGTGCACCCTGTATTCTCTTGCAGTGTTTAATATGAACACATTATCTCAAATATCCTGCCAAAAGTAGATGATATTTTAGTTGAATTTACTGATAGTCACCATGTTCTTGTGCATTATTATTGTATTTGCAATGGATCTACACAAAGGCATAAAAAGCCACTGTACTGGTTTACATGAAACTAAAGTAAATTTAAATATGATCTTTGTTACATGTCTGATTTTGGAATACTTTCTAGTGTAGAAATGTGCATTTCATGGAGGTTGCAAACAGATGTTGGCTTTAAAAAAATAACTGTTAGCTATACATTGAAAAGGCAGCTTCTAGGCTTAATGTAAATATGTTGTTTAAATGAATGATTCCTGAATAGCTCTTGAATATCAAGTTATTTTCTGAGGGCCACATTTAGGATTATTTTTTGATTATCATAATCAATATGGAACATAGTAGTTGTGTAATTAGATTAATGCTGTTGGCTATATTTCTGCTTAATTTATCATAAACACATCTATCAGTCATTCCCCAATCTGTAAATGCAGAGGTTTGTTTATTTAATCATTGGTTATGTGTTAAGATTTAAGGTGAAATTTTCTACTTCTGTTCAAGTTAATGGCGCGTCACAGACATGAGAAACGGCTCTTTGATAAATGTTTGGTGGCTCTTAAAAGAGCCTTTGTTTTGTTTCCAGCAGTGAGCAGGTTTACTTTGACTTGGCGGGCTTCTCGGTCTTCTTGGGCAGAAGAACAGCCTGGATGTTGGGCAGCACACCGCCCTGAGCGATGGTCACTCCGCCCAGCAATTTGTTGAGCTCCTCGTCGTTGCGGACAGCCAGCTGCAGGTGACGGGGGATGATACGAGTCTTCTTGTTGTCGCGGGCAGCGTTTCCAGCCAACTCCAGGATCTCAGCGGTCAGGTACTCCAGCACGGCCGCCAGGTAGACGGGGGCACCGGCACCAACACGCTCGGCATAGTTGCCTTTGCGCAGCAGCCTGTGGACACGGCCCACGGGGAACTGAAGCCCGGCACGGGAGGAGCGGGTCTTTGCCTTAGCTCTGGCTTTGCCGCCGGTTTTGCCTCGTCCACTCATTTTTAAGATACTTTCTAGAGACACGACTCAGAAAAATGTGGCGACTACAGACACAACCCTCCGTTATATTTCCACGGAGCGCGTCGGGGAGCGAGAGGGGGGGGTCCTGTCAGACCAACCAGAAAACAGGTTTCTACAGAGGGGGCCGCTTTGGATTTTGGCGGACTTCTTTCAACTGATTTTCCGCCAATAAGCAGCGGAGATTTGGGCGGTGGGTCGCTCCTCAAGGCGGCGCTGAGCTCCAGCAGGAGCCCCTAACCAATCAGGAGCCGGAGGTCTGAAGCAGCGTCACCGTTTCACAGGCGGTCTCACAGTTTAAGAGCAGCGTGTCTCCTCTCTTTACTACACTTTTCTCCTGTTCAGAGAAAGAAGGAACGATGGCAAGAACCAAGCAGACCGCTCGTAAATCCACCGGAGGCAAAGCCCCCAGGAAGCAGCTGGCCACCAAGGCTGCCCGTAAGAGCGCCCCAGCCACCGGCGGCGTGAAGAAGCCTCACCGTTACAGGCCCGGTACCGTGGCTCTGAGAGAGATCCGTCGCTACCAGAAATCCACCGAGCTGCTCATCCGCAAGCTGCCCTTCCAGCGCCTGGTCAGAGAAATCGCTCAGGATTTCAAGACCGACCTGCGCTTCCAGAGCTCCGCTGTCATGGCTCTGCAGGAGGCCAGCGAGGCTTACCTGGTCGGCCTCTTTGAGGACACCAACTTGTGCGCCATCCACGCCAAGAGAGTCACCATTATGCCCAAAGACATCCAGCTGGCCCGCCGCATCCGCGGAGAGCGCGCTTAAACTGTCTGCTCAGCCACCAACCACAAAGGCTCTTTTAAGAGCCACCTCACTCCTCACTAAAGAACTTACTCCTCTGCTGCTGTGTTGAATTAATAGTATTGAATAATATTTAAAAATAAAATATAAATATTTAATATATTCACATTCTACCGACTGTCCTTACAATTTAAGATCGGGAAAGGGGTTTGGGTTACGGGTTGGTACATCACAATGGTAAGTGATTTTGTAAATCATTAGACTTCAACCCTGTTATGGACACTAATGGATGTGTCTGAATATTATACATTTCTAATTAAATCAACTAATTCCTAGATAATTTCAGAATTTTCTCATGATTGTTCCAAAGATTTTATATAGAGTTCAACAAACTTTAATTCATGTACCTAAAACAATGTGATGTTTGAGATTAGGCTATTTTTTTCATTTCATTTATTTTTATTTATTTATTTTTTTTGTATTTGTAACCAATATAAGGAGAACGATAGATAAAAATTGCATTTGAAATCAGTTTTAGTAACAAAACTTAAGCAACCACAGCATACAATAAATATTGCTGACAACCCAACTAGTGAAAATGTTAAATGCTGATACCAGTAATTCAGTTCTTACTAGTGGCAATGCTCATTGTAGATATCTACAATTGTTCTTACATTCAAAATTCAATTCAAAAAGATACAAAATCTTGAATTTCCTTCGGGCTCAATAAAGTACCTATCTGTCTATCTCTATCTATCTAAAATATCAATTAATTTTTCAATATCTAAAATTCAATTCTGACTTCTCCAAATTAATTATTGAATTGTAATTAAGTATTTGTAATCAGGTAATTTCTAGAAATGCATTTTAGATATCTGAAATATAATTAACTAGTGAAAATTAAATTTGTAACAGGAATTACTGTAACCTAATATACAATGACATGTTTGTGTTCCCATATCTCCTGAGAGTGTGTTGCTGCTGAGAGACAGGTCCTGAAGAAAAATCCCATTATAGGATTATAATGTTGAGAAGATCTGTAGCTTCTGAAAAATAAGTAACATCTACCAGATGGATATAACAAATTACACTCACGTTACTGTAATTTATTTACTCTTACTTATGCCTGGGCAAGCTGTGGCTCAGATTGCCTATTAATCAGAAGATTGGTGTTTCCTTTTTAAGAAACTTTATTGAAGATATAATTTAAAGAGGAAACAGAACAATATAGAAATAAGGACGTATTGATACACTCAAACGAAACAGTACATTAAAAGAACGAAATACACATATGTACTAAACATGTACATATATCACATGAGTAAATACACTCACATACACATATATGAACAAGTACAATATAATCAAAATGTCAGAAAGTGCCATGAAAGGCTCCTATTTCCATCAAGAGATCGGCGTCGCCTGAGTTCAGTTATGATTTGTTTAACAACAGTGTCACTGTCAATTATTGTTTGATTTGTAATCATAGCACATCTAGTTTTCCATAGTTTGTTATTAACAATGCTAATGATTACCTGAAGTAATTCTTTTTTATTAGAAGGCATGTTTTCGTGAAAAAATATTGTACATTATTGAATTATAATTTATTGTGAAGCAGAGACCAATTGTTCTTAAAGAGGACCAGGCATTTTTTGCTCTACAGCAGTCTATCAAAAGGTGTTCCTGAGTTTCATCTTCATTACAATAAATCATTGGACACATTTTAGTTGTAACAAAACAGCTCCATGAAACAATAGCACGGACTGGCAATCTATTAATAGTAATGAGCCATTTCACATCACAAACCTTTTCTGAAATGTTTTTATTTTTTTCAGATTTTGATTATTTCATTATTTAAACTACTAGGTATATTTTTGTAATTAACAAAACCTCCATATTTAAAATCATTTATTCTATTAAAAATCATTTTGCATGTTAAGCCAGACCAATCCATATTTAGAAGTTCAAACTGATTCATGAAATCACCATATATTAATTTATAATATGGACCCATCGCCGGCTCCTTCAGTCTGCATGTCAAAGTATTTGTGGGCAAGATGCTGATCCCCAATTTGCCCCTGAAGGCTGTGCCTTCAGTGTACAAATGGGTGAATGAATTGTGTAGCAGTACTTCTACTTGAGTACAGATTTCCAGTACGCAATACACTAAGAAACCTTTGAGGCTATACAAGTGGAAGCAATGATAAGGACCTCAATGTGTAACTTCAAAAAGTTGCTAGCCACCCGGTTCTTAATGGCAGTCATACAATTTTGCAAAACAGTAATTTTGTCAGACTCATCAGGCTTAAAAGACAAGATACCTTCAGGTTTGCTGATAATATGACCTAGTTGAAGCACAGATAAGGCAAATATTAAAGGACCCACAACAAAACCTTGAAGCAAACAGTAAAAGCAACATTTTAAGGCATGTAGTGATCAAGTGCGACAGAAAAACATCATAATCAAGACCGGCATGGACCAATAATCCCAAGTACATTTCTGAACATAAATGTGGGTAAAATACTGCATCTATAGGGCATGTTGGTATGTTGGAGTGGTTGATTGGTGACGAAAACTGCCACCATACGTTTCCGGCAACGTCTCTAGAATCAGCCAATAGCAAAATTCAAATGCAGTAGTGAAGTTTTCAACAAGTAGAGGGAGGACGATATATAGCAAAATATGTGTAATTGAAATACTTTGCACAAACCTCAATGTTAATTCTGGTGTTTGTACCTCCCGGGAATTATTTGGTCAAACACCCTGGAGCTGACACAAGACAGGACAGGTAAGAGAATATGCGAATAACCTAAACAATGTTAGCAAAAATAATTACCTAGTGCACAGTTTTATGTCACGATATTATAGCTCAAAGATGTCACACAAATTCAACAGAAATTATATTAAATTGTTAAATTATGACAAACAATATCGTCTGATCCTAATCCAATGTCATTACCTGTCAGAAGACAAAATAATCATGGTTTAAAACATTCAGTAAGTACAGTTTAAAACATTCAAAACTTAAAAAAAATATATTAATTCAATGTTCGAAAAAGGGACATTTGAAATATATGTCTGTGCACACACCTGCCAATGAAGAGACAGTGGACGTAAGGGGCAGATAGAAAGCAGAATGATGAGATACAGGTTTGTGTTACTCAAACAACACTAACATAATTTTATTGGCAGCATGTCACGTGTTTTGTTGAAGTTCATTATTTCAGAGTTTGTCCATGATGAGAAACAAAAGTTTGTAGTTGTCCAGCAGCCAACCTCCATATCACCATCTGTTGTGAGATGTCTGGGTTACTGCTTCACTAGAACTATCAAGTTTTCCAGCATAAAGCTGCCTGTTTCTGGTAACATGGGGGTTTCCAATTTATGAGACACATAATCAGAACCATAAATGTACTGAGATCAGATAAAACACTCAGGTGATAGTACCTGCAGAAAAAAATCATTGCAAATAAAAGTGATATTCAACAAAGTGAAATGTAGAAGCTTTAGAAAAACTTGAAATGATTTCCAAATACAGTATTAAAAGTAAGGCTAAAGCTCAAAATAAGAGTGGATAGCATCGGCTATAGTGTCTTTAATATAAGAATGAGTACTTTATTTATTTAAACATCCATTATCTGTAACCTCTTATCCTCATCAGGGTCACATGGGGCTGGGGTACAAGTCGCCAGTTCATCACAGGGCACATAGATAGAGATGTCAAACTCAGATCCTTTTACGGACTCAAGTCTTTCTGAGTCACTCACTAAACAGATCCGGATCGTACGAGTCATTTGAGGCAGTATGTCCATAAGCATATAAATTCTACCAGTGAAACACTAGCCCCACTGTCTTGGACTACAAACAGGCTAAATAAATTGAATTGACACAAAAAAAAAACAAAAAAAACATCTGCAATGCTTGTAAGTTACTAGGTTAACCTGCATGTCAGTATTTCTCACCCCACTCCCCCTCACCGGACAGCAGCCCATACTCAACTGACTTCAGAGCTAGTACTGTCAGGTGATCCACTGAAGTACAACAGTATTATATTCTCACAACTCACAGTCAGCATCACTCCTTCATCTGTATAGTAAATGCCACATAACAGAAATGTGGTGAATATACAGTAAGCCCATAATTATACACATAATGATGCAATTAAAATGCTCCTCTCAAATTGTTTTGGCTATATTAGCCTAGCTAGCTTCTTAATTGCTATTCATTCACCACTACACAGAAATCTGAGGTTAAAACCAGGAACCTAACCACTAACCACTGCACCATCGTGCACCTATTATTTATCTCTCAACAGAGGAGGAGGCCTCAGAGAATACTGATCACCCTGTCCTTTAATCCCCTTCCAGGAGACTGAACAACAATTCACACTTTTTGTGACGACAGTCCTCCACACCAGCGTTCAGGTGACTTTAACAACTCAGATGGCAGTCGTCACAACAACAAGAAGCACTCACAAACCAACTGGAAACAATGGCCTGGTTAACGATCCCACCAAGGCTTCCAAGAGGCTTGTTCTGTTCTGATTGACCAGTGGGGATACTGGTCAATCAGAACAGAACAAGCCTCTTGGATGAGAGGTGAATTAAGTGAAATAAAAGAAGAAGTCACCAAACATGTTCACATGTATAAAAGCAAGGGATGTGGAGGTTTAGGATCTATTTATTGAAATATTAGACTGAAAGTAGCTTTTACTAGAAATAAATAAAATGACTAAATGTAAATTCTTATACAGCCATCTCCAGGACTCTTTCTGGTTCAGAGATATCTAAATGTGGAGAAAGAGGAGTGGGGGGAGCCAGACAGGGCCCCCTTTTTTTTTTTTTTTTTTTTTTTTTTTTTTTTTTTAAATAAATTGATATACAGTACATACAATGTTCAATGATTTGTTTGTAGTGAATATGAAACCAACAACATCTGCTACAGAGTCCAAAGTGTTTTGCCTTCAGTACAGTAACTCAGTGTAGTTTAGAAAAAAACGTATCTTGAAGAATAATAATTTCATCTAATCCTTAGTATTGTATGTTTTAAATCCAGATGTACTATGGTCATTAACCAAACTGTAATTGACAATGACACTAAACAAATTGGCACTGAACTCAGAAGGCAGCAAACATGAGACTTTTTGGACTTCTAAAATCAAATCAATTATGATCTTTATTTTTGTAGCAGTATGTATGGTGATTGAGTGTATAATCCATATATTTACTGTCATGATATATATGCTTTTTGTTTGAATTGAATATAGATAGATAAGTAGATAGAGTATTACAAACAAAAAAAGGCATGGGGTTGATGCAGTATAAATGGAATTAATGTTACCACTGTGAAAAAAAACAGGAAATAACTTTTATTATTATATCTCTTATTAACCAGTGTCTCTCTCTCAACCCATCAGACACAAATGTGCTGCAGCCCCACAATATCAGTTTTGGCTTCATAGTTGTAGTAACCTGATATTAATTCTGTATTGATTTTGTTATTTAAACTTTCTTTTCAAAAGGACATTTTAAATACAAAGGAAATAAAGACTTTACACTATCCGTAGACTTTTTTTTTTTTTTCCTTGATTCATCAGTAACACTCAAATGACTTCTGTTTTCATGGCATGCATGTCAGTTGACATTAGGAGTCATTGCTAACATATTGAAAAAATAAAATAATAATTAACATTTCAGGTATAACAAGATGTTATAATTTGATCCTATGAGTTTTCCACAAACATCCAACTAAAAGGTCAGGTATTCAGTAAAATATCAGCTGTTTACCAGTAACATGAATAATAAACACTTATAATTTATAATTTCTGTCTGCCGCCAAGGTCTATTTTATGTCATGTTATTTCTCTCCTAGAATTTTTTTGAAAATCCAGTATTGTTTAATAGCATGTAACCATTTTCTTGCTTTGACTATAACCCCAAATTAAGTAACATAATGTGCTTCACTTATCAAGTATACTAGGAATAAGCTCTTTAAGGGTGATGTGGTTGGCTCTTAAAAGAGCCGTTTTGTCAGGACGTTAGTTGTGACTGATGACAGCTCACTTCTTCTTGGGTGCTGCCTTCTTGGCTTTGGGCTTGGCAACCTTCTTAGCGGGAGCTTTCTTGGCTGCAGGGGCCTTCTTGGCTGCCACTTTCTTGGGGCTCTTGGTGGCCTTCTTGGGGCTCTTTGCTGCTTTCTTGGCCGCTGCTGCGGGCTTCTTGGCCTTCTTGGGGGATTTCTTAGCTGCCGGCTTCTTTGCTGCTGCTGTCTTGGGCTTCTTGGGTGTTGTTGCTTTCTTGGCTGCGGGCTTCTTGACTTTAGGGGCGGCTTTCTTTGCCGGCTTCTTAGCTTTGGGCTCAGCAACCTTCTTGTTCATCTTGAAGGAGCCGGATGCCCCGGTGCCCTTGGTCTGGACCAGAGTCCCCTTAGTCACCAGAGCCTTGATGGCGATCTTAACGCGGGCCTTGTTCTTCTCCACATCGTAACCTCCGGCAGCCAGATCCTTCTTGACTGCAGCCAGGGACACGCCGCTGCGCTCCTTGGATGCAGCCACAGTCTTGACGATGAGGTCTCTGACGCTGGGGCCAGCCTTCTTCGGTTTGGTCACCTTCTTTTTCGCTGCTTTAGCCGGAGCGGCGGCTGGAGCTGGAGCTACTTCTGCCATCTTGTCTTCCGTTCGTACTCAGGACAACACGAGAGTGTGACTGGACTGTTGGAGAGTTCAGAGCAGCGAGGCTGCACTTAAACACACCATGAGAACCGTGGAGACTCAACCCAGCCCGTGGCTCCTCTGTGCAGTCTGAACGCCGTGCCACTTGTGTTTTCTCCTCATCGATAAAACACTCTAAACTAAATGTGGGAGAAGAGCTAAAGGCTGATAGTGAAAGGAGCCGATAGCGGACTTGTGTCTCTTCATGTTCAGGTCATGTAGAGCTCTGATGCTCTCTGCATTTTGTTTGGGGAGCCTCCAAACCTCACACATTCACCGTCGTGACCAGCTCTGCTCGGCGACTTTTCACACTCATTTCTCTCCTAAAATGTTTTCAAATCAATCAGAGCTCCATCAAAAGTCGTTTTCCAGCTGCTCCACATGTTTGTTCAGAGACTCAAAGTGAAAACAGCCATCTGTTGATGATCAGTTTGTAATAAACTGAAGTTATTCTGGTAGCAGCAAACACACTGAGGATGGCCGAGGTTTAAGGTGTTAGACTTCATATCAGAGCTGCTCACCGTGGCTGTGAACATTTCTTCTGCTGAGGACTAATTTATTTTAAAATTTAATTAAAAAATAGACAGTTAATAGATCAACTATTAACGATCAAACATAGTGACAAGTAAATTTGAGTGTTTCATTGTTTTGCTGCTAAATATATATTTCTTTTTAAAAAAACTATTACATGACAAACCAAATCTCAGTAACTCAGCATTTCGGATTCTTCAGAGCTAAGACATACATACATAGATATACATTTTATTTATTTATTTATTTTTCTTTGTTATTCATATTATTTATATATAGTGGTGGCAATAATTAGAAGAATGTGTATCGCCATTGTCCTCCTGGAAAATAAATCCAGGCCTAATAAGATAACTCCCAGATGCCATTCTGTGCCTCGCCAGAATATTGTGGTATACTTTCTTATCCATAGTGCCATCAATTTTCACTAAGTCAACTGTCATTTTTATATTTCTCCCCCTCCCTTCGTCCAACATACACTCTTCATTTGTTGCCAAACTGTTTAAACTTCAAACAACACTTTATGCCAATCTTCCTTTGTACATTTCTTATGTTCTTTTGAAAATGTCAGGTGTTTCACTCTCACTCACTATTTTTCTCCTTCAGTAATGGTTTCTTTGCCGCTATTCTGCCAACAAGTCTGTCTTCACCCAGTTTCCGACACACAGTTCTTGAAGACACTGTTGCACCATTAGTCATTGTTGTGTTGATCTCGTCAGGCAGTTCTCGTGTGGTCTTTGTTCGGTCCTTAAGACTGAGAATTTTAAGATGCTTCACTTTTCTGTCTAAAAGTTTATTTTTTCTACCTCTCCCCCTTTTGGTTCTGGTGTGAATTGGTGGCATCACGGCAGTCTAAACTGTACTTTACAGTGCTTGGACTGCATCTCAAGACACAGGCCTAGCTTGTTTTTTGTTTGTTTGTTTTTTTAAGGAAAATGACCTAAATCTCCTTATGATGGCTCTATTCTATGGTTTATAGAGCATAATGATGACATTGTAGATATTTCATTTGTTTTATGTGTATTTTAATGACCAATTCAACAACTGAAACCTCTTATCTTTCTTTCTAAACCTCGTGTTCTAATAATTTTGGCCACCACTGCATAAATTCATATATTATATTTTTGTCAAGTTATTCTGGTAGCAGCAAACACACTGAGGATGGTCGAGGCTTATTTCTTATTTCTTATGCTGAGGACTAAATTTTGAACAAACTCAGATTTCAGTTCAACACTTTAGTCAGTATCAATGGATCAATTAGCAAAATTAAATGCACACTGCTCCTGCCCAAGTAGTGTTTGTAGTGCATTTAGACAGAATTGTAAAATGATATAATAAATGATATTAAGCTTAAAAACAGAGACACTGATGAGAAAATGTATATCTCACCTCTGGCATGATTTCCTTTTGTTAACAAAAGTTCAATCATTTCAAAAGATATGAACTAAAAATACATTTGAAGAAGCGCCACCTGAATTTATGTTTATGGTGATAATGTTCAAAATCCTCATCTGTTACTTGTTCTCCAACAAAATTTAAACACTCCCAATTTTTAGAAACCAGAGAGACTGCCAACATAAGCCATCCCATCCCAACAGTTGTAGTTTTTTTAATATCTTTCTAACATCCTTGCCTTCATCAACCCACAATATTAAACATTTTAAAGTATACTTTCATTAGTAAAATTGTACCAGTTGACCTGTAGATGCACCTTAGATTTGTTCTCATTCAGGCAATTTATCATTGTTGTTGAATTTGTTTAACTTCAGTATTAATGTTCATCTGTCACTCTCTGCACCATTAAAGTTTATTAAATTGGCAGTGGACAAAACAAATCTAGTCTAGGTAACCCCATAAAATTAACATAAGACGTTTTACTACCAGTCAGACAACCTGCTCAATTGTGGCCTAGATATGGACAATAAAATGCAAGAGCAGCACTAGTGTGATGTAGATGAGCGATGAAGTTGTCAAGATTAGATACAATGTTATAACATAACCAGTGCTTCCATGAATTCATTTTTGAAATACAGCTCTTAGTTGAAGTGGTGGGTGGTCCTGAAAAGGACCTTTGTGTCGTTAAGGTAAACTGCGAGTTTACTTGGAGCTGGTATACTTGGTGACGGCCTTTGTTCCCTCAGACACGGCGTGCTTGGCCAGCTCGCCGGGCAGCAGGAGGCGGACAGCGGTCTGGATCTCCCTGGAGGTGATGGTAGAGCGCTTGTTGTAATGAGCCAGACGAGAAGCCTCTCCGGCGATGCGCTCAAAGATGTCGCTCACGAAGGAATTCATGATGCCCATAGCCTTAGAGGAGATACCGGTGTCGGGGTGGACCTGCTTCAGGACTTTGTACACGTAGATAGCATAGCTCTCCTTCCTGGTGCGTCTCCTCTTCTTACCGCTCTTGGTGGCTTTAGAGACGGCTTTCTTAGATCCCTTCTTCGGTGCTTTCGGTGCGTCAGGCATGTTTACTTCAGACAATTTTTTTTCTGAAACTGATTTGAACCGTGTTATCAGAACGCTTGATATGTATGCGCTGATGCAAATAAGGCTGTGCTGTTGCTCGCACAGGATTGGCTGAGTTGTTGTGTATAAGACGCATGCGTCACTCTAAAGCAACCATCTAATAGCAGAAACTTGTTTTTACGATCACCAACTACCATCTGTCTCTCAAAGACCTCACGGCTTGAACTATGTTGTGCTTGTGAAGGTTCAGTGTCTTCAGTCTGGCAATCTGCGTGAGCCTTTGGATGGATGGATGGATGGATAGATATAATTATTATTCTATCTCTTATTAACCTCTCTCTCTCTCTCTCTCTCTCTCTCTCTCTCTCTCTCTCTCTCTCTCTCTCTCTCTCTCTCTCTCTCTCTCTCTCTCAACCCATCAGACACAAATCAAATTACAGTTTTCAATTTTCTCAATTGCTAAAACACAATTTCTGAAACCTTGCTCCATTTTCTTAAAACATTACACAAAACCCCATCTTCAAGCACTATTTACAAAACCTCTAACTCCTCTTGCAAAATCAAACTTTCACCTCAAAACAGTATTTACCAGTGCTCAAAACCAAACACTGCTCTCAAATCATAAACAAAGTACACAGTACTGTACCCTGCATCTTACAAACTTGTCCTTTGTCTCTGTGATACTGTAATTCTTGTTCTTTGTTGATATGAATCTGCAACCAGTCAAAATCTGTTGAGCAGTCAGTACTGTAAACAAATGGAAAGCACAATGTTCAGGGCTATACAATGTCTTTATTGTACAGTAGGCTGTACAGCCTACGATGCACTGTACTACAGTATACAATACTAAAAGGGACAAAAATCTTGCCCTCCTCCTCGTCCCCCACCTTGCATACGCACTCGTCCTCTCACATAGTTTCTTCTATCCATTCTCAGACGTTCTCATTCCCACCTTCAACAACCTGTTTGCTCTCTGAACTGGCTTATATTGGTTGTGTCACATCATTTGAAGCAAGTGAAATCAATTTTGAGTTGTTGTGTTTAATCAATGACATGTCTGCTCTATTTGTATTTAATTGTTGCCACTTGTGTTTACCAGTATGGATGACATGTGCATTAGAGTGCAGAATGTGTTTTGAGAATGAGAATGTGTTTAGAGTTTTGCTGAAAAGTGTAAGTGAGATCTGCAAATTGTGTTTTACCATGTGAAATGGTTTAAGGTATTGACAACAGACTGAACAATTAGCTAAATGAGTTCAGGCAACTGAGAACTTTATTCAGCCAATGGGTTTTAGTGTTTTAGCAATTGAGAAAAACTGTCAACTGAAACCCAACACCAGCCAAAAAAAACAAACAAACAGAAGGCCAGAGCAATAAAGTCACACAAAATACAACTCTAGAGCATAAAGCTTTATAGCACCATAAAGCTCAGCCTGTGAAAAGGAGAAGGCACAGAGAAAAAAATAATGTAGACAACAAACTAAATCCCCAGATTAGCAGCTAATTAAGAAAAAAAAAAAAAATCCAAAAAATACCACCAAAGAAAAATAGACATTCAATTTATCAGATTAGATGTAAAGTATAATACGAATTTGAGTAACAGACTACAATTGAACTACTGGGTGCTTCTTAAAATGAAATGATATCTGGAAACACATCACAGATTAAGAGTAAACACAAACAGCACTAAAAGCAAATCACCTACAGCATATTGTGTATTCACTCACACACAGAATCTTTGCTGTTGATAATCACCAGGTCTGCAGTTCTCTGCAGTCATCTCTACTTTGTTGGCAGGACTTCGCCAGATGAGAAATGTAATAGAAGCTGCCGCTGAAATACACCCAACAACCATAACATCTCAAATAAAGTTAAAAACTGAAGCCTGGACAAAAATCTTGAAAGTCTTTGTTTGAAACATTCTCTGTAAACATTACTGAATATTAACTTATTGAAGTAATTTTCATGAATTAAAAAAAAAAAAAAAAAAAAGCGTTCTGTAGTGCTACTTACATTTTATTCTCAGTACAAGACTGGTCCAGTGTGTAGTATTTAGGGGGATCTATTAGCAGAATATGACAGACATTCATAAGTATGTTTTCATTAGTGTATAATCATCTGAAGGAAGGATAGTGTTTTTCCTTAAATGCTTAAAATGAGCCACCATGATTTATCCTGCATGCTTAAATGGGGAGGGTAAGGCTAGGGTTATTCATTTTGATTGCATTACCATTACGAAGTACCTCCGTTTTAAAATAGTTACGCTTCACATGCTTGCAAATACAAAATGATTAAACATCACCAATCACACCATCAGCATAGACCCAACACATGACAAATAACTCAGTTTATTAAATCAGCAGTGGACAAAAATATATATATAGTCTAGGTAACAAAAAAAAAAAAAAACATAGGACTTTGTACTACCAGTCAGAAAACCTACTCAATTATGACCTAGAGATGGACAATAAAATGCAAGAGCAGCACTAGAGTGATGTAGATGAGTGATGAAGTTGTCAAGATTAGAGGCAATGTTATAACACAACCAGCGCTTCCATGAATTCATTTTTGGAATACGGCTCTTAGTTGAAGTGGTGGGTGGTCCTGAAAAGGACCTTTGTGTCGTTAAGGTAAACTGCGAGTTTACTTGGAGCTGGTATACTTGGTGACGGCCTTTGTTCCCTCAGACACGGCGTGCTTGGCCAGCTCACCGGGCAGCAGGAGGCGGACAGCGGTCTGGATCTCCCTGGAGGTGATGGTAGAGCGCTTGTTGTAGTGCGCCAGACGAGAAGCCTCTCCGGCGATGCGCTCAAAGATGTCGCTCACGAAGGAGTTCATGATGCCCATAGCCTTAGAGGAAATACCGGTGTCGGGGTGGACCTGCTTCAGGACCTTGTACACGTAGATAGCATAGCTCTCCTTCCTGGTGCGTCTCCTTTTTTTGCCGCTCTTGGTGGCTTTAGAGACGGCTTTCTTTGAGCCCTTCTTCGGCGCTTTGGCTACCTCAGGCATGTTTGTTTCAGACAAGTTTTTCTGAAACTGATGAGACGATTCGCCTTGGAACGCTTGATATGTATGTTCTGATGCAAATGAGGCTGTACTGTTGCTCGCAGAGGATTGGCTGAGTTGGCTGTCGTGTATAACACAGAGCATGCGTCACTCTAAAGCAACCGTCCAACAGCAGAAGCTTCTTTTTACAACCACGAACTACTAACTGTCTCTCAACGGCCTCACAACACTCACACGCACACGCACACGCATGTTACTGCATTAGTGAGACACATAAGACTACAAAGCATCTGAGATGAAACCTGCATCTTCACCTTTATCCCTTAATGATATATATATATTATTGCAGCTGTCTTCAGTTGTTATTTATTCGTGCCTCTTTGCACCTTAAGTTTTGTCTTCAGCAAGTGAAATGCATCCTCGATCAGGTTGAGATCAAGTAATTTTTTTGACTACAAATATTTCACTTCTTTGCCCTAAAAAAACTGGGTTGCTTTCGCATTGTCCATCATGGGTCATTATCTATTTGTAAAGTGAAGCCCTGTCCAACCAACTTCACTAAATTTGCCTGAATCTGAGCATACATTTTGTCCCTATACAGTACACTTCAGAATTAATCCGGCTGCTTCTGTCTTCTGTCACATCATCAATAAACACTAGTGACCCAGCCCTTACGAAAGGAAAATATATTTACCAATATGTTACTTGAAATATATTGTAATATACAAATGATTGCCACTTTCTATATATATATATATATATATATATATACATACATACACATGGCTGTCAAGCGATTAAGTTTTTAAATTGCGATTAATCGCATTTTTTCCATAGTTAACTTGCGATTAATCTCTACATTAAAAATATAGAGTTAGAATCAAATAAACACAAAGAAAAAAATGTCTTATCTTTTATATCTTCTTTCAAATAAAAAAGTGCATTGTAGACCCAACTTGACATGTCTATTTCAAATATCATATTTAACATTCATATTTTGCAATATCCCATTTCTCTGCAACTTCTGTGAAATGCTGGGCACATGTTTCAGCAAGTGTCGTCCTCCTATATGTTGAACTGTTAAAGCAAACGACTGCAATATCCAGTCATTGTCTATATGGTGTGCAGTTACCAAGATAATTTTTGTTGCTCACTGACGTCCAGTGATCCCCTGTTAATGTGACAGCATGTGCAGTTTTCAGGAGTTCCAGTTTACTTGCCTTCTCACAAGCAAATTTCATATTTTTCCGTCATTGTCTTTTGATGAACGAAATTACTACAGAGAGTGTTTGGTCCTCAGTCAATTATACCTCCATAATGTCTAGCATTTTTGATAAAAACATGCCTCAGGATAGAAAAAGAACTTTACCAAATAGTTATAAGTATTGGCAATTACAAATTGTGGAAAACAAGATGTTTGATGTTCATAAACCAAATGTGTCACGGTATACAAACAGAATAGACACTTGACAGGAGCCTCCCATGGCATTATCTGGTTTATTTTATCTGTGATAAACATCTGCAGTTTGTTTTCTGTGTGTTCAATATGTATATTTTAACCTACTTTTTTGTTGTATGCGCTGTCCACTAGTAGATTTGTGGAATTTCAAAAAAGTTTTAGTAAAATAGACAAGACTCGTTAAAACTTTATAGACAGAGTTCACGTGAAAACGTTTTAAGAAGCCAACTCTTTGAAGTAAGTGTGTGGCCCTTAAAAGGACCTTTGTTTTTAGTAAAGAAGAGAATAATCAGTTTAACCGCCGAAGCCGTACAGAGTACGTCCCTGCCTCTTCAGAGCATACACCACATCCATGGCAGTCACGGTCTTTCTCTTGGCGTGCTCGGTGTAGGTGACGGCATCACGGATCACGTTCTCCAGGAAAACCTTCAACACGCCGCGAGTCTCCTCGTAGATCAGACCGGAGATACGCTTCACTCCACCACGGCGAGCCAGACGGCGGATAGCGGGCTTGGTGATTCCCTGGATGTTATCACGGAGAACTTTACGGTGACGCTTGGCGCCTCCTTTACCGAGTCCTTTTCCTCCTTTTCCTCTACCACTCATTTTTAATGTTCAGATGGTTACTGTACAATAATATCTGGCTGCAGTATTCTCAGCTATTTACAGCTTGTCTGAGGACGTAATAGAAAACAGAGGCGGCCCTAGTGTTCTTCTTCTTTAAAGGTTGAAGCTTTGGCGCCTCCTATTGAACAACAGCATGAATCACAGATAACATGTCTCCTGTAAGACTTTTCATTTATGCACATAGAGTCAGGTCATATATTTCATATTGCTTGCGGGTACAGCTGGTAAAAAGTGTATTTTGCAGAATTGGTTTCCTCCATGGCAGAGACAATGGTTAAATGAATTAACCTCCTATAGCACACCTGAAAAAAATCTTATTCAGTGTGAGGAGGAACCCAGAGAAATATGAAAAGATATGGGGCTCTTTCTCGGCCTTACTACCATTATTACATCACTTTAACTAGTACGTCAGTATATGACTTGCTCCCCTTTACTATTCTGTCTACTAAACTTTTATGATTTTATGATTATTTGGGAGCTCATACATCACTTGATTGTATTTTATTTTACTTTTCAGATGTAACCAAAGGTGAACTCATGCAAATGTTTATTTATTTATTTATTCACCATACCAGGGTTGAGGGTGGGGGGTGGTGAGAGGTTCTGATTTTGTAAATGTCTGTTCCTTTGTTTGTCTTGTTTGTGAAATTATACATATAAAAATCTTTAGGAGAGTCAGGTCATATAAAGAAGTAGATATTAATTCATGATTCAGTTTGTTGGGTTTGTATTATAAATCAGTGAGCTCCTCCTGTGGTGTATCAGGATGCTTTGTGATTGGCTGCAGCTGTCTCTCTCTGTCTCCCAGGTGAGTACAGGTGGAGCTTCCTGTCTGAGGTGCTGAACTGACACCAACAGAGCAGGTAGCTGCTGTCTCTGTCCAGGGTGCTGAACGTGTGCTGCTGTTGAACTCCTGCATCCTCACTGAGAGGGCATTTACATACAACAATTAACTGCTAAACTATTATGTGTTGGCACATTTAGTCAAATCTGCTGAAATTTACACTGTTTATTCTAGTTATTATTTTGTTGGTTAAAGGAATGATGTTGGCCAGAAAGGAGTTTGCACAGGATGAAAGTCTTGACTAGTTTCACTCAATCCTTAATCTGTTTAATATTTATATTTTTAGTATATTTCTGTACATCATTTTTAATTTTACTTCACTTTTTCTCTAATGATCAGATCAATTCATTTTTGGATTTGAATGTTAATTTGTCTCTCCCCTCCAATCCAAACACCCCCTGTTAAGGCATCTAAAAACCTGGTAAGGAAAGATGTGAAATCACTTTACTATCCTTCCAGCAACTACTGGAGACATTATCCCCAAGCATCATTTCTTTATTTAGGCACTTGTCTATATACTGTCTACACAGAGTGCCAAAATGGAAAACGTTTCATAGCATCATGTTTCTTCTTGGTTCCACTGTCACAATTTGCCAAACATCTCTCATAGATGGGAAAGAGATCTGAACAATGAATTCATCAAGGATGAATACAGACAACTGTACATTTGCTAGGACTGGGCCTATAACTGATGTAAACTGCACTTGTGAAATAAGCCTGTCTGTTTCGTTCTATAAGTAAGAACGAAACAAGCAACAAGGAGAAAATACTCTTAGTTAAAGTGGTGGGTGGTCCTGAAAAGGACCTTTGTGTCGTTAAGGTAAACTGCGAGTTTACTTGGAGCTGGTGTACTTGGTGACGGCCTTTGTTCCCTCAGACACGGCGTGCTTGGCCAGCTCACCGGGCAGCAGAAGGCGAACAGCGGTCTGGATCTCCCTGGAGGTGATGGTAGAGCGCTTGTTGTAGTGAGCCAGACGAGAAGCCTCTCCTGCGATACGCTCAAAGATGTCGCTCACGAAGGAGTTCATGATGCCCATAGCCTTGGAGGAGATACCGGTGTCGGGGTGGACCTGCTTGAGGACTTTGTACACGTAGATCGCATAGCTCTCCTTCCTTGTCTTTCGCTTCTTTTTGCCAGTCTTGCTGACGCTCTTAGAGACGGCTTTCTTGGAGCCCTTCTTCGGTGCTTTAGGTGCATCCGGCATTTTTGCTTCAGACGAGTTTCCTGCAACAGATAACCACTGTAGGTTTGGGATGGTGCATTTATATGTGATCGATGCAAATTAGGATGTGCTGTTACCCGTACACGATTGGCTGTCTTTTAAATGAAACTGAGCATGCGCTTTACAACTGTCACTGGAAATGAAGTAGAGGTCTGTATTCAGGAAAAGGGAAAGATATATATATATGTATATATATATATATATGTAGTATTAAATTATTAATATAAAATATTTTTTTCTGTTGTATTTGAGGTGAGCTAAACTATTTTAACAAAATGCACCAATCTTATTAATCTGATTATTGTTTCCTCCATTAAATTATTAATGTTTTGGAGAAATGTCAGCACAATTATCCAAAGTGACACCTTCACATTTGTTCATCATCAGTTTGTAGAAAAAGCATCAAGTCCTCAAATTTGAAAGCATGAAAGAAATTAACTCAAACATCAAGGCCTCTGGTTGTAATATATTGTATTTCATTGTTCAGACTGAAGAAATACAAGGCCTGTTACAGTTTTTCTTAATTGCTAAAACACCATTTCTGAAACCTTGCTCCATTTTCTTAAATCATTAAACAAGAAACCTCATCTTGCACTCTGACTCCTCTTGCAAAATCAAACTTTCACCTTAAAACATATTTACCAGTGCTCAAAACCAAACACTGCTCTCAAATCATAAACAAAGCGATCAAAATAAAATACACCATCAAGCAGTCAGTAAACAATACACCAAAAAAATAGAAAACACATTGTTCAAAACATATAGTTCTCAGGGAGAAGTCATGTTTTAATCTCAAAACAAATTTCATATTTTTCTGTCATTGTCTTTTGATGAACAAAAACATGTTCTATCACAGTCGCTCAAAATTGATCAGAAATTACTACTCTGCTTTGCTCTTTCCTCCTCCTTGTACCCCTATTTTTACAGTACTGTACCCTGCATCTTACAAACTTGTCCTTTGTCTCTGTGATACTGTAATTCTTGTTCTTTGTTGATATGAACCTGCAACCAGTCAAAATATATTGAGCAGTCAGTACTGTAAACAAATGGAAAGCACAATGTTCAGGGCCATACAATTTATTTATTGCAATTCTACAAAAAGTAGATGTGCAGTTACAAAAAAATATTCATGCAGTACAATACATACAGTGATGAACTTTACAAACGTCTATTGAAACAGCTGCATATAGTGTAGTACAGTAAATTTGCAATTACAAAAATACAGTAGTATACTGTACCCGTTCTCTTCTCTGAATGTCCTTACTATGGTGGACACATCGACCCAAATTGGTTTGCAAGTCCTGCTTCCCTCATTGTCAGTCCATGGACAAGAACATGGTCTATGATTGTTGCTCCAATTTCATCAGATATTTCCACTCCTCCTCGCATACGCACTTGTCTCACATAGTTTCTTCTATCCATTCTCAGACTCTCATTCCCACCTTCAACAACCTGTTTGCTGTCTAAACTGGTTGTCACATCATTTGAAGCAAGTGAAATCAATTTTGAGTGGTTGTGTTTTATCAATGACATGTCTGCTCTATTTACAAATTTGGACGATATGCATCAGAGTGCAGAATGTGTTTTGAGAATGAGAATGTGTTTAGAGTTTTGCTGAAAAGTGTAAGTGAGATCTGCAAATTGTGTTTTACCATGTGAAATGGTTTAAGGTATTGACAACAGACTGAACAATTAGCTAAATGAGTTCAGGCAACTGAGAACTTTGTTCAGCCAATGGGTTTGGGTTTTAGCAATTGAGCATAACAGTTTGTATGTATAAAGCATCTCTTGATTACCAGCTTCCCCGTCTGTCCTTGAGCACGATATTGACATGGTTGATATAATATGGAGAGTAAACAGGATACAAGACAAGGAGCTTTTAGTTGAAGTGGTGGGTGGTCCTGAAAAGGACCTTTGTATTGTTGAAGTAGACAGCCAGTTTACTTGGAGCTGGTGTACTTGGTGACGGCCTTTGTTCCCTCAGACACGGCGTGCTTGGCCAGCTCACCGGGCAGCAGGAGGCGGACAGCGGTCTGGATCTCCCTGGAGGTGATGGTAGAGCGCTTGTTGTAGTGGGCCAGACGAGAAGCCTCTCCGGCGATGCGCTCAAAGATGTCGCTCACGAAGGAGTTCATGATGCCCATAGCCTTGGAGGAGATACCGGTGTCGGGGTGAACCTGCTTCAGCACCTTGTACACGTAGATAGCATAGCTCTCCTTCCTGGTGCGTCTCCTCTTTTTGCCGCTCTTGGTGGCTTTAGAGACGGCTTTCTTAGAGCCCTTCTTCGGTGCTTTCGGTGCGTCAGGCATGTTTGCTTCAGGCAAGTTTTTCTGAAACTAATGAACGGCATGGCTTCTGAACGCTTTATATCTATGTGCTGATGCAAATGAGGCTGTGCTGTTACTCGCACAGGATTGGCTGAGTTGTTGCGCTCGAGACAGCGCATGTCAGGCGGAGCATGCTTTGCGACTGTGAAACTGTGAGTTCATTTGTTCAAACAAAAAAGAGACATGAAATATATATAAAAAACACAACGTGTGTTTTAACTACTCTGTGTTGCAGGTCTGCATGTCTCAAGAAACCCTGTTTAAATAAGTAAATGTACAGTTTAACAGTTTTTGAGATGCTATTTTTTGCTTTCATGATAATATCGGTAGTGGTTATGTCCATTATACCTGTAGTCCCGTGTGTACCATTAATGCTAGGGTAATTTCAGTATGCAACATGGTGAGCCCTGTTTTGCTTGTTTCATTTTGTGTTCACCTTTTAGTGAAATATCGTGAGGGCCATATTATTGAAAAACTAAACTGCAAAATTTGCACCTAAGGTAAGGATACTACTCTGAAACCCTCATAAGTGGCCTCACTTTTTTCAGTGTCAATAAGTGTTGGACTGAAAGTGTGGTTCAAATTAGCTATAACAAGTACAGGGCTATACTCTACGATTTAAACTGATAATTTGAAAGGGATTCTTTAAAAAAAAAAAAAATCACTAATAATGATGCACTCAAATGAGACTTTATTTGATCACTTGTCCTGTATAAAACTGTACTAACGAATTCAACACAGCAGCAGAGGAGTAAGTTCTTTAGTGAGGAGTGAGGTGGCTCTTAAAAGAGCCTTTGTGGTTGGTGGCTGAGCAGACAGTTTAAGCGCGCTCTCCGCGGATGCGGCGGGCCAGCTGGATGTCTTTGGGCATGATGGTGACTCTCTTGGCGTGGATGGCGCACAAGTTGGTGTCCTCAAAGAGGCCGACCAGGTAAGCCTCGCTGGCCTCCTGCAGAGCCATGACAGCGGAGCTCTGGAAGCGCAGGTCGGTCTTGAAATCCTGAGCGATTTCTCTGACCAGGCGCTGGAAGGGCAGCTTGCGAATGAGCAGCTCGGTGGATTTCTGATAGCGACGGATCTCTCTCAGAGCCACGGTACCGGGCCTGTAACGGTGAGGCTTTTTCACGCCGCCGGTGGCCGGGGCGCTCTTACGGGCAGCCTTGGTGGCCAGCTGCTTCCTGGGGGCTTTGCCTCCGGTGGATTTACGAGCGGTCTGCTTGGTTCTTGCCATCGTTCTTTCTTTCTCTGAACAGGAGAAAAGTGTAGTAGAGAGAGGAGACACGCTGCTCTTAAACTGTGAGACCGGCTGTGAAACGATGACGCTGCTTCAGACCTCCGGCTCCTGATTGGTTAGGGGCTCCTGCTGGAGCTCAGCGCCGCCTTGAGTAGCGACCCACCGCCCAAATCTCCGCTGCTTATTGGCGGAAAATCAGTTGAAAGAAGTCCGCCAAAATCCAAAGCGGCCCCCTCTGTAGAAACCTGTTTTCTGGTTGGTCTGACAGGACCCCCTCCTCTCGCTCCCCGACGCGCTCCGTGGAAATATAACGGAGGGTTGTGTCTGTAGTCGCCACATTTTCTCTGAGTCGTAACTCTAGAAAGTATCGTAAGAATGAGTGGACGAGGCAAAACCGGCGGCAAAGCCAGAGCTAAGGCGAAGACCCGCTCCTCCCGTGCCGGGCTTCAGTTCCCAGTGGGCCGTGTCCACAGGCTGCTGCGCAAAGGCAACTATGCCGAGCGTGTTGGTGCCGGTGCCCCCGTCTACCTTGCGGCCGTGCTGGAGTACCTGACCGCTGAGATCCTGGAGTTGGCTGGAAACGCTGCCCGCGACAACAAGAAGACTCGTATCATCCCCCGTCACCTGCAGCTGGCTGTCCGCAACGACGAGGAGCTCAACAAACTGCTGGGTGGAGTGACCATCGCTCAGGGCGGTGTGCTGCCCAACATCCAGGCTGTTCTTCTGCCCAAGAAGACCGAGAAGCCCGCCAAGTCCAAGTAAACCTGCTCACTACTGGAAACAACACAAAGGCTCTTTTAAGAGCCGCCACACATTTATCAGAAAGCGCTATTTTTCATGCCTGTCAGACCAATTAACTTAGATAAAGTAAACACAATTCTCATGACACCAGCTATGTACAGAACAATTTCACACAACTCCGGTGCTATTATGTTATATTATATCCGTTGTTATTCAAAGTTACTTGCTTTCCAATCTCACTCTCTGTTTTTATATCACTTTTGGTTAATGAGCACTTACTGAGGTTATTGGTTGCTCTGTGATCTTACAGAGTAAAAATGATAGGATTATTTCTTATACAGTTAGTTGACAGAATTGGGTACATTAATACAATAGTTTTGGGACAATGAGATGAGGGAAACAATATGAATAATGTGAATAGATAATTGTAATATAGTGTACTATTACTGAACAAATGCATTTACAGTATTGGCTGAATATTAATAAAACCTTAATTGCGTGTCACAATAGTTGTAGTCGGCTGATGTTGGGTTGATGTTTTTTTTTTTTTTTTTAAATCCACGGCAATTTTTAGTTGTTACATAACAGATGATGCTACAGCTCAAACAGGCAGTCTGTTTACTGAGCCATTTGACATCACAAAGACTCTTTCTCCATAGTGAGATGTCTCCAGTCCTGCCAGAGATCCTGGAAAGATAGTGGATTTAGAAAAGCTAATTTTAATCTAATATTCAGATTAATAGATCCCAGACCTCCATATATATATATATTTGTTTAATGTTTAAATAAAAGTTTGTGTTTAGTGACCTCTCTTGTTGTTCCCCATCTAAATACACTGTATTTAATATAGATATTATTTTGTTGAAAGGTGGAAGAATTTTGGACAGGAAGAGGAGTTTAGACAGGATGAACTTTTTGACACTTTATTTGTAATTTCTAATTAGTATCTTTGTTTTCACAGTTCTGAGTTTTTTTCTTTTTTTTTTTTTTCATTTAGTGCTGCTGGAGGGAGGCTGGTTGGACACTGGGCTGCAGCTGATGGGTAGTGATATTATTGTACAGTAACCATCTGAACATTAAAGATGAGTGGCAGAGGCAAGGGAGGAAACTCTTTAACTTCTTGACCGCTCATGGTTTTTGTTATATTTTGCGTTTTACTCTTCTCGTAAAACTTGCAATCATCTATGCGCTTTTTGCACCTCATACGCCATCATGGCTCCTCATGAAAACACGACACCATATGCGTCAAAATTCGGCCAGTTTTGGGTTCGCCTTAAATACTCTGGTAGCGATGACCCTCCTAGTCGTGATTACGTTGGAGAACATCTCTTGTTGGATTCACAGTGGATAGATGTTAGAGACATCTACTCTTTCATTGTGCTGCCAAACCGTAAAGACTTTGAGCTATGCTTCCTTCAAGAGGCTCCTCTAAGACAATTTCTCGAGGTTCTGGCAAACAGATTTAAAGATCCTGAATGGAAAGACTGGTCTTTCGAGTCTTCCATTCAGTTGGATACTTGTAATCTTATCGTGAAATTTTGGACAGGTAGAGTTCCTGATGAAGACGTCGAACTCTACCTAAAACGGTACTGTGAGATATTACAAACTTTTAAACCAGTGGATAGATTTGGAATTTGGTATGGTGTGCGCAAATATAAAATTCAAATGCGCTAAAGGACACTACATCCAGATTCCTAATTCCATCTCCCTTGGCCCATACAACGGCAGAATCATCTATCCTGGTCAGTCCATAACCTGCTTTATTTGTCATTCAACGGACCATCAAGTGAAGCAATGCCCAACTGTCAAGTGTTGGAGATGTGGAAATCTGGGCCATAAAGCCAAGGACTGTGACCTGGAAGGTTTGTGTAGCCTGTGCGGTGTTACTGGCCACACTTTCTTCTCCTGCCCCTTATCCTACGCAAATAAGATCAAAGCATCTCAGGGGCAGCAGCCCTCTGACACCCAGCAGGTCCAGCAGCTACTTTCTGTCACCCAGCAGAGGCCGCATCCCTTCGACTCCCAACAGAGGCAGCAGCGGCAGCAGCCCCTCGACCACCTGCAGATGCAGCAGCGGCAGCAGCCCCCCGATCACCAGCAGATGCAGCAGCACCAGCAGTTCCCCGACCCCCAGCAACAGCTGCAGCCCACCGATTCCAAGCAGAAACAGCAGCGTCAGCAGCCCACCGACTCCAAGCAGAGACAGCAGCGTCAACAGCCCACCGACTCCAAGCAGAGACAGCAGCGTCAACAGCCCACCGACTCCAAGCAGAGGCAGCAGCAGCAGCAGCCCTCCGACTCCCAGCAGCAACAGACACAACGAGACCGACGTTTTCTCTCTCATCACGATCAACCTGGTACTGAGGATGTTTTGCTTTCCTCGTCTCCTCTTCCGGACGATTTTCCATCTTTTTCTGGTGAAGAGAGTTCTATTATAGACAGTGATGATGCAGACGGCAATGACAGTGAAAATGATTGTGAGCAACGATATGAGAGCGCAAGTGAGAGTCCGAGCTCAGACTTTATATCTGATCTCACTGCAGGCCAGCGTGTCAGCACTCCTCTCCTTCCGCCTTCAGCTCCTGATCCAGCCAAATGTGATCAGAACTCAGGTAATTTTTCCACTACACCCGAGTTCACAGCACCAGACATGAGAGATTCTGAAAATTCTGAACCATGTAATCTAATTAAAAAGAGACGAGCTCAGCAGATCTCTAACAAAAGAGAGAAGCGGCTCGATAAAAAATCCACGCCATAGACCTCTCTTTTAAATTATGAGCTTCCTCAAAATTGCAACCTGGAATGCGTGTGGTGTACAATCACCTGCATTTAGAAAACAAAAAATGAATTTCTTGTTAAATACCAACTTTAATATATTATTTATCCAGGAAATGCGATTAAAAACAAACAATGATGTTGAGGAAGTAATCAAACTCTGGTCTAAAGGGAAAAGTGTGATTTCAATAGGAGAGAGCAGTGCTGATGGTGTTGGTATTTTCTTTAATACTCATGACGTAGAAATATATAGAAGAAGAGATCTTATACCCAGTAGACTATGGGGTGCCGTTTGTAAAGCGGCTCACGCTGAAAATAACAGCAACATTTTGTCACATTTAGCTTCAAACAATGTTTAAAAAACTGGTGTGAATTTTTGAGAGTCACTTTTTTTGCACATTTACAACAATATTTGTCAACTTAGAGATATTTTAAATAGTTAAATCTAAATATTAAATGTTACACCTAAATGTTAAATGTTAAATCTAAATGCTAAATCTAAATGTTAAATTTTAATCTAAATATTAAATCTAAATCTAAATGTTAAATCTATATCTAAATGTTAAATCTAAATCTAAATGTTAAATGTTAAATCTAAATGTTAAATCTAAATCTAAATGTTAAATCTATATCTAAATGTTAAATCTAAATCTAAATGTTAAATCTAAATGTTAAATGTAAATCTAAATGTTAAATCTAAATCTAAATGCTAAATCTAAATGTTAAATCTAAATGTTAAATCTAATCTAAATGTTAAATCTAAATCTAAATGTTAAATCTATATCTAAATCTAAATGTCTCGCCGAGTGTAAAGCTAAATATTTAGAAAATATGCAAATATACCACGCCCCTTCTCAAACCACGCCCACACCACTGATCAAGGATCAGTAGGTGAAAACATGGCGGACATTTCTCTCATTTTTAGTGAAAAAATCAATATTTTGAGTTAGTTTCTGCATAAAAATGCGTTTTGATTACATTTCTAGCGAGAAATATATATTTTATTTTCATAATATTCTCTCAGTGAACATACATAATCACTCGCTTGCTCGTTGTTGCGAAGATTTTTCAGACCTCGCCAGAATAATGTGAAACTGAAACGTTTTGGTTGCTATGGACGCTGCTATCGCCTAGCATAGCTGTGGCCCCAGATTCCACATAGGACTTCCTTGTGATTTCGCTCCGTCTTTTTACGGATCAAACCCTTGCCCACTACATGCGTTACGTCTGAGGTTGATTTGCTGATCAACACATTATTCCGCGGCAGCGGGAAAAACTAATGTTGACAAAGTGACGAGTTACGATCGGATGTTTGTCCGCTGTGTTTAATTTTGAAATCTACCGCATCCTCTGTGCATTTAACTTCCTGTGTGGTGCGATCTCATTGATGGGTTTTGGCGCGTCATGGCCCCACGAAGAAGAAGCAGAAGAAGTCTTTTTAGCTTGCTTGTTGGAATCATTGTTAGCTGTTTGAATATTTTCACTTTGTAAGAATATGGACTAGGGTGTTATTTGTGGTATATTACTCCTCGATCACGATATTTCAATAAATAGCCAGGTAGTGTTCCACTGATGACGTTTATTATGACATACACAGTGCTGCCACCACGTGTCTGGTCTTGGTAATAACTTATTTCTGGTGTATGATCAAGTTTTTGTCTGCTTGGAGGTTAATTAATTGTATTTATATTATTGGAAGTATGCAATATCTATCTATCTATCTATCTATCTATCTATCTATCTATCTATCTATCTATCTATCTATCTTTACTGATAGATAAAGATAGATAGATAGGTTATTGTAAGTTTATAACTGTAAGTGGCTTGCTGTTCCTCATTGCCCTTAACCTTGTCATGTTTTGAATTTAATTCATGGCTGATGTAAAGACCTAAATGAATAACAATCTCTTTTTATTACAGTGGGAAAGCTTGGCCGCCACAGTGGGTGACGAAGGAGAACACCACAAATTAAGAAAATGTGAATTAAGAAATGTTTAATGCCATTGTTTTGTTTGATAAGCTGTCAGTTCCATAAGTTCTAAGATATTTTTTAAGTTTCCACTTCAGGAATGTGTATGTGTACAGTATATTAAAACAAATTCAAAAGCCTGAAAGACTCCCACTTTGTAGCAAACCAGACAACACATGCTGTGTTTGCAAAAGCTTGACAGATCATCTCTCTCCTAGATAGATAGATAGATAGATAGATAGATAGATAGATAGATAGATAGATGAGAGAATACCAGTATGAATATGGTATACAGTATGAATTGAAATGAATTCATCAATGAATTGGTATGGTATACAGTTTCAGTATGAGAGAGGAAGCCTGTTTGACCAGTGAGAGCACACGCTGCACGAGGCAGGAGAGCTGCTGAGTGAGAGCCCGCGCTGTGCAGGTTCTCATATAAACCGCGCTCACGCGTCCCGCGTCCAGTGAAATAGATGGTAAAGTGCCTCATTTATCACCGGCAAAGCTGGCTAGTGAGTTTTTTTTAATACACGACAAAATGAATTTTCACCCGCATTTGGCGGGTTGGCGGGTGTTAATTTAGAGCCCTGGTGTACACAGTCCTGAAGCAGGTCTACCCCGACACTGGTATCTCCTCTAAGGCTATGGGCACCATGAACTCCTTTGTGAGCGACATTTTTGAGCGCATCGCTGGAGAGGCCTCTCGTCTGGCTCACTACAACAAGTGCTCTACCATCACCTCCAGGGAGATCCAGACAGCTGTCTGCCTGCTGCTGCCTTGCTGGGAACAAAGGCTGTCACCAAATACACCAGCTACACCAGCCTGGTACAAAAAACGGTTTTGGTCTCGTTAGCTAATTTCCCCATTCATGACAACTGTACTGAGGGTGATTTTTATTTATTTATTTATTTTTTGACTCACTTGTTCAAATTATAGTAAGGCTTAAAGTTACACATAATTAACAGAATGGCAGCTTTCATTGACAGGTAGGGGACATTAAAGATGATTCGTTTGAGAACCCAGGCGTCATTCAGCCTGCCTTGGTTCTGCTGATGATCCACATCTTTGCCGATTCTTTCATCACCCGGGAGGCGGACGAAGTAGGACAGCCAACATGGTAGCAGCCAGCGCCACATATTTTTTGCTTCAAAATGGTGCTCCAGAAACCTTTAGTAGTAAGTTTGTAGCTCATTTTCTCACAACTTAATTGATGCATCACAGCTTCATCACACAATTCAATTACGTATTTGTAAAAATGACTCTGCTCTTCTGAATAATAACAACACAAATTCAGTCTTGAATTAACAAGCTGAGCAAGGATCAGTATGTTTCATGAAGTTGGTTTGGAGCTAATTTGAGCAGACTAAGTCAAGTGTGGTTGATTTCATGACTTTGAAACACAGACCTGGAACAGGCGCTGATCACATCAATTCAAAGTGAAAGAAATCGACACAATGAGACAAAACTAAAACACCTGCAGAACAAATCAACTCATATTAAATGTCAGGTGGGAAGTAAAGTATTACAATAAACAAAGCAAAAGAGAACCTCTGGCAGTTTGTTAAAGGTCAGCAGCTCAGACTCTGTAGAGATGGTCACTTTATAAGAATGACATTGTGAGTTTAGGTCCCATGTGAGTTATGAGCAAAATGTGCCTTGTTCCCATAAACTGCTATAAAAATAATATATATTGATTTTTTTTTTTTGACTTTAAACATGTCAGTCTTTTAGAACTACTTCAGCCTGAAATATATATATCAAAAATGATACAAGAAGAAGAAAATTTACAAAAATATAGCCAGTGTTCCAAAATGAAACCTTAATGGGAATGCATTAATTTATGTAAGGATAAACGTGGGATCAAAAAAAAAAAAAAAAAAAAAAAAAAGTGGTTTTAATGGGTTTCAATGGGGCAGGTTTTGGCGCTAGGAACATTTAAGGCTGAATTTTGATAGCATAGCCATTTTAGGCTCAATTAAAGTACTGAGATTTCAATTTTTTTTAAAAAACAAACATTTTTTTAATTTTCTGACAAATTTGAGCTATATTCATTCAACACAGCCAAAATGGCTTAAAAAATAAACAGGGTGACTGGAAATATCCCCAAGAACACTTAACTGTTAAATTAAACATGATAAAACTAGAACAGAAGTACTGGAAGATTAACTACAGTTGGGAGAAAGAGATCTTTATGTAGTAAATGTGCGACCAACGGGGGTTGAAGATGAGCTTTAAGAAACAGGTATTAGCGCATGTATCTTATTTATCATTTATCTTATTTATCAGCATCAATCATATACTGTATATTTGATAGTAACCAGAGATTAAATTGGGCCGGAGCCCTCTGGAGGTCAGCTCCGCCTCCTCACCTCGGCAGCACAGCCAGCAGGAGCTGAGCTCCCTCTGCTTCAGTGTTTATAATAATCATGGGCGTAGCTACCATTATACGACTTTTTAAAATCATTAGTTTGGACCTCCCCTCTTTTACCATGTCAGAAATCAGTAGGCTACATCAGTCTGTTCACTCATCGCTGTTTCCAGAGCGCTGTGTCAGAGCTTCATTATTGAATCTGTTCCGCTTGTTTATTGATATAAAACCTGAATCAATGAAACTCCAGTCCATGTTTTCACTGATACGGGCACCTTCTTGCATACCGCGCATACAAACACGTATGCGCGCATGCACGCACGCACACACACACACACACAGTGCTGCTAATGCGCCACCGACAGCGGGAAGCTTAAGGTGAGTACTGTCACAACAAAATGTTCAGGTCATTGTTAACTTACTGAAACTAAATGTCTATTTTTTCACCTTAATGTTTTTAAGAAACATAAAATGTCAGTTATAAAATCGTTCAGTTAAGAAGCGCTAATGCTAAATTAGCAATAGTGAGAAGATGAGGAGGGCGATTAGTTTTCATTTGATTATTACTGTAGACAGGACTGCTCTGTTCAGTTTCACTTGTTTTGATTATAAACATGAAAGAATAGATACTGCTCACTAAATAATTATCACTCCACTAGAGATTTGCGGTTGGCAGTTACAGCCGTAGATTCCGAGGTTGTCGGGCGGATGATGTGACAAAAATAATATTTTAATTAAATTCGGGCGGGTGGCGGTTGAACCAATCAAAATCACTCAAAAAATTATATACCGCCTTGCATCGTCCATAGACCTAAAAACAAACGGCGGATGGCGGGCGGGTGCGGTTTTTGAAAAAACATTGGTTCAGATGGATGGCAGATGAGTTTTGTGACGTGGTTGCGCATGAAATAATAGCCTAACCGCGCATCTCTACACTACACCAGACCACCACTACATCTAGGTGCATGAGAGTGAGTCAGGGACATATGCAGGATGCAGGGACAGATGAAAGGGATAAGACAGTTTAGAATAATTTGTCAATAGGAAAGTCAGGAGAGCATCACTTATTTGAAAATTTGATAACTTAATATCATACTGTTCCTGGGTGAACCATCTTATGCTATGCTCACTTTCAAACTGTAAATCAACAATGGATCTTTGTAAGCTGGTCTGGTTTAAGATGCTTGGCTAGTTAAGCATCAGATCAGATATGATCACTGCCAATGTCCTAGTGTAGCATAATTCTTTATAATACCGTAGCTCATGTTTAATTTATTCATTCAAGTATTTGAGCCAGTGCTTTAGACTACCATATTTGCCAGTAGACTCATAGTTGTTTGATAAGCTAAACGGATTGTGTCTATTTATTCAGACGCTGTATGAACATAATTCTGAGACAATGAAGCGGACCTTGAGAGACTTTTTCACGGGGTATGTTGAGGTCATTTTGACAAAGAATAAAAATGATATTAAAATCCATGTTTAAAATTAGTAATCATGATATTTTATGAATTTAACAGTAGTACAGTCAGGAGCAGCAACAGCAAAGCCCTAAAAAAAGGTGCAGATGTCAGCGTCAGCAACAGCAATAGTGGCCCAGACAGCAGTGGTTGTACAGCCCGCAGCAGTAGCAGCACAGGCCCAGACCTAAGCAGCATCCCGCATTCAGCCCACAACAGCATCAGGGACAGAGCTCCAGCCCTCTGCAACAGTAGTGGTAGATCCCCAGTCTCAGCCGCAGCCCTCAGCAGCAGCAGTAAGTCGGCGTTCAGACAGGGACAGGCAAAACGGACGCCGGCGGCGTTTTTCAATTCATTTCAGTGGGGGTTGTGCGTTTCCGCGCCGGCAGCCCGCAACGCAGGGGTTGCCGCAAAAAACGTCGCCGGCGACCGGCAAGAGAAGTTGAGCCAGATTCAACTTTTGGGAAAACGGAGCCCCACGTCACGCTCCGGCCACCAATCAGACACTCAGATCGGTCAAACCTCCACAGACAGCCTGAAATGTCTCCGAAGCAGAGACTATCCAGGTGGATTCACGGACTAAACTCTGATAATCTACCTGTGTGTGTGTGTGTTCTCACTTTGTTTATTTCATGTACCAGCTTCTAAATCTGAGTCTGACTCGAAATTTACGCCGCAAAATATAATGACACGAAGAAGTTTAATTTGATTTGTGTCCGATGATAGAGAGAGAGAGAGAGAGAGAGAGAGAGAGAGAGAGAGAGAGAGAGAGAGAGAGCGCTTTGGTAGAGAGTCATAGAGTAACAACACAGAGAGCAAGCGCCGGACTCGATAAAGCTGTCATTAATCAGAGAAATAAAACGTTATTTCCTGATTGTTTCACAGCGGTTGCATTCAGCATGTATAGACACGCCCACGGCAACCCACCTCAGCTCCCCTCACCCCCTCCCACCACCGCACTTCCCCACCACCGGTTGCCGGTTTCCCGGTCCCTGTCTGAACGTGGCCTAACCCAGCCCGCAGCAGCCCAGGCCTTGTCCCAGTCCCCAGCAACAGCCCAGCCCTCAGCAGCAGCAGTAGCCCAGGCCTTGTCCCAGTCCCCAGCAGCAGCCCAGCCCTCAGCAGCAGCAGTAGCCCAAGCCATGTCCCAGTACCCAGCAGCAGCAGCAGCTCAGCCCCAACCCTCAGCAGCAGCACCAGCAGCAATTTGCCAATATGCTGGACTCTGGGACAATATGAACATTTCAAGACCAAATTTCCTTTCATATTTGCTTCAAATAAAGCTCTAGGATGTGAGGTTTGTAGAGATGCAGGTTCACCAGGGATTTTAAGGTCAGGGTCCAACAAACATTCATTTTCTTCTGAATGGTAAAATGCCAAAGTCACTCCTTATGGCAACACAAAGGAAAAACAAATGAAATCACTGAGAAAAAAAATACATGACCACAAAACATCACACAGTCACAAACTGGCTGAGTCAATTTGTCAGAAAAAAGCCATTAGATGCCAGCTTTCTTAGAGCACAACAAGAACAACTGAGCACCACTCTTTAGAACAGCGTATTACATTGCCAAAAGTAATGGACCATTCACAGATCACCCTGGCCTCATAGATTTATAAAGAATCAATGGACTTAACATGGGAAGAGTCCTGCACACTAATGTTTTGTGCACAGATATTGTACATTTCATTGCAGAAGAAATGAAAAAAGCCCTAATGGCAAGTATCCTGTGTACAAGGCCCAAGGTGTCTATTCTGATGGATGAAAGCACTACAGTTAGCAAAAAATCTTGTTTGGTTGTATACATGCGAGCAGCTGTGCAAAATTCAGACCCACTCACCCTTTTCTTAAGTGTCATTGAGCTGGAGCAGACTACAGCAGATGGCATAACTGATGCATTGCTCAACTGCCTCATGGACAATGGATTAGACGATGACTTTCTAAAGGAATGCTTTCTTGGGTTCTGTTCAGATGGGGCATCAGTGATGCTGGGTAAAAAGGCAGAGGTGTATGCAAAGCTAAAAGCGAAATATCCTGACATTGTTGGCTGGCACTGTTTCAATCACAGGCTGGAACTTTCAGTTGGTGATGCAGTAAAGTGCTGTATTGAGACTAATCACCTTAGAAGTTTCCTTGATAAACTGTACAGTCTCTACAACCAATCTCCAAAGAACCTTAGAGAACTAGACAAAGCTGCAGCATCAGTGGGAACAGAGTTGCGCAAGATAGGTTGTGTTTTAAATGTAAGGTGGGTAGCTTCCTCCTACAGAACCGTTGAGGCTGTGTGGAACATGTATAGTGCTCTGCATAAGCACTTCATACAGTAAGTGTTTATGTTATGTTATAAACATAAACACTTACTTATGCTTATGTTTGATGCTCTAGAAGAACTAAAAGACTTGTCTGAAGCATTACAAAACAGGGACATCCGTTGGTCAGAAGCGATTAAAAAAATTAAAAGACAGGCTGACATTTTTTCAGCAATGAGGGAGAAAAAAGGGCCACACTATGAACTTGCTTGGCAGGCTGTTGAGGAGGGTGTATTCAAAGGGGTGTCAGTGAGAACAGGTGGGAGACAAACAATGATTCCACCCCAGAAATTATTTGATGCTTTGAGTAATAGTATGCTGTCCAGGATGGTCACAGAGGAGGAAATAGAACTTTATGATCAACTAAATGTCCTGAAACCTGAAACCTGGCCTATTCCTGTACCCGTGCTGTTTGGAGAGCTGGAATTAAGGCAGCTATGTAATCGTCTGAAAATAAATTATTCTAGTGTGAAACAAGATTTCAGGGACTTTAAGGACAATGAGAACATGCCACTCAGTGGAGTACTCATCAAATTAAAACAAGTAGCAGATACACTGGCTGTAAGCACAGCAGAATGTGAAAGAGGATTTTCACTTATGAACACTATTATTTCACCTATTCGGAATCAGCTTAAAATTGACAATCTGTCTTGTTTGATGTTTATAAACTTAGTGGGTCCACCACTAGATGTGGAACCCAACCAAGCATGTTAAGAAGTGGGTTATGACCCGGAGGTCAGCAGACCATATAGCATGTAGACAGAGACAGGAAAGGCAGAAGAAGTGAGATCTAAGTCCTATTTGGAAAGTTGTGAATTAATTGTAATGACTGGCGACTGCTGATATTTGGTTTGATGTTGTGACATGTAAGAAAGTTTAGCAAACAATTGATTTGATTGATGTAGATTTATGTTGTGAGATGTAATTAACTATGTGAATGTATGGTGTGAGATGTAAATAAGTAATGCAAATAATAGTGTAAATTGATGGGATGTAAATAAATATTGTTAATATGTGAATTGATGGTGTATATTGTGAATGTTTTACAAATTGCAGTGTAGATTGATGGTGAATTGTAGGCTAAATAAATAACCAATATGTGAATTGATGTGAGAAATAAATAAGTAGGTTATAAATTGATAAAATATGTATTAAACCGATGGTGCGAGGTAAATACAAATGTTTTGAGAGATATTGACCACTGTGAGTCCCCCTCCTTACAAAAGCCTTTTGTAAGGACTGATAGTAACAAAGAAGGTTACAGATGTCTTCATCTGGGATGTCCCTCTGGATTACTGCAGGTCACCGTTTGTGCTGTGTAATGCTGTGATAACGCTAAATTAAGGTGTGGATGTGGCACTGTTCATTGTACTGACACAGAGCGGTGGACAGACAGCTTACAGTTTGTGGTTGTAAAAAAAAAGTTTGGCTGGTGGATGGTCGCTTTGTTATGATGGCACATGCTCTATCTTGAGTACAACAACTTAGCCAATCCCATGCACACTCTCATTTGCATAACCACATACATATAAAGCGGTCCGAGAAACATCGATTCATTGTCTTTGGAAAAACTTGGCTGACCCGAACATGCCGAAAGCGCCGAAGAAGGGCTCCAAGAAAGCCGTCTCTAAAGCCACCAAGAGCGGCAAGAAGAGTGTGGTATATTTTCTTACAAGCATTTCATAGTATTACATTGGTCTCTCCTAAGAGTACAGTTCTATGTGAAGTGTATGTCTGAAAGAACTTGCAATGATCTCACTCTGAGTAAAGAATAAACATTCTATAGAAGGTCCTTTTTTGGGTAAATGGCAGGAGGTTCTTTCTGACTTGTGCTCTCTCTCTCTCTAAACAGAATATCCTATGTCCTTAGTTGGTAAAGACATGTATGGCAAAGTCAGCTATGGAAGATAAACAACAGAAGTTGGTCCCATAAAAGGACATTCTCAGAATGTATATTCGTTTTGTCTGTCTGTGTGTAGAAAAAGCTAAACCAGGAGAAGAGGGGTTACAATTCAGCATGGGGGAATTGGATCAAGGGATCTGGTCAGGGGATGCATCCCAAACTCACTTGTTTCGGTGAATAAAGTCCTAATTATTCAATGCAAGATGAGTGGCGGTTCTTTTCAAGCAATCCACAGACCGACTTCGGCAGCCACGAAAAGTCACGACAAGAGGGAGAGAACCAGGAAGGAGAGCTATGCTATCTACGTGTACACAGTCCTCAAGCAGGTCCATCCAGACACCGGTGTAATGTCAAATGTTGGCTAGCAGGTATTCCTGGCTTACACGTGTCCAAAACACTGTTGTCCTTAAAAATCCACTCGAAGTCCAGGTAATGTTAGAAAAAAGATAGAAATAGAAGTGTCACTCAGGTATCCATAAACTTTGGCTTTCAAAACAATACAGGACGGGACACGGTAAAAAACCGTGTGTCGCCACTGCTAGCCTGGCATACACTCCTCCGGTCAATGACCTCACTTGCCAGCGTGCAAGGCTGCTGCCTCTTAAAGCTACAGTACCGCCAGCATTAAACTTAAATGAAATAGCCCGTACGAGACAGAAAAAGATGAACAAATAGCCATATTCAATTAAACTCACTCATCAATGACTATTAGACCAATATATAAACTTCAGATCCAAAGTTACAGTACAAAATATAGTTAAATTACATAAGGAGAAATAAAAAATCAGCAAACCCGTTCTTGCCTCATACAACCGGTATCTCCTCTAAGGCTATGGGCATCATGAACTCCTTCGTGAGCGACATCTTTGAGCGCATAGTTTTACTTTCTCCCTTTTGTCTGTTTTCCCGCCCTTGGGATTACCTGTCTCCGCCCTGATTGTTTCCACCTGTGCCCTTACCTTGTGTGTATATATAGTCCGTGTCTCCCTTTGTCCTGTGCCAGTTTGTCTTGTCCCATGTGTCAGAGAACCAGCGCTTAAGCCATGCCATTGCCAGGTCTTGTTGTTTTGTTACTTTGTTTGTTCGAGTTTGATTTTCTGTTTGTTTTCTTAGTCCTAGTATAGCCTTGTAAGAGTGATTTTGTTTTCTTATTCTTAGAATAGCCTCCTAGCTTAGTCTAGTAAGAGTGATTTTCTGTTTTTCTTTTTCTTTCTTAGTCTAGCTTTTGTCGAGTGAGTTTTAGTTTCTTAGATTAGTGAAGAGTTATTTCCTCTGTCAAGAGTGATTTTCATTTTGTTAATAAAAACTTTATTTTGAAACTTTTGTCTGAGAGTTGTGCATTTGGGTTCTGGTCCATAGTTCGGTCGTGACAATTACCATGTGTAATTTGCATGAAAATGTATAATTGAAGTGAATTTCCTGTTTATGAAAAAAATAATGAATATAATCCAAATAATTTAATGACAGAGCACACATGCAGTTAATTGCTCTGGCCTTCAGCTGACCCTGGTTGCTTGGCAACATCAGGCCTGCATGGGGCCAGAGTCAGGCACACTCAAAATTTCTTTAGAACTTTTCTACTTGTGTACACAAGTTTCAGCAGATTGAGGATAACCCCCCTCAAGGTCCGGACCTCAACCCCATAGAGCAAATTTGGGGCGAGTTGGAAAATAAACTGGATAGATCTACTGTACATTCAAAGGAAAGCCTTTGGCTTGAGTTGCAGAAGGCATGGGATAACATTAGTGTTGAAGTTCTCAGGAATTGATACAATGCCAGAGAGATGTGCTACTTTAATTGCTGCAAAAGGTGGACATACTAAATATTAAAGTTAAAAGTGGATAAAATCAGTAGGACTCAGTTCATCTGATATTTATAACCATCTGCATGTTTCATGAACATTATGAAATGAAATCATGTTTTGGAGGTCAATATTTTCAGATCTGCCAGGTGTTTTAATAATTTTGGCCACCACTGTACAAATACACATATAAACACACTCACTCATACATATATATAACGTGCAACCAGTGGCGGACTAGCCATCGGAGCACCGGGACATATCCCGGTGGCCTGGCCGCCAAACTGGCCCGCTCGGCGATTGCCGACGGTCGGGACCAAAGGCTCGGTTTGGGTCGCGCTTGATTTTTAAATAAACAATCTGTCTTGCGGCTTATTAGGCATCCGGCAATTAGGCAATCCGTCGTGAGGCTCTGTCTTGCTGAAGTTCACACAGACTGAGCAGCAACGTTGGGCACAGACACACCCCCTCCTCTCTTTTTGTGAGGCTCTCTGTCACAGCACTGCAGACACACACACACACACACACCAAGTTGCGCCCACGGCCCCCTTCCCTCCCTCCTCCTGCACCTGTAGTTCTACATGCTTGAAAAATGGAGCAAGATCGACAGCCCAAGAGGAAAGGTGGAGCAGATGGAGAGGCTTAAAAAGCTAAAAGCACTGGCCACAGATGCAGCGAGGTGCTGTAACCTGCTGTCACCTGCAGGTGAACATAATAACATTTGAGTACAGGTTATTTCAGCACAACATAAACATTTATTTTGTAGTCGAAAGAAACAGAAAAAGCTGTGTGTGGGCACATGTGGAGCCTTTGCTTTATTATTTTACACTCTTACATCAGTAGGCGCCCAACCTAACTCATTCTTGGTGTTTTGCGTTAATCGGGTGGTGGTAACCCATGGTATCAAATCCCGGCCTGAATTAATGTCCCAGTCTGCCTCTGTGTGCAACATAATCAAAATGTCAGATAGTGCCATGGAAGACTTCTATTTCTATCAAGAGTTTGCCGCCCTCTAAGTTCCGTTTTGTTTAAAAACCGTGTCGCTGTCAAAAATTGTTTGATTTGTAATCATAGCACATCTAGATTTCCATAGTTTATAATTGACTATACTAACGATTACCTGAAATAATTCTTTTTTGTTAGAAGATATGTTTTCGTTAAAAATATTGTACATTATTGAGGTATACTTTATTGTGAAGATGAGACCTATTGCTCGTAAAGAGGACCAGACATTTTTTGCTCTATAGCAGTCTATCAAAAGGTGTTCCTGAGTTTCGTCATCACAATAAATCATTGGACAAGTTTTGGTTGTGACATAACAGCTCCATGAAACAATAGCTCGGACAGGCAATCTAACAATAACGAGCCATTTCACATCACAAATCTTTTCTGAAATTTTTTTTTTTTTTTAAGATTTTGATTACTTCATTATTTAAACTACTTGCTATATTTTTGTAATTTACAAAACCACCATATTTAAAAGCATTTATTTTATTAAAAATCATTTTGCAGGTTAATCCAGACCAATCCAAATTTAGAGGCTAAAACTGATTAATAAAGTCGCCGTATATTAATTTATAATATGGACCCTGTCTGGCTCTCCCACTCTTCTTTCTCCACATTGAGAGGTCACCGATCCAGACAGGGTTCCTTAAGATGGCACTGTGCATATTTTTAACAAATGCTATTTTTAATCTTATATCCATGATTACTGCTCCTAAACCTCCATTTTTTTTTTTTACTTTTAAATAGAATATTTCTCTGAGTGACTTCTCTAGTGGTTCCCCATATTAAATTTACTGGTGGAAAAGGAGGTGGAAAAACACTGGCAAGGAAGAGAAGTTTGGACAGGATGAATGTTTTGACTATATTTACTCTCTATTTATAATTGGTATCTTTGTTATCCCATTTCTGAACTTCATTTTTTAATTTCAGAAAGTTTTTCTTCCGAATTTGTTCCACTGCAGTCTATGTTGTTAGACCAAGGATTTTGATTTCTTCCTGACAATGTATCCACTGCCACAAGCAACTTCCTTATTTTGCTCATTCAGATGTAGGACATGGCACAAAGCTGGGTATGAACTGAGACTTTTTAATGCGTTTGTCATACATCATCATTATCTCATGGGCCTTTGGGAGTGTAGTCTTCTTGTTCTGAAGAAACTCTGACAAGTTCTTCAGTTCAGTCAGGACTGTCGAGTTTTGTTTGTTCTTACATTGATTGACTGATTGCGGAAATGGGAGGAGTTACACACAGGTGCCGCGAATTACAAATAAAGGGACTGCAGCTTGCTCTGGTGAGCTGAAGCATGCCAGTCAGATGAACTCAAGACTGTGTGTCTGATTATTCATTGTTCCTCCGTTATGTAGAGCCATCAGTGTTTCAAGTCCTTTTTATGATGGCAGTGTCAACAGGTTATGGGCCCAGGAGGGAGTTTGGAAGCCGATGGAACTGTTTATGTTTCGACGGAGATGAAAGGAATTATGAGTTGTGGGAGACGAAATTTCTGGCACACCTGCGTCTGCTCAACTTAAAAAGCTCCATACTGGGTGACCCTCCCGACGAGGATGATGCTGATGCAGAAGACAACGCTAAAAGAAATGACAAGGCATATGCTGAACTGATTCAACTGTTGGATGACAAAAGCCTGTCCCTTGTAATGAGAGACGCGGCGGATGATGGCAGAAGGGTGCTACAGATTCTGAGAGACCATTACGCTGGTAAGGGGAAGCCACACGTGATAAGTTTGTACACAGAACTAACATCTCTTCAGAAAGCTGTTAATGAGAGCGTCACAGATTATATCATTCGTGCAGAGACTGCTATCACAGCATTGAGGAATGCAGGAGAGACTTTAAGTGATGGCTTACTGACTGCAATGATTTTAAAGGGCCTGCCAAACGCCTTCAAACCGTTCACATTACACAGAGTGATGAGAAGATAAACTTCGCCAAATTTAAGACAAAGCTGAGGAGCTATGAGAGCACAGAGAAGTTTGCTACTGCTTGCTCAACTGATGACAGCGTGATGAAAGTAAGAGGAAGAGAAAACTTTAACATGAAACTTACTTGTTATAGCTGTGGCCAGAAAGGCCACAAAGCCCCGGAGTGCATTAAAGCCAGTGGTGGGCACAGAGACCAGAGACAATGGTGTAGTTTCTGTAAGAGTTCCACGCATAAAGATGCAAACTGTAGGCGGAGACAGCGAGACAAGGTAAAGCAAGTGGTGGATGAAGAGGACCACACGTTCGCATTCATGGTGGAGGATGCCTCAGTCAGTGGAGTGAAGGTGAAGGAGAAAGGCCTCATGGTTGACTCAGGAGCCACAAAGCACATCGTCACAGACATTGCGAAATTCAAGAACTTTGATACAAATTTCAAGCCACAGAGCCATATCTTGGAGTTGGCTGACGGAGTGAGGACCAGCGGCATCGCGGTAAAGAAGGGCACTGCAAAGGTTTGCCTGAGAGACACCAAAGGCCGAATAGTGGACATGATGCTGATGGAGGTTGATCCAAAGATGTATCGTGAAAGGGTTGGCAGTTTAATTTATGTAATGACGTGTACTAGACCAGATTTAAGCTTTATTGTCAGTAAATTGTCACAACACTTATATGAACCAAAAGGACAACATTGGGTCATGTGTTGAGATATTTAAAGGGCACTGTGGACCAGGAATTGTGTTACAAGAAAGGTGATGTAAATCTCAAACTTGTGGCATATAGTGATGCAGACTGGGCAACAGACCAGAATGACAGACGAAGTGTGACTGGTTACTGTTTTAGTTTATCTGAGACTGGGCCCATTATTTCCTGGAAGTCTAGGAAACAATCCACAGTTGCTTTATCCACATGTGAAGCAGAATACATGGCTTTAGCAGCTACTACACAGGAAAGCCTGTATCTTGTGAATTCATTGAATGGAATGGACAATCAATGTGAATATGCACCAGTGACAATTTATGAGGACAATCAAGGCACAATTGCTCTGTCAAAGAATCCTGTATGTCGTCAAAGGAGTAAACACATTGATATTAGATATCACTTTGTCCGATCTGCACTTGGTGATGGAAAAATAACTATTGAATATTGTCCTACAGCAGACATGGTGGCAGATATTTTAACAAAGTCTGTAACTAAACTCAGAATGGACAAATTTGTGCATTTTGTTTTTGGTGAATGAACAAAAAAAAATAATTATAAATGTTTGTCAAGAACTGTACCATCAATCTAGAAACAAGCGGGGGTGTTGAGTTTTGTTTGTTCTTACACTGATTGACTGATTGCTGAAATGGGAGGAGTTACACACAGGTGCCGCAAATTACAAATAAAGGGACTGCAGCTTGCTCTGGTAAGCTGAAGCATGCCAGTCAGATGAACTCAAGACTGTGTGTCTGATTATTCATTGTTCCTCCATTATGTAGAGCCATCAGTGTTTCAAGTCCTTTTTATGATGGCAGTGTCAACAAGGACATCTGCCATCAGTGCAAGACTTTTACAGAGCACACCTTTGACAGCAGACCTTTAAATTTAGCCCTCTCTCTGCTGTCCCTTGTCTCATCCTTATGATGCCTCACGGAAATGTTGTGCCAGTGCTGGATAAGAGTGCCAAACCGCAGTGACTGCCCTGTATGAAGAAGCAACCCAGCGAACACTGAACACTCTTCCAGTTCTTCTGAGTTGGATGTGTAAATTGTGAGCACATTCACTTAGCTCTCGCATGTTTTTGGTGACTGGCTATACAATGAATATAGGCTGTCAAGGAAGGTCTGGAAGTCTTTTGTTCCCCCTGTTGCCTCCAGTGCCTGGTCCACAGCCAGCTCCAGTCTGTGATTAAGGCAGTGCCACAGTACAATGCCTGGAAAGTCATCCTTGAGCAGCTTCCCAACACCTGACTTCACTCCCAGCATCACACTGGCCCCATCACTGCAAAATCCTATGAAAACTTCCTGCAGCAATTCAGTGGTGAAGCCACTCTTGAAAAAGCAGTTCATAAGCTGTTCTTTGATATGAGCAGCAAACAGGCTATCCAGCTCAATAAAGTCCAATGGAAAAGCAATGGGCTCCATCTCTCCATCAACACTGGCTTTCAAAAACACAATTAATGCTGAGTTGTGCCCCACACTGGTTGACTCATCAGCTATTACTGTGATTTTACACCTATTTTCTATAATCTTCCTCAGGAGTTCCTTTTTGATCTGTGATGACACATGATCAATTATGTCAACACAGACAGTTTTGCTGTGCAAAACACGACCTAAGCCAGCAGAATTAGCCTGCTGCAGTTCAATCAGACTCTCAACGTCAGTGAATGGCTTATTGTTTTTGGCCACATAATATGCTGTCCTGAATACCCTGGCAGTGGACTCAAATGCAGACTCCTGACCGGTGGCGTTCATGTTCAGAAGAATGTCTTTCTTTGCTGTCTGAAGAATCTTAATTGCTTCATTGTGTGCTTGGGAGTTTCGGTGCTCATGATTTTTTTTGCACAGTGATAAAAGCTGGACATCTCTTGAATTACCGATTGGGGTTATCTTTCCCTCAGCCCACTGGCTGGCAATACTGACACCACGGGATGCCATGAGACCTAGATTCTTAACATCGTGGCATGGAGTGCATCCCAGTTTCCCATGTTGGGTATACAACCATTCATTTTTGACTGGTTTTGAATGAGGGCTTTATAGCAGGCAGCCGCTCTCCCATCTTCCTGGTACTGTGTACCGCCACTGAATCTTTTAGTGGTACGCAGTACCGGACCGTACCGGCTTACTTTCACCCCTGTTTCTACATCATGAGAATAAAAGAAGATACCGATGCCATCGGAGCTGCGCTCTCCTATCGAGATAACGCTTTTTCCTTTAGTCCAAAGTTTGAGCACTTCCTCGACATCATTGTTTGTTTTTAATCTCATTTCCTGGATAAATAATATATCAAAGTTGGTCTTTAATAAAAAGTTCATTTATGTTTTATGTGTTATGTTTAATTTAAAAGAGAGAGTATGGGTCTATGGCGTGGGTTTTTTCTCGAGCCGCTTCTCTTCTTCTGATCACATTGGACTGGATCAGCATATGAAAGTAGAAAGAGAGGAGTGTTGACTCGCTGGCCCGCAGTGAGATCAAATATAAAATCTGAGCTCGGACTCTCGCTTGTACTTTCATATCGCTGCTCACAGTCATTATCACTAACATCACTATCGGCATCATCACTGTCTGTCAAACTATCCTCAGCAGAAAAAGACGAAAGTTCGTCTGGAAGAGGAGACAAGGAATGTAGGATATCTTCAGTACCAGGTTTTCCGAGACGAAAGAGAAAACGCTTATCATGCTGTGTCTGTTGCTGCTGATTGTCAGGAAGCTGCTGTCGCTGCTGGGTGTCGGGAGGCAGTTGTCGCTGCTGGCTCTGCTGGGTGTCGGGGGGCAGTTGTTGCTGCTGGGTGTCAAGAGGCTGCTGCCGGCTCTGTTGGGTGACGGGCCTGCTGCAGCTGCTGGTTCAGCTGGGTGTCAGGGGGCTGCTGCCGATGGGATGCCTTGATCTTGTTTACATAGGATACGGGGCAGGAGAAGAGTGTGTGGCCAGTAACACCGCACAGGCTACACAGGCCTTCCAGGTCACAGACCTTGGCTTTGTGGCCCAGATTTCTGGATCTCCAACACTTGACAGTCGGACATTATTTTACTTGATGATCGCTTGAATGACAAATGAAGCAGGTTATGGATTGACCAGGATAGATGATTCTACCGTTGTATGGACCGAGGGAGATGGAGTTTGGGGTCTGAATATAGTGACCTTTAGTGTCTTTGCGCATTTGAATTATATTTGCACACACCATACCAAATACCGAATCTATCAACTTGTTTAGATGTTTGCAGGATATCACAATACCTTTGTAGGTAAAGTTCAACATCCTGGTCCAGAACACTACCTGTCCAGAATTGACAATGAGAGTGCAGGTGTCAATTTGAATGGAGGACTCAAAGGTCCAATCTTTCCATTTGGGAGGCCAGAACTTCAAGAAAACGTCTCAAGGGAGCCTCTTGAAGTAAACACAACTCAAGTGTCTTTGGTTTCGCAGTGCAATAAATCTCAGGCGAACCCAAAACTGACCAAATTTTGATGAATATGGTGCAGTTTTGTCACAGGAAATTATAACGATATGTGAAGCGTGAACTTTACGATGAGATTGCATGTGTCTATTTGAATGGAAGATTCGAAGGTCCAGTCTTTCCATTTGGGATCCTCAATTCTGGTGGCCAAAACCTTGAGAAAACGTCTCAGGGGAGCCTCTTGAAGAAAGCATACCTCCAAGTCTTTGTGGTTTGGCAGTTTGAAAGAGTAGACAGAGTAGACGTCTATCCACTGTTAGTCAAATGTTCACCAACGTAGTCGCGACTCGGAGGGTCTTCGCTACCAGTATGTCTTAGGCAAACCCAAAACTGACCAAATATTGATGCATAAGGTGCAGTCTTTCCACGGGAAGCCATGGTGATATGTGAGGCTCGAGAAGCACATAAATTACATTTAGTTTCACGAAATGCGTGAATCACAAAACATAGCAACGCGTGAATGGTCAGGAAGTTAAAGAGTTACTTTCCTCCCTTGCTTTTTAAAAAACTTTACTGAAGATACAAATTTGAAAGGAATACAATACAAAAATAAAGACTATGGATACACTCAAACGAAACAGTACATTTAAAGAAACGAAATACACATATCCATGATTACAATGCACGTACATATATACATATATATATATACACATAAACACACTCACTTGTACATATATAAATAGGGGCAACATATTCAAAATGTCAGATAGTGCCATGGAAGACTTCTATTTCTATCAAGAGTTCGTTGTCTTCTAAGTTCCGTTATTTGTTTAAAAACAGTGTCGCTGTCAATAATTGTTTGATTTGTAATCAGCACATCTAGATTTCCATAGCTTATAGCTGACAATACTAACGATTACCTGAAATAATTCTTTTTTGTTAGAAGATATGTTTTCGTTAAAGATATTGTACGTTATTGAGGTATAATTTATTGTGAAGATGAGACCTATTCCTCGTAAAGAGGACCAGACATTTTTTGCTCTATAGCAGTCTATCAAAAGGTGTTCCTGAGTTTCGACATCAGAATAAATCATTGGACAAGTTTTGGTTGTGACATAACAGCTCCATGAAACAATAGCTCGGACTGGCAATCTAACAATAATGAGCCATTTCACATCACAAATCTTTTCTCAAATATTTTTATTTTTTAAGATTTTGATTACTTCATTATACTATACTACTTGCTATATTTTTGTAATTTACAAAACCACCATATTTAAAATAATTTATTTTATTAAAAATCATTTTGACGGTTAATCCAGACCAATCCAAATTTAGAGGCTAAAACTGATTAATAAAGTCGCCATATATTAATTTATAATATGGACCCTGTCTGGCTCTCCCGCTCTTCTTTCTCCACATTGAGAGGTCACCGATCCAGACAGGGTTCCTTAAGATGGCACTGTGCATATTTTTAACAAATGCTATTTTTAATCTTAGGTTTAGGATATATCTTATATCCTAAACCTCCATATTTTTTTTTTTTACTTTTAAATAGAATATTTCTCTTAGTGACTTCTCTAGTGGTTCCCCATATTAAATTTACACAAATTTTATTTATGTGGCTTGGTCTTAAATGAGACCAAACACAATGAAAATTATTTTTGTGGGTGTTTTATTCCCCGACTGCACTAATTTGAGAACAGCATTAATACTGCAGTTTTGAGGATTTAACAACAAGAATAACAAAATACTTTTTGCATTCAATACTTTCAGCTTTAAAAGTGCTCTGTAACGTTCATTAAGGAAAACCTTTGCACCTTCTAGGTCTAATCTAGACAACTAGACATCTAAAGGTCAATTGGACATTTGCCCTAGTAAACATGCCAAAAAGACAACAGTAGTGACTCTTTCTAAATAAAGAAAAACACAACAAATAAAACTAAATACACGTATTAAGCCACATATCTCATTTAACAGTCCTTACAGTAAAACATTTTCTCAGAAAATACTTCATAAATGTTTCACATCTATTGTTTACAAATGAACATTTCATATGAGCATACTACACATTGACATTAAGTCTCAAACTCACATTTACTCCAGTAGGCAACCTGCTCTCTAGGACACACACACACATCTTGTCCTCAGGCTGGCCTATATCTCCCCTCTACATTCATGAAATATACAGAAAAATGGACACGGTTGTTTTAAGCAGTCAGCTAACACAATGATAGACATTTTAGTTCGTAGCTAATGTTGTACACTCATGCTAAACCCCAATGTCCACGTTCAACCACAGCGTGGCAGAGCTCTCTCACATATTTGACCCGTGCTGTGAATCTACAGAAATCAGCAGAAATACAAAACCATCATTCATGAACTCAACTCGGCTAGCTTAGTATTCATCACATGCGCTGACACTGGTAACCATTTTCTGCATTTCTTGACATAAATGTAGATATTTCTCTACAAAAAGTCACAATACACACCTTAGCGTTCATTAACACCGTTGGTAGGATTCCTGCCTCTGTATACTTGAAATCTCATGTGAACACCGCACTCTCGCGTGATTTGCAACTGCTGTTCTTAAAGTGACAGTGTCACATAACTGCTATCACACACATACTAACATATAATAACGCAAAAACTGCAAAAAGAGGTTATACTATGTTCACCTGGCTACATTTAATGTAATTGTTATTTTGTTGGGAGGTGGAAAAACACTGGCGAGGAAGAGAAGTTTGGACAGGGTGAAAGTTTTGACTTTACTCTCAATTTATAACTGGTATCTTTGTTATCCCATTTTTGAGCTTCATTTTTAATTTCATAAAGTTTTTCTTCCCAATTTGTTCCACTGCAATCTATGTTGTTAAAAATTAGGCCAAGGATTTTGGTTTCTTCCTTGATCTGAATATGGATGATTTGTCTATCACTCATGTCCTTTCCAAACTCCTTCAGTTTTATCGAGATTAAGTTTAGCACCAGATGCTAACTCATAACTATTTAGACATTTTGTTAATGTCCAATTCAGCTTGATTTTTTTAATTATAACTGTGATGTTGTCTGCATTAGCAAGGGCAGCAACCCTGTGCGAACGACCAAGATATGTCCCAGAGATACGTTTATCTGTATTAATTGTATGTATTAAGGGATTGATTGCCAGTATATACAGAGCTGCACTTAGAGGGCAGCCCTGCTTTACACCTCTCTCTACATTAAAACAATCAGTCAGATAACCATTAACATGTATGCATACGCTGGATTTAACATACAGACATCTGATCATATGAATAAATTCTTTTGGGAACCCATATGCTTCCATCATTGACCAGAGGTACTCTCTGGATATGTAATCAAATTCTTTTTTTATAATTATTTTTTAATCAAGACCAACAATATAAAAATAGTTTTCCTCTTTAGGTTTATACATTATTTCACTAAGAATACAGAAATTGTCCCACATCACATGGTTCTTGTAGGGACCGTTCAGGACAGCCGTCCTCTTCAATCCCGGTTTCTCCGTGGGAGTGGAGGGTAAAGGAAAATAAATAAATAAATAGAATCAATCACCGTGACACAATCACAAACTATTCACTCTGCTCACTCTATATACATTTTTTTGTTTGTTTGTTTTGTTTTTTTAATTTAAAGTTTTTTTCCTTTTTTTTGTTCTTTTTTCATGTCTTTTTTTCCCCTTTTTTTCTATTATACTAAATATCAACAGTTAAAAAACAAAGACATGATCTTAAAGCATAGTAATAAAATGCATAATAATAGTCCAAAGTCCAATGACATAAAAGTATTTTCAGTTGCCCTATTTTATATGGTCTAGAGTAGCTGAAATGTGTTATGGTTATATTAAAATGAATTTCTATATCAATATTTCAATAAAACAGACAGAGGTGTGGTGCAAATGGACCGGAGTGGGTATGTTCTTTCTTCTTCAAAAATTGGTTGGAGTGATGGATTATTTTGAGCCCTGTGCAGATATTTTTTTCCCAGAGTGACCATTCTTTCTTGCAATGTCATGAAACCAGAAAGTAGATGGGTGTATTTGTTGCTTGTGTATTTAGGTATCCTATACCACATGTTTATGGCAGTATTCTGTATGACTTGGAGTTTATTGAGTTTCAGATGGTTTAATTTGCGTCTGGCCTCTTTTTCTACTTCAGCAACGTGTTCTGTCCACTGCATACAGTTTGAGATTGAGGTTTATTTGGTCTTTTTTACGTGGGTGTCTGGTGAAAAGTACACATTGTGTTTTGGTTGGATTTAGTTTTATTCTCCACATATTAGCCCATTCTTCCATCTCAGTAATGCACACCTGGAGCTTTTTGGCAGCGTATTGTTGGCCTCAGTCAGTCTTCAATTTCTCGTCTCCAACTTGTGCAGAATGCTGCTCGATTTTTAACAAGCACGTCCAGACGCAAAAACATTACTCCTGTGCTGTCGTCACTCCACTGGCTTCTAGTCCATTTTAGAATTGATTTTAAACTTCTGTTGTTTGTTTTTAATGCCATTAATGGCTTGGCTCCCTCTTATTTGTCAGAGATTTTAACTATTCATAATTGTGGCAGAGCCCTGCGCTCTTCGGGTCAGCTTCTGTTAGAGGTCCCTAGGTCGAGATTTAAACAGTGGGGCGATCGTTTTTTGCCGTCGCTGCTCCCAGACTGTGGAACAAACTGCCCCCTGACATTCGCATTACTACTGATCTCAGCCTTTTTAAACTGAACCTTAAGACCCACTTTTTTAGATTGGCGTTTAATTCTGACTAGGGCAGTACTGCTTCTTACCCCGAAAATCCACCGGGCCCGTCTGCGGCGCGTTGCGTCAGCGTCGCATCATCGCGAGTAATACGCAGCCATTCTAGTCAATGTATCAAACCCCACCGGCTCCGCCGAGGTCCGTTTCAGACGCGTCCCAGACGCGTCTCGACGCTCGGCTAGGCGTGATTTATGCATCAGTTCTATTTTTGACGGACGACGCGAGTAGCACGCTTCTGGCGGAAGCCAGACACAGAAAAAGCAAAGAGAATCCGGTGGATTTTCAAAATAAAATACCCCGTGCAAATTGCCGGTCTTAAAAACAGACAAAAGCGAAACTAAGTCAAAGTACAAAGTCTGGCGGGCTAAACACTCGCTTCTGAAACGCTCCCGGTGGGGTTTGAAGTCACATGCAGGACAGACCAAATGCGCTACGCTCACGCAACACGCCGCGAATGGGCCCGGTGGATTTTCGGTGTTAGGTGTACTCATTCTGTCTGCTCCTTTCTATGTATTTCTGGAAGGTTTTTAATACTCTGCAGTGCTGTAGCACTACAGCACTTTTAATTGTATTTGTATGTTATGTATGTGTTATGTATTGTTTTATGGCTTTGTTGTAAAGCACTTTGGGTACCTTTTGGCTATTGTAAAGGGCTACACAAATAAATTTGATTTGATTCGATTTTTTTTGTCGTTATGGATAGATGGGTAGGCAGACTGACCTGTCGCACTACAATCTCCTTCCACTCTGGGTCAAATAAAGGGTCATCTGGGCATGAATGGACATTTTTCAAGTGTTCTGTAAAAACATTGGCCTTTTCTTTATCTTCCTCAATTATCTTGCCATTATGTCAAGGTGGGAGGCTCGGGATCGCAAGGAGGGAGGTTGCTACTCTGATTGGCCGTTGAAAGTTTAAAAGCCTCCCAGTTTGCCTTTGTGTAACCAAATTGTGGTTTCCTTGGAGCAGTATGAGCCTCCAAATTAAATGAGGAGAGTATTGGGAGATGGTCGCTGCCAATATCTGGACAGACAGCAAACTGGATCACTTTGCCTGTGAGATCAGGGGTGACGAGGCAGAGATCCACAATATCTACGGAGTTGTTTGAAGAAGAAAAGTGTGTTGGTTCATCGTTGTTTAGGACAACTAAATCAAACTGTTCTATTATATTGTGTAATGTAATACCGGATTGGTTTGTAATTTTGTTGTTAAAGGTTGGGTGTTTGACATTGAAGTCTCCTATTATTACATCTGTCTTTTTTTTTAAGAGAGTTTTTTGAAAAAGGTGAGGAGAGGGGGTGACTAGAGTAAACTGACAAGATGAATACACTGGAGTTTAAAGACAGTTTAATTCTTACAGCAACAAATTCATTGTTCTGGGTTTGTGCAGGACTTAATGAGATGATTTTTTCACTGTAAGCAATAGGTCTTTTAATTAACAGGGCCACTCCTCCGTGTTTTCCTCGGGGTCTGTCGTTTCTTATGTCATATCCAGGTAGAGAGAAGTCATTGAGGGGAGAGAAGAATGTCTCATTTATTGAAGCCACTTGCACATCTTTTTCTTGAAGAATGTTAAGGTACAATCAGGCTATATTCATGATTTTGTACAGTCATACTAACCAAATAACTTCTTATTGATCATCATTATAAAGTTTCAGGGCGTTGCCGTAACCATGGTAACTCATGGTGCTAGAGGGGAGGGAGACTCTAAATGAAGCTGTCACGTTGGGTGAGCGGCGAGGTGCAGGAAAGGACCCAAACACAGGGAATAAAACAAACTTACTTTAATAACAAAAAGCGGCTGGATGTCCAGGCAAAAAACACAGAAACCAAAAGGCAAATAATCCAACCAACAAAAACCAGGAACCGGAACACAGGGATGAACACCAAGAGAACACGAGAGATCACAGAGAGACATAGAAACAAACAACCAAGAACACACGAAACCAAGAGAGAACGGACAGACAAGGAAACAAAGGAAACACAGGAACTAAATAGACAAAACTAATAAGACACAGGTGAAACAAATCAGGGGCAGGTGCAAAATCAAAACGGGCGGGAAACGACAGGAAGTAGAAAAAGACAAGACAGAACTACAAAATAAAACAGGAAACACAGAAACAAACTGAAACTGTAACTACAAAATAAAACAAACTCAAAACTATGACAGAAGCAGTTTACACAGATACACTCCAGACAAAGTTCAGACTATAGTTGTTATTTCACACATGTAGCACACGACAGCAGACTGTCAGACCAGAGATACGCTTGACTCCACCACGGCGAGCCAGACGGCGGATAGCGGGCTTGGTGATTCCCTGGATGTTATCACGGAGAACTTTACGGTGACGCTTGGCGCCTCCTTTACCGAGTCCTTTTCCTCCCTTACTTTTTAAGAAACTTTATTGAAGATATAATTTTAAAAGGAAACAGAAGAGTATAGAAATAAAGACGTATTGACTCAAACGAAACAGTACATTAAAAGAATGAAATACACATATGTACAAAACATGATTTCTTTGGACGGTTTGAAGCTGACAACAGCACCCCTGCACAGAAGACACCAGCTCCTCCAGATGACCAGGTGCTGTCCCTGTCTCCAGCCAGCGTGAGGAGATCCCTCTTCAGGATCAACGCTTGCAAGGCTGCAGGACCTGACAACATTCCTGGTCGTGTGCTAAAGGACTGTGCAGAGGAGCTCACAGATGTCCTCATAGACATCTTCAACACCTCCCTGAGCCAAGCTGTTGTCCCCACCTGCTTCAAGAGTACCACCATCATCCCGGTTCCAAAGAAGGCCTCTCCATCTTGCTTCAATGACTACCGCCCTGTGGTACTGACCCCCATCATCATGAAGTGTTTCGAGCGGTTAGTCTTGCAGCACATCAAATCCATCCTCCCTCCCTCCCTGGACCCCTACCAATTTGCATATCGGGCCAACCGGTCCACTGATGATGCAATCTCCACCGCCCTCCACTCAGCTCTCACTCACCTGGACACTAAGGACTCTTATGTGAGGATGCTGTTCTTAGACTTTAGTTCAGCTTTCAATACGATCATCCCCCAGCAGTTGATTAAGAAACTGGACTGTCTAGGACTGAACAGCTCACTCTGCAACTGGTTGTTGGACTTCCTGACCGAAAGACCACAGGCAGTCCGGGTCGGCAGCAACGCATCCAGCACCATCTTGCTGAACACAGGGGCCCCCCCAAGGATGCGTGCTCAGCCCCCTACTCTTCACCCTGCTGACCCACGACTGCACACCAACACACAACACCAACCTCTTCGTCAAGTTTTCAGACGACACAACTCTGGTGGGGCTCATCAGCAACAACGATGAGTCAAACTACAGGGATGAGGTGAGGCAACTGGCCACGTGGTGCAGAGACAACAATCTCTCTCTCAATGTGGAGAAGACGAAGGAGATTGTTGTCGACTTCCAGAGAGCCTCCACCCAGCACCCTCCACTGACCATCAACGGTGGTGCTGTGGAGAGAGTGAGCAGCACCAGGTTCCTGGGTGTGCACCTCACTGAGGATCTCTCCTGGAGCAGCAACACCGCATCACTGGCCAAGAAAGCTCAGCAGCGCCTCTACTTCCTCCGCAGACTGAAAAGAGCCAGAGCACCAGTCCCCATCATGCACACCTTCTAACGTGGAACCACCGAGAGCATCCTGACCAGCTGCAGCACTGTGTGGTACGGCGGCTGCACCGCATCCTGCTGGAAGACCCTGCAGCGCATAGTGAGAGCAGCTGAGATCATCGGTGCCCCCCTCCCCTCCCTCCAGGACATTTACAACACACGCCTGGCCCGCAAAGCACTCAGCATTGCGGGTGACTTCACCCATCCCACCCAAGTTATGTGTGTGTATGTAAATGTAAATTTTGGTTTTGCCATGTGATTCAATAAAATAGTTGTAAATAATAAGTAATATTAAAGATAATATAATAGGATCAAAGCATGGCCAGGTAGAGCTTCCTGTCCTCTTCTCCTGTGAGGCTTATGGGGCTGGCGCTGTCCGAGGTTCTGAACTGACACATCACAGCTTGGTTGAAGCTGGATGAGCCAGATTTACACATGACAAAATGAAAACAGCTCATTCGTAATTAACTATAAGGTGAAAATGTAAATAACTCCAATGACTTTTCACTTGAGCTTTTCTTTTTACTTAACAGTCTTACAGGAGACATGTTGTCCATGGGTTAATGCGGTTGTTCAGTAGGTGGCGCCAAAGAGTTAACCATCAATCTTCGTGAAAGACCAAAGAAGAAGAACACTAGGGCCGCCTCTGTTTTCTATTACGTCCTCAGACAAGCTCTAAATACATGAGAATACTGCAGCCAGATATTATAGTACAGTAACCATCTGATCATTCAAAATGAGTGGTAGAGGCAAGGGAGGAAAAGGACTCGGTAAAGGAGGCGCCAAACGTCACCGTAAAGTTCTCCGTGATAACATCCAGGGAATCACCAAGCCCGCTATCCGCCGTCTGGCTCGCCGTGGTGGAGTGAAGCGTATCTCCGGTCTGATCTACGAGGAGACTCGCGGTGTGTTGAAGGTTTTCCTGGAGAACGTGATCCGTGATGCCGTCACCTACACCGAGCATGCTAAGAGAAAGACCGTGACCGCCATGGATGTGGTGTATGCTCTAAAGAGGCAGGGACGCACTCTGTACGGCTTCGGCGGTTAAACTGATTATTCTCTTCCTTACTAAAAATAAAGGTCCTTTTAAGGGCTAGTGTTGGGAAGTTCGACTCTTTTTACTGACTCGGATCTTTTACTCTCGGACAGTAAATTGAACGAATCTTTTTTTGAGTCATTTCGTTCATTTCGTTCATTTTTACAGCGGGTGGCGCTGTAGCCCTCTTGTGGGCGTAAAAAAGACTGCGGTTCTCAAACACTTAACACTGAAGGCAACATGGTTTGCTTCAGCTGACAAAGCATAATAAACAAAATGCCACAAGCAATTCAAACCATATGAAAACCTAGGAAAGCAAATAAACACCACAATAAAGTGACTTGTGTCCTGTATCCTCCCTGCCATTGTTAAGAACGAGAGACCGATCCGAGAACGAACGCACTACTCGTCACACAGCGTGAGCTGCCTGTCACGTGACAAATGAACGATCCAGATGAACGAAACGAAAGGACCCGTTCAGCGTGAGCTGCCGGTCACGTGACAAATGAACGATCCAGATGAACGAAACGAAAGGACCCGTTCAGCGAGAGCTGCCGGTCACGTGACAAATGAACGATCCAGATGAACGAGAACGAGAGGACCCGCTCAGCGTGAGCTGCCGGTCACGTGACAAATGAACGATCCAGATGAACGAGAACGAAGGACCCGCTCAGCGTGAGCTGCCGGTCACGTGACAAATGAACGATCCAGATGAACGAGAACGAAAGGACCCGTTCAGCGAGAGCTGCCGGTCACGTGACAAATGAACGATCCAGATGAACGAGAGTGAGCTGCCTGTCACGTGACAGCTGGTAGAGGGCAAGTGAACGTAAAACTCACATTCATTTTGACAATTAGTAAGACAATTAAGTAAGACAAAAAGTAACAATTAAAAAGTTCCTTAAAATGTTTACATGGTGCATTTACTGTGTCCAAAACGTGACATTATTATTATTATTATTATTATTATTGCATTTGTTGTTATTATTATTATATTTTATTATTTTATGGCAGTATAACACAAAATCAATATGTTGATATAATTTTCAAAAGTATTTATTTATAAACACACTTATAAACACACTTTACATTATATACATAATAACACTATACACATCTACAAGAACCGAAGACCACTAATTAATTATGATTTCATGAATAAATAATGTATGTCGGGTGTCACGTGACAAATGAATGAACGTCACAAATCAGACATCATTCATTTCCTTGTTCGTTTCTCAGTCCACAGCCCTGTAGCTGAGCTACAGCTGTCACGTGACAAATGAACGAAAGAACGATCCGTATGAACGAACTGCTGTGCTTACTGCTCGTCACACAGCCTGAGCGGCCTGGCTGTCACGTGACAAATGAACGAGGACCTGAGGACAGACGCACAGTTGAGTGAGTCGTGAACTAATCATTTCTGTTTCCTGTCCTGCTGACTGAGCTTATGCAGCTGCCTGCCATGTGGCGAGGGAAGGTACTGCATGAAAATGAACGAATCACTCACTGGGACGACTCATTACTCCCGAGTCATATAAAAGATTAGTTCATATTGAACGAATCGTTCACGAACGACACATCACTATTAAGGGCCACACACTTATTCCTTAAAGAGCTGACCTCTTATCTATAAGGGTTTGAACATTGGCTAGGATATTTTTGATGTGAGCATTAAAGTTGAGGGGCGTTTGATAATTAGTTAATTTAGTCAACTTGTGAGAACTCGTCTGACAGTCTCCTGTTGTGTGCTACACGTGTGAAATAACAACTATAGTCTGAACTTTGTCTGGAGTGTATCATTTAGCGTCTCCCTCCCCTCTAGCACCGTGAGTTACCATGGTTACGGGAACGCCCTTTATAATCAAAGTTTTTTGGTTAGTATGACTGTACAAAATCATGAATATAGCTTGATTGTACCTCAATGCTGAAATCTTGTATTTTTTTTATATATATATATATATATATATATATATATATATATGTATATATATATATATATATATATATATATATATATATATATATATATATATAATGTATATGTGTGTGTGTAAAGCCTCAAATCTTCACTTTGATTAACAGTATGGTAGTGACGGCTGAAAGGTGAGAACTCACCACCACACTGAAACTTGCCACAAGGCTGCAAAAGTTGCTGTTTGTATGATGTATTTTTCTGTTAAACGATAAGAGGCTCGCTTTAAACAATATTATTAATAATAATTGATAATGATGAGAAGAAGTAGAAAAATAATGTACTGAAAAGTTTTGTAGATGGTTGATTATTTGAAAGAGTAAAACTTGAGAGAAGCTTGGCAAAAAAAGTCAGTTTGATTTCATAGATTGAAAATTATATTGAAAAGACAAAAAAGAAAAGTGTTGAATAGCTGTTCAAAGCATCAACCTGTAAAACACTGCTGGACAAGTTTTTAAACTTGATGGCTGCATTAGAGAACATGCGACCTGTGATATGTATCACAAATTACATGTTTCACAATTAAGTTGTTTTTTTTTGTTTAATCCATGTGAAAAAATTCTCCCAAAATGCCTAATGGAGGTTTGTCTTCAATACTAACTGCATAGCAGTCTCAAAACAGTAAAATGCTGAGTAATATGTGTGTGTCTGTGTAGAAATATATAGCTATGAATGTTGGGTACATATACAGTATGAACAGAGTAAAATGAATACATTTGGATATATACAGCTTGACTGTGCAGCAACATTTGTAGGTATTGTAATTACAGGTGTGATTACGCAGTGCGAGTTAATTAAGCTAAGATATGTACAGTATGAACAGTAATTATATAGTGTGGATGTAAAGACAATCATATTGGTCGACATTATATACAGAATAAACAGCTAGATATGAATACACTATATGTCAGATATGTACAGTAGCATAAGAATACTTTATACATATATATAGTAGGACAGTATAAATATGTATTAGTGTGTAAGGGGCATAAATAATCCAGGTAGGTGTACAGTATTGTGGCGGTGGAGAATGTGGGAAGAAAAACAGTTCAGTCCAGTCAACATGTGTTTTTGTGTGTATTTGCAATTAAGATAAAGCTAATAAACTACTTCCGTCCACATGACTGTTGCCTCAGTAAAACATTTTCAACATTTGTTCTCTTTAAATATCACTAAATGGATTCAATGAGCTGTACATATAGAAATCAGTTTATTAAAGTGGCATCTTTTGATTTATTTAAAATATGTCACACTTGTTTTAAATAAAGATGTAGCTGTGTAAGATGTGGCTATACTATTCCACTTCCTTTTTCCAGTCAACAACCAGTCAACACTGTGACATGTTGTAATAAGTTCAATGATAATAATCAGACTGAAGGACAGGGTGGTAGAAACTGTGAGTGTTTCAGATTTAGAGAGACAGTAACAGATTAGTAACATATGAAGGGTGATTGTGTACACAGGAGGAACTCCTGTTAATGCAAATATAATCAGTAATGCTGCTGATGGTCAGTTTTTACAAAGAAAAAAGTCAAATCATCACTCTGAAGAATATAAACTTCTGAGTAAATTCTCACTTTGACTTTCATCATCAGCCGACCACAATGTAATAAAGCGTATTAATATTGCGTAATAATACATGTCGAAACAGTTTCACATTTAATTCTCACTGTTTGTTCATTAATAGTAAAACTATTAACAGTTTATGTATATCAAATATTAGTCCTAAGCAGAAGAAATGTTCACAGCCACGGTGAGCAGCTCTGATATGAAGTCTGGCACCATAAACCTCGGCCATCCTCAGTGTGTTTGCTGCTACCAGAATAACTTCAGTTTATTACAAACTGATCATCAACAGATGGCTGTTTTCACTTTGAGTCTCTGAACAAACATGTGGAGCAGCTGGAAAACGACTTTTGATGGAGCTCTGATTGATTTGAAAACATTTTAGGAGAGAAATGAGTGTGAAAAGTCGCCGAGCAGAGCTGGTCACGACGGTGAATGTGTGAGGTTTGGAGGCTCCTCAAACAAAATGCAGAGAGCATCAGAGCTCTACATGACCTGAACATGAAGAGACACAAGTCCGCTATCGGCCCCCATCACTATCAGCCTTCAGCTCTTCTCCCACATTTAGTTTAGAGTGTTTTATCGATGAGGAGAAAACACAAGTGGCACGGCGTTCAGACTGCACAGAGGAGCCACGGGCTGGGTTGAGTCTCCACGGTTCTCATGGTGTGTTTAAGTGCAGCCTCGCTGCTCTGAACTCTCCAACAGTCCAGTCACACTCTCGTGTTGTCCTGAGTACGAACGGAAGACAAGATGGCAGAAGTAGCTCCAGCTCCAGCCGCCGCTCCGGCTAAAGCAGCGAAAAAGAAGGTGACCAAACCGAAGAAGGCTGGCCCCAGCGTCAGAGACCTCATCGTCAAGACTGTGTCCGCATCCAAGGAGCGCAGCGGCGTGTCCCTGGCCGCCGTCAAGAAGGCTCTGGCTGCCGAAGGTTACGATGTGGAGAAGAACAAGGCCCGCGTTAAGGTCGCCATCAAGGCTCTGGTGACTAAGGGGACCCTGGTCCAGACCAAGGGCACCGGGGCATCCGGCTCCTTCAAGATGAGCAAGAAGGTTGCTGAGCCCAAAGCCAAGAAGCCGGCAAAGAAAGCCGCTCCTAAAGCCAAGAAGCCCGCAGCCAAGAAAGCCACAACACCCAAGAAGTCTAAGGCAGCAGCAAAGAAGCCGGCAGCTAAGAAATCTCCTAAGAAGGCGAAGAAGCCCGCAGCAGCGGCCAAGAAAGCAGTCAAGAGCCCCAAGAAGGTCACCAAGAGCCCCAAGAAAGTGGCAGCCAAGAAGGCCCCTGCAGCCAAGAAAGCTCCCGCTAAGAAGGTTGCCAAGCCCAAAGCCAAGAAGGCAGCACCCAAGAAGAAGTGAGCTGTCATCAGTCACAACTAACGTCCTGACAAAAAAAGGCTCTTTTAAGAGCCAACCACATCATTCATAAAGAGCATTATTTTTTTTGAATGTAAAACTGCGGTTGATCTCTCAATTTAAGTACATGTGTAATTCTGTTTTACTCTTGCATGAGTTACATTAATCATCTAACACTGTCAAACTTCACCACCACAAAGATTAACATAGTACACATTTACTGCTGTTATGAACTAAACTGAACAAGAATAAACAGTTACTGTTTCTGTTATGTGGCCTACAACTAAAGTCTGAGCTCCCTGTGCTGTGCTGAGCTGAGGAAATGTTACATCAAACTCCCTTTAAACAAAATACAGATACTATAACAGAATATAATATACTGTAACAGATCCATATGTGTCAATACAAACACATAACACTAGAAACAAAAGATAAGGGACTTTGTGTCGTCTTGTCAATTTGACATCAGTATAAAGTGACCACAAACAAACTGTATTTCCATACAAACTACCAGCTCTGCATTGTTTTAATGAGAGAGAGGAGTGATGTTTTTCACTCGCACAAGAGCCAGTTGCTGGATCAGATTTTAGCAGTTTTTTCCACCGTTAACGGTCCAGTTTCCTGGTTCATACTGGAGGAGAGTGCACACCTTAATATATTAAACTTGATTTTAAGCATCAGGAGAAAAAAGTCATACACTAATTTCACTGGTTGCATACATGATACAGAGCAGCTGGCCTGTGTTGACAAAGTTCTTAAGAAGCTAGTGTTTCACAATCACACACCAATTTGTGTTAATGTCGTCTGCTGTATAAAGGCAACATAACACTTAAGATCGTGAGGTACTGAATGTTGGCACAGCTGTGACTTAAGTTGTTCCACTAAAAAGAAAAAAAGAAAAAGAAATTACAACTATATTCAGTACAACCTTGGATTTATAGAAAAGTACTCATAATCATAAATGTGATACATTTATGATTATTAGTCATTTTCATGATTTTTGCATGCCTTTTATTTCCTGCAGCTTTTGAGTTATATTGGAGTTTCAAGTAAATAACCTCAGATTTCATGTTTACATGAGAAACAGCTCTTTAACAGGTGTGGGTGGCTCTTAAAAGAGCCTTTGTGTTTCCAGCAATGAGCAGGTTTACTTGGACTTGGCGGGCTTCTCGGTCTTCTTGGGCAGAAGAACAGCCTGGATGTTGGGCAGCACACCGCCCTGAGCGATGGTCACTCCGCCCAGCAGTTTGTTGAGCTCCTCGTCGTTGCGGACAGCCAGCTGCAGGTGACGGGGGATGATACGAGTCTTCTTGTTGTCGCGGGCAGCGTTTCCAGCCAACTCCAGGATCTCAGCGGTCAGGTACTCCAGCACGGCCGCCAGGTAGACGGGGGCACCGGCACCAACACGCTCGGCATAGTTGCCTTTGCGCAGCAGCCTGTGGACACGGCCCACTGGGAACTGAAGCCCGGCACGGGAGGAGCGGGTCTTTGCCTTAGCTCTGGCTTTGCCGCCGGTTTTGCCTCGTCCACTCATTTTCAAGATACTTTCTAGAGTTACGACTCAGAGAAAATGTGGCGACAACAGACACAACCCTCCGTTATATTTCCACGGAGCGCGTCGGGGAGCGAGAGGAGGGGGTCCTGTCAGACCAACCAGAAAACAGGTTTCTACAGAGGGGGCCGCTTTGGATTTTGGCGGACTTCTTTCAACTGATTTTCCGCCAATAAGCAGCGGAGATTTGGGCGGTGGGTCGCTCCTCAAGGCGGCGCTGAGCTCCAGCAGGAGCCCCTAACCAATCAGGAGCCGGAGGTCTGAAGCAGCGTCACCATTTCACAGCCGGTCTCACAGTTTAAGAGCAGCGTGTCTCCTCTCTTTACTACACTTTTCTCCTCTTCAGAGAAAGAAGGAACGATGGCAAGAACCAAGCAGACCGCTCGTAAATCCACCGGTGGCAAAGCCCCCAGGAAGCAGCTGGCCACCAAGGCTGCCCGTAAGAGCGCCCCGGCCACCGGCGGCGTGAAGAAGCCTCACCGTTACAGGCCCGGTACTGTGGCTCTGAGAGAGATCCGTCGCTACCAGAAATCCACTGAGCTGCTCATCCGCAAGCTGCCCTTCCAGCGCCTCGTCAGAGAAATCGCTCAGGATTTCAAGACCGACCTGCGCTTCCAGAGCTCCGCTGTCATGGCTCTGCAGGAGGCCAGCGAGGCTTACCTGGTCGGCCTCTTTGAGGACACCAACTTGTGCGCCATCCACGCCAAGAGAGTCACCATCATGCCCAAAGACATCCAGCTGGCCCGCCGCATCCGCGGAGAGCGCGCTTAAACTGTCTGCTCAGCCACCAACCACAAAGGCTCTTTTAAGAGCCACCTCACTCCTCACTAAAGAACTTACTCCTCTGCTGCTGTGTTGAATTATGCTCAATCACGTATTAATCACATACATACAGCTTTTTTTTTTGTGGAATATTTAAAATAACCCAATCTTCCCCTCACTTTCCAAACAAGCTGAATTTCGCGCAGTGCTTCTTGCCAGATCCTTAACTATACCAGTTAAGTGAGATGTGCAATTCCTCTGAACATATGCTGATCAGTTCAGAAGTTCAGCATGAAAGGAGACTGAAGGATGAAGTACAGTGTTAAACACCAGAGATAAATTTACAGGTTCAGAGGGCTTTATTTAAATATTTCAATGAATCAGGTTTTGTATCCAGAAACTTGATGTCACGATGTTATACACTAGTACAGTAGGTGGTGATAAGGGAGGCCTCTTCTTGGTGAGGATTGCAGCAAATATAAAGCTTTATTCATTTTGTATCATGTTTAACTTAAGTGAGTCATAAAGTTATGGTCTATCAGATGGTGAATTAATCTGGTTCAAGATGAGCCCAAACTTTTATATGGATATCAGTTCCAAATTTAGGCCAAAATGTGGCCTACAACAGACTAGGTAATTCATCTCTTCACCTGAGCAACAACAATTCCTTAATAAGAAACTTTATTGAAGATATAATTTAAAAGAAACAAACAGTACAGAAATAAAGACGTATTGATACTGTACACTCAAACGAAATAGTACAATAAAGAAACGAGATACACATATCCCAAATTACAAAGACAAACGTACATATACACATAAATAAATACACTCACATATACATATATGAACAAGTACAATATAATCAAAATGTCAGAAGGTGCCATGGATGGCTCCTATTTCCATCAAGAGTTCGGTTATGATTTGTTTAAAAACAGTGTCGCTGTCAATTATTGTTTGATTTGTAATCATAGCACATCTAGTTTTCCATAGTTTGTTATTAACAATGCTAATGATTACCTGAAATAATTCTTTTTTTATTAGAAGGTATGTTTTCGTGAAAAATATTGTACATTATTGAAGTATAATTTATTGTGAAGCAGAGACCAATTGTTCGTAAGGAGGACCAGACATTTTTTGCTCTGTAGCAGTCTATCAAAAGGTGTTCCTGAGTTTCATCTTCAGTACAATAAATCATTGGACAAATTTTTGTTGACAAAACAGCTCCATGAAATCAATCTTTTCTGAAATGTTTTTATTTTTTAAGATTTTGGTTACTTCATTATTTAAACTACTAGGTATATTTTTGTAATTAACAAAACCTCCATATTTAAAATAATTTATTCTATTGAAAAATCATTTTGCATGTTAAGCCAGACCAATCCAAATTTAGAAGCTCAAACTGATTAATTGATTCGCCATATATTAATTTATAATATGGACCTTCCCTGTTGCCACCATGTTGCCAAAATTACAGTAAAAAATGTCCTCCAAATTAACTTTATTTGCATTTCCACGAGGTTATGGCTTTACTCCTAGTGTCACTTCATGTGGGTCCTTTCACTGAAGCACATACACATATTTAGCCTCTTCCATATTTGAAGCTTCTTCTATGCTGGCAAAACTTGAATTATTCCAGAAAATTCTCTGAATTGAAGAAATGATGTCTGCTTTCTTGATTATTAATGTGAGGATAGTTAGGAGCTGATTAACTAGTATTCTGCGGGTTTCTGAATGGGGAATGACATCCTTCCATCTCTGTTCCTCAACCACCAGTTTCTCCCTAGTCAGAATAATAAAGGTCTGAAGAATGCAGAACCTACCTGTTCTACCACCTTGAGTTGTACTTGTTCAATAAGCTTTGGCAGCATCTTGAGTATCTCAGTATCTCGTAGCCCATCAACAAAGGTCCAGGAAACTACATTTCTAAATGTCAACAAATCATTCATATCTTCCTCTGAGAAATTTCCTACATGCGCAAACTTAAATTCATATCCATATAATATGGCGATCAATGAGTCCTCATAGGGTAAATCAGGACATAGTTCCATTACAATTTATTCTAAACTGATCTTTCTATTTCTATTAATTCATACTGCTTTGGCTACAAAGCAGGGAATCAGAGACAACCATCTACCAGAAATCATACATTACATACTTACAATTTAGCACAAAGTGTATGTTGCAGTTGTGGCAACACAATGTATGCCACAAAGGCTGTCATATATAAGTAGCTTTTAGTTTTTTTGTTTTTTATTATTTGTTTGTTTGTTTTTTTACATTTAATCAACTTAATTGTTGCTTTTATTCTTAATTATATGTATTTTTGTAATTGATGTTATTTTGTATTGTCGTGAGAATCACTTTTTGTTCCAAATAGTTTTAAATGTGAAGATCTTAGTACTAATGAATGCAAAAAGCACATTGTAATTGACATGTACATTCACATGATATCATGTTCTTCAGTTTATGGAGTGATCGTAAACACAGATCCCTCACACAGCCAGCGCCGCTTGCTTTCACAGGGGGCGTCATTCCAGTTGGCCAGCTCTGGGTTGAAATGGTACATCTCCACACAGTCCTCTCTGTTGTTGACACCACCATGATCCGGCTGGCCAATCTGCCAAAATCTAAATGACAGTACAAAAATTACAGCATGGTTACAGCATTTTGTGTAGTATGACACCCTGGGGGGCCTTTGTTTTACTAACATGTCAGTGCTGACATAGTAAGGAGGTTTTTTTTATTTATTTTATTTTTTTATTTTTATTTTACACCCTTTCAGTAGAACATTCAGTAGAACATACAGTAACAATACATTACACAGCCACACATACTCACACATACACACCCTCACCTCCTTGCACCAATGTAAGGTATTGTTGGTTAGAATCTCCACGGTTGGGTTTGTGTACAGCAGTTGGAGCCATTTGGAAGTACTTCAAAAAGATAATCCCATTCTATCCTATCAAATGCTTGGCACGCGTCAACTGACAGCATTGCTGTGTCTTTTGCATCATGTTTCTCATGTAGTACATTCAAAACTCTTTGAATATTGTGATATCCTTGTCTTTTTTGTACAAAACCTTGTTGATCATCAATAATCAACTGAGGGAGATATTTATCTAATCTTCTAGAGAGCACTTTGCAAAGAACTTTTGTGTCACTTCCCATTAATAATAAACTAATTGGCCTGTAAGACAAGCATTCTGTTGGGGGCTTATTTGGTTTTAATATTAAGGTTATTATGGCTGACCTTAATGAATCTGGGAGCGTTCCTTTGATAAACAATTCTTCATACATGTCAAGAAGTGGCCACAGTAGTTGTCTTTTAAATGTTTTATAAAACTTTATTGGTAACCCATCTGGTCCAGGTGCTTTACCGCTATTAATATATCCTATAGCTTCATCAAGTTCTTTTTTGTTAATGGACTATCTAGTCTATCTATATATAGTCTATATAGTCTATCTATTTTATCGTCGTCTGATATAGTCGGAAATTGCAACTGGTTAAGGAATGTGTTCTGGACTTCTCTATTTGTCTAAGTTGTCAGAGATTGTTCTTTCAGCTTGCATTTTCTTTATCCTCCAGGCCAATAATTTACCTGCTATTTCCCCTTGGTCATAGTATGTTTGTTTCAGCGACTTTATCAGCTGTTAGCTTATCATAATTAGCTCTCATAACAGATATATTATGTAATTTTGTAGGGTCGTTATCATTATAAAATTCAGTTTAATCTTTTTTAATTTGATTTTCTAGTATACTTAATTCTTGGTTGTGCTGTTTGGTTTTAGAACTCTTGTAGCTGATCATTTCTCCCCTAATATATGCATTAAATGCTTCCCATCTAATGCTGGCTGTAGTTTTATATGTATTTATTTATCAGTATTTAGTATTTATCAATGCAATTTTCCACAGATTTAACAAAGGATGGATCCTGTAACAGATAAACCTGTAACCTCCATCTTGCGCAATGTTCAAACCTATCCAAATTAATCTCCATAGACACTGATGCCTGATCACTCATTACTATACTATTGTACCAGCTGTTTTTCACATTAGACATCAAATCCCTAGAGATTAAGAAGTAGTCAATGCGTGAATGGGTTTTATATGAGCTCAAATAGCAAGAATATTCCCTCTTATTTAGGTTCTGTGATCTCCAAATTTCAATTAATCTTAGATCTTTCATATAGTTAATTAGTATTTTTCAAGTTTGTGTATGAGTTCTATCAGTTTGGGTGGGTCTGGGGTACAGTTAAAATCTCCTCCAAAAATATATATAAGTGTATATATAAGTCCCTCCATGGCTGATACAGTAAGAAATAGCTTTTCAAAAAATGATGGTTTGTCCTCGTTAGGACCATATACATTTATATGTAATTATTTTTTGTGACTATTTTAGATTTGAGATTTTTTTTTTATCCTGTTGAATGCTTGTTTCAGTTTGGTCAATTTTCTCAACCCCCCGAACATTCCATCTTATCATTTTAATATCCAAACTATCATTCTCTTTTGATTTATCCATGAATGACTACTTCAGCCTAATTTAGAATTAAGGAATTCAGAAATAAATAAGCAAATAATAAAACAATAGAAGTGATGCAAGTACAGTTCTCCAAATCGTCTGTTTTGGACTCAAGATAAATCACTTGGTGGCCAACTGGAGTGCAGTTTCCGTTTTTTCAAGTGATCTTTCTGCATCTTGTATACGGCGTTCAGCTTCTTTGATATGTGTTGTATTCAAGGGAACATCTCGCTTTACCTCTGACACTTATTACTGAGCTCGCCATGGCAGTCAAACGGGTGTCGATATTGTCTAACTTTGTTCCAAAGTCTGCCCGGAGTGACTTCAGCTCACTTAGCACTTCAGCTATGTTAGCCATGTAGTTAGCGTTGGCTTCCATGTTGCTCGGTGGGTCTGGCAGAGTTGTTTTACTAGTTGTTGTATTATTCTTACATCCTCGAAAAATTTTGCAGTGTTTGGCTGCAGTAGGTTTTGACATATCCATGCCGAGTTTTACCGAAAGTATTTGGCAGTAGATAGGGTTTTTTTCAAAGAAATGGTGCATGGCTGCACAGAGCTTCCTCACTAAGCTCCTCACTAAGCTGCCATCTTCAGGTTCTTTTCGACATAGTAAGGATTAAGGCAGATTTAATAATTCAACAATGTAAATTAATGAATAAAACCTGCGGCTTGCTTGTGTGCAAGTCAAGTAGACGTCCTTCCGCATCCACCTGGTTCTTAATAACTAAGATCGAACTTGGCAGCCAAGTCCAGCTAGGTCTAAATCTAGTTTAACTGGACTGAGTAGGGTCCACTCCTTTTTCCACAGGTCTCCTGTTTCACCTTTTTTCATATGCAGAAATACAGAAACTGTTTTTTGAGGCAAGACGATGCATGTAAACTGTGAAGTACAGGGGAAATTACATGTATTGCTTCTCCTTTTTTGTTGTCGCATCAAGGTGCTACCAGTGTTGTTGCTCTCTCTTTAATTGGATCTATTTAGGTTAATTGTGTGATTGGGTCTAATATTCCTGAGGTTATTCACACTTGGTCTGACTAACATTGGATAGTTCTGGACTAATGGCTAAATTAAAGCAAATCAGACAAAGAAATAAAGTGAAATCCAATATACATTATCATATAGATTTCCTTTTTTATGTATGTATTTACTGTGTCATAATCAAACAAAAGAATTGTTAAGTTAATTTTCAGATTTCAGTATATTGTATTTCATTGTTGTCCAGCAGAGGGCAGCATAAGCCTGCCAAATCCATGTGCAAAAGTGTAATGGCTAAGGGAGGCTTTTTCTCATGGTATGATAGAAACAAAATGTCCATGCAAAAATTCTCAGTGAAGTGTTAAGATAAGATAAGATACACTTTAATGCTCCCACTCCAGGGAAATTCACTTGTCACAGCAGCTTGTATAAACAATGTAACTGTACTAGAGACAGGTTTCATGGGGTTGTTTATATTTTTTATGTTATACAATCAATAGTTATTTTAGTTCATAAAGACATTAAGAAGAATTCAGATGTAATAAATAGATTTGTTAAATGGGGTAACATTAATCTTCTGCGTCTGCATCTTTAATGCATTAAAAAGTACTACTTTAATAGTTCACACGGTAGTTATATATACCTGTGATGTAAAGGTTTATGTATTTTAATACGGACAATGTGATATATTTCAGTAATGTTATCACTTTTCTGTTATGCTAACATGTTTCGAGCCTGTTCAATGACTGACACTAGCTGTGACAGTCTGTCTGAAAATGTTTATATCCTTTATTTCTTTAGAGTATTCATGTTGTCTGATGACCAGAGAGAGAGAGAGACATAATATGTCAAAAGACAGGGTGTAGTTACACACAAGGTTCATAAGAAATTACTCACAAGTAAAGAAATATATAGAAAAAAGTCATGCTGAAGAAAGTCATTAAGTCATGCTTGTGTTAAAGAGTCTGACAGCTGTTGGAATAAACGCTCCTTTCTACATGATGAGAGTAGCAGTCTATTGCTGAAGTGGCTGTTCAAGCTGTTTACAGCTAGACAAGTGTTTGACACTTATTTTTTGTTTGATTTGTTTTGGTTTAGGCATTATCTTCCATATCCTGCCAGCTCAGCTCTCAAAATATATTTTAAAAAAGTATTCAGGCATGGGTTAAAGTTGGTTTTTCATTCAACTTTTTCAGATTTTGGACGATATTTATTTTTGTGGGTCACAGGTCTTATTTGAATGAACCTCTCTAGTAGAAACTAATGACAGTATAAAGAATGGACAGAGTGTTAGTGACGTCACCTAAAGGTTAACAAAGCGCCGTTTTTAAGCTGAAAATATACGGCGCTGGCTGTCAGCATGTTGGCTGTACTCTTTCTTCCGCCTCCCAGTTAATCTAAATATCGGCAAAGAAGTGGATCATCAGCAGACCTGAGGTGTGAAGTGTCCACACTGTTAATTATGCATAACTTTAAGCCTTAATATAATTTGAAGGGTTGAGTTCAAATAAACAATTCACCCTCAGTACAGCTGTCATGAATGGTGAAATTAGCTATAGACACCAAAAACTTCTTTTTTGTACCGGGCTGTAAACATGTTTATTTCTGCCATGAAGTTGGACATTTTAATACAGGCGCTTACAGAGGTTGAAATGTTTTGTAGCCAGCCTCAAGTGGCCGCTCGAGGAATTACAGTTTTTAGCACTAGGCTTCATTTCCCAACCATGGAGGTTACCACTTGGTAGAAACATTCAGGGTTATTATAAAAGACTTACTGTTTGGTTAGCGCAGATCTATCCACCCATTTGAAGGTCCCAGCTATGTCATACAGACCAATCCAGAACAAGAGATAAACATCCCCATCCAGACGATACAAGGCCTTCTATTGACCAAGATCATAGAAAATGTAAATATGACTTAAAAAGTTCTCCTTCAACAACATGAATGTGATACTAACATGCATACAGAGTGAGACACAGATTTACTATAGCTACCTGTTCCTCCTCACTGTTGATCACCACCAAGTCAGCACCTTTAGTCTGGCAGTATTTTCTGCTTTCTGACCATGTTTTACTCTCATTGGAGATAAAGTAACATCTGGAATTTATCAGTCTCCAATCTGGATGACACCACTGAGAGGACGGACTACCAGTCAGCCCTGGAGAACGAGATAAATAAATGACACATTACAGATTAGACTCTGAGGCATTTGAACGGGGAGATATGAGTACAAATGTAAAGCCAACTTTGACAATGAATTGAACAGCGGTCCACTTTCTTTGTCATGTTTGCCATGTTTATGCTGTGTATGTTGCTTTATCACATCTCTGAAATGAATAGCATGTGAACAGCTATGGGATTATGGAGGAAGTCATTAAAATTAATGGAATAAAGAAAAATAAAAGAATAAAAATAAATAAATGTCTTTGTACTGTAATATTTAGTGCCTTAGTCTTATTCAGTTTTTTTTCAGTGGCTATATTGAATGGCTTTAGAGGAACTAAAGTTAAGGCTTCAACCTCAACTATAGTTCCTCTTCCTTTTTTCTTCTTAGCTTGATTTTTTCTCACCTTTCAGTCTGTCCATCTCCTCCTGCACCTTCTTTATCCTGTTGTTAAGGACAGTGTTTCTGTTTTCACACTCATTTATGTCTTTGGTCAAGGCGTTGAATTTTTCCTGCAATATGTACTGATCATTCCATCTTTGCTCACAATCCTGCACCTCCTTCAACTTGTTCTGGTCACTAAAATGAGTTGCATTGCAACCCAAGGGGATTGATTCATTGCTTGAGTATACTGAAACAGAAAGCTAAATTCAAAATAATGACACAAAAATATTTAAATCAAAAATATTTATCAGGTTTTGTTTGACAGCAAATTGCAAAATATGTTGGGCAGCAACATGTCTAATTATGCAATACTGCAGTGTTGTCTATGCAATTGGAAGATACATAATGCCATGAATCCATACTCACAAGTAAGGCGTAGAGCAATATTGAGAGTGGCTTGTATGATACACAGCAGGCCAAAGCTGAGGAAAAGTAGCTGACAGAGTCTTCTCTCTGTAAAATCAATACAACAACAAAAATAACCTTTATTTAGCACATTAAAATAGCATAGTAACAATGGCATGATATCATGTACGTTAGCATTTAACCGTTGTGTGGGCATCACTACTTCCTTAATGTAATTGCCAAACTTGAGGCCAAGGTTCACATCATATTGTTATATTTAAGAAATTGTCATTGTAATTAAATATTAAAGTCTTCAAGGTACTAAACTGTACCTAACCTGTATACCTGTGTATAGATAGATAGATAGATAGATAGATAGATAGATAGATAGATAGATAGATAGATAGATAGATAGATAGATAGATAGATAGATAGATAGATAGATAGATAGATAGAACCTAGACCATTGTATTCTGAAAGTAACATAGGTTATCAAAAAAATCCCTACATCACTTCCTATTTTATGCCTTTTGAGTCCAATTACTATAACAACTTGTGTTGCATATACAATAAAATGATGTGTGTAATTACCTGTTTGATGTGTATCCCCACTGTGTTTCTGTCCACGTCTTGGTCTCTCATTAACATAATCTGCTGTCTCCATTTGCTGCATCCCTCTGGTTATCTTAATATTTGTTGACTAGTCAAATTCTGTAGAATAATCTGGCCAGAGAACTTTGTGTTCCCTCTTTTATGTGTGTCTACATCAAGAGTGAGCTAATACCCTCATTACATCATGGTTTACATGAGGGAGGAGCAAACTACCAAATATAATTCAAAACCCATTTCTTCATTTACTTTTTACTCTAGTTTTACTCTAATATACAGTGTCATTTCTCGTAATTCCCTTAAAAGTCATGTTCATGCGCCTATGGAAAAAAAATATTGGAGTCAATCGTGGAAGGGGTATACAGGTCATTTAGTTAAGTAAAAGTATGTAAGTGTCAACAGAAAAATTTACTCAAAGTATCAAAAGTGCTCATTCTTAAGAAAAATGGTTCCCGTCAGTGTTTCACTATTATATAGGCCAGGCCATTCTCAACCAAAACACCAAAGCCCAACTGCCTGCAAAACGCCAGGTACTGGGAGATGAGGGTGTGTCATATCTAGGAAGTTGTGTTAAGTTATGTTTAGTTCTTGTCTTGTGTCTGTTGTCTCGTGACTTCCTGTTTTATTTTGACATCTCTCTTTCCTCTTGTTTCAGATATCTTGCCCTTCCCCCGAGGGTTTCCCGCCAGTCTGATTGTCTTCCCCGCCCTGATTGTTTCCACCTGTTCCCCATTACCTTGTGTGTGTGAGTGTATATATAGTCTGTGCTTCCCTTTGTCCTGTGCCAGTTCGTCTTGTTTTGTCATGACAGAGAACCCACGCCAGTCCATGCCACATAAATTGTTTGTCAGGTTTTGTATTTCTTATTTGCTACTTTGTCTTGCCTTTTTGAGCCTTCTGAGTTTTTTCCTGATTTGACACTTTGTCCAAACCTTTTGTCTCCTCCCAGTGAGTGATTATTAATTTGTTGTTTTGCCTATTTAGTTATTCCTCGATAGAGTGATTTTCTGTTGTTACTTTTCCTCCTTTGAGAGTGATTATTGTTTGATACTTTGTGCAATAAATTGCGATACTTTTTGAAGTTGTCTCTGAAGTCGTGCTATTGGGTTCAAATCCTTGTTCAGTCGTGACAGGGTGGATGTGGGCAAAAGGCTGCAGTTCCTGGAGGTGGTGCACACAACCCTCCTCACAGACATTGTTCTGTGGTCAACCAAGGACAAGAAAATAATCCTGGTTGAGCTGACAGTGGCTTGGGAGGAAGGATGTGATGTGGCCCACGAGAGGAAGGCATTCAAATACCAGTCCTTGCTTCAGGATGCAAGGACAAGGGGTGGCAGGCATGACCTTGTGGAGGTCGGTTTGTTACTGTTGTCTAGATTTTGTTTACATGCCAAAAGAATGGTAGAGTCTTTAAACTGAATGAAAATAACAGTACAGTCAAATATAGTTAATGACATGTGCACAATAAAGATGAGAAATGTGAGAAGCCTTTGTCAATTAGACCCCATCATGACATCATCATATTTTGAGGGGTCGGTGAAACCGTGGTTAGCATAGGAAACCCCATGCAGATGGAGTCTATACACTGAAGAGAATGCTGAAGATCTGGATGTGAGTGGACTTCTGATGAGCTCAAACTCACAATAGGTCACAATGATTTTATTTGGTGTTGGAGATTAACTGAAAGAGTAAATATCCATAGTCAGTTGATTGGACAGGCACTGAAAACATGCAGAAATTATCAATGCTGTGATAATGCATTGGAGATTTGTTATGCAATTGTCTATGTATTTTGTATCTGTCCCTATCAAATAAACATGAAATAAAAATACACAGAAAAAGAGAAAAGTGAGGATGAAAGAGGAATAAAGGTAAGAAGATAGTCTTCCTGACTGCACTTGGACTTAGCTTCATTGTGATGCATGATGGGAGAAGGTGCCTGCATGTTTATTTGTTACATATATTTGTATTAAAATCCTTTAAAAAGCAAGCATGAGCCAGGAGTCAAGAATACGACAGAAGAAGAGGAAAAGAAGTTGCATCACGGTATATATTTTCCTATAGGTGAAATTTTGTATATACATGTATGTAACATCTATCCTTTTCACAACTGTGTACCACACACCACACTCTTACAAACTCAGTATTTCAACATCCACATAGGACAAGAACTATGCATGCACTTTCTTACACCAGATTTACACATCTGTGCATATACTATAGCATATATCAGCCCATATAACTATCATATGTACACTTTTGTTAAACTGTTGTTGTTGTTATTTTATTTATTTTTTGAAGTGTGTAAATGTGGAGAGTATCTGTAGTGTAAGGTGTGTGTGTGTGTGTGTGTGTGTGTGTGTGTGTGTGTGTGTAAAGAGAGTGTAGGTGAGTGTTGAAACAAATGTAGAAACAAACCAAACCTAAACCAATACAGAGGCCATCAGGACAGCTGCCCAGAGAGAGAGAGCACCGACTGGGGAAGCAACCCCTTTATGCCACCTCTCAGGTGCAATCAGTTACTCTGACGACCCACCCAGGCTCCTTCAAGGGTTAACAACAGGAAGTCTCTTGGTGGGCCGTCACAAGAGTGAATATACTTGTTGTGGTTTCACATTCTTTAAATTCGTTATGATTTAATTTCCTTGGGGTAGTGTGACGCTACACTAGAATAGTTTTTAGAACATCCTGTTCTTTTTCTTCAGAATTGCAAGTTATTACTGTTTATTGTTATTTGTGAGCACAGCAGAAGACAGACAGAGTGATGGAAAAGCATTGGTTCAAGCATTATACCTGATAACCATCATGTAAAATAACAATGTTTAGATCTACAACTGCTAGGGAAGTGCACAAAATTAGTGTGACTTTCTACATTGTTTACTGTTCATACTTTGTGTTAAGTTGACTGTCTCGCTCAGGGGCTGCAAACTCTCATGTTACGACTGTGAGACCCACAGATTAGCCCCCAGATCAGTTTTTCTTGCTTTCCTCCTGATGGTCTGAAACACTCACTGCTAGACAGTGCTGCTTATCTGTCTGTGTGCTGTCAATGTCCTATTTCCACACTGCGATGTTATCAGGTGTGAATCAGTTTTTAACTGCATCATAGACATGAATTGTAGGCTATTTTTTGACCATACATGCTTAATAATCTAAAGTCAACACCCTGATTTTCCCTCTTAGTCAGTTTTGTGGTCGGTTTCCTTCAACAGCCCTTCTGGCAGCGGCACAGTGTCTCTCTCTCTTTCCCATGGCACCGTGAGCCTGCAGGCAGCAGTGAGTCACTATGGTTATAGCTTGGGTGTAACCCCGAGTTGAGATGGTTAGAGTCCTGGTGTGACAGCGAGTTTCTATAGATATGGGACGCTCTGTGTCTTTGTCACTCTAAAACTTCTCATGATTCTCAATAAGTGGTTTTGGGTTACTATGACGAAACAAAATCATGACTGTAGCTTGATTGTTCCTCAGTGGTGAAATTGAGTCATGTAACATGATTTTATGTTTGGTTAACATCATACAGGGCTGCCAACACACTCTCCTGCTGCCCAAACAAATGTTACACCCAATAAAGACAAGCCTCAAAGCCACTCTGTCATGAAAATATATAATTATGTATATTAAATTGTCCTTTGTACAAATCATCAACATGCAGCTTATCATCATATCTTAGTTGTTATTTATCACACAGTAGTAATTGGTTAATAGCTGAATTTAGCTGTCAAGATGTCAGAAGATGCCTTTGTAGTCTTCAATAATATGTGTAAAATCACCTCTGAGAAAAATCTGACAAATCCAAACAAAATAGTTCATCAAAAAAAAAAAAAGAACTCCCTCTCTTCTATTTCTATACTGGCTTTCTAGTTTAATAACAACAAGTTTGTCTGTTTACTGGACAAAGTTACCCTACAGGATCCACAATCTTTAAACATTTTGTTTTTCTCCTTTATTTACTTTTTTAGCTACTTGCCAACCCTCAAATAATGTAAGAGATTTGACAATGTTATGTTTTGATGTCAAATTAACGGAACAAGCCCTGGCATCTGCTGAGCCAGTCTCTTCCCCCCTTGGCTTCTCCAAGACAACTATACTATAAACTATTTATACTATACTAACATACCTCTCTGTATGCTGTTTTTGGGCCTGACTATCCTCACTACAGAGTTGGACACTCCCAAATATTTCTCATTAAGAAACAACAAACACACCACATAATTTCATACAGGAACACAAATTTCCCAGGGTACATGAATGCTTTGCCAACTTCACTATTTTCCACCATTCACTAAATGTGAAAGAAAGACCTGAAAAAGTGATGTGTATCTGCGCTACACTAAGCAAACAAGTTGTAGTAATGAAATAGCTAGAAACTGTGATGTGTGTGTTTGTGTTCATTCAGTTATTAGTGTGTTCAATATGGTGATTCACTGAAAGTGTTTTGGAACCACAAACAAAATCCAGGGCCACCAAAAGCCAAAAAAGGTCAGTCCTGTTGGTGAATTCCCTCGAGCCTTGACACATTTTCGTCATCGACCATGTTGTAATTCTGTTGTCACATGGCTGCATGACTAAGTATTATTTCCCTTTTTATTTATACTTCGCTGTCCAGGTGAAATTTTACTTTAATACATTGTAATTATTCTCAAATATTAGAGAGAAATGTGGTCACATGTAATAGGTGTGTAATATTAAAAAAAAAACAAAAAAAAACTATAAAGGGTTCATAACATGTTCTGGAAAGGTTCAGTTCCTCTGTAGATCTTCATTCATAATTTATGATGCAAAACTGCTCAAAGAAGAAAATTGTATAAAATGTGCTTGTTTCAAAGGGAAAAGAAAATATTCAATACAAACATATGAATTATGTTGCAGTGAAAGGATTTAAGTTGCGCAGTAAAAATGAGGAACATTCTGCTTTACTGGCAAAGAGGACAAAAGAAGAAGTACATTTCACATCAGTCTCTTTCTTAGAAGACACATTATTTATCAACATTGTCACTCTCCACTCAGCAAGTGAAATATGGTGAGGTTTGTCCATAAAGAAGAATCTGAGATCACTATGGACTATGTGAATCTACCTGATGCTTTACCCGGGGGTGATGCCCTGAAGAGCTGCTCTGGCAAGGATGGTGGAGTTACTGCTGCAGTTCCTGGTGAGACAGAAAATCTACAGTTTAACGAACAGTTACTACAATGTGGATACAAAATGTGTAATTTTAAAATATATATGTCAGAATTTTATTTGTAGAATAGCTAATGAAGAATCAATTTCTCTATCATTTTAGTGTACATGTGAAAATATCATTGACCTGCTTTCATGTGATGTTATTCAGTCTCTTTTGCAATGGAGGCCATTTATGTGTTTACATTTAATTTACATGGTTCAATTTGAAGTAATCATAATACAGAACTACAGAACTGCCTGACTAATGATTTAGTGAACCTTATTTATCTAATATTTACCTTATTTATAGCTTCTATAGAGATATTGGTCTGGATTTGTGTGGTTGTAAAACCCAGATGCCAGGTCACTGGCCTACATACTGTTCCCCAGATAACTCTGTAAACCTGCTTCTTCCAGCAGACCACTGGGCACTTATTTTATATGTCTGTCTGATTTTTACACACAGGTATGAAAGTCTACAGACTTGTTGCTGTCAGTTTTGGACTCTTGTGTATCCTACAAGTTGCTCTCAACATTTCCCTGCGTCTTGCTCTTGGTAAGTCAGTTTCAGCTGTGTCTCTCTACTTTTGTGTTTCTTTCCAGATATTCTTTTAAATTCTGTATTATTGTAAGATCAGAAAAAAAAGGACCTGGCTCACAGTCGAATCATCATGACACTTTCTCTGTGTTGTTTCTAAGTATGTGCATTGATCACTTGATCGACAAAGACATAACAACTCTTATAATAATTCTCTGTTTGTGCTTTCAATTCAATAATTCAGCTAAGTTGCCATTTTCTGATGCCTGTTTATTATTGCATCAGAAATTGTGTGGCAAGTTTGGGGAAGTTGAGAAAAACTTAAAAATCACAAGTCATAATAACGGTACTAGAGAAGAAGAAGACAAAGAGGATGGGACTTTCCAGTTAGTTACATTTACATTACATTACATTACATTTACATTTAGTCATTTAGCAGACGCTTTTATCCGAAGCAACTTTTAACTTTTTTGTACAAGGTACAGTGCGACTATAGGACATGTTAGTGCAGCAATAAGTACCATGACAGTACGAGAGGGGATAGATTTAGCATGTCCAGTTTTGGTAGTGCTAGGAGAAGTTCATACTTCATATTTCTGACATGAAAATAAAATGAAAGAAAAACTCATCATACCAATTATAACTCTTCACTGTAACAGTAACATAATCAACCAATAAAAATGCAAGTATGACAGAGCACTTGTTTTGAAGCCGTACATCCTGCTAGCAAACTTAAGTCAGGTGTGAAGTGAAGCAAATGCCAAGTGCCAAATGTTGTGGAGAAATTGCTGAACTCAATGGTCAATGGTGAGGTCAGGAGGGAAGAAAGTGTTCAGGAGCCTCTGATGTCTTATGCTGTAATATTTATTGACGCTTGGCCAAGGAGAATTAGTCGGTCTCACATTCTGCCAAACTCCTGCTGGTGGTCAGACGTCACTTTCTCAATCCCCACTCGCGGCATTATTTAGAAGATGCAGCGGGTTCGCGTTAACGACAGACAACTGACACAGAGAAAGGGACCGATGGCCGGCCAGCCGGGGTTCGTCATTGGGAGAAAAAGAAGAAACGACATTTGGACACACTTTCATTATAGAAGTGGCATTGTCATGTGATGCTATTTTATTTATTTATTTAATTTAATTTCATGTGTGTGTACTTCTAACATGTTTGGTTGGCAAAACAAATATGTTGTAAATTCAAATCAGAGCGTCTTCCGTGTCTGGAATGGATGTATTCTTGAGTCTATAAACAATAATATAATAATAAGACAACCTTGTTTGAATTGTGAAATGAGTTTGGCTAAAAGAAAATTTTGGTTTCATCTATACTACTAGGTAGTATATACTGCATTGACTGGGTTAGATAGAATTGCATTACTAAAAAGAGACTAAAATACAGTTTTCATTGACTAAAACTAGACTTAAATAGTCACGGATAATTCTGACTAAAATAAGACTAAAATGCTCAGACTTTTAGTTGACTGAAACTTGACTAGACTAAAAAGACTATGAACGTGACTAAAACTAATAAAAACTAAAATGACAGCTTGACACAAAGACTAGACTACGACTAAAATTAAAACAGGCCGCCAAAAACAACACTAGCTGGCACCTGCTGTTCTCAAGCAAAGCCAAACAATTACTACTGCCGAGGACCTCAAGGCCCACACGTGACCCTGTGTAACCTAAGGATAGAAAATTCCATAACACCAAAAACAGCAGTTTCTCAAACAGCCCCTTGACTTGTCAACCGCCATAAGCCCCATGTTAAAATGGCCAACTTCACAGCAGAAATAAACATGTTTACAGTCTGGTACAGGTTTTGATCTTTATAGCTAATTTCCACATTTTTGACATGTGAGCACATAACTGTGGGGCGATTATATATATCACCTGTTTTTTATATTAAGGGTTAAAGTTATGCATAATTCAGAGCATCCCCACTTTGATTGACACGTGGGTGCCATCATAGGTTGCCTGTTTGAGCAACTATGCTTCATTCAACCCACCTCAGCTCCATCCACGTTCCAAGTCTTTGGCCATATAATGGGGAGCTGGTAGAGGCAAGACCGCCAAGATGGTAGCAACCAGAGCCACCACACTCTGAGCTTCACAACAGCTCATCAGTAAACTGTGGGTGGCGTTACATATACTGTAACCTATGAATGTAAACAAGCAGGTGTATCCTAAAATATGGTGACCACGACCCAGAATGCAATGTGCAATGACATGACACAGACACAACATAGAGAATTGGGTCAAATTTCAGAATAAAACATCCCGTGCAAAGTCCCAGTCATAAAAAACAGACAAAAGCCAAAAAACTTACTGCTTACCAATGGTAAAGGAATATTAACCAAGAAATAATGACCAAATCCAAGCCAGTTAACACAGTCTGGCAGGCAAAACACTCCTCTGCTGAAATATTCCTGGTCAGATATGAAGCCACATGGAGAACAGACCAAAACAGCATCAACACTACGACATCACAAGTTGTGTTTGGTGGAAACAAGGTGTGGAAAAAAAACATTAATGCTTTCAGAAATACAAAATTAACTGTGGGCAGCATGGTGGTACAGTGGTTAGCACTGTTGCCTCACAGCAAGAAGCTTCGTCCCACAGTCCAGAGACATGCACATAAGAGGTTAATTGGTGACTCTAAATTGGCCGTAGGTGTGTGCTCTGCGATAAGATGGCTGGCTGGAGAAGCTGGCGACTTGTCCATGGTGTACCCCGCCTCTTGCTCAAAGTCAGCTGGGATAGGCTCCAGTCCCACCGTGACCCTGATGAGGATAAGTGGTTACAGAAATGGAATGATGGAAAATTAACTGTGACCCCAGTGTTAAAACATACAGTTTAATTAATACCTCTATGGCAGTGTCAACAAAAATTCCACAATATAAGCATCCTAAAAGGAGCTAGACTTTAAAGCACATAGCACATTAGTGAAATGAATTGCAAAGGTTTATTTAAAAGCCATTTTAAAATCAAATTATTAATGTATCATTTAAATATAATATGTAAAAGAGTTATTACATTAACTGACCTTTTTATGATAATTAATACATAATGACTTTTGCTCTTATCTGTAACAGATCATTATTTTCAACAAGGATGGGTGTATTTTCATCCAAGCTTCTATTACGTTTCTTCTGTCATGAAATCCTGGAATGACAGTAGAGATGACTGTCTGCAAAGAGGTGCAGACCTGATGATCATCAACAGCAAAGAAGAACAGGTGCGTGAAAGAGTTTGTGGTTAAACAATAGCAAGAGAAATTAAAATGTAATGAATGTGAAGTCAAGATGAATTGAAGCTTCATTTTTGTTGATTACTGATTACTTTTTTCTCTGTAAACAAGGAATTCTCAAGGAAATTCCACAAGCTCACGTGGATTGGACTGACAGAGAGAGAAACCAAAGGAGTGTGGAAATGGGTGGATGGCACTACACTGACTGAAAGGTTCAAACATTACTCTTTTATTTAAATGATGATTAGATGATTAGATGTTTATGTTTGATTAATAAATAAGTCTATAACGAATCTCAGGGAATATTTTAATTGAACTTAAACATAGCCACAACCTAACATGTTGCTGTCCATCAAATGCTTCTTGGGATGTGTTGTTTGTTTACAGATTGTTTTTGTTTGTTTGTTTGTTTTGTTTGTTTGATTGATTGTTTTCAGCTACTGGGGCCCTGGAGAGCCGAATGATAATAAAAACAAAGAAGAAGAATGTGTAGAATTAAGGTTCCATGATCAAGAAAACAACTGGAATGACATATCATGTGAAAACCAAAACTTCTGGATCTGTGAAAAGACAATAACCATGTAACTCAGCATATTAAACCCAGCAAAGCTGAAATTTTGAGTGCACAAAAAAATTCCCATTTCATATACTCTACATTCTGGGAAGCTATTTCACAGTCCTATATCTCTGTACATGTGCATAACTAAGCTGTACCCATGTCTTTATGGAGATTATAACCATTTTGCTGTAAAGTGTGAAAGTGTGATTTGTAGTGCAGCACAACTAGAACTGGAGTAGAAATGGGAGTGGCAGTTCTTGACTAGTCATAATCTTTTTTCATTTTGCACAGCACATGCTTTAAACCCCTCCTGCTCAAGCAAGGTAACAAAAGGACTGAAGAATATTTTAATTTACTGAAAGTTTTATTGTGTATTTCATAATAATAAACCTTTGGTCTTTTTATTAAAATGGATCCATTATCCTTATTTCCAGCTCTATATTCTTCAGAGTCTGAAGCTCCACTGGAGTAGCTTTGTATGGGTCACTCTTCAAAAACATCCTTATCTGATAATATCCCTTCATGCAGCCTTGCGGTTAACCCTCTGTCTGCAACAAACTCTCTTAAAGGGGACATATTATGAACTTCTTCAGTATTTGTGGACATATATCTGATTATCTGGAGTGCCTATCAGCCCAGAAACTGTCAAATAAGACCAAAGAGCCAGTTAATTTTTACATCTGGGCTTGTGAGAAAACATGTTGTTCAATGAGCTGTTCAAAGTCAAATAAAAAAAACTGTGATGATCATGTGAAGGAGAAAAAAACAATTGGAAACTTTGCAGTCTGCAGCTTTTGGTTCATAGAAATGACTTTTACATAGGCTTACCTCATTATCTAATATATCTAATATCATCAAAGTGCAACAGACTACAGTTGTGAATACTGAATTTGTGAACTTCTAATATCTTTCGGTCTACAGATGGATGCTTCAATTTTGCAACTAACCAAACTAACCAAAATGGAAAGCACCTTCATGCAGCTGCAATTTATAGGCTAAAGGGTGATGGTGGTCACCTAAAACATTTCACAGTCGCAGTTTCCTGTTAACTAGAATCAGACGCGTAATTACCTATTTTTAGAAGGTGTTAGTCTGCACACCCTACAGTCTTTGATGGCTTCAGGCACCACAGGACAAAACTGTGTAGAAACTGTATAGAGCACAGCACAACATGGATGCTATATATGTCAATGTAGAGAGACCTGCAGGTCATTCTAGCAAGAGCAAAAGGGAGATGCAAAGTACAGGAATTATTTATGAAAATATGTTCCTCAACACTCTGGAGCCAAACATAACTGGACCTGCGTTCTCAGGTAATAAACACATGCAAACATACACACAGGCACACACAGACAGAATAGACAATATTTTCAAAAACATCTTGGGAAACGTGATGTGTGAGTAACAATAATGTGTGAACCTTTTGGTCAGTGTCTATTAATAGTTTTAACTAAAGAACAGAAGAAACTGTGTGAGTGTGTGAAGAAATTATAAACCAAAAAAAGTCGCCATGCTGTGTAAAATGTATATAATAAAAACACAATGTGATGATGTGCAAAACATTGAAACCCGATATTTAATTGAAAATGTTGAATTTGATGCTAGCAACACATTTCAAACAAGTTTGGACAGGGTCATGTTTATCACCTCTTCCTTTAACAACACTGTAAGAATCTGGGAACTGATGAGACTTTGCTGTAATCTTGAACGGGGGATGTTTTACCATTCTTGCTTGATGTAAGATTTTAGCTGCTCAACAGTTCAAGGTCTCCTTTGTCATATTTTATATTTTATAATGCAGCAAACATTAGGTGACAAGTCGAGAATGCAGGCAGGCCAGTTTAGCACCCGGGCTCTTTTACTACGGAGCCAATTTGTTGGAACAGGTGCAGATTGTGGTTTGCTGAAATAAGCAAGGTCATCTCTAAAAAAAGATGTTCCTCTGAAACCTGTATATATTGCTAACGTATGTTAATGGTGCCTTCACAAATGTGCAGGTTAGCCATCATGCCATGATGGTCTGTTTTTGATGCAGTGCTGTCTGAAGTTCTGAAGATCACGGCCATCCAGTGTTCTTTCCGTACAGAGATTTCTTCTAAATCTTTTAACGATACTAAATACTGTTGACAATGAAATCCCCAGATTCCTTGTCATTTTAAGTTGAGAAAATGTATTTTTAACTTTATGGGCCTCTCAGCCTGGGATGCTCTTTTTATACCCGGTCATATTACTAATGTGTTGCCAGTTAACCTGATTAATTGTGAGATATTCCACCAGCATTTCTATTGTTTTGTTGCTGCCATCAAATTCAAAATATGTGCATTTAATTTTTTTAAAAAGTTGTCATTGTGCCATTTTCAATTAAATATGGGGATTTTAATGTTTTGAACATCACCACATTTTGTTTTTATTGACATTTTACACAATGCAAATATGTATCTTGAATATAAACGTTTGCCATCTCAGCTAAAAAACACATGCTCTATGCTTTTGTGTGGTTTCCATTGGTGACTTTTACTCCTTTGAATATCTATATATAAATTACAAACCTCCACACTGTCCAAGAACCTCAAATTCACAGATCAGTCTATTGTCCAGAGGCGGTCCTGGCTAGATTTACACCCTGGGCGCCCTTGCCCCCCCTCCCCCAAAAAAATACTTACCCCCAAATCCCGCCACCAACACAACAATATATTATATTATTTGTATTATTTTATTTTATTATATATAATCTTAAATACAAAAAGGAACAAGAGAAAAAACAAGATAAATAAATGAAATACAGTATATAAACACCAATGTAAATTGCACAAATCCTGCATCACAGGATCTAATAACCATGTTTGAAAAATCCCTGAAGAAAGCTAAAAAATAAATAAATAAATAAAAAACAACATAAAAAAAAGATTCCTGCAGTAAACTATTTCGTATTTTACATACGAGTTTTGTTTTGCATCATCCTAATACCATCTGAACAGTTGAATTACTACAGCATTTATAGCGTTTACAAAAGTAAAAGAATTATGCAAAAACGCACACATACACCCCACACATACACTCATGCACACACACACACACACACACACACACACACACACACACACACCTGAGAAATCCTGCAAGGAACATGTGGCTGAGGAGGTAGATGGCTCCTCATCAGACTCCACGACCATGTCTGTGGCCGCTGTGGAAGTATCTGACTCCTCATTTTGGCCAGTGGGTGCTCTAGCTCCAAAATATTTCAGAAGTGCCCCTGAATTTACAATTAAGATACAATATGTAAGTTAGATCACACTTACATCACAGTTACCCAATTAAAATGACCATAATGCACATTTTATTAACATTTGTTAACATCCTATAAACTAAGCATAACACACTACAAATTATTTAAAAAGCTATATCACATGTAGCTTACAAAATGCCATGTCAATGTATATTATTAGTTATTTAAGTTAGCATATAGCGTATAGCAATAAAAAATTCCACAGTCAGGACGTCTGTGTGAATTTGCACTTGTTGTGTTGCAAACACAAACTAGACTAGGGTGCCTATGGGTGAAATTAGTTGCATGACATGATGCCTCAATTCTAACAGTTGCTAGTTCAGCAAAACTAAAAACCAAATACAGTCGTCTTCTGTGGCTAATAGCAACACATTAGCAAGACGCTAATAAATAGCCTATAGCCTGTCACTCACGTCACTCATAGAAATCTGCATTTATCTTTTACCCGTTTCTCCTCTTCTTCTTTTTCTGAACTGGGCACCTGATGGCTTCTTTGCTCTTTTACTTTGATCCATGATGAAGATGAAGACTCCACATCATTAACTTTTGCATTACCTTTTGCCAACACCGTCCATTCGCCCGTCAATCAACCGGAGTCACGTGAGTCACGTAGCTATCCCTCGCCCCCTTGCCTCTTCTGACACACACAACCTGTATGACTCTCAGCAGCAAGTTGACGTGACAATGAGGGCGCCCCAGCGCCCACTCCACTAACTTGACATGAAAATGAGCGGTAGTCGCCTGGGGGGTCGCCCACATTGCCCATAGCAAAAAACCGGCCCTGCTATTGTCTGTAATGTTTTATATAATGATGACAATGAGACAATGAGACAATACAAAGACTGACTTCATTTGATTTGATTTGAAACAAATATGTGATAAACATTATTTCTTACTTTCAGATGTTGAGGAGGTGAAGAAGAGTTCCTGCAGAGCTGCTGCAGTGGGTCTGGGTTTGCTGGGTCTTGTCCTCCTGGCAGGAGTCATAACTCTGTTTTTCCTATGTGAGTACTTTGTTAGCATGCCGATAAAGCCAGAGAAGATCATACTGATTGAGAATATTTCTTTATTTTCTTTACTTTCTTTTCTGTGTCAACACAGTTACCAAGAGCAACTCTGAATGGAAAATGGAGATGGCCCATCACAACAACCTGACAAAAGAAAACGAACAGTTACATGCTAGTTATGACAATATGACAAAAGAAAAGGAACAGTTACATGCTAGTTATGACAATTTGACAAAAGAAAAGGAACAGTTACATGCTAGTTATGACAATTTGACAAAAGAAAAGGAACAGTTACAGGCCAGTTATGACAATTTGACAAAAGCAAAGGAACAGTTACAGGCCAGTTATAACAATTTGACAAGCGAGAAAAAACAACTGCTGACAAAGAAAGACAAACTGCAACAAAAACTTGAAGCCCTGACCAAAGAGAAAAATGATCTTCAGAAAAATCTTGGTAAGGAAGGTAACTAAAGAATGCAATTTCTGAAGAGACTGTGGTGAGATCGATGGCTGCTGAAAATCTGATGCTGAACTGTATTGCTTCATGTATGGCTGGGAGCTGAACAGCATTTCTGGCTTAACTTCAAGGAGTTGAATTGTTGTGTTTATGTGTGTGCATATCAGTGCAGTCGAATGTGTTAAGCTTCAGCTGTCTGAGACTAACCAAACAAACAAACTACTGTAATTTCAATAAATGGTAGTTAGGTGCCAAAAATGAAGAAGCAATATGTAATAATTGCTGTTGCCAGGGAATTGATCAGATTATCTTTTATTTTCAACTCTAGATTGTCAACAAATGTCGGAGAAACATTAAAGAAGACCTCCACGTCCAACACCAGATTCCATTTTTGAACAAAGACGAAACAAGTGGTGACCCTTGTCCCAAGCACACCCACCCAACTGCTTTCATGTGACCTGATTCCCATACTTAGGTCACATGACAACACTCTAATGGTTGATAACTAAATCCTCATTACTTCATGTAATTCAGACTGATAACAGCACTTGTATGCAATTTTAGACAAGTAATGAACAAAGTTTTCAGCAACTCCAATTTAAACTTTTAAACACATAATTTCATCATTCTAAAAGCTTTGAATTGAGACCTCCAGGATTCAGAGCTAGGACAAGCTTGTCCAGTTAGTTTTTAAAGTTAACATTAGCGTTAAATTGCTTAGCTTGTAAAAGTTGCATTAAAGAACGACAGTCAGAACTTAATCAGAGGTGACTTTTGAGAAGTGTGTTATAATCATAACTGATTAATTGCTCAGCCTCTTTCAAGATTTAAAGGTACAATATGTAAGATTGTGCAGAATACGGACATCTAGTGGTTAAAAATGGGCACCACAGCTCAAATTCAAAACACTGGAGCGTTACTATCTAATTGTTTTACAGCAGTTACATTCAGCATAAATAAATTCCTCTAAACCTCTGTAAAAGAAGAGATAAAAATCAGCGAATTTCGAGCTAAAAGTCGCTGTGACCCGGTCAGCCCTACGGACTCTACAGCTCACTTCCCCCGGGAAAGCAGCCTCCTTCTCGGGCAGTAAGAGCCGAGTAGGTCCCACTGTTGTGTGATTACAAATTTCAAAATAAGAAATATATTGAATACAGTAATTTGTGAAGAAGCTTGTATTTCAGTAGAGCATGTTTCCTTAATCTCTGATGACACAGCATATTCATTTTATGATTTAAAACAGCAAATATCTTACATATTTTACCCTTAACAAATTTTTTGAATGTCATGCTTATGTTTGAATATCAACAGATGGCTGCTTTAAAAAAAAGGAAGGACATCAACAACAAGCAACAGGAATATTTTTGTCTGATTTAATAGACAGTCTAAGTAGAGATTGAACAGATATGCTCCACTTATTTAAATGTCCAGCAGGTGGGACTCAAGCATTTCTTAACAGTGTCTTAGTGTCTCATTATAGACTAATGTGTAACGCAGTGTTCACAGATGTAACTGTTTGCACTCAAATTCTCTCAAAGGATTCATATAGTTTGTTCTTACTGTATTGTGTAAGATTTTGAAATATTTAGCATGTATATATAATCTTGCAATAAAACAGCCTACTGCTTTGACTGTATATGTCATACAATGTTTATTGTATATGTCATCAGGGCTTAAAGTGGGCCAGAACGCCAGTCCGAATTCACAGAAGGTCTCCTCAGTCACTGTAATCAACCAAAAGCTCATAAACTTCATCATACTGTGGTAGTTTTAGCTTCAGGTTTCAGTTCACAACACCAAATACACTGCCAATACACAGAAATGTGGACTGCTAATATAATGAGAGCTATACTAATGTGGCTAGCATGCTAACATGCTAATCCTAATTAGCCTCACAAGTTTCACAAACCATGTTAAATTTTGTTACAGTACTGTAAAAGTAAAAGTATTATAAGCCTAATCAGTACCCTTCTGGTTTATAACAAGTCAAGAGCATCCATAAGACACCTGAACGTAATAATTCATCTATATCTATAATGTTGATAGAGTGCATCAGAAAGCATTATGTGTGTTCATGAATGTAGTTATGAATACATTATCACTTAAAATGAATCAAGCGGAAACCTTGCTCAAAATTGGGAAGTACAAAAGTGCTTTGCTAAGAAGGGGAAAAAGGAAGCATACGATTGTCAGACAGTCTAAGAAGCTACCATTAAAACTTTTATCGCATGCCAACGAGTAAAATATGTTTGTCAATGAAGATGAATCAGAGATCACTATTGAAATCAGAGACCTCCCTGTTGCTTCATCCAGGAGGACCTTGAAGAGCTACACCAGTGAATGTGATGAAGTGGCTACTGCAGTGCCTGGTAAGAGACAAAGGCTTTCTCGTGCTTAGTTGTTTTAACCATAGAAGTAACAAATTTGAAAACATTTGTTTTGCATTGAATTCTTAACTATTAGCTCATGTAAAGTAAATCAAAATAAACCCCAGAGCACCAATAACTAACTTACTTAGATTGTTTAAGTGTGCACAGTTAGACTGTGCAAAAAAAAGGAAGAACCACACATAGCATATTTAGAAGAACATACACCGGGAAAATGGCCAAATCTGAGCAAGTAAACAAAGTCTGGCGGGCTAAACACTCGCTTCTGAAACGTTCCCGTTGGGGTTTGAAGTCGCGTGCAGGACGGAGCAGGGAGACTTGCATGTCACGTAACAATGTAAGCAACTGAACAAAATCACACACTAATGGCCTCAGCAGCTTGACACCCCTACATAACAGCTCCAGGTGCTTCTGTTTAGTTCAGTCTCATATAGGTGCTAACCACTGCACCACCGTGCCTGACCCAATCAATTCCAACAGCACTGGCAATCAAACTGGTGTGCAGTTATGTTGATGTTGCAGACATACTGTCCTGCTGGCAGCCCCCTTCTGGCAAGTGGAGACTGAGCTCAAAGATAGTGCTGATGATCTGGAGGGTGGAAGGTCAGCCTCTTAGAAAACACAGATAGCCTACATAACTTATATTACTTTCTCCATAACTTTTAGTAACGTTTGGTAACTTATATTACCAAACTCCCATTGATTCGGGATACTGTCGCACCTATCTTGCCAAACGGCTTTTTGTGCCTTCCTTCTAATTCCACCACTAATACATACACATAAAACAGCTGTAATCGAATACAACATATATGTTGCTCTCTCTCTCTCTCTCTCTCTCTCTCTCTCTCTCTCTCTCTCGTGTGTGTGTGTGTGTGTGTGTGTTTCACTATTATTCTAAAGTGAGAGAGTGGAATTGAATCAGTGTGTAGATCACTTATCTTTCAGTGTGTAGATCACTTATCTTTCCTCTCAAAATGTCAATTTCATGGCTGCAATCTTTATAGTAAGTATGATGATGAATCTATTAATACCAGTAATCAGGCATGTTATGTTGGGTGAGAGATCTCAAATATATCAAGAGCAGACTGTAGGTTTACGATTTCCAGATTAAGATAAAAATCAGTATCATCTACATAAAAACTGTTCAGCACATATAACATTTTGGTTTGTTGGTGCAAGAAAGAGTGGTTTGTGCTGACAGATTAACTATACCTATCATTGATAAATAAATAGAATTAGGAAATTCTGTTTTAAAGGGATTTGTTGTGGACATTTGTGGTGGCTCTGATTTTGTTGCAAACTTATCATAATCAATCAAATGGCAGCTTCACAACAGAAATCCCTAGACGAAGAGAGAGACGAGCTGAAGAGGCAGTTGAACCTTACTAGTAAGTATGAAGATACATCTATTAATACCAGTCATCATCCATGTTATGTTGGGTGATCTGAGATCTGAAAAGAGTATATGACATTCCAGTTTTGAGTCCATCTTTCATTTTTAATTCTAAAGTAAAATTAACTCCATGTCAAAATTTTAAGACTAAATTTTCCTATTAAATAATCAAATATAATGTTTGTTGCTTCAAGAGAGAGTGGTTTGTCTTGAAAAACATCAAACTAACTATACCTATCATAATAAATAAAAAGAATTTGGACATCCTGTTTTAAAGGATTTTGTGGCTCCGATTCTGTTGCGAAATTATCATAACCTCTTTACTCAAAATAGCTTCACAACAGAAATCTCTGACTGAAGAGAGAGACGAGCTGAACAGGCAGCTGAATCTTTGTAGTAAGTATGATGATAAATCTATTAATACCAGTAATCAGGCATGTTATGTTGGGTGAGAGATGTGAGATTTGAATATATGACATTCTAGTTTTGAGTTCATGTTTCATTTTTAACATTAAAGTAAAATGAACTGTCACAAATTTCAGACTCTAAACTTTCCTATTGTTCAGCACATATTATTTTGTGATTTGTTGCTGCAAGAGAGAGTGGTTTGTGTTGAAAAACATTAAACTAACTATACCTACCATTAATAAATCAAAACCATTTGGACATCCTGTTTTAAAAGGATTTTCTGTTGCTCTGATTCTGTTGCAAAATTATCATAACCTCTTGGTAGCTTCACAACAGAAATCCCTGACTGAAGAGAGAGACGAGCTGAGCAGGCAGCTGAATCTTTTTAGTAAGTATGATGATAAATCTATACCAGTAATCAGGCATGTTATGTTGGGTGAGAGATCTCAAATGTATCAAGAGCAGACTGTAGGTTTACGATTTCCAGATTAAAATAAAAGTCAGTATCATCTACATAAAAACATACATTACAATATGGAGTGGCATTAACAATATAATTTGACAAGCATACACCACTTAAAGAGTAATCACGCTGAGTCCGCTTTTTTGAGCTACTGAAGTTTTTTGCCTTATGAGCGAAAGTCTTCGCTTCCCTTATCCCTTCTTTCTTGGCTTTCTTTGTTGATTATTGAGATATTTTGAGATAATTTTCTTTCTTTTATCAACAGGTCACTATTTGAACCAATATTGAAGACTTGAAGATATGATGTGTTTGCCACTTTCAGCTAAACTGTAAAGACAACACTGAAACATGGTTATACTTGTTTTACTGTTTGGTTATCATGTTCCCTAGTTGGTAACATGCTATGGCTTAATCTTTCATACTGTTTGAGTTCTAATCATTTACGAGTGTTACTCTTGTGTGTTCCAGCATGCTTAAAACTGGCCTCTGCATTATTGGTCCAAACTCAAAAACAAAATGTAACAAGCATTGAAACATGGTACACATACTTTTTTTTTTTACCTGAATCTTGAAAAAATCAGAGCCCCCTCACACTTAACCTATTTAGTTATTTGATCATAATGGGGTTGTGTTTTATCCAAATATTTAAATAGTTAGAATGAGATTAAGTGTACTGGGGGTGTGGGCTCCCCAGTGCCCACATGTGCAAAAGAAAACTGCAAAAGTGTCCTCTCGTATACGGTGACCAGATGTCCCAGGTTGTCCGGGTTTCAGGTCGGGTGTCCCGGTTCCTGACAAATATGTGTAAAACAATGTAGTAAGTGCTGAAACGTGTGGCTTTGTGAAGAAATACAGCAGCCTACATCCTAGTCAAAACTGATTTACAGGTATCTTTAATTGTAGATATAATAGTAATTCCTGCGTCAAATATAATTTTCAGTAGTTACAATTCTATTTTGGAAATAAAAAATTACAGTTTCCACTAATGAGGTTATGGTACGATGTTTTAATGCATGCTGTGTTGATCCTTGTTGTTTGTCCTGCAGTTGAATGAATACATTTCAGTTCAAAAGCAATTTATATCTATTGTCCTTCTTAAATTGTTACAAATGTATGTGTATATGTATAAATAAATAGAAGATTGACAATACCACCTGGGGGCACCTGAATCCCAGGAATTCAGCGATTTCAATTTAACTATGCTAGAGTTAACACTGGTCACAACACAGTCTATTTTATTTTAATAATACATTTAAAAGAGTAAACCAGGTTTAAAAAAAAAATTTAAAAGACATATTGCTGGCTGCACAACTAGCTAATAAACTAGGCCAGATCTATCCATCACTGATAATAACTGTGTGAAATGATGTAGCACTGCTCCCCTGTGGTTCCAAAATAAATAAATAAACAAGGGATATAAACTAAGAAACAAAAAGCACCCAAAATACTGATAGTAATAGTAGCAGTATTAATAATAATAATTATAATAATAATAATCCACTCAAGAAACCCAAAACATGATAATACAACAACCCTTCAAATAATCCCTAATAAATCAGAAAAAAAAATCAATACAATTAGGATGTAAAGATGCATGTTAAAAACTTGAGTGAAAAAATAATTTCCCCTCGAGGGATCAATAAAATATCTATTCCATTCAATTCTATGTTTTAATAAGTATAATGTTGTTGCCATAATGTGTCATTAACATGCAAAAGACAATAGTTCCCCCCCTTGTGTCACGTTTTAATTCAAGAAGTGGACCCAAAAAGAAGAAGTTAAAGAGAACAAAAAGGAACTTAAATAACTTACGGCACAAGTAGAAAAACACAAAATAACAAAAAGTGGCTAAGGAGTCCAGGCAAAAATAAAATCCAACAATCCAAGATCATTTTAAACAACAGAAGTCCAAACAAAGAAAATCCCGAGCAGAGGACACATGGCCACAGCACAAGAAAAGAATGTTAAGCTTTTAATGTTTAGCTTAGTCAAATGTGTTTTTAGTGTACTGTTTTATGTTGCTTTGCTGCTTTGATGTTCTTTTATGTACAGTGTCTTTGAGTATCCAGAAAAGTGCTTTTAAATAAAATGTATTATTATTATTATTATTATTATTATTATTATTAAATAATAATAATAATAATAAACACAGAGATTAAATACACAACAGAGGGCAAGATGACAAGACAAGGGTGTAAACTTATTAGGAACAGGAGAAACTAATTATGTTGGAACAGACAATCAAAAGTTGCAGGAAAAATAACATGTTGGATGTAAAGCCACAGACAGAAGGGAAGAAAACCAAATGAAACAGGAAACACTAAACCCCAAACCATGATACCAAGACCAAGACCACAGTTCAGTGAAGGGTTAGAGATAGGGTTAAGGTGACATACAGATTTTAACCAATTATGATAAAACTTATTATAACCTCCAGTTTTTTATGTTTTCGTCCACGTGACTTAATCTGCAAACCACATGTCATAGATGTCAGAGATAAAACAGAAAACCATGTTGATTACAGATGAATGAATGCTACTTTGAAAGTGTCAGGAGGAAGAAACCAGCAAGACAAGAACTTATTGTTGGAAGCAAATCGATGTCTTTTTTCCAGAAAGCTGCTTCAGAATTGTATCTGAACATGTCGGAGGAAATAGATGACCACATTTATGACAACGTTGGAGCTTTCAACAATCATCAAAAAAGACGTTTCGGTAAGAATACACATGAAGTACAATCAGATTAAAAGGTGTTAATAATGCTTTTTTTTTCATCTTTTATTGGGTTAAAAAGCAGAAAAGAAACCACTTCTGCCAAGGCTCTACATTTGGTTTTATTACAACCTGAAAAACTGCCATAAAATAACAATACATTTTTCCAGAAAGTTTGTTATTTTTAATCATAGATGTGTAAATAAAGGACACCAATTTGTAAACAAAGTACAAATTGAGTTAATGTTGTATCCATTGAACCAGTGTAGAAGAAGTTACATGAAAATCATCTGATAGACTCTACAATCTTTAGGCCTGGCTGCCTAAAAATAATAATATTGTTTTTGGACGTCTCTTTCTGTTGTCTGTTTCTGCACACAGGGGGGAAAGTTTACAGACTTGTTGCCGTGAGCTTTGGACTCCTGTGTATCTTACAAGCGGCTCTCAACATTTCACTGCGTCTTTCTCTCTGTGAGTAACTTCTGCGATTTTATGCATTCACCCTGTGTTTTTCCAAATATTGAACTTTACCATCATATTTTATTATTAGAAGAGCAGAATGTGAAACTGGCGACCACCACAGTCTGAGTACAGTTTCAAGCTATGACATTCACCAGCTCTCAGTGATATATAGAGTATATTTTTATCAGAAGGTAATTAAAACAACTATGAGTAATTGCACAGGCAATGCTGCGTTTGCATTTAAACTTTTACTCATAGTTTGCTACCACTACTATTCAATATATTGAATATCTAACATTTTACAAATATCAATCAAACAAGGTCTTTTAATGTTTTAGATTGCACTAAGCACTTTAACTATCCCATGCACATTCTTTTACCCAGATTGATGCTGAGGCGCTTAGTAAGGTGGTATCAGAGCTAAAACCCTCCACTTGCACACTTGATCCCATACCTACCTCGTTTTTTAAATCTGTTTTTAGCTGCCTTTTAGAGGAAGTTTTACATATCGTTAATCACTCATTATTTACTGGCACTTTCCCCCAGGTTTTAAAGATGGCAATAGTCAAACCACAACTTTAAAAAACTAACCTAGATTCCTACAGGCCAATCTCAAACCTCCCGTTTTAAGGTAGGATTTTAGAAAAAATTATTTTTAAACAAACTAATAATTTTATTACAATTAATAATATCTTAGAGACTTTTCAGTCTGGTTTTAGAGAGCACCATAGCACACTGGTCAAGACTGCACTGGTCAAAGTACTGAATGATATTAGAATCAATAATGACTCCAACAAACTCTCTGTTTTGGTTTTACTTGATCTTGGCGCAGCCTTTGACACAGTCGATCATAATATTTTACTAAACAGACTCCTAGTCGTCCCCAGAACCTCGACAAAGAAGTATGATGAGGCCGCTTTTAGCTACTGCGGCCCCCGTCTCTGGAACAGCCTGCCTGTGGATCTGAGGGACTGCACCTCTGTAGACATTTTTTTTTTAAAAACTTATCTTTACTTCATTATTAAAAGACTTATCTTTTTAGCCTGGCTTTTACTTAAGGTGCCTCGCCATTCACTGCTGGGTTTTTAGGTCCTGATCATTCCCTGTTACATTTTTATCTCCAGTGCTTATTTACTGTACAGGTCTTATTTACTTTTAACATTTAATTAATTAATTAATTAATTTTATTGTATTGTTTTATTTATATTTTTTATTTATTTTATTGTTGCAGTTTTTATCTTTGTTTTTTTGGTTTCTTAATTTGTATGCAGCTGTTCTTAAAATGTGCTTTTTACCTTATAGGTTTTTTTAATTATTGTTATTTGTTTCGTTGTTGTAGTTTTATGCTTTTTATTTTTGTTCTAATTTCTAGTCTTTATGCAACTGCTCTGTTGCCTGAAGAACTGTTCGCTGTTGTCTATTTCTGTTTTTATTCTGCTCTGTGAAGCACTTTGGGCTGCAATTCTGTATGAAAGGTGCTATATAAATAAATAACGTTGAGTTGAGTTGAGTATATCATTTTGCAGCACTCAGCCTTGTTTGATATTGTATGAGAAGTTGTGGTTTGTTAACAGCCTGAAAAAGAATCCAGTTTCAGGAAGTTTTGTGAAGGTCACTGCTGGGAATATGATTATCCAGTTACAAGAAAGTTAATGGGGATCAGGGAGTTTTAAATTTATGATTCATATTTTTTCCCTTGAAAGAAAATTTTAACGCAAGTTAAAAAGCAGTGTAGTGTTTGTATGTTTGTTCACAGCTTCCCTTGTGGTTTGTTAACAGCCAGAAAAATCATCAAGTTTCAGGAAGTTTAGTGAAGGTCATTGCCAAAAATATGATTTTGCAAGAAAACTAATGTTACAGTCTAAGATGAAGAGGTGGGGAGTTTTAAGTTAATGCTTCATTTTTTTTTTATTATTTGAGAGAAAATTTAAACCCACATTAAAAATGTCAGTACAGCATAATCATTTCATGCTTGTTCACAACTTCCCTTTGCATTAGATGAGCGGAAGTTTGAAAAGTTACAATCTGAGAAAAAAGCAAGACTGGGACTTTTTCAGTTCTTAGCTTACGCTTCATGTTTTTTATCTTTAGGCAGATTTCAAATGTTTCTTGCTTTTGAGATTTCCTTTATTATGATGTTGGTGGTATATGGACCTGCTGTCGTATGCTATCATCTGAGATACCATCAGTGTTGAAACATGGTTGACTGCGTAAATCTTTCTGCTCTCTCAGATGATTCTGAAGATAATACGACAGATCCTGTGGCTGTTTTAAGAAAAGTGACTAAAGAAAGAGATGAGCTGAAGAAGAAGCTGACCATCTTCAGTGAGTATAAGGATTAAACTAAATACGGCCATTAAGTGTAGTTTTACATAAGGAAGTGATGGCTCTTGCTTTGATTGATAGAAGAGTGGGTGAGAGGAAGCTACCATGCAAACAGGAACATTGACCACATTTAACCATAATCATGGTTGTGCAATGTAACCCGCAACCTCATCCTGTACACCAGTGGATTACTGTAAAACCAGAAATACACATTTCATTTTTTAAGTACTGACTTTCGTTATCTTATCTGGAAACATTTATCAAACATCTCCTGTTACCACATGCACAGCGTAGCACTTAGTTGTAAGCACATATAAGCATTTATTAATGTATTTGTACATAACAAGAAATATATAATAATGTAGTAAAACATTAGATAAACATACTAAATATGTCTTATAGCAGATGTTATACATGCTGCTACTTAAAAAAGGTCCTTATAGTTACATACCCATTACATTATAGGGTTTTAAAAATCATTTATTAAATGTTTGTATACTTAAATGCTAATTAAAGTCCAGAGTGTTAGATTTAGGAAGCTCTATTTACCAAATATGTCATAAATAGAAGATAATATGCATAGAGATGCAGACGATGCAGGTTTTTTCCACACTGTCTGTAGTTCCATGTTTCTACTGTAGCCAAGAAGGGACAAAGTAGATAATGACTCGAGATTTCACGTTTTTCAGTGGTTTTACGGACACCATAGTTTCTTCTTCACACTAGGAATGAAGAGGCAAAATGACTGGGTTACAGTGCTAGATGGCACTAAATCCTGGACGCCGGCCCTTTAAATAAAGTGTTATCTGCATCAGTAGATGTGTATTCTTGTTTTATTAATTATTGAAAAGCTTTTGTTGTTATTTCTTAACAGCTGAATATTCTCGCCAAGGATGGGTGTATTTCAGCGACAGTTTCTATTACATTTCTACAATGGAGAAATCCTGGCAAGACAGCAGAAGTGACTGTCAACAGAGAGGTGCTGACCTGATGATTATTAACAGCAAAGAAGAACAGGTGTGTATGTGTGTGTCTTTATGCATGTGTAGACAGAAACAATGAAAAAATAAATAAAAGCAAAGTAACCAAGGTGGAGGATTGCAGTTACTGTGTGTTTCATTTATGTAGATGACTGTTTGTTTCTCTCTAAACAAGAACTTCACAAGAAGTTTCCACATGCACATGTGGATTGGACTGACTGACCAAGAAAAAGAGGGGACATGGAGATGGGTAGATGGGACTCTGCTGACCACAAGGTTAACCCAATTTTAAAATCACTCTCTAATAAATCTGCAACAATCTTAAAAAGTAACATTTAATATTCTTTGTTTTGCGGTTTTCAGCTACTGGGGCATCAATGAGCCTAACAGTCATGAAGGCACGGATGAAGACTGTGGAGAAATAAAGTTCTACGATGCTGTAAACAGCTGGAATGATAAACCATGTAAAACTAAAAATACCTGGATCTGTGAAAAAACAGTGGTTCTATAACTCAGCAGCAACCAAACCCTCGAGACAACAACTGAAACTTTGATTATGGCCTAGCTTAACAAACAGATAAGCCGTCACAAACACATTTGTATTCATTTACCATACTTGATTCACTGCTTTCATTGCTTATAATCATAACAAGACTGTAATATATTATTGCTACTCTAATGCCTGGGGATTGTAATCAGTATATTATATAGTACAGTATATAAACATAATGTATCCATTAATTAAAGCCACTATGCATGGCAAAAATCTGTGACAAAAGAGAGTAGTTGATGTGCTGAATATATTTAACTGATTACACAGGTCTATGTTGTTTATATATATATCTGCTTCAGGCACATGCGATGTGCATGTAATACAGGCTCATACAATGTTATGGCGTTTATTATAGGTTGATGATATTATACCAGTGTATGTACAGTATGTGATAACAATTAAAGTCTGGATCAATCAATGTTACCTTCAAAAATACCACCACCATGAATGTGTATTACACTGGCTTTAATGGTTTACTGTTTGCTTTTAATATTAACACATTTACTGGCTAAGCTGTTTGATCATCCAGATACAACACCATATACTGCACAATATACCTTATATTGCTGTTAACACAGGTAGATTAAAGAGTCCTTAGAAGGTCTACGATTATAGTTAAATCCAGAGAAATTCATGTAATTTGCAGTGTGATGTTTATCTTGAATAAAACGTTTCAACAATCATCTCCATTTTGTACGCTCCTTGTGTCCATATCTGTACGTTTTGTTTGGTTTTCTTGTTCAGTCAATCTTTTTATTGGGTTTTTAGTAGACAGCACAGTACAATTCAACAACTATAGCAACACTTACCAGCAACATTCAGGAATAAGACCTTGTTTGCCTCTTGACTGCTTCCACAACTTCGTCAGCCATTTTGTGAAACTTTAAAAGCTGGATCATGCATGCTATACATGAGGACATTCATTATTGCTTCTGACCAGAAAGCAACTGGATGGGATAAGCGTGCAATTGCTCAGAGCTCTGCCTGAAAAAGAAGATCAGTGAGTTTGATTTCATTTTCATGCTTGAAGTTTTTCAAACTATGTTTGTTTTCACTGCACAGTTCCAGTACTGCAGAGTAAAGCACTGGAAAATGTAATGCATTGAGAGCTAACCGAAGTAGCAACAGTTTATGAGACGATTGCACAGACTGTTGGAATACCAAAGCAGCAACTGACTAATATCCAAAACAGTAGAGAAGACAGACGGTCGAGAATAGTAGAGTAAAAGAGTAGATCATCTGCGTAGAGCAACTAGACTGTACTGTATAGTGCCTTCAAATGTCCTGTCTACAAATGCCAAATGGAATAGCAGATTCATCATTTAAGTCAATAATCTTTTTTTTGAAGTCACAACTTCAAGCCTGAAAACCTACTCAAAATCCTGCTTACATAAAATCACACATACCATCTTGGCACTGTAGTTTGTAGATGTATGAGATAATGGTTTGTGTCAAAGACTGTTAGACAAACTAAACTACCTATACCTTTAGTTTAATTAATCTGAAAATTCAGCTTTAAAGGGCTTTCCTGAAATAGGGTGCAAATGCAAATGCTAGCAAAGTTTCCAGCGATAAAGACAAGGATAAAATCAATAGCTGAAACCAGATGGTAGGTTCAACATAGTAAAACTGTTCATATGGAAGGAATTTCTGTGAAAAGAAATTCCTGCATGCAAACACACAGTACAGAAAACTGCATTTACAATTTCTCAATTTCAGGTGAACAGAAGAATTTTAGCTGATTTTAAGATCTTCTTAGAAGAAGCAACCAGAATATTATAGTGCATCATTTTTGGGTGTACACAGGATTTTCAGACTTGACTAATATTTCCTTTGACTGTGATGTTGAGCTGTATTCCTGTCATGCGTGCCTGTCAGCAGTGGCTGTGGTTTTGGGGGTGACAAACAAGTCAAGTACTAGCCAATATTAGTCATTCTAGTGTCACTTTTTCAGTCTCTGTAAATGTTAGCGAGGCTTGCTGCGGAGAAATGACAAACTATATCAAAAGCTATGCTTTGATTCATCGCTGAGTGCATGTTTTTTCCGCATTAGCTGACATCACACGCTGACTGAATTTAATTATGAGATTGTCTTCTTTAATTAATATATACTGTGAAGCAGGGGTCCCAGAAGCCAGTCACATCTGCTTAAAAGATTGACTGTTAGTTCTAGGTACTTTCCAAGGAAGATATTAATAAACAGACATTTTGAGTGTGCCTGACTCTGGCCCCGTCGTGCCCATACATTATTATTGACACTGCAGTAGCACAGAGACTTCAATAAAGTTAGTCAAAGGCAGGCTTGAGGTTGCCAAGCAACCAGGGTCAGCTGCAGGCCAGAGCAATTAACTGCAGGTGTGCTCTGTCTGTGTGTGAGTGACTGCTGAGAGACACAGAAAATCTCTAAATTAACCCCCTCGATCTAGTGGCCATTAAACCAAGCCAAACCGTAGGTCGTATCAAAAAGCCGAAATGACCGTGAGCGTCCTCACCTTGTCAAATGCCGAATTTCAGTGGCTAAAGCTAGAAAATGTGACCTCGGGAGATAGAGAAAGAACAGGTGCCCCATGCTCCTTTGGTAAATAGTGCGCCTCTCCAATTTACATGGGAGTAGATGGGGCTGTCAGTGGGTGACCCTGGCGCATCAGTGCGTCTCCCGCAAAAATTTTAAGTGATACCTTGATACCTTTTTTGTGTATGTGCGACCAAAATTGCAGGAGGAGTAGCGCACCAAAATTCCTCGGATACGTAAGAATAATAAGTATGGGGAATAGTAAATAGTGCTTGCAGGCACACTTAATGACTTGCTATTAGTTGGTGCTGCTCACTGGCTGATGCAGAGTTAATCAGGAATGATTAACTTGTCGATTTGAAAGTCATGTGCATGAATAAATAATTTACATTGAGTACTGTCCTGCTCCTGATTTTTGCTTTTGATGATTCCTGTGTACATACAGGGGTTGGGCATGTTGATCCATTATCTTTCTTGTGAATAAATTGTATCAATTTTATGAAAAAGTCTGGATTTTTAGGTTGTACACATCACAGAGGTCATCTGATATATTTATATTTGTTTAATTGTGTAACATTACAATATACAACATTACAAAAATCTTTATATGGATACATGTGTGAACCCTGATTATTGCTTTTTTTTCTGTAACGGAAACCTGTGTTTGCAAGAAAGAGAGTCAGGATGTAAAAAGGTGGGTGATAATGATAAGTGTCTGCAAGACAAGGAAGAGAAGTGAGTTTGCCTACTATGCAGAACGGAAGAAGCAGTTTATAGATCAGTGCAAAAAATGCCATTATGCAACTTTATCTTACATCTGTGTGAGTTTTTTTAAAAGAGGAGTCTGAGATGTTTTTGGACAGTGAAAACCTCCCTGATGCTACATCCGGGAGTAAGTAACTTTACAGGTGTCTTTCTATCGTTCTGTTTCATCCAGAAGCAGTGTGCAAAAAGTGAAATAAAAATGGTTTGACAGTTTAATGTTTCAAAATATATAATCAATATCAGACTGCCTAACAATTAATAATGTGTATTGATTTCTGCACAAAGAGCGAAAACTCTACAGACTGGTTGTTGTGAGTTTTGGACTCCTGTGTCTCCTACAAGCTGCTGTCAACATTTCACTGCGTCTTACCCTCTGTGAGTGATCTTAAATGTTCTCTAATTTTACCCTGTGCCTCCTCTGACTTGAAATTAACAAGCTCCAGAGATTGGAACTGGCTACCATCACAATTTGAATAATTACAATTACTAGGAAAATCACTTGAGTGCTTTATAAATATATTTAAGTCAGAAGAGACTTAATTTTGTATGAACAAATATATTTATTGACATGTGCGTATAAAGGTGGGAAATGTAAAAAGTCTTTGGTGATTAGACTCGTGGCGTCATCATATTTAGAGGCGTTGATGTAGCCATGGTTAGCATCGGAAACCCCCCTTAAAGGAGTCTAGACACTGATGGTGGTGGTGAAGGGATGAGGAGTATGCAGGAGGTGAATGGGGTGGAGGAAGAACGATTTTACACAGAACAAAATTAAAGTTTGAAAGTTTAAAGTGTGAAATTAATTCACACTACATTCAAAAACGTCAGTGTTCGCTACAGAAACAAATGAGAATAAGTAAATCTTCCTGCTCTCTCAGATGCAAGATTGACTGAGTTTGAGGCCATAATCAAAAATCTGACTGAAGAGGGAGACGAGTACAAGAGGAAAGTGAGCACCTTCGGTGAGTATGACGGTGAAGCTAAATACACCGTTATGTCATGGAAACAGAAAGACAAAGAAACATTATAAAAATGTTCTTCGACCTCCTTTTAAATGTTTTCTCTTTTTTTCACTGTGATTTTTTACCTCAACAGATTTCTACGTCCAGCAAGGTTGGATATATTCTATTAAAAAGTCCTGGCAACATAGTAGAAATGTCTGCAAAGAGGTGCAGACCTGGTGGTTATCAACAGCAAAGAGGAACAAGTATGTAAAAGAGTGAAATCAGTCTGTGAGAGAATCAGATAATCAGATAATACAATGTCACCAAGGTGGAAGGTGACTGACATTGGTATACACTCCTGATCAAAATCTTAAGAAAAAAAATTACTAATATTTGCATTTTGTACTGGTGGAACTTATCCAGGTTGTAAGTAGTGTGTGCAAAAATCTGACTTTCATGTCATTTTCTATCAGACATTCACGCTGTCATGACCCCCTGATGGCAAAGGCAAAAAGGTTTTCTGTCTTTGAATGTGACAGGACTGTTGAGCTGCACAAGCAAGGCCTCTCGCAACGCGCCATCCCTGTCAAGCTTGGACGCAGTAAGGCAGTCATTTTAAATTTCTTAAAAGATCCTGAGGGTTATGGGACAAAAAAAGTGATAGACCCAAAAAAATGCGAATATTAGTAATTTTTCTCCCAGTCTTAAGATTTTGATCAGGAGTGTATTTCAGTTATGTTTTATCATTGGCTCTTTCTCTTCTCTGAACAAGGACTTTGCAAGACAATTCAACAGGCCCATATGGATTGGACTGACTAACACAGAGGGGTCATGGAAACATAAGGTGAAGATAATTATTGTTATTGTTAATAATGTAGTAGTATTTCTTAATTATTTTTTTATTTTAATTTAATTTAATTTAATTTTTTAATTGTTGTTAATAATGTAGTAGTATTTCTATCACAGCGCTATAATTTAATAAAACAACAACAATAAACAACAAGTTCTTTCGTCAGTGACAGCAATGATCAGTCAGTTTGTACATGTGTACAGGAGTTTCAGGAGCCGGACCACACCTCAATCGCGCCACTTCCGAGAGTCCTATAAATACCCTCCTAACCCTCTGGTTCTCTTCGTTCTCGTATTACGCACACCCCTCCCGCCCACTCCATTTCTTTCACCTTTTTCCCCCTCTCTTTCCTACTCTCCGAGGCTTCCCCACACCGCAGCATCAAACCGAAGAACGAGAAGATCACGCTTCACTCTCAATCCTTAATTTTGTCAGTAAGTCATGTAAACGTATCTAACGTATGTAGTTGATGGTGTGGTATATACTAGTGAAATTGGATTTAATGGAAGACCTTCTGTGGACAGAGAAAGTCATTGTTTCTCATTGTATAAGCAGTTTTGGATATATATTTCTATTCGAAAATTTGAATCAATGATTAATTAAATATTACTCAAAAGTAATTACATTACCTTACTTACGGAAGCCCAAAGAAACACAAATCTGGTTATACATTTTCGAAGTCTGATCTAAATAAATTTTCTCTCCTGTATTTGTCTCTGAAACAGGTGTTCTTAACAATACTAACATAATTGACCGCTTTCTTTATTGACCTCTTTCTTCTGAAAATAAGGAAGATTATCATAAGAGTGTGCACATATGTAGACTTAGTCATGACCTTTAAAGGCGCAAATAAAACTGAAGCCTCCTCAGTTAAGTTTCCTTTCATTTGGTTTCTTCCACCATGTTAGACTTTACTGTAGTTTATCTCAATGTAATAATAACAACATCAACTATTGTTGTTGGATTGGCAATTTCATTTACAGCCCCAATTCCAAAAAACTTGGGACGCTGTATAAAATGTAAACAAAAACAGAATGCAATGATTTGCAAATCTCAGAAACCCATATTTTATTCCCAATAGAACATAAACAACATACCACGTGTTAAAACTGAGATATTTTACCATTTCATTGAAAAAATTAGCTCATTTTGAAATTGATGGCAGCAACACATCTCAGAAAAGTTGGGACAGGGGCAACAAAAGGCTTGAAAAGTTTACGGCACAAATCAAAAACAACTGGAGGAGCATTTGACAGTTAATTAGATTAATTGGCAACAGGTCAGTAACATGACTGGGTATAAAAGGAGCATTTCAGAGAGGCAGAGCCTCTCAGATGTAAAGATGGGCAGAGGTTCACCAATCTGCGACAAACTACGTCTAAAAATTGTTCACTTTCTGTGAACACAGTTCGTCGTGCAATCCACAAATGCAAGTTAAAGCTGTATCACGCAAAGAAGAAGTCATATGTGAACACTATCCAGAAATGCCTTCATCTTCTCTGGGCCAAAGCTCAATGGTCTGAGGAAAAACGGAAAATTGTTCTGATGTCAGATCAATCAAAAATTTAAATTCTTTTTGTAAACCATGGGCACTGTGTCCTGCGGACTAAAGAGGGGAAGGACCATCCAGCTTTTTATCAGCGGACAGTTCAAAAGCCTTCATTTCTGATGGTATTGGGTTGTATTAGTGCCTATGTCGTCAGCAGCTTACACATCTGGAAAGCATCAATGCTGAAAAGTACATAGAGGTTTTAGAGCAACATATGCTCGCATCCAGACAACATCTCTTTCAGGGAAGGCCTTGCATATTTCAGCAAGACAATGCTAAACCACATACTGCATCCTTCACAACATCATGGCTTTACAGGAGAAGAGTATGGATGCTGAACTGGCCTGCCTGCAGTCCAGACCTTTCACCAATAGAAAACATTTGGCGCATCATAAAACAAAAAATCCAGCAACAAAGGCCCGGGACTGTTGAGCAGTTAGAATCCTGCATTAGACAAGAAAGGGACAACATTCTTCTCCCAAAACTCCAGCAAGTGATCTTCTCACTTCACAGACATGTACAGACAGTTGTTAAAAGAAGAGGGGATGCTACACAATGGTGAACATCGCTCTGTCCCAACTTTTTTGAGATGTGTCGCTGCCATCAATTTCGAAATGAGCTAATATTTTCCATGAAATGGTAAAATGTCTCATTTTTAACATGTGATATGTTATTTATGTTCTATTGGGAATAAAATATGGTTTTCTGAGATTTGCAAATCATTGCATTCTGTTTTTATTCACATTTTACACAGCGTCCCAACTTTTTTGGAATTGGGGTTGTAGCTACATGGTTCTTCTGTTGTATTTTCAGTTCACGGCATATTTTGTTATTGTCTTTTTTGCTTCAGCTTCTGGAGCACTGGAGAGCCCAACAATTTTGAAGCAGGTGAAAACTGTGTTCAAATACGGCTCTATGCAAGGACTAATGGCTGGAATGATTTACGATGTGAAAGATCAAACTTCTGGATTTGTGAAAAGATGGTGCCTCTGTAACTGAACATCCGGACCCACCAGCTTGGTAATTGATAAGTTGCAGGGAAAGAGGTTCATCACCATGCATAGACACAAACACACACAGGCATACAAACACACAAGCTAGTGTGTATTATTTGACAGGCCTCTTTCACAGGAGACATTTTGACATGTGACAGTCTAAGTGTTTGTACACTATATGTTATCAAGTCAGAATATAAGCATTCATTCCATCTATGCACCTAAATTTTATAGTTTAATTGTTTAATCTTCCTTAAATCCATTAATGGCTTTGTATTTTGGAATAACATGTGATCTCAAAGATGCAGGCACTGTGTGTGTATTAGCAGTGTACATGTGCATGTACTGTGGCTTTTGTAAATCTCTGATTACTTTGTATGAATATACAATGAATATATTGTATATAACTTGATTTTGTACAGTATTAGCCAGGTTTATATTTGTGCATCAAGACATGACAGAATCAGTGTTGCATCATACAATATTACAACAGCCATAATATGAATTTTACAAACTCTTAATTTACATTTGTCTTAATCTTTGCCCACAAAATACTTTGTCATTTTGGTAATTCATTATTTTAAAAGGTCTTGAAAGGCCATTAAAAGGACAAATGTATGTAAATAAATGTTTTTTTTCTTTGTTTGTTTAATTGACTTATCTATGTTTTTAGATAGGCAAATACATTTGCCTGTGTTTTGATGATCTCTTCACTTCTTAATCAAGCAGATTTGACTCTTTTTACCTTTCAGAGAAACAACAAGATTATCTCTAAAAGCTGCTATCCCTTATAGAACAAGAGATTTAGAGAAATAGAGACTGATGTCTTTTTTTAAATTCTGTGTTGACACAAAGTGTCATCAACATCAGTACGACATCTTTACCAACTTTCTCCTTCCTGCAATCAACAGCTTATTGTTCATCACTTCCATTACATGATATTTATATTATGATATATATATATGTTTATATTATGTGTGTTCAATGTGCAACGTGTCTCTTTACAGATTTCTTTACATGAGGCGATATTAAAATTTTATATAATGGAGTTAGTTAGTTATTAGCTTTGGGACTGGAAATTAGTTTGTGTTTATGACTATTCATTCCAAAATACTGGATTTAATCCTATATGCACCGACTTAATTTGCCAGTATACTGATTTTAATAATAACACATTAACACTGACTCATATCTAAAACTAAACTAAATTTCTCACTGTTATGGCTGTCAGAGGTTCTTGTTTCTGGTATTATTGGCCAGGTTCTTTAGTTTTAACCTGAGTTCCTTTAGGTCGACCTGTGATCATTTTTCTGTAGATGCTTTCTATGACACTGGCTGAAGTTGCTCCACTGAAAGATGGTATTGAGTTCTTTTGTTACAGAGTTCAGAACATCTAAACAACCAAAATAAACACAATCGTCTGTTTAACAGATTAACCTAATTTCAGCTTCACTCTACCATATTGTTGCTTATTTATATGCATCCTCATCTTAACAAGAGGTTTACATCCAAATTCTTTTCTGATGTTAGAAAGTCCCTACATTACATGATGTGTCATTTTCACCACACTGTATAAGACCACTGTTGTATATATCCTCTGACATCTTCAGATAGTGCACTTTTTGTTGTTGTTGATGATGTTGCTAAGAGAAAACTGCTAGACCGCAGATTTATATCAGTTAACGTTGACGCCTCTGTAAAGGTTGGTCTTTAAATAGATATCCTGCATGTAGACTTACAAAGAATTGCATAGATGGTTTGAGAAATTGAACACACTATTACAGCTCAGTTGCTCACTTAATGTATCTCTCTAGCCGTCTGGGCTTTTTATTTCATAAATGAGTGAGTGTGTCAGTATAGGAGATGTAAGCCTGGGGAAGGGAATTATTCCAGCACATGCACTGGTTGGGTAGGAAAAGCACATGTAAAAGAAATGTACAAACTAAACTGAATGGTGGCTGAATTCGATTTAGCTGCTTCAGTTTCAGGACCTTGGTTTACTTCATACTGACTCACTGTAACACTGTGACGGCTTACTGGGACACTTGAATAGAACATAGACATGGTTAATGTCATTAGTAACACTCATGTTTTCGTGTTTTTGTACAATGACAAGTCAAAATGTCTGCTGTGAGACAGGGACTATTGAGCTACCGCGTGTAGTCTGCAGTAGTACTGTACCTAACTGGTACTTGAAGGTGATTGTATACATGTATGATCATTTAATTCCTTGCTACTGTAGTTAATGAGTTGAAGGAAATCTAATATAGCAGACAATGTGGAGGTGAAGTACAAATTTATACTGTAAAAAAAAAAAAACCTGCTGGGAAATGAAGCCAGTGCAGAAGTACTAAAAACTGTAATTTCTCGAGTGGCCGCTTGAAAAAAAGTTAGTGGACTAATAAATTAGTGGACTAATTGCTACATTGCAATCTCCTCACATCACCCTCACCTTCCTAGTATAAAGGAGAAACAACACTTTAAGGACCCTGTTTACAGCCATTTTTTTGGTTTGTCTGTTCTGGGCTACTGTAGAAAGACAGTGTTTCAATATGGCGGCCTCCATGAAAGAGGACCCACTCCCACTGTAGATATAAAAGGATAATTTTGAGTTGAATAAAGTAATTATAAAAGTTATTATAGGCCAGGCTAAAAATGTGAAACATATTAAGTAAAATAATAATTACACGAGGGGGTCCCTGTTCTGTTTGTCTCTTGTCCAAGGGGTCCTTGGGCTGAAAAAGGTTGACGACGTTTGTCTTCCACACTGCACCTTTAAACGCAGTGGTGCAGTGGTACACAGTAACCAGCAGGGGGCGATAAGCGCTCACCAAAGAGAACTTCCGGAAACAAAGAATGAGTGTATCGTCCAATCAGACAAGACTTCAATTTTAAATGAGAGCCGATAGTTCCTTCTCCCTGCGACGAAAACCCACAACAACAACAAAACTGACCTCAACTGAGCAGGCCAGGGTCGGGGCTCTGGATTATACAACACTACTTAACAGCTCGTCAGTGGATTTTGAGCTCCGGCTGCCTCTCGTCGACAGCTGTTTCATGGGAACCCAGGAGGGAGAGAGAGGTAAGGCAGCCCAGACTCAGTGCTCCAGTCCGGAGGAAGCTAACGACACGTAGTTAACGCTAACTCACAGCTAGCTATCGTTAGCTACCAAGTTATTTCCTGCTGTCACCGAGCCTGACATGCCTAACTACATGTTTGAGACACGTTTTGAGTCTTAACGCAGAGCTCACAGTTCAACGCTCTCTGATGACGGTGGCAAACAGACCGAATTAGCAACGTTAAGCTAGCTACTTTTGAGTTAACGCAGCCGGTAAAGTTGCGGTAAAACACGTCAGAGGGGACTTAACGGTGACAAGTAGCTTTGGACAAAGGTTTTCTTGTTGTTTTGTCACCCCAAATCCATAACCGCCGGTATTATCTGTTTAATAACGTAATGTATGTCATTAAACACGGTAGTCTTTAACTGTAGCTGGTGTAGTAGTCAGTGTGTTTGAGACTCCCCGCTCCCAAACTGAAGTTTGCCGCGGGTGGGCATTGATGAGTGAAATAACGTTGTCACCCCTGCAACCTGAATAAATAACCAGTGAATGTCACCAAAATGAGCTCACAACAAATCATTCTTCACACAGGGTACACTGATGTTTCAGTATTGAGGAAGTGTTCCACATAAATTCACAGTAAAAAGCAAATATGCAGGAATTTCCCTCTGTTTTAACTCCTTCATTACTCTCTCTACTTTTATTAGTCTATAGCAGGGACTCTCAAAGTCTGACACTGTGAGCAAAGCTTGGAATAAGGCGCCCCCACCTCCTCTTAGTTTACTTGCTAAGTTCTGCTGGATGTCTTTTGGATCATGATTGTTATTTGATCCCATAGATACTCAACAATTAAACCAAGATAGCCTAATATTGTTGTTTGACATTACTTCTGACATTAAAAAAAAAATAAAGGTCTGTCCTAATCTAGTTATTGACTCTGGCAAAGTGTGAAAAACAATAAAATTCCCTAAAACCACTGCATCTGAACTGTCTCTGTAACCAGATCACACACAGTTAGGCTTTTCTATGTGATGTCCTTTTGATAACTAATGTAAAAACACTCCCTGAGCCTCCCACGAAACTGTTTCAAGCCCTCCGGGGAAGGACCTCCTCCCACTTTTAAAGCCTCTGTTCTGTAGGACTACTGTCTAAGAACTTTCATTGTTTAGGCATGAACAACACCGTTCCCTTTTCTTCTACAGATTGGGTAGATGTGGCAAATGATCTACTCAGCAAGTGTCACATAAACCTGAGGCTGAGAAAACTGACGGACTGTGATGCAAATGTTTTCATTGCTCTGTACGAGAACATCTTGGGGGAGAAAGTTCCAGGTAAGACCGAGCGAAATGTAGATCTACCAAAGGTCAATGCAACTGCTTGGTAGGTAACCATATTCATAAGAAATCAATTGTTTTGGATTGTTTAACCAAAAATTAACCAAATCTTCTCTGGTTCCAGGTTCTCACTTGTGATTATATGCTACTGTTTTATCTTATGTGATAATAAACTGAATATAATTTCAAAGTTGGACAAACAAAACAAGTAATTTTGTTGAAATCAGTTAAATTTTTTATCACGTGGCACTTAAAGATCAGGTGATTAATTGATGATGAATATAATCATTATTTTCAGCTCTAACAAGGCCAAAAACACTGAAGGTTAACAAGCTGTGAGGTTTTAGAGCATGATCTCCTGAGTGTGTTTAGTATGTCAGGAATTCTTCGTAAGACCGTCAAACATGCCATCATGAGACTGTTAATGTGCCTGAGCTCTTTCCTGTACTTAACAATGCAGGAAAGAGCTCAGCAACATTAACAGTCTCACGATGGCATGTTTGCAATGTTAAGGCTTTAATTGTTCAAGTAAGTGTGTGAGTACATGTTTCTGTAAGTTTGACATGTGTTATGTGTTATCATACATGATTTGGTTATTCATGTCGTGTGTGTTTGTTTAGATTACATTGCAGCACCATGCAGTCAAGAAGATGACGTCCATAATGTTCAGTCTGTCATTGATTCACTGTCCCTGGATTACCTTCAGATCAGTCTCTCACACATTACAGGTATAATAAACGTTTTCACTCTTAACAGTAATGATTATGTCGTTTGCATGTATAAGAGGAAGAGCAAAACTTTATCTGGGATCGACTTGGGATGGTAGAAAATTTCACCCTCGAGTCACTTTAGATGGGCTGTATGGCCCAATTTGTCTTCAGCAGTAAAACCGATGAGTACTGAGAATAAACCTGAGGATGGTTGTGTGTTTGCAGGAGAAAATGTTGTCAGAGGCGACAACGAGTCTATCAAGAACCTCCTGGAAATCTTTGATGGCCTCCTGGAATATCTCAAGGAAGAGATAAGCGAGGAGTCACAGAATGGTGGTAAGCTGATTTATTTGTTCCCTTCCTTTGTTCCCTCCAGACGAATGTACAATACTGAAATCAGTATTGAGTACAAATGAAGCTATAAGTAGTGTGTTTACTGTGATGTTTCAGGGGCTGAAATGTTTATTAATCTGATCTGTGATCACAGTGGTACAGTGTGGTATCTATCTTCAGTGTCTAACAGTGACAAGCTATGTCTTTGCTTTTAGTACTTTAAGTTAGTATTTGCTGGATTTGGCCTCAGTTCTTTGAAAAGATTAAGACAAACCAAAAGAATAAAAGGCCTGACAAACAGTGAATTTTAAGTGTGTTGAAATAAAGGTCATGTAACGTTGTTCCTCTTTAAAATTCCTGGGAGCTCATTACATGTTGTAATCACAAGTATTGCTTTCTCTTTGTCGTTGGTTCTGTTTTTTTTTCATAGTTTCTCTTCTTCTTCTGTGTTTTTTCAGAGGAACTGTCTGACAGCCTCAATGAGGACGTGCCTGCTGAAACTAAGGAGCCAACAAACTGCAATGCCACAGATAACAAGGAGACTAAACTGGATGGAGCATCTTTGTCTTCGAGTGGAGCGTAAGAGCTAGATGCACTTCACATCACAGTAACACGCGTTGCTCTTTTATCAGCATAAAAGCATGCACGATGGAATGAAAAAAAGAAAAAGTTCAAACAAAATAAAAGAATACCAGCTCTTCTCTTTGGTCTGAGCTCTCCCACAAACTAAACCAAAACAACCTGACAGTCAGGTTTGTTCCACATGACTCTGATCATGTCATTCTGCTTTAGTGTTTTTGCAGATCCAGGCTGTACATCCTGTTGACACAACAGGCAGCTAGGCTAACTCAAAGCAGTAGTGTAAATATAAAGGGATTAGTAGCTAGCTGTCAAACAGTGATGTCCTGTGTGTTTTTCATTTGTTTAGGCGATGGTTGTCATGTGCATTTACTTATAGCCTTAAAAATTTATTGTAAAGCCATATGTCAGTATTTATGTTTTGGAAGCACTTTAAATATATTAATAACTTGTGTATTTTGATGGTGGTGTAAGTAAAAAAAGGATCACTGCACACCTGTGTCGAAGTAGCACTTTGCAGATGTCAAGGCCCCTGCTGTGACGATTTCAGCAATATGACAAACTCCTAAAATAGACATTTTAACATGTCTAAAAATATTACTGTATTTGGTGCTGAGTACTCATGACTTCTTTTCAGTTTCAGTTATGAGTGAATAGATTGTGGTTTGATGAATTCAGAGCCAGTAAAAATGTATCATTTTAACATGAAGTGCTTTTGTCTTATTGTTCAGGTCCACTGTTCACTCCAGTAAACATTCCCTCCATTCCTGGAACGCTGAGGAGATGGGATCAACTAGTGAGCTCATTGGGCTGGGAGTCTCAGCACGCACATTCGCAGCCAAACAAGAAGGTGAAACATGCAAGCTCAGTCCATCCTGACTAATCAGTGCAATTAGTGTTTGGCAAACAAGGCACCGCCATCACCACCAAAATAATTACATGTACACACCTGCTCTGTCACAGCATGTTGCCTTCAATTATCATTCATATTTTGATTAATTTATTATTAAAGATTTGAACTGTTAAGTGTAATAAATCTGTTTGGACTGGCTGTCCCTCCACAAAACTCAGACGCAGTCAGCACCTCTGGTCTTCAGGAATCCCAGGGCGCACCACAGACTGAACCGCTGCACTCAGCCATCGCCCTGCAGCCACCCAACCAGAGCAACACCCCCCACAAACCCAACACAGACCCACACTCGTCCAGCCAACCCCCCACAGCTGAGAGCCTCAGCCAAGGGCACACAGAGGAGGAAGCTGTTCCTGTCACTACAGAGGTAGCCTTGTGAGCCAGTATGATGAGGTTTAATCGTTTCACAATCGATTTACCTGTTATTTGCATGCAGTGTGAAAAGACATGCAAACTTTATCTTCACAAAGTCCCAGGGGCAACGAGATATGTTACTATAGAGCCAGCTATTCAAGACCGTCTCTCTTTCACACTCACACACACTTGCACTTCCTATTTTAGTGATTCCAGGACAATACAGGAAGGACGAGCGAATGCTCACTCATTCAAAATAGATTAGACAAGGAGTTACTTCACTGATAACTTCCAGACTTTTCTTCAGGACAATACTTATCCAAATGTCTAAAGAGCCATTTAAAGCTATATTCTATCGAATGTCCACTGTCCATTAGCTTGGAAGAAACACAATGGGCCCGTGCTCCTTGTACTTATGCTGAGAGTTTAGTCTTGACCAAGTTCTGGTATTTCACAGTTCACTGATCAGCCTATTAGTAGAAAGAAAGAAAGATCTGCAACCAATGGAAAGCAATTTTGCTTTTGTTTCAGCTTATTTATCACATTTTAAGAAAAAATACTTAAAACAAGAGGTGCTGTCTGACTGACTGACACCTCAGCACACTTAACGGCAGGTCTTGACATGCAAATAATGGGGTTGTGTGGCCTCTGACACAGCTTAATTTATGGCTGCTTCAATAACTGAGAGTACACAACAACAACAGCCACTAAGCTTGAACCTTAAAGAAGATTTTCCTCTTTAGAGTGAGTTAACCTATCATCAGTGTCAATATGTTCTTAAAGCCTTGTGTCTGGTCTCTGGTTTCTACTGTTTCTCTCATGGATGATTTTAGAAATGTAACTTCTGTGAGCTGCAGATTATATTTTTTGCAGGTTGTTTTTTTTCTTACCTTTTCCCCCTCTAACTTTCTCACTATCCTCCTTACACAGACCTCTAGACCGGTAGCCGAGGCAGTTGTTACCAACGGGCTACACTCTCCTCCCCTTCTTAAGTCTCCCAGTGAGTAAAAAAAAAACACACCTTCATTCTTATTCAGAACAAAATGCGTGCAAAGTGGTTTGACTGTTTGATTTATTTAACTGTACAACTAGCAAATTGTTCTGTTCTACTATGCTTGTATAGCAGTCAAGTGTGACTTAGTTCATGGTGTCATGTTTTGCTCAATTTTCAGCTGTGAGTGAGAAGTCTTTGTCCAGTCAGCACAGATCCAGGGCAGAAGTGGGGGGGGAGGCACTAGAGGTAAGAGAACAACAAGCATTCACATGTACCAGGTTTACAGCAACTTCTCACCCATGCAGTTACACTTCTTCTCTCGCGTTGTGTCATGTCTAGCAACCCTGGTGAATAACCCAGCTGAAGGTCAAGTTTGGACCAGTGTGTGTTAAGCTGGTTACGCTCTGTTAAAAAGGGTGGACACAAGACGATAAGCTAATGTATACAGGGAAATACAGTATACAGTGGTTAAGTCCAACCTGATAGAATTTCTTTTAATAAAAATGTTAGAGGGTGTAGATTCATTTTAATTCATAAAATTTTTCTCTTTCTTGTCTGATCTCAGCCAACTAATGGAGGCCCCAGGAGGGTTTTATTCCGCACCCAGCCAGATGTCCTGTTCCTCACCCTGCAGGATGAGATGGCAGCCACAACTCTTTCTCCCCCAGACACTGAAGAGGAAGATCAAGATGCAGAGGACCTAAGTTATACACAAAGACAACTGGATAGAAGAATGGGTCACAGAGATAGGACAGGCCACAGGTAAGAGAGGTGAAGTTTCAGTAGGAAGCTATAGAATAATAATTTATTTGAGTACATGTCATTCCTCATTTTATGCGGAGACAACATAGTGATGCTTTGTTTTCTGTCCGTCTATCTCTGCTGTATTATGCCTTCCTGAGCAGTAGCAGGTTGGAGGAGGACGGTTTTGAGGAGCCTCTGTCGTATCGCAGACAGAAGAACAAGAGAGCAGAAGAGGAGCTGCATCACATATCTGAGAAACTCTCCCATCGACTTGAGGAACTCGATCAGGTGTGTATGTGTGTTTATTGTGTAAGGTCACAGCACATTATCATGAATGTTCTTTATCCAAGTAAAAGTCATTTTAATCCTTCGTGTATGTGTGTGTCCCTGTTCGTGTTCAGAGTGGGTTCGAGACATTTTTGTATCATTGTGTTATCCTTTTTATTCTTGCAACAATATATTTTGTGTAATCCCTGTAGATGCTAAAACGAGTTCTGAGTGAAAGTGGAGAGTCTAGTGAAGTCAGAGAAGAGGACAAGCAGTCCCACCACAGTGACAGTATCATGGAGTGTCGCAGGACTCCAAGACAACTCACAGGTACACACACATCATGGCTAACACAGTTAACACATGCATTACTTTTTAAAGTGAAAATCAAAATGCTGCCTTCAAAGTCTTAACTAAGTGCTAACTAATTACGCTACAAATTGATTTTTTTTCCTTGTGAAGAAATGTTCCTAAAAATTAAAAAATAAATATTTATTGTAACATTTCTTAGTTTCAGGACCACCAGATGCAGAATCCACCCACCGGACACGCTCCTTATCCCCCTCCCCTCCGCGGGCCCCTTGCTCTCAGCAGGAACAGCTAGAAGACGCCATGGCAGAGGCCTTGAGTCTAGATGATGGGAGACAAACCAACCTCACAGTTTCTGATCATTCAAGGCGGGAAGAGCGACACCCAAGACGGTCTCACAGGAAACATGGCAGGGTATGAACATAGTCACTGTTTTCTTTAGTGATTTTCCTTTTTTAATGTAGCATATATAATATATCAGAGTGTCATCATCAAGAAGTAGATTAAAACATTGTGTATTTGCTCGACTGTTTTCAGTTGTTTCTATTCTTTAATCACTCAAATCACTCCCTCTCTCTCAGTATCTGGAGAATAAGGCCTACGAGGAGGAGCTGAAAAGATATGAAGACAAAGAACGGGCAGATCTACACAAGGCACGGCTCAAAGCTCAGGAAGCTGTAAGTCATTTGTACAATGTTTCATATAGTTTGAGTACGATGATGGCCCTCATAACATGATTTTTTTTTAATGGTTTTCTCAATATTGGACAGCATATCCGTCAGGGAGTTCAGAAACTGTTACATCTGATCTGACTATGAGTTTACTTCAAAATAATTGTGAATGTTAGAAACAAATTAGTCACAACCTTGAGATAATAGAAAGATAATAAAGGTTGGAAAAAATAACACAATCATATCCACCCGTGCACCTGTGCTGCACTAATAGAATAAATTTGTGAAAGTACATTTGTTCAGATAGTATTCAAGTTTTAATGTATTAACAGAAAAATACACAGTTAGTGAGAACACAGTAAAGACTTCAGGACACACAACTTTTTGCTATAAAAATATAAATGTTGTTTTACTGGAACCTTTTCTCTAATCACTGTAAACACAGACAGAATCCAATCCAATCCATTGGCATACATCTGATGTAAAGTGACAAAGGGTAAATAACAACTGGTTGTTTGCAGGCAACTATTAAACAAGCAACAATATAAGCATAATAACATGAACAATAACGCTTTCAACTTGGAGGAAAATAAGCAAAACAGAACAAATGAAATACTAAGTGCTTGTGACTGTCGGGCAACTTGTCCCAGTTTTCTAACAGTTCTTTTGTTTGCGTGTCTGTAGGAGCGACAGTACAGAGAGGCCATACTAAGGGATGTTTCCCCATCACCCAGACCGTCCCCAGCTAGAACGAAGGCCCAGCACAGGTCACAACGTAATGCACAAGCGACACCGGGTCGAAGATGGCAGGATGAACCTAGGAAAACTCCATCAAGTAAGTTATCACTTATATATTTCTTGGCCTTCATACATTGATTCTACAGCAGTCTGTTGTGTTTTTTCAAGTGGCTGAACAAGTTAGTTGCGTTGCTTTGTGGACAACACAACTGTGCTTTGCAGAGTTGGGCTCCTCAGGTCTCTAATGGATCGTGGGACTCTGAGACTGAGGATTCAGAAATGCTTTTCTTATTAAGCTGTGATGACTGAGCCTTGGTTTTTGCACACACCTTATCCTTTGGCTGAAGTTTCCTCTTGGATGTTGTGTGTGTCTTATGAGTGTTCATATTTCTAGCTTCAGGCTGGCTGGCCCACTTGCGCTGATAATGGCAGAAGTAACAACTCTGGTAGACTATCAAGTACGGTCCACGGGTGTGTTTGCTGCAGCGGCACTTTCTGTTGCACATTGGGCAGTTCTTCATCAGCTGCAGGATGGCCTCCTCATCAACAATGTGCTGCAGAGTTTGTCTGTCATGGGGCAAGAAAGAGAGCTGAGAAATTATAATGACAGGTTAAATGGAGCATGGCTAGAGGCAGGATCATATACACAAGGATACAAGGAATTTAACCTGCCTCACTGTAAACAGGTGAGGTGTAACAATGCTCTTCATTTATGTACTGGATCACAGGTCTGTTTACTTTGCACATCAGTGGAACATGGTCAAAGTTATTTGTTCACTTACTTCTCCGGGGTTGCAGTGCATGTCTCAGGTGCATTTTGAATGCCTGTGAATTAATGTTGCTTTGGTCAGTTAAAATGATCTTTTTAGTTCAAAGTTGTAATACTTAAACCTTGAAAGAAATCAAAGTCATTTAAGAGAGATTTTCAAGCAAAGTTAAAACCAAAAATATAATTTATAACTGAGTGGACTCCATTTGACAACTTTACTACACTGGCAGCCAGATGAACTTTCTTCACCAGGCTTGTGAACATCAGAAACAAACAAAAATTGTTGTCAAGCAGGCTCCAGTAGGAGTAAACAGAAATAAAACTGCTTTGTTTATATAATAGTAAAATAGCAAAGCTTGATCAATCCCTATTTATACTGATGATAACTTCCAACTGCAAGAGATTTGTGTCATTTGGCATATCTTTTCTGTGAGAAGGGCAAGTGGATCGCCCAGAGATCATCATAATAATATTTTGTGTACAACATAGTACACAATTTAGTACTGGTTTCTCTTCCACGTGTCATAAGACCTGTTGTGGCTCACTGATCGTCCATGTTGCATCAACAGGGGAAACTTGTTGATGCAACATGGACAGTCATGTATGCCACAGCGGCGCATGACCATAATGCTCAACTGTGTCTACTTCTAGCACCTATATCATTTATTACAAGAGATCATCCACTCACCTGTCCTTCCGACCTCGTCTGGAGATCTGTCCATTACTGCCCAGGTGTCTTGCAGCTATGAAATACCAGACCAGAAAAAAACACTCTAAATACCTGATTGCCAGCAGTGACAGATAACGGGTTAGAAGAATGTTCCTCAGGGCCAACCTTTATAAGTAGTGTGTAATCATTTCCCCTAACTGCGCCATCTACTGTAAGCCCACATCTTTAGGGAACAACAGTTGATTTCATCATTGCACATTCAACTTCAGCTAATATTGTCTAGCCAACACTTATACAGTAAAGTCTACAGTCGGTTGGTGCCGTGCCAGCTGCTATGTGCTCAAATCAATGACAATAAATCCTGCAGCTAAAACTGCCTCTAACAGTCAGTGGCTTGCGGTGTTTCTGGTTCTGCACAGGTTGAAAGCACATGTTCTCTCTGGCAAACTCCTTCATTATTTTCAATTTTTACAACCAAATATCACCATCTAATGGTCAGACTCGTCTTCAGCAAAGTGTAGTCTTTTTCCCTGATGCCTGTGCTTGTGTCTGCAGTGATGATAGATGAGCAGTCACTGTCCTGTCAGAGGACTCTGATCTGTGTTAATTGCACACACATAATATTGTTCAGATGTGCACCAGTAAGGAAACAGTGAATCCCTGATGGTTCAACGTTAATTGTTATTTGCACAACATACGCTTTACCAATACACAATATGTCAACCTGTTTACATGCAGTAACAAAATATAATATAGTCAGAAACTGGAGTACATTCATCTTAAACATTATAGAACTAATTACATAGGCCAAGTTCATCCTAAATATTATACAGAAATATTACTTGCTACATAAGATAAAACATGCATGTCTGGTATTTCTTACAAACCAAACGTCTTGAAAATATGTTGAAAATTAAACGAGTTATGATGATTTTAATTCCGGATAGACCTCCTGTCTTAAGAGACTTCCGTGAACCAACGTTGCGGTCGCTCCATAGGAATTGTGGGAATTGGTGTTGGATGTATCGACTCACCTCAGCAGGGGACCTGGTCTGAACTCGTCCTGTAGACTACAACAACCAAGTACAAAAGCGATGCGCCATAGATTCGATAAAACTAGCCCAGTCAATTCATTTTGTGTTTTCTGGTGGAAACGTATGAAGTATTTGTACAAAGTATTTGTGACGCCTTTCTAAACGTTGTGTACACACGCCCACCTCCACGAGCTTGGCGGTTGACAGTGTTTGGAGGCTGAGCGCGTGCGCCAGAAGCTTGTGCGTAATGCCTTCTGGTACATGTAGGCATTGCTCTGCAAGCAGTAGAGCTCCGAATTATGACAAGCAAAGATTAATTTATTGCTTCAGTTGACTACATTTACCGTTAATACTGATTAGACAATGTTAAGTCTCATAAGAGTAGCTTGAATTAGCATTGAGTTTATCTAGCGGTTAACGTTTCTACCCTTCACGATACTGCAGCCACTAGCTAACCTGCCTGAAGCCTTACCTCTTATCGCACACCTGATTTCAAGGCTCTAGGAGCAGCCGTAGGTCTCAGGTAGAAGTGTTTGGGTGTTTATGATCCGACCTGGCGTATGTAGTCACCCCTTCCGCTACATACACGACAGTCTGCCACACGTAGTTACTTGAGCCTTGTATCTATATGAAGAGCAACTAGCCACAACTTGAGTCTGTCTTTCACCACCAACAAACCGGTGTGCACGCATGAACACGGTAGGCAGGTCAGGATAAATTGTGAAAATCCATTATGTAGCTACATAATATAAATAAATGTTAGTTGCAGATATAAATATGCATCAAAACTTTATGATATTTTCTCCTAGAGAACAATAAACAAACTTCTCAAAATGGAAATTCACTAACAAAGACCACACTGATATGGATATAGATTTACATAGGTTCATTCATATTGTGGATAAAGGTGAACCAAGAAGATGTACTGTAGGAAAGATGAGGAGTGGAGGGTAAGGGATGAGAGGAGAAATCAGGGTCATAGATAGACCGGTGTCAGGAAGACAGTAGAAAACTGGGTCAAAGAGGAAGTGAACAGACAAGGTGTGTTTAAGTACTTAAGGTGCAGATATGGAATTTGTTTAAGGTGTGGTCTTTGGTCTTGAACCTAGTTATACAACTTTAATTATCAAACAATTGGCAAAACATTTAAAAAGCACAGTTACGCACTGAAAAGCTAGCCACTGTATACACAACTTTGTTTTGTTTTTAACCATAGCATTGGGTTGTATTATGCTACTACTAAAAGTTGTCTTCATATAATTTAAATCAATTGTTCCTAAAGAAGAGACACACATGCTGTATTCAGGATTGCATGACAGTTCAAATATTAGGGATTTCCTGTTTATATAAATAACTGATATGTCTATTCTGATTATGCTGGTAATGTTCTGGTTTGTGCCCCCCCCTCCCTTGTCTCCCTCCAGTGAAGGTTAAGGAGAATGACCTCCTCCCTGTGCTCCTGGAGGAGTTGCCCCACCTTCACATCTCTCCTCATGCCTTGGGTCGGATGTGGGAGCAGCAGATGCAGCAGGTGGACAGACTCCACACTCTGTCATCGTACCATACCCCGCGTCGCAGCAAACTCCACAGCCAGGTAGGACGCTGGACATTACAAGTCACAACCAAATTAATTTGCCAAGTGCAGTGAAGTATACTTTAATGTCTGCTCCCTTTTTAAAATCTGGATTTGATTTTGTGAATGGATTGATGGATGAATATGTGAAACGCCTGCTTGTCTGCCAGGTGGAGGAAGCCCAGAGGAAACATGACCTACTGGTAGATATAATCCACAAAGACCAAGAACACAACAGGCGTTTGGTGAGCATAACGCACTCAAAAGATCCCTTCACATCTACTAACATTATCAACAGTTGTTACAATGGATGTTTAGAGTGCACAAAATGGCACGCGCCCACATGCAGACAGACTTTACCCGTCTATTCTGAACATACAGTCGTTATTATCCCAAGTCGGGCAGTTACAAGCTAAAATGTTTATCTTCTAGAGGGACTTCAAAGAGCGCATCCAGCAGCAGAAGTCAACCCAGAACAGACTGAGGGAACAGAGGCAGCAGATAGCACGTGCCAAGAAGTACCACAATGACTACCATGTCCAGCACCGTGCCCGCCTGATGAGGGCACGCACCAAGGAGGAGAGGGTGGGTAGTGATGACAGTCTAATTCTAGGACAAAGGCCGTGACAACAAACTACTAGGACTTAGTGGTCCCTGTCGTAAAAAGTCTTTACATCTTAATATTTCTGTGGCTGTTTTAAGAGGAGAATACAATATGATGAGTAATATTCACTAAAGATTGAATTACCATATATTTAGTCTTTTAAGTGTCATAATGACCCATGTGCGTTCTGTGTGTACAGATGTTTCGGCAGCTGTTTGAAGAGGGTTTGGAGCTACAGAAAGTCCGGTTGAGAGAGCAGAAAGCCTATGCCAGGGAGCAACGGCTGGAACATCAGAGGCGACACCAGGACCAGATCAAGTCCATGGAGAACTACTACAAAGACCAAGTACGACAAACATACTCACACACAGTGTGGTTTGTAAGAAACATGAAGTTGTACACATATTTTTAGTGTTTTAAAATGGACTTGTGCAGTGTAATTATAAATCACAAGTGAGTATAAAGTGCTTTCTCTCTTTCAGTTTTCACTACTAGCTGAAAAACTTGCACAAGAGCGACAGGAGATCCAGGTTCGGAAAAAAGCTCAAGAAAAGGTAAAACCTGTATTTATTATGAAATACAAATGGCTACAACATACAATCATGTATCTGGGCACCCCTGCTACCAAATATTAAGTTGAGGGTGCCAATAATTTTGTGGAAAAGTGTTTTGTGTAAAATATCTTAGATTTGTCTTTTTTTCTTTGCTTTTTTGTGTTTCAATGCAAACAAAAGAAATAAACACAAAAATACCAAAGCATTTGTAATTGCAACATTTTTGGGGGAGAAGTAGTGAAGGGTGCCATGACTGTAGAAGAGAGAAACAGATTCCCCTTTGGTAATCCCTTTTGTAACTTTAAAGCAGGATCATGCAGATTACTTTTTCCTGGAAAACTTAAAAACAATTGAAACTGTTTTAGTGAAGAACATTGCCATTGTTTGCAGGCTCTGCTGAAGATGAAGCGAGAGCTGCGATCCAGGATGGAGCGCGAGATTGGCGAACTGCAGAAGATCATCATTGAGAACGATGAGGACGACCACTTCCAGGATCTGGAAGTCCAGAGGCTGCGCAATCGGGTCCAGATGGCTTCCTTCCAGTACAACACTAGCTATCTGCATTGACCAGGGTAGCAAGACAGAGGGGGCTGTTCTAAGCTCCACTCAGTCAGGCTGGATTCACATCAGAGGAATATGCTGCAGAAAATGACTTCTGCCACTCACAACTAAGGGTACGACATTCTGGTGGCTGAACAGTACTGTCTCCTCGGCATCTTCCTTACAAGATTTGCACAAGAAGAGGAAATTGTAAGAACTTGAAGTCCTGAATATTGATTACTAATGAACTGAACACACTCAAAATGTAGCTACTAGCTTATTTGGCTAACTCTTCCTCTCACCTCAGCTGCTATACCTGAACTTAACGACACCTTGGACCAAGTCTCCTTCTTCCATGGGTTTTAGTACTTGATACCTAAGAATGTTTTAAAGTCCCTTACTGTGCAGTCTGTGTGTTGATAATGTAGCAGACAACTAGTAAACATGTTCTTCCTTTTGCCAAATAGGGACCACAGATGCAAAGTTCTTAAGTATGAATGTCACAAACTGACTGATTTTTAACTTCTTTCCCCCTCCCATGTGTGATGTTAATGTTTTAACCATGCCAGTGGATTATTTATTTTTTAATTTTAATGTCATTTGATTTTTAATTAACCTGGTGTTGTGCTGTCTGATTACCAGGGGCGACGATAATCAGTCTTTATGACTTTTCCTTGTTTTTAAAACTCAGCCAGAACTTTAGACATGGTCGTTTTAAACCAAGACACGAAATGTTAATGCAATCTTAAACACTGTCTACTGATACTGTGCATTGTACCTAAAAAGCACATGAATGCCCTGTTGTCATTAAATGTGTGGGCTCACTCCTCTCCTCTAGGTGGGTCACAGTTAAAAGTTATTCAAGGTTAGTCAAGTCATTTGTGAGTTACACAAAACTGTTTTATTGAGGTTTAAGGCTGATCTTAATACACTTCACGGGTCCTGTAATGAGGCAGCTCCATTTGTAGCTGACAAAGTAATCCTTTTTTGAACAATGTGTACTGTGAAACTACATACTGGCACAAGGATGGAAACAAATCAGGAGATTACTTTTCTTACTTTCAACAACAAAAAAAAAAAATCTGGAAAAAGTTCCCCTGTTAAGACAAAAGAACAGTGCAGCTTTCTTCAGGGAACCATCTTTACAACCATTGTTCAACTGTAGCGTGGGTTGTTTTCTGTACAGTCAATGGCTGCACCCACAGCAATACAACTCTTACTTGCCAATTAAAACCAAGTGTTTTCCTTTCTCTCTCCCGCTCACTTGGCTGTGGTGTGATCAGATGGTTCTTTGATGTGTGAACAACCAAACTCCACAGAGGCATCAAGTAACCACAAGTCCAGGTGGCCAGTCCACTGTGTCACTGGCTTTTCAGTGCAGTCACTGTCCACTTGGAGCGTGATTTCAGTCATGATACTATCTCAACTAGTGTTGCTGCTTGGTGATGTCGCTGAGTTTGTCTGTCCATGCACTGCATCTTTTCCATTTATCTGGAAATTATCATCTTCCTCATCTGGCAGGTTAGTCCATGTGCGGTGGCTTTGACAGAAGCGGCACGTCTGGTAAACCACAAGTTTTAGTCCTTTGACATGTTTTCTAACCAGACATTTTCTGTTGCATTCCCGGCATGTCCTGAACAGCTTAAGGATGGACTCTTCATCAACGATGAACTCTGACGAGCTGAGAGAATCAGTAAAGATGCATGAATAGATTAGTTCTTGTTTCAATTGTGTACAGAGTATCAAAATAATGGATGTAGCATATGTAAAGCTGGGGATTGTATTCAACAACAAAAGCCTCAAACAACATACCTCCCCAAATCCACAAGGTAGCGCCCGTCTCCCACACTTAATGAGGTGGTGAATTCCTCGTCCTTTTCTTCTTGCGTGTCTGTGGATCCATTTTAAACCAACATCAGTTATTACTTCAATTTTTCTGTAAACAATACGCTTGCAAACGGAACATTTGGTTGGCAATACTAATGTGAAGATGACTCACCTCCATTTTCTTTATTTTCTGACTGGTTGGTCATTTGCTTGTCTTGACTTTTAGATTTTTGACAAGCAGTATTTTTTCCCCCTAACTCCTTAAAACGGGACAAGAAAGCAACTAATCAGCACATAGCATAGTGAAACATTTATATAAACACATTACATATGATTGTCTGCAGCTGAAATGTTGAATGAGATCAGCAGAGGTCTGTGCAACAGCTCAAATCTTTTGTCTTAAATTAACTAGAGCATAAAGCAAAGAAACCACAACACCCCCCCCCCCCAGCTGTTGGACAGATCACATCATCTTCTGGGCACAGCTCTGGAGCTGGACAATGTCCTTGTATACTCTAAAGTGAGGACATCTGCTTTTATCAATCCTCAAACTTTCTTAAATTATTATAAATATGACATTTAAACTGTCACTGCAATTAACTATTATTCATCATTTAATCTGGTGATTACTTTTTTTCAATAAATATCAGAAAATGTCACAGGTGTGTAAGGAGACCTATTCAGAATTGTTTAGTTTACAATAATTTCAAACTTGTACACCTTGCAGATTTTAAAAAATGTTTAATCAGCTGTCTTGGGTGACTTTTACCTTTCCGTCTTCAGGTGTGTGGACATCAGGAGCAGCACAGGTTTCCAGCTCAGTTTCAGTGGATGAACTCATCATATACGGGAATTCGTAATGCACACTTTCACTTAATGAACAAAGAAACACAACGGTATACATTAAGTTATGGCTGTGTGTGTGTGTATTTGGGTAGGTTTTATTATTATCGTTTAAAATGTCATTAAACTGACACAAAGTCTCTCTTACCAGGTTTCAGTTGATGAACTTCTTTGGAGCTTTGGTCGCTCAGGTTCATAATCTGACTTGGTCCGAAGATAACCAATCATAAAAAATGACTTGAGTTGGCTTGATGTTAATTCACATGCAGTATATGAAAACACACCTAAAGAGACTGAAAGCACATTTCTATATTAATTAACAATAGTTGTATTTCACATTAGAGTCAGTGACGGTGATACAGACCTGTCCTACCTGTCCAGTAAGATTAAAGCCATCTTTGAGTCCGTTTTAACGCCGCATTGTTTCTTAACTTGTTGCCACTTTGTAATGGCGGCATCGATAGTTATCCTCGTCTTCCTGCGCTGTCTGTCACTTTCCCTTTTTGCTCGCTGGCCTTCCTCTGATCTGACCCTCTTCTTCTTCACAGAAGACTCCGCACAAACTGATTTTGGGGGCGGTTTAGGCGCCATATTTGTTTGTCAGAGCGTGATGACGTCACGCCGGGGTTTCGACAGGGTCATGGAATCTGACGGGTTACAGAATATGCTGTAACACCTGTGTTTATTTCTGATAATTGAATGGCTGCTTTAGCTTTATTTCATGAACATGTACTGATTGGGTTGTTAAGTTATAATAGAAAATTTAAATAAGTGAAAAATATACAATACAATTATATAATTACCATAGTTGAGTTTCATATACATAAATGTAAATTAATTAACAAAAGCATATATTTTTATTCCAGTAAATTAATAATAAATCTGTGTAGTGTAAATGAGTGTATTGACTTAATTATCCTCTGCTTTATATTTTATTTTTTATAATTAAAGAAAGTGGAGAATGAAAGATATTATTGAGTTGAATTAAAGAAAACCAATCAGCCATGACATTCAGACCACTGACGTGTGAAGTGAATAACACTGATTATCTCATTATCATGGAAGCAAGAGAGCAGTTTGCCCTTAAAGTTGATGTGTAAGAAGCAGGAGAAAATGGGTAAGCGTAACGATTTGGAGGAGGACTAAAGAACGAAATTGTGATGGCAAGATAGGCTGGGTCAGAGCATCTCAAAAACTGCAGCTCTTGTGGGGTGTTGGGGTGGATCAAAAGTTGTCTGGCGACAGGGTCATGGGCGGCCAAGGCTCACTGATTCATGTGGGGAGCGAAGGCTGGCCCTATTACTGAAAAAGTTAATGTTGGGTATCAAAACAGTGCAACACAGTTTGTTGTGTATGGGGCTGCGTATGTGCTTTGGACAATGTTCTGCTGGGAAACCTTGGGTCTTGTTATTCATTTGGATGTTACTTTAACACCCACCACCTACCTAAGCATTGTTGCAGACCATGTACACCCGTTCATGGAAATGGTATTCCCTGATGACAGTGGCTTCTTTCAGCTGACACAAAGCAACAGTGCTTCAGGAATAATTTGAGGAACACAACAACACAAGTTCAAGGTGTTGACTTGGCCTCCAAAATCCCCCAGATTTCAGTCCAATCGTGGATATGTGAGATGTGCTGGACAAACAGGTGCAATCCATCTACAACCCCTGGCAAAAATTATGGAATCACCAGTCTTGGAGGATGTTCATTCAGTTGTTTAATTTTGTAGAAAAAAAGCAGCTAACATTCCTTGAAGAAAGACACATAAGGTCAATGTCATGGCCTGCAAATAGTCCGGATCTCAATCCAATTGAAAATCTGTGGTGGAAGTTGAAGAAAATGGTCCATGACAAGGCTCCAACCTGCAAAGCTGATCTGGCAACAGCAATCAGAGAAAGTTGGAGCCAGATTGATGAAGAATACTGTTTGTCACTCATTAAGTCCATGCCTCAGAGACTGCAAGCTGTTATAAAAGCCAGAGGTGGTGCAACAAAGTACTAGTGGTGTGTTGAAGTGTTCTTTTGTTTGTTTGTTTTTCATGATTCCATAATTTTTTCCTCAGAATTGAATGATTCCATAATTTTTTCCCTCTGCTTGGTCTAAAAAAGTATCTGTTACTGACTACCAGAATTTTTTTTCTTGATTTCTTTTAGTGTTTCTTAAAGCCAGAAAGTTGCCATTTGAAATGACTTTAGTTTTGTGTCATGTCTGTGATCTGCTTTTTTTCTACAAAATTAAACAACTGAATGAACATCCTCCAAGACTGGTGATTCTTGCCAGGGGTTGTAGGTCCACCTTGCAACTTACAGGACTTAAATGTTGTGCTGCTAATGTCTCGAAGCCAGATACTACAGCACATCTTCAGAGGTCCAGTGGCGTCTTGATGGGTCAGAATCAGAATCAGGTTTATTGCCAAATAGGTTTTCACATACCAGGAATTTATCTTGGTGCGTAACAAACAAATATTCAGTTAAAAATATAAGGAAGATGGAAAAAAATCAAGTATTAAAAAAATATAAACGAAATAAGTCAGGGCTGTTTCATTGGCAAAAGGGGGATCTATACAATATTAGGCAGGTGGTCCCAGTGTCATGGCTCATCGTTGTAGGATCCAATGTTTTGAGGCTTGATCAAACTGGAGACTAAAAGTCAGGATGTCAGGATATATCTCACCCTGAGCTGCTTTGATTTTGACCATCAGCGGGAATAATTGAGTTAAGTATCCCTTTAATATAAAAACCTTCATAATTTTGTTTATTTGGTTTCAAAGACTCCAGCAACAAAAGTGCCGACTCCAGTTTTTGCTTCCTCAGATCTCTTTACATTGGTCCAGCGTGAGAAGGAGGCACCACAAAGATGTAGAGGAATATGTGTCTAACCTAATTTCTATTTGACTTACATGTTAATGAGGAAGAAAGCCATCTCAGCATCAGTTTTGAAGCCAGTCTTCTTCCGCAGTTTTCTCCAGGCACTGTGCGCCCGGCCGAGGTTGACTCTGGTCTTTCCTCGCTGTTTGTCGTGCTCCCTCTTCGCCCTCCTGGCTCTCTCTGACAGACGACTCCTCGGATTCTTTGGAGGTGCTGAAACTTTTTTTTTCATCGTCTTCCATTGCCAACATTTATACAGTGTGTCTTCAGTCTATCATGAATTAAAGCTAAAAACAAAGAGGGGGGGTCTTATTTTTCCTGTTTGGACTCTTTGGCTCCTCCTGCCTGCCTTAAATCAGGACGGTTTCTTTTTGTTTAAACTTTATTCAAACATATATCACAGAGAAACATACAAAACCTATATATTTTTATATAAATTATATCAAAAAAAATAAAATTAACTTCCAATGTATTACTAAATTTCCTACAATTATGAGGTAGTCATATTTGAGTACTTCAATTTTATGCCTCACTACATCTGACAGCTATTATAACCACTTTACAAACAAAACCTGATTAAACTAAATACATTTTTAACATTTTAACACCTACCTGTAATGCATGCATAAAGAACAATCCAATAATAGTATATATAATAACACAAACTTCTGTACTTTTTATATTGATGGTACTTTTATTTCTAGTATTTCCTGATGGAGATTATCCTATACTTATCTATAAGCTTGGAAGACTCAGTGTAATTTACAATTTCACTAATAAATAATGCAAAACCTTTGACTAAGAAATATAAATAAAATTTAATAAATTAAGTTTTAGTTTTTCTCCTTTAAACTTTCTGCAGGAAATAAATAAATAAATAAAACACAGTAACACACATAGTTCTATAAAACGTAATGCTGTGAGGTCCAAACAGCATAGTTTTATTGCTCAGCTTTCTGCAAGGGTACAAGAAGTGTATTACTTTGCTTCTTTATTGTCCTTATGTACAGGTGTCCGTTACAAGCTCACAGAGCAGCTGATGTGAAAAACTATGAACACATATACTGTAATAATAAATACAAAAACAGATAAGAAATCAAAAGAAATAAAACATGGTGCAGTTTAAAAAAAAAAAAAAAAAAGATTATTTTTTTTCTGTTTTGTACTGATTTCAATCAAAAGTCATTTACACACACACACATACATACATACATACAAATTTGCACATAAACCTGTAAATTTGTACTTTAAAGTGTGGGGAGAGATTTTGCTGAACATGACACAGCTTGTTTTGATTTGTAACCAATTAAACCATCATTAAAATACATAACTGTGATCGGAACTGGCTCTCAATTTATTCAATTCATCAGATCAGTAAAGGTAGACAAATATCTCTTTATATCACAGGCATTCAAAGCTTGAAAAAAAAAAGAAGAACAATGACCTGCAAAATTGTCAGGGACGTCTGACCAATTTGGCTGCTTAAGCGGGGAAAAGTGTGATTTCCCCTCGTCTGGAAGCACTCAACCCAACAACTTTTGCACTGAAGACTGAACCAGCCAGAAAACTTGGTGCTAACAAAAAAAAAAGAGCAGAAGTGGACTGTGTGCACTAGACAAACATACATGTGTGCATATCAAGAACGTGTGTGTGTGTGTATGTATGTGTATGTGTATATGTGTATATATATATACTGTATATACATACATACATACATACATAGATACATATATATATACATATATATACATACACATACATATATATATATATATACACATATATATTTATATATTTATATCTACAAAAAAAAAAAAAAATCTGTCCATTAACTATTTGGTAAATAGAAGGAAGTGTCGGATTATAACTTGGAGCCCAAGTATGCATAACATGTGCAAAAAAAACTTGTAATGCATTTCTTTTCTGTCTCTGAGTCAGGTTATTAAAGGTAAAAATCAAATAAATTCTCTGTAACCGTACAAAGATGACAAATTCAATGTCACTTTGTTTCTGTTTTGTCTGATGAGGACCACAAAATAAAAATAACTCAATGTTTTTGAGTACCAGCTAACAAACTGTTCATGATTACAAATAAATGCAGGCAGTATACATAAAAAAGAACATTTAACTGATTTTTTCCAAGTCAAAACGTTTTCTAAGAGTAATAATTATGCAAATAAATAGCCGTTTATCTCTTGAGCATCCATTCATGCAGACGGTTTTCTTTGGATGGAGGCGGTGGTGATGGAGGTGCTCCTCGCTGTTGCTTCTGTTTTTTGTTTTTTTTTTAGTAACTTTTCATTTTGGTTGAACATTTTCACCGTGTAGCACCCAGGAGTTCAGCAGCAGTCAATCTCCTATATTTGCAGCTCTGAGGATTTGAGGCCACCATGTTCAGTCCGTTTTCCTGCCCCGTGCATATGAATTAATATTGTTGTGTGTGCTGTTTGGTATTCAGTGGCGACACAGACCTCCAGAGCAGCAAATCTGGCCATTCATGTTCTCCTATGAAGGTATGTGTGTGTTAATATGTGAAAGTGATAGACCAAAAGAAAAGATCACTTTAAACTGACAACTTTACACTATCACGGGTTTAAAGACAGGGCCTCTAAATTATAATATCCATTAAAACCAGTTTTGTCCCTCCTCACATACTAGCCTAAATAAATGTAAAACAAAAAAAACAAAACAAAGGACAACTTCACCTGAGAATGCAAAGAGGTCTGTGACAGACACCAACATGCTTGCATTTAAACTGAACATAAAGAACAAGCAACAATATACAAAATAGCTATGTATTTGTACATATATACTCAAAAATTACAGGTGTATAGATACTTTTTACTCTGTATATTTCTAATGTAGTCGTATAGCAAATTAAACGTGATATATTTTAAACTAATGTGAAAGAAGCACTCCTGCCATCACTGCTCAGTTTGTAAAGTGCTCTAAAGTGACAAGACAGAGAGAAAGAAATACTTCTGTCATTTTAAACTGATGATGTGACTGAAAATAGACGCCTGCCTTTTTGAATAACTTTTTAAAAATCAAGCCTGGTCCCACGGACAGTTGTGCCCATTTCACATATAATCTGACAGGAAGTGTGTTGGGTTATGCTGGATTTGATAAAATAAAGAAATAAAAAAACATGCATACTTTGTAACTGCTGGAGGCAAATGTGTAAATGAGAGAAAAGGAAGACGAACCAGGCTCAAAAAGTGAGGTTCAATCAGCTCTGCAGCTTCAAATACAGGATACTGTGCTAGTACAGGTGATGGGGAATTCATCTATTAAAAAAAAAGTCTACCTTCCACGCATACAAGCGTACAATATGTATACACATGCAGAAACATACAGACACGCACGTTTACAAGAGCTGTGGCCTCACTGCAGCGATTGAGGGAAAATATACGATTCTTCTTAACCAGAGTCCGTCCCTAATCTTAAAACAACTCACCACAAGCTCGACTCCAAAAAACGCCACAAAACATCAGACCCACATCCACGTCAGTCTGTACGAGTTCCATTTCAAAATGATATATTCACAATTTAAATTGCACGGTTTTACAGTTACAAAATGACTGCTGGTATGACAAACTAACAGTGGAGCATTGCTGGAAAAACTAAAGATGTTCTTGTCTGAATTTGAATTAAATTAATTTGCAACACAACAGACAAGATGTGGCATTTTGGAATGAAACCGTTCAAACATCGAAGCATTACACACTGAGGTAGGATGAATTTGTGGCGCTCCTACAAGTTGAAGCACACTCAACTCTGCAGCCATGAGGATTGGAAGGTGTATTGGTTGAGGTTAAGATGGCTACTAAGGGCAAGATATGGCTACCTGCAGTGATAAAGATTCAGTAGCATGACAAGGATCAATTCAATCAGTTTAAATTGCTGTTCTCAAATGTCTAGGGAGAGTTTTTAAAAGAAACACTTTTGTAAGACGTTAAACTTTAAGTTGATAAACTTCTGCAGCTCTTAATTTGCTCTCTGTATTTCACACAAACTACACCAAAAAAAACAAAACAAAAAAAAACACCCAAACAAATAAATGAATAAAAAAAAATAAAAAAAATACATGACAGGGGATGACTCTCTAGCAGCTGTTCAAACAGATATCGATAAGGGAAGAATGTGGAAAGCGGTTAGAGAAGAGGAAGACTGCAGGCTGGTCAAAGGCGGACGTATCAGGCTCTGAGTGAGCCTGTCAGCACGTCGCAGTGACAGTAATAGTCTATCAAGAGTCCTGCACACATTTACACATGTTCACACACAAACACACTCTCCAATCTGTCTCTCATTCCACTGCGAAGCCACAGGTCTCCTCAATCGCAGTCAGCAGCTTGTCGTATAGCTTGTCATAGCTCTCGTAGGGCGGAATGTCAATCCGGTTGAAGCTGCAGAGAAGAGGAAGACAGCGAGTTCATATCATGAAGCTATGACAGATTCAAATGTAATGCATGTGTGTCTGTGGATGCATGCGACACACACCAGGTATGGGCTTTGGGCAGGTTGTTGGTGTTAGCATCGATCTGATGGATGGTGAAGAGTCTGGGTCCTGCAGCACCTGCAGGAAAAACACAAACAGGAGCCATCAGGTGCAGTTCAGCATCGATTCCAATGTTATGTGTTTTATTTTTGTTAGAATTACAGAGATTTCAAACTTAAATAGCAAGTACCCATTTATTTTAGAGCACGGATAGAAAACAGTATTGTGTTTTAAAGATAATGGTGAGCAGTGAAAGCTGGTGGAAAATAAGCTAAACCAGAAGTGGAACACGACCTCAGCAGAGATAGAGGAACAGGTTGACACACACAAAGTCACATAAATACCCTGTAAAGCCTTGAAGCCTTGCAGTGGGACTCTGGATGAGCCAGTAACAAACTGCAGTAACCGGGCCCTCCTCTCCTCGTCAAACGACTCCACGGCTTTCCAAAACCATTTGACGATGTTGCTGTCGGGGGTGCAGTGCTTCAGACGGGTGTTGGACTTCCAGTCAGAGATGTCAATCTTTCCCAGGCCACACACTATGAGCTGAAGGTAGAGAGGGAGAATTAATTTGAATTTTGTTGTATTTTGATTTCCTGTCAAATAAAAATGACACACATGGGGAAAGAAATGGCCGTGACTGTAACTAGTTTGGTTTTTATTTTGAAACAGTCTTATCTTGTACCTCCAGTTCTTTCTCATCGAAGGACTTGAGCAAGTGCTGAGGAATAACCTCATTGAAGCCTTTCTGCAGGGCCAGGAATTGAGCCTCGATGCCATGCAGGAAACGCCAGTTCACATACAACCTGTAGAGAACATGGCGCATGATAGAAGGGGAAGAAACACAGGAAGTCTGTCAGTTTAACACTCGAGCAACCGCAAATACAGATTCATCATCGTGACACTGAATTAATGACAATGTGACAGTCGGGCCTGCCACAGAAAAGTTGTGTTAAAACAGTTAAAATGTTCTTGTGTGGACTGAAAATGAACTTGGTTGCTCACTGGACATTTCGTTCGCATGTGTGTGCATTGCTCTTCATACCTGACATACTCCTTCTTGGTGTCCTCTGAGACGGGGATACTCTTCCCGTTGGGTTTGAGCTCATGCTGGATGATTTCACCGTAGGCATTGTGCTCTACACAGAAAGTGTGGTCCAGGACTCCAGTGATGTCATTGTCCCTGAAGAGGAGTGAGGGCAGGTTAGAGAGTGAAGGTATTGCAACGAATCAGCTCTGAGCTTCTGCAGAAATTATTTCTCCTCCCTTCAGCAGAAATGACAGCAGTAATCTGCACCCAACACCCTCATAACATAACATATTCAAACTATACGGCCCGTGTGTTTTATTCTGATTATTTTTGGCAACTAGTCTGACTTCACAGACATAACAGTGGATAACATCTCAAGAAAGACATTTTTAGGTCTTATCAAGGGAAGATCGTCACAGCACCCTCATGGAAAACACTCATTCTTCAAATGATCTCATCACTGTGTCAAAACATGCAGGAGAACACCTGAACCTGCATGATGTTCATTTTTTCAAATGAGTTGTCATTAGCTGAACTGGCAGCAGAGGGCACCACAGTCAGAAAGTTGAGACCAGAATGGTCAAGTTTGTGAGTGCAGCTCAAGTATATGTGCTCTGTGTCTTTTTGTGTATGCATCTGTAAATGTTTACTGCTCCTCTGATAAAATAGGACAGGAAATCAGTATTATGTTACAGGTAAGTTTGACTTTAAATCGAGTGTTGGTTAACCTGTATTTGACTTAATGCTAACACCAACAATATGTGTTTCCTCTAATAACTATAAGTGAGAGAATCTAGAAAATAAAATGGATGTTGCCTAGAATGAAAAACAGTCTTACAGGATCCAGACAAGGCTGTTGTGGAGGTCAGGGTCGACAGACTCCATGTCATCTAGCGTGATCGGTTTGCCCAGCAGCTGTTTGTAGAAGGGCAGAGTGAAGCCTCCGTCAATGTAGTGGCCGTGGAACACCGCCATGCCCATGATGCGTCCCACGAAGTGGAAGTACGACAGGTGCTCCTGCGCATTAAACAGGGGTATGAGTTCAGTCATATCATATACAGTGTAAACATATAAAGCTTCAGTGTTTACCACAATGCCAGTATCTAATTGGCACACCCAAAAGTGGAAGCTCTATCAAACTTTGCAAAGCAAGAAAATATGCATGTCCACATGCTGGGCAGACTCCAGTTAGCAAAATTAAGTTATATAATTATAAAATTGTAATCGTCTCTGCTAATTTTATATCTACATGAAATTCACATGACAGAAATGAAATTAGTCTGGAGACTTGCTGCCCTAAAAACTTTGCCAAGTATTTTTCAAAATATGATTTGAATTATCCTAACAGCATCCTCGTAGATCTTCTAATAAAAAGACATTTTATGTTTCTATCTGCATCTGATGACTGGCTGGATAAATATACATATGTATTTGTTACATAGGACTATAAAATTAATAATAATTCCTACCGGGTTGACAGCAGAGTCAGGGTTAATCTGTAGAGTGTAGATGTCATCTCTGGAGTACTGGAACAGGCCGTAATAAGGGTTCAGCATCTCATGGGACAGCAGGTATAACCATTCCCTAAAACACACACACACAAAGATTCAGTGTGGAAAAATGTACTTAAACAAGCATGAAAATGTCTGCTGACATTCAAACCGACAGAAAAACAAACATGTGACAAAGTACCTTGCTACCCCGCCATAGTCCAGTCCCTCTTCTCCTCTGAATTTGATCATCAGTCTTTTCCAGAGATCTTTTGGACGCATCTTCATCACCTGTCGGTACGACTCCTACGATTCAAAACACACAGTAAATTAGAGAAATGACTGTACAGAAAACAGAACAGCATCATCACCATGGCTGAATGGAAAAATCATAAATAATAACTCTGGAGGTTTGCTGGTGTGTGTGTGTGTGTGTACACAGTGTGTGAAGCAGCGTAACTTCTACAAACCTAAGTTTGTTTACGGGACCATCACATTTTCAGAGAGACTGTGTACTCATCATGTGTAAGAATAAACCAAACAGCCAGGTCAATCCAGCTGGGGGACGTATGCTTTGCTAGTGATGAGAAAGACATATGCAACTGCAGCTTAAATTTGACTGGCTGTGAGAACACTGACATAGTCAGGCTCAGTAAGGGCTCAGTTTTTTTGTGGCACACTCAAGCCTACAGCATTAAATCTGACTATTCATGTATTGCTTTAAACACAATAAATTGATGCCAGTTCATCCTGGTAATTCTGTCCTTGCCTCTCCTCATTGTACCCCTCCCTCCAGTCATAGTTAAACAAATAGTCAGTGTCTTTCCTTTTTACATTACATAAGAGTCATCTCCCTGTCTGTATTCTCAGAGGAGTCCAGAGGCCATGCCTCAGTAAACAACATCCTGCCACAGCAACACAGCACTGCTGAAACTGTGAAAGCATGACAAGAACTAGGCTGCACAGTCAGCTAGGAGATGCCATTAAACACACGAGAAACTTCAATATTTGTGTGCAAAGTGTCCAAAACACACACACACACACAACAAAAACTCAGTTGAATTAATGTTGGAATCAACACTGAGTAATTTATCTGTGCTAATCTCATGTAAACCTGTGGCACAGAACATGTGTACATAGGAAATCACACTTGAAGCACTGTAAGTACGTGTACACACTTGCATGAGCACATTGCCAGCTGCAAACTGCAGCGCTGGTTCCTGCATGAAAACCTCAAGTGGATCTGCAGGGCTGGTTTTCACACTTAACTTTCCCCTTCCACAGCTGTCACGTCGAAGGAGGATGAAGTCATATTTTTCATTGCTCAACTTGTAGTTATGAAGTTATGTCTGGCCCAGAATACTTGCCACTGCTGCCTTAGCTCCTTTCTTTACCCGTTCCACCCCCTCCCTCCCCTCTCCCCATCTCTTTAGCTGCTGAAATCATCCAGAAAGAATGCCTTGCCTTGGTAGAACAAATGATTGGGAGAGCAAGAGAAAGAGAGACAGAGGAGGAGAAGAAAAGTAACAGAGAAATCGTTTTTTTGTGGTGTTGTGAAGGCCTTTCTGTTCTGCTTTTCCCTGGAAACCATAAAGCAATTCTGAGTACTGGTTCTGTGCTGCCCTGGGCCTTTTTCTGGTGCACGTCGTAAACGGGGTGAAGAAATGCCAGTAAAATGCAAAGATATGTGGTTTGTGAGCATTCTGCTATTGTTTTCATAGACGTTTAGAGTTTGCATGCCGTGATGATTTAAATGGCGGGTGATAAATTGTAACATCACGCTGTCAGTGCACACTACATAAATTCATGAAGAATTCTGTGTTATGCATTCATTCATGTGCTTGCAGCTGTGCTCAGACCCCCTTTAACAGTCAACCAAATGTTTCCTTTTATGGTTTAAAGCACATCAGAACTTTTAGGTTAGACCGTCATGTTTACGGGGATCAACACCATTTTCCTAGATGAACATGTGCGCTCCTGAAGTCGACCATTTCGGATAAATAAAAGTTTTAAGATCATCATGATGATACATTAGCGATATAAATAAAGAAAGGTAGCGTTTGTGTTCGTCTTGTTCTCTGCTACTACAAGTGCATTGCTAACATGTTGTTTCTGTATCAGTGTGTGAAAGGGTCATCCTCTATTCGTTTGTGTTTTACCTCAAATATCTCCTCACGGCAGACCTCGATGCGGCAGTGGCCGGCCTGGGGTTGTTGCTGAGAGAGTTCCTGCCGCAGGATCTTCAGCTTCTGCACCAGGTCTCTCTTGTATTTGGGCACGGTCAGGCACTCTGCCTCTTCAGGCAACTGGGCTGGTGACAGAGGTTGCTGAGGGGCCCCGGGACCACCCTGGTCTTTCAACTGAGGTGGATGACTGGAGGGATGATATGGCAGAGGGGGAGGGAAAAGATGAACAGATGGAAGGGGGTATGAATGGGCAGATGAGTGACAAGACAGAGGGGCAGTGGGGAAAAGAGTCACATGTCAGTATTGATTTACCATTCACTTAACCAGCAGTATTAAACACTTTGTCCTGAGCTGCTCTCTTCTAATTTCCACTTGGTGTTTTACAGCCGTTCACTGTCACATGTTCGTAAGGATATTGCAATTTTTCTTGTGCACTGTTTTGACTCCAGTGGAGGAAACTGATTTATAGAAAGACAGAAGAAAGAAGGATATGTCCTGTAGGGAATTCCCCAGCCCCTCCATCTCAAATATCCTCAAACCACCGAACTAGAGAGTTTTGTAAGAAATTCCCTCTCTAGCCCTCACCCGCCTCACTCCTCTCAAAGCAAAGAGCACTAAACAGAGCCCTTAGCTCTGAGTAAATCTGATCCAGACCTGTGGACAGACTGGGCCTTTGACCAGACGTTTGGTAAATATCACCACCAGGAAAGACAGAGAGAGCGAGATAAACCCTGAGTAAGCAGAGAGAAAGAGATACACACCGAGGAAAAGAAAGAGAGAGGGGAAGAAATATACAAAGGAGAGCGGTGTAAGGGTAGCTGGCGCCTCTGGCTAGCTCAGTTGGACCAATAGAGGTTGGTGTGTTCTCTTTGCCCTCACACATTTTCTAACATCTCACACACACACACGACTTTAATCATTTCAATTCCCCCTGAATAATTACCCCAGCTGTGTCTCTGTGTGTTCAACTCTTATCCATTTTACTTTCTGTCTCAAAGAAGCCGACAGCCAGGGTTGACTCCCAGTAGGTACCCCTGCCCACCAACAACCACAACTGGAACTTCCATCATCCGACCACTGGAGCTGCCACCCTTCCTCATAATTTGAGGTGGAGGGAAAGAAAACACCAACATTTCTGTAAACTTCCAGTCGTGTCGACTAGCACAAACGCTGAAGATGCCGTTCCCTTCGCTGCAAATGACATTCTGATAAATGCTTCCAGTCACTGCTCTGAGTTCATGTTTGCCTGACCGAAGTGCAGCCTTGTTTTGCATTTTTAGGAAGGTTAAGTGTGGGGAAGGGTGTGAGCAGTGTCACACAGTGAGCAGAGGAACTTATCTCTTGACCTTTCTTCCCCTTTTGCTCTCTTGCCATTCAGGGACTGTTTGTTCTAAAAAAAAAAAAAAAAAAGATGACAACGATAAAATACAATCTTGGCAAAGGTGAGCCATGGTCAGTGTTCTAGCTCTGGCCTCCTCCAGCCCTCTTTGTGGTGTTGGTGGTGGGATGCCTGGGTGGGCCTCGGAAAAACATAATCCATCTCTCCCCTTCAACAGGACAGCAGCCCTCATTTTCCTGTGAAGAGACGCTGAGCCAGCAGAGGACTTCTTTAAAAGAAGGTACTGTCCTCCGCTGGGAGTGGAGTCTGTTGGCCAAACAAAGACGGCACACCGAGAGGCATGAATTGGTATATAAAAAGGAAGCAGAGACCTTCTAAGGTAGCAGCACATAGCCACCCCACTTATTTCGACACTCGTTGTACACTTGGGTTCTCTGGTTCAGTGGGTTGAAAAAGGCCTCATATATTTGGGCTTTCCAAACTAAACGGGTGCAGTGTTTCGCCAGTCTATCCCTGTATAATCAAGTCCACTGCTATTTATTTTATTGGCAGGCGCTGGGGCTCCTAGCATGTCAAAGAAAGGGTAAGACTGCAGTGGAGCAGTCCTGAAAACCACTTTAGGAAGGAGGAGGGGAAGAAAAGATGGCCTTAAAACAAAATGGAATGAGTTGCTTTTGGCTGGGAGGCTCAAGAACCATATAATAAAGCGTAATTTCAGCGCACTTTTTTTTTTCCTTCTGAGGGCACGGTGTAATTAAAAATACGTTTCAACATAGTTCATCGTCTCTGGTTTCCAAACGGGACGAGCTCGGCATATTTTATGGTAAATATAGAAAATACAAGCGCAGCAAACCTGAAAATCCACCCGAGCCAAAAGAGAGAAATAGTTCCTTTTTCTGTGACAGCTTGGGTGAAATACGACGAATGGGGAGAAATATAAACTTTCAAATTTAATATAAGAGCCAGAGGATTTTATTATTGTTATTCCAAGGTGGAAGGAGCGGGAGGAAAAGAAACCGGAGAAGTCAAGAAATGAAGGAGTGAACATTTTCCAGAACTGGGTCACCTGCACCTGAACCTGCAGAGTCATGATAGGCCTCCATCCTTTTTCTGTATTTACAGGGTGGCAGACTGGGTGAGAGAGTGCATACGCTGGAGTGCAAAGGCTGCGTGTTTGTGCGTGTAAGAGAAAGTGTACTTGTTTCTTGTCCGTGGCAGCTGGCACAGGTGGGATGAAATTAAGTGTTGAGTAGGTGTAGTGGTGTCAAAGCCACACCAGCCACCCCAACACACCCACACTCTGCCCCCCTCACCCATCCCAGAGAATCAAAGGACCCTTTATGAGTCGATCTCGTCTGGGTATCAGCTGGTGCTCTGCTCTTTTACACTTGCCTAACAAGCAGGAGAGGACAGCGAGGTCGGCCAAACTCTGCAGCCGACTCTACAGAACGCTGTGTGTGCATGTGTGTACAGAATTATTTACTCGGATAATGTGTGACCTGTAGCATTCTTCCCAACCCCAACAAGCAACCACAGCTGCACACTTCTGGTTTCAAAAATACAGGAAGTACAGGAAACCAGCAGCAGACAGACTGCAGTGATGAGACTGCCTACTGACAAAAATATGCTGCTTTTAACAACACTTTCTGAGAATAACAAATCAGTGTTTCTACTGTACTTTCCTCTTTGATTATTTGCGCACTATGCGACAAGCTTAAACCAGGCAGAAATCATACACTGATTACAGGCTGCAGTACATTGTGAATGCAAATAAAACAGAAGTTATCTGGTAAGAAATTTATTTTCATTTTGGCCTGGATTTAACCTTTCAACCAACCAGACCAAGGCCCTATACTCTCCTGTTCACTTGCCCTTAAAAGCACCACATACAGACAGATTTACCCTGCTATATATACTGTTTAGACGTCTGGCATTTACTGTAACTTCAAGTCATGTGAGGTGTGTATATTGATAGCATATATAGTGTACACACATGCACAATTCATTGCAAACCCAATAATTTGCATTTATATTTATAAGTAAATTATAAATATAAATGCAAATTATTGGGTTTGCAATGAAGGTTACACACACCGCACACCCCGTGATGTACTGGATACATTATATAATCATCCAATCATCACTTCTTATACATCAGTGTAATGTTGATATAAATGTCATGGAGATTTATAACTTGGTTGGGAAAATACCTGCTGATGCCCACTAAGTCTAAATCCAGCAGCACTTAAAAATACCTTCAGCAAACACTGATGTAATCTTTCAGACACATACTATGTGCTGGTGCAAGGGAGGGGGTAAGTATGTGAGAGACAGTGTGGCAGACCACAGTAATGTAGCCGTGTCTGACTGTCTGACAATTCAAGGCCTTCATCAGTCTAAGGTCGATGGCAACGGGGCCGTCTGAGTCACATTTAAACCAAGATGTGTCCTGGAGGATGAGTAGACTGAGGTGCAAATTGCAGACTCTCTGTGTTGTAATGTCAAATCAGTTTCGCGCCATGTAATCCTTCAGACAAAACACAAACTGTTTCGACAGACGGGGTAAAAAAAAACTACCCCCACTAAACAAAATCAACAATAAGTTCTAGTAAAAAATAAATAAATAAATAAAAATAGACTCTGCATTTTGCGCCATCACAATAATTTCAGGACATTTTTTTTATTTAAATTTGTATTTCAAGCAGAACAGTCTCTGCAAGTTTGATATATGACTTTTTTCTTGACTGAAGCTGCTGTAGTCAAACCCATACATTCAACAGGTTTCATTGCTGTCATTAACCTATGTTTAAAGTAAAGCTAGTAAAGTTTTTAATGGATTATATTCGTGTACAAAGTGAGTTTTCCCCTGATTTAGACAGTAGGAGGTAGTGACAACACTGTACACTTGACAAAACACCAGGGACACTAACCCCAAAGCTCGGCCAGGCATCCTGTCTGACAACTCAGCACACAACAGTTTCCTCTGATGAAAACAGACTTTCATTATTTCATTATTGTGTCTCTTTTCAGGTCGAGGCTGACAGTACGTTTTTATTTAAAGTAAACACATTTCTTTTTTCGGCCTCTCTCCTGACCTAATAAAAGTATCAGTACATGTTGAATTTGTTTGCCTGACCATTTCTGTTTTCTCTTTACCAACTGCTATATTTTAATTCTTGCAGAAAAAAAACCCACAAGAGAATTAAAAGATAGAAAGATGCACTTCTGAAAACATACTCCAGTGGTAGAAGGGAAACAGAAGCACAATAGCTCAGTTCTTTTCTTATCAGCGCTAAGGAAATTTCCCTTTGCACTCTCTCAACTCGAGCTGTATGCATACCTCTACAGAACAAAATTAAACGATGTAGATATCTGAAGAAAAACAAAGATGCATTTCGGCTTAGACGCCACACACCAGCATGAGGAAACATGCACTCAGCTGGTCCTGACATGCAACCCCCTCTTCAACCAACACTTTCGATCTCCCTATATGGAAACAGGTCAATGCAGTGCTGCATTACAGCAGGGTCACGGTGTGTGTTTGTGCGTGTCTGTGTGTGTGTGTGTGTGTGTGTGGTGGATCTATGTGGATGTTAGGTGAAATATTCTTAAATTCTGGCGTTGATAAAAGACAGATGTCCTGACACTAAGCCAGCAGAGGGGCTGATAACTTTAACAGTTTTTGGAGCACAGCAGAGGGAGGGGGAGCAGAGGAGAGAGAAAGAGTGAGGACAGAGGAGATGATAGAACGGGGGAGGTGTAGAGACGAGAGGATAAAAAGAAATCAACAAGGACGGTAGGAAATAGGGGAGAGGAGAAGGTAGAAAAGCAGAGTGTAGCATAGGTATGACGGGTTCTGCTGATTTATCTTTATATAACAGAGTAGTAGACCATAGAGGAAGGTATAACGAGGTTAACACTTCCAAGAAATTGTCAAATGTATGACACAAAGTGAGACACTGAGTATGTACATGTGCAGTATGTGTAAACAGATTGTTGTCTCCTCCGTGCTTCTCCCCATGTGGCCTCTGTTTCTCAGCTCGCTGAGTTTTTGTTTATGGGCCTGCTGTCAGTCACTTGAGGTGTTTAGAGTTGAGCTTCACACCCAGTAAATAATCGAACATTACGTCTTTCTGTGTTGTTGAAACCATTTAGCACGCCCAATAAATTACATTTTTTAAGAGCCAATGCTGAGAAGAGGCTGAAACTGAGGAAACTATTCCAAGTCTTTCTCTACCTGTTTCATATCAGGAGAGCTTTTGGATGTGGACAACACTCCAGTGTTCGCTCAACAGACGCTATTTGGCTTTGAGTCCATTTACCTTTACAGTTGACCTCTTATACGTTTTTAACTTCTTACGATTAAATAATTAACAAAATGATTTTTTGACCCGAAGTCAAGTCTTTGAAATACAGCTGATTTGGCAGACAGTCTTAAAGGCAGTATAAAAATCTACTGTGACACGAACTGTAAATATTGAGTGTTTTAATTTTGTTTTCATTAATCAGCGTGTATCACGGAAAGCTGCATTAGAAATTAGAGCTTGTTCGTTTTGACCTTCTCAAAGTTCTGAAACTTTGTCTGGACTCCCTCAAATCTATCCTAATAAGGAGTCAGACAAGAAGTTAATGATGCTGACTGGATAACATAGCTGAGCTTCAACTCACAACCAGAGGCTGTTCTGACACATATGGATACTATTTGACCAAATGACCAGATGTTGATTTCCCAAACATGTCTATCGTGCCAGCCGCTGTTACTGAAAGAGGTTTTGACGAAGAATTTGTACTAAAAAAAGCAAAAGGGGAAAAAATCTCCACATCGTTCTGTGTTCTTCTTGTTCTAATGATTCCTGCCTCATACACTGGCAGGCGAAAAGTACAGGGAGCTCCCAGACAGCCAAAATACCTGAAGAACAATCCTGGAGTTTGGTTTATCATATCAGTGATGACTCACAGGTTCCTTCGAATATATATTCCAAGAATATCACGACTTTTCTAGTTGTCATTTTCTTTAAATTATTTAGTTGAAGAGTGACACACTGCAAACTTATATAGCCCATGTGTGCTCGGCGGAAAAGTGAGAACTGGTGCTAAGCTAACAGATGCTATTCTAACACATGTTTAGCATTATTTTCCAGAGCAGGGTCAGCTTCGCTAGGCCTCTCTGCTGGCTTTGCTGCCTACGAGCTGATCTTCAGTGGAGGCAGGCTGCTGACAGACAACACAAACACACTGAAAGATGGACTGACAGCCCCCAATACAGACAACCTGTGTGTGCGCGTGAACTTGAATGACATCCACATGAAAGTCAACCCAGAGGAAGGTTATGCACGTATATACATAAACACACACAGCCTGGACATTCCTCTGTGGAAAAGTATCACAGTCAGCACTTTCTCTCATGATAGTGTGTGTGTGTGTGTGTGTGTGTGTGTGTGTGTGTGTGTGTGTGTGTGTCTTTGTGTGTGTGTGTGTCTTTGAGTGACTGGCTGCTGAAAGTGCTGTATGCAGACAGCTGGGGTGAGTGTATATTTAAAAAAAAAAAAACACAGACTGGAGTGTGTTTGCCACTGAGGCCACCCTGGACTCCTACACAGACATTGATTCCTATGCCTCCTCTGCTCTGGACTATATAAACACCAACATCAACAGTGTCACCGCCCTCGAACGGATCACAATGTTCCCAAATCAGAAGCTGTGGATGAACCGAGAGGTACACCTACTGCTGAAGGCCCGCTAACCTGCAGAGGGGCATCAGGAGGGCCAAGCACAGCCACAATCTAAGGACTGCAGAGCATTTTAACAACAACAACTACTACCCCATGTGCATGTGGCAAGGCATTCAGGTCATCAGAGGCCATCGCAGACCATCAACCCATCAACACCACCCCTCCAACCAGCAACGCCTCCCTCCCAGATGAGCTTTTATGCTTGCTTTGACAGGGACAACCAGGAGGCAGCCATTGAGGCTTTGCTCCCTGCAGACCACCAGCCCCTCACACTCTCCCCCACAACATGAGCTGCCTAACGGACTAACTGGACTAACACCGGCTGCTGGCCCTGATAGCATCACTGGATGTGTGCTGCACATGCTGTATATACTGGAGTATATTCAATTTCACCCCTGGTTATACTGTTAATACTGTAGATATCTTAGCCAACATATTCATACATATACTGTCTATCTGCACTGATTTATTTATATATATTTACTTATATATATATATATGTGCATTACACTGCACGTCTGGTTAGATGCTCAACTGCATTTCGTTGTCTCAGTATTTGTGCAATAACAATAAACTTTAATCTAATAAAAAATTTCTGTCAACATGTCTGTGTCAATTGCATTACTCACATTCCACAGACCATGAACAAGTATGTGTATTAATGTACAGTTTATTGTCTGCATGCAAGTATGTCAACATGCATGTATGTCTGCATGAATGTCCCTGTGTGGGTGTGTGGGTTACCTGAGGTTAGTGTTTTGGCTGTCCATGGCCACGCGGGAACCATTTGGACTTGGGCTGATGGAGAAAATAGGAGGAGAGAAGGGAGGAAAAACATAGAGAAAGACAAAGAGGAGAAAAGGGCATAAAAAGAGAATGTGAGTGATTGAGGATCAGAGCAATGAAAACAACGGTGAACAAGATTTAAAATAGGGGGACAGGTCAGACAGAGAAGTAAATTGACACAAAAATACAGAATTAAAGTAGTTTAAGAAGAGAAAAATGGGACAGGAGGAAGGACACAAAAACAGTGATGAAGTCCAAATACAAACACAGAGGGAGTCATTGAGACAAACAGAGCGAGGATGATGTAAAAAGACCATTGACAGACACAGAGGACAGGCAGAGGACAGGGGAAACAAAAATACAAAGTGAGATGAATGAAGACATCCTCTCTTACAGCAGACATATTCATTGCTAGGGGATTCATGACTGGAAATCTCTGATAGACACTACAAACAGTTTTTCCCTCTCTTTCAGGTTATTCTAGCGTCCCCCAGACAGGAGTCATCCTGTCCTTTTCCAGGACGGCTAATGTGAGTAAAGCTACTTTTAAAAACACCAAGCTGCTAACAATCTACAGACTCTACAGTTGAGCAGTGAGTAGAGACAAAATATTGGACTTGTTTTGAAGCCTTAATGTATAAAAGATGCATCATGTGGGCAAAATTTGGGAACACAGTCTGAAACTGGAAGCTTTCTTTTACAGGTAATTTGCTTTTATTCATAGTTTTCAGTCATAATACTTTGGGTGGTGTTGTTTTACTCCAACTACTCTTGATCTCTGTGTTTTTGTCATTAAAATATGTTACTGCATGTATAATTACTATTTATCTTTTGGAATCAAAGAGCTGTACTTAAGGACACTGTTGCCACTATGTAGAAAAATACAAATACTGAACATGTCATTATATATGCATGAAGGCATCAATGACTGAGACACTTACTTGAGTACTAGATGCAGGTTAGCAGACAGTCGCGGGTCTGTGAACTGTGTTGTTCGATTGTTATGGTCGACAAAGTAGACGCGACCGGTGGCCGTGTTTCTGATCTCCCAGCCTGGTGGCAGTGGCCCCAGCTCCTCACAGTTCACATTGCTTAAGTCCCTGAACAGGAAAATAGTAACCATTAGCAACAATGATACTACAAATTAGATGCAATCCTACTACAAATACATACAAGCGGCAAAAAACAGCCTGCTGACCAAACAATGCTGATCACCACACTACTGACTACTTCTAAATCTTTTGTTTTTAATGAATAATAATGTAATAACTGCAAAAGAATGTTACTGTTTTGAGAACAAATGTAGTGATTTTACTGGTGCAAGTGATGAAATCTGTGATGGCATGTAGCCATGTCCTTCACGGGTCCTTCACAGTCCTGTGAACCTGCACAGGACTCAACCAACTCTAGACCAGAGCTCTCGACAAACTCAAGAGCACCAACAACGTACTGTCATTGCTGTTATCCTTCTGACAAAGTACTTGCTCTAATTTCTTGATTCTGTTTCTCTCCTGTATTCTGACATTCCCGTCAGTAGAAACCTAAGCCCTGATCTGGGACAACGCCGCAGCCTTCGGGGGACCTATGCTTACGTCTATGTGTGTATATATGTGTGTGTGAGTACTTTGTCCTTGTGTGATGTGAGGACACACCACTCGGGGACAAAGCACATGTCTCATCACAACACACTGGGTCATTTTAGCAGCTCTGTCCAAAATGACCAAACCCAGAGGTTGCTGCTGTGATCTGGATGTTAAATGCATGTGCTTCATCGCTGAGCAGCAGCTACACAGAGACGAGGCCAAAAATGTAACGCAATAGCACGGCCTGCAATCTCCGGTGAATTAACTAGTGGACTATTGAGAGTTGGTGAAACGGTTTGATTGAATGCAGAACCCCTGGCTTGTGGTGTGTTCAACTCAACATCTGTCCAAAAATGTTCTTCCAACTCCAAGTCAGACTCGGGGGTCATTAGTTTGGCTGACCCCGACTTGAGCCTGAAATTCGACTAATAAGACTGTTTTTGAACACAGCCCTGAGAAATTAAGAGAGAAATTAAGTCAGTTTGGTCATGTCCGTTTTGGGAATATATGTCAGGTTTTATATTAGGATTAAAAAAATACAGGCTGTCAGCACTGTCGTGCATTTATCATGTGTATAAAGTCAATATGTTGTTAAGTTAATTACGCTTATATTAATAGCTCTTGCTAATATTTATCAAACATATAAAGTGCTTTGTAAATAGATCCAAATCTGTAAAATAATGACGGGAAAATGAACATAAAGGAGTTACCTGGGCACCCGAGGGTCATGCCAGGTGCTCACTCCGGTCTGTGTGTGGAGAAAGTAGACCTGACCCTGCTGAGTTGTTCTTTGCTCTAAAACAGAAAATAAGAGAGAGAGAAAATTTGGAATTAATATGTCAAAAACATAAAAACAACACTGAAACAAGCTTGGAACTGTCTAATCCTGGTGGGTACAAACATGGATATTGAGTTTGTCTTTTTTGGAGAAGGGGAAGTCTGTTTATAATTGATGTGACAGGCAAACTGCAGGGACAAGAGTTTCTTAAGGTGTGTGCCAATGTAATCAATTAGTTCCTCTCCAGCCTCCAGTAGGTCTATCCCAAGAGGACGGGGAAAATAAAATGCAAGGGGAAATTTATCAAAGGCTTCCATGAGTGTTTTTCCTTGCAGAGTTCCTTGATGCATCCTTGTTGCCTTGTTTTCTCTTAAAGGTTGGTGTGCGCTCTGAAAGTCATCCCCTCTTATTAATCTCCAAAACCAAAGGAAATGGAAAGGAAAATGTGGTCACTCATTCCAAACCCACTAATATAATACACTGTAAACAAACATGGGAACTGAGGACTGAAAAGAAATCAGAAGAGAAAGGTTCATCATCAGCTTATTGGATTCTTTGGTGCCATCCAGCTCATGAATGAATGGAGAGTGAGTGTGTGAATGTTGGCTCAAAGTGTGTATGCCGCATGGGTGTGGTGTTCATGTGTGTATATTCACCCGCTAATCCATCACTACCCACTCCCCCCAACTTCCTACTGGCACAACTCATTTCCTACCCACCTCTCCCTCTCTTTTTTCCCCTCACACACTCCCTCTCTCATTCTCTCTCACGCTCTCTCACCACACCCAGCCACTGGTTCAGAGGGTTCAGCTGAGGAAGAAAGCTCACTAGCTGTTGGGCATCAGTGACTCACTTTGTCCAACCTTGGCCAGCCTCAGTGGACACAGCAGGACATTTCAAAGGGGGCGCAGGTCCAACAATGCCATTCTAAATTGCTGGCATACAGCAGCACACTTAAAATAATAATTTATTTTACAGACTCTGTGGGTATTGTGGGGTGCACTGTGGCTGACTGTGAAAAGTACACTTTTTCTTAAAAAAAAACATTCCAATGTTGGAAAAAGTACTTGTGTAGCTTCTGCATTATTTTCCCAATGTGTTTGCATGCAAGTTAGGCCACTTTAAGAAATCCAGACATAAAAAATAGGCAATAACCTAAAGTGCCTTCTCTGAGCTTAACACCAAGCTATGAATACCCTGCTTTCCCTCCTATTTGCTGTGGGAATATAAGTCTGGAAAGCCAAAACATTCCAACACTGGGAAGTGTTTGCAAACAGGAGAGGGGAGAGGAGAGGAGAGGAGAGGAGAGGAGAGGAGAGGAGAGGAGGAATATTAACACACTACAAGTGTTGATTGCAGTTGTCATGATGTGGTGGTGTGGGAAGGAGGGAGAGGAGAGGAAAAGGAGGAGGGGTAAGTAGAAAAAGTCTAGGTAAGGGGAGACCGAGAGAAAGAGAGAAGAAGAAGATATAAATGCTATTAAACTTTATTCTCACCGTTAAAAGAAAACATGCATCACTGTCTCCAGGCTACAAGGAAGATACAGCCCAAGGAGCAGCTCTACGTGACTGTAGTCTAAATATCTTGTATTTTTGTGGATTAGAGCTGTGGCTTCAACTCAGCTCTCCTTTTGGATGATGATACAATTCAACATGGCTATACCTGACTTTCTAATGTACCAGCTAGTTAAAAGCATCCACCTGGTGTCCCAGGTGCAAACAATTCCCTGACTAGACACCTTGACCACCAGCAGGAGGAACCTTTGCAACACTTATAATAACATGTAAACATAAACGCTGATAATGCACTGGCAAGATAACAGCCACTAAGCCCACGTTAAAAACTGAAAGCGAAAGATAAAAAACAAAGAAGCACTAAAGAGAAAGAAGACAGTTGCTAATCCCAGCTGATGTCTCTTTACAGTGTTGTGTATGTCTGTGTGTGTTGTTGCTGTGCCTCTTACCATAACCCTCGGGCAGGTCAGGTGGTGTATGCAGGTGCGTTCGACTCATGTAGTTACGATGCCGCTGCGATCGAACGCGCCTCTCCTGGATCCGCTGTTCACCCGGCGGGCCGCTGGCCTCGGCCCCATTAACAGGTGTCATCACTGGCGTGTTCTCGTCCACCACGCAGCTCAGCGGACGCCCAGATGGGCTGGAGTACTCAGATGCTGGCCTGGGAATGAGCAGAGAGTGTACATGTTCATGTGTATGCAGACTATGGTCTTCTGTGTGTGTGTGTGTGTGTGTGTGTGTGTGTGTAACCTTTAGTTTTATTTCATTTGGGAACTATATGAAATAAATATTTACTAAATATAAACTATAAATTTAAATTTTATACAGATAAACATTTTTTCATAACAAATCACAGATAATAACGTGTTTTAAAGAGCAAACAACATCAACTTTCTTGCTGTGAACTGGATGAATAAAGTGTTTTCATTCCTAAGAGTTACATGTATGGTAGAGTGTGTTAAATGAGTCCAAGATAAGATTTCAGTTTTGATCAACGTATGAGACTGTGCACCATGTTTCCTTTTACTGGGTGTGGAGGGTGCAAAGAGGTGCCTTAATGTGTGTTACCGGTGCACTATGGGTTAAGTCATAGGTGTAGCCGGTTTATTTCATCTTGTGATGTCTAGACGAACACGCAAGTATAGTATAATTATTTGAAAACAGCTTGTGTCATGAGTCTTCAAAAAGAAAAATCTATTTCATGGTTATGGTCGAGATTAAAGAGATATGAAGGATTACAGGTTGCATAAACGTAAACACAAAGTCTACAGTAGAAGTTTTTGTATGTTTGAGTGCTACTTAACAGCAGGACATACGAACAGATATCTGATAAGCAGACAAAAACAGAGACAGGCTGGCTTACTGACACGTACTATATCTGTGTGTGTGTGTGTGTGTGTGTGTTTGTGTGTGTGTGTGTGTGTGCGTGTGTGTGTGTGTGTGTAGGTGTGTGCGCGTGCGTGTGTGTGTGTGTGTGTGTGTGTGTGTGGGACATGTCTGACCACTGTCTGGCTGTCCAGAGTTACTGACGCCTTGGCTATCTAAAACCATGGACCCTTGTCCGTCAACCAACAAACCCCCTCCTCCCCCGCTCCACACACACTTCCTCCCTTCCATTTCCTCTTCCTCTTATGTCCCACCTCTCATTTTTTTCCCCTTCACTTTATATCACTCTTCTTTCCAGTCTCTGAACCATTTTTCTCCATCTACACCCACAATGTGCTCTCTCTCGACTTGGTCATGGACCGCATTACATTTGTCGACTTTAATGAACAGTGACAAGGGCTAATGAAAACTTGCAAGAGTAGTAAAAACAAGTCATTTAAGAAAAAAAATGGGTCTGAAGAATAACAGAAAATTTTACATGAACACTATTCCCTTTTGTACTAGTTAACATATAACATACTTGCATGAGATTATAAATATAAAGGCAAAAATAATGACATTCAATTTGACAGGATATTTGCTTCACCTGCTGTGAATAGGAAAAAAAGGCCACACTATTATATTCCTCAATTTTTACTCACCTTACCTCCATCATTTCTTTCTCCTCCACAGCCCCTTCCTGCTCATCTTCCTCCTCAACTACACCATCTCCGCCTCCCTCAATGCCCTACCACTTAACCTTTTTCTCCACCATTTCCTGTCTGTCCTCCTTCGTTCTGTTATGCTGCCACCAGAAATGTGTAGTAAGAGTGAGTAGAGTGGTGGTGGAGATGGAGGGGGGTGGTGGTGGTGCTATTTGTTTGCTTACTGCCTTAACGGCTCCACTGATATGGGCCAAGTAGGAAGGCGACAGTTGTTCCTGCAGGAACGGGGCCAAGTAAAACCTGGCTGCCCGACTGGCTGGCTAGTTTATTTAGGTGTGTGTGGGTGTGTGTGTGTGGGTGTGTGTGTGTTAGTATGTTGTGGTGGGTGGGAGTCTAAGGAGACTGACAGCAATTCACTCATTACCAACTGTTGTTGTGTTGTGAGTACGTTATTTTTTGTCTTGAAAAGGGAAGCAGGGATATAGCACAGCCACTTAAACCCCTCAGATTTTTTATGAACGGTCAAGTTTCTTGTGCATTACATCAGCATGACTTCTGTACATGAGGTAGGTCGTAAAAGGATTAAGGATGAAGAGAAAGCTTCCCATCTTAACATGGCTCACTTTTTATAATATTATACTATACTATACCTTGTAGGTCTCTCCCATTGCGTGGTGCGTGTGATATGGTTCAGGTACTGTATCCTTCCTGAAGCTGTCCTCCTCTCTTCCCAGCTGTTTTATGACAGATTACGACAAACAGGTAAGAAAAAAGCATCATACATAGACACTGCTGTCCATTTTTGACACATCTACAAACTGACGGCACTATCATCGATGCATCTTTGATTTAATAAACACAAATAAAGACAATCACCAATGGACCCACAGCTGAACCTTCTAAATATATAAATATTTTTAAAACACATTTGGGATTGCATGGGAAAAAAGTTCAAAGAAATAATTTAAAAAATGGCATTCTCTCTCATAGTGAGGATAGTAATGTTTACAATTACTGTTTACATATACTACACATACCTTACTCTTCATATATATGTAGAAAAAGAGGATAAAACTTGATGAACTCTGATGGAGTTTAATCAAAATAGAAAAATGGGAAACTTCAAGCAAAAGCAAAGTACTGTGTGGCCTAACAGGACAGGAAAACGTGTAATAATACCGACCCATCAGGTAAGTCATTGTCGAACAGGCGACTGCAGTCCACCACCGGTCCTCCTGTTCCAATGCGATCTCTGGACTGAAGACTTACTACACAGTTAAAGAAGACAAGGAAGATGGTAGATCAATGACATTATTACATTTAGTACATACAGTACATGGATTCCAGCTCCACTAACGATTTTTACACATTTTTGTCTTCTTTGTTTTTCTTCATATCCTTTGCTCCTCTGACATTAATGCAAATAAAAGCAACACTGAGAAAATGAAAGACTAAGTGACAGATATTAAATATATTCCTCTGTCTTTGCAATACAATGTCAAAGAGACAAAAAAAAAAACTCCACTTTGTGGTTCAGTGGTTAGGTAATGAACTGAGTCAGAGTTTGCAGTCTGGGTCAATTTGTGTTTTCGAGAAGCTAAATAATACAACACGGTGACACATCCAAACATCCGGAGTTGTCTCTAGCACGTCAGTTCAACTTTAGATCTCAAAATTACAAATGTTGAAAAATGTTTGGTATTAAAATGATTAATAATAGTCAACATGTATATTTCGTATCAAATAAACTAAATTGCGAGGGATGTATTCCAACGTTTTTTAGTTCTTAACTGGCTCGGTGTTTTCAGACAGTAAATGTACAGGTGACAGAAAATCTGCATCCACATGAACTTTTTTTATACAGACTAATGACACACTGTATGTAGACTAGAGCATTAGGAATAATGGAAACTGATACAGACATAAGACTATGTTTGTGTTTCTTACCAACTATTTGTCCTCTCACAGTATCATTGTCATTGGGGCCCAGCTTATTCAGATCCAGTCTCTGATCTGCAGGGAAAAACAAGACACACTAATTCAGCATCTGCCTCCATTTACAACCATGAACACATCCAGGTGCTAAGCCGATGTTGTGTTTCACACTAACTGGGCGCTGACTGACACTGAAAACATAGCTGCAGAGGGCTGCGTTGGTGTGGGCGCGTCGCCTCAGTGAGATGATGACACACTATCCAAAAAGGCCAGATTGAGTAATCGATCCGTGAGTTTGAAGACTTATCACATGCCAAAAACTGCACAGTGCATATAAAACACAATAAGAGGTGTTACAACCCTCAAAGGTTATCCGAGTGATAATTTTTATCCTCCAATCGCCTTGTAAACAGTAGATTTACCTTGCTCATGGAACAAAGTAATCTACCAGGAACCTGCACATGTACATATTTGATTGGCACTGCTGAATAACTTCACATTGTGAAATTGGAGCCAGGTTCAACATTTTTGCCAGGTGACATTGCGTTTTCTTCTGCTGAAGCCTCCTCTGTGTGTCAAACTTGCTATGTCATTGAAAGGATGAATACTGAATACAGTCCAACAGGTCTGAGGGTGTGTATTAATAAACAAACTTCAATTGCATACCATAGGGGAAGGCTTCAGTGTTTTGTGTTTTGGATTGCTTAATTACCTATAAAATACATTTAGACGTATTTAACACTGCTGCATGTTGTTCAAGGAGGCTGAATAGTTTATAAAATGCAGTAGTACCAGAACGAAAAGGGACAGGGAAGTACTTCTGGAACCATTATTTTATTAAAACATCTATATAGTCAGAGATAAAGATAGATAGATAGAATTTTTGAATAAACACTTATTATTCCACAATGTTCATTAAATCTAAATAACCAACAAACAGAGATGGCCTCAGTTATTTTTATCTTATGCATGATTCCAACAGGATTTACTGAAGCAGACAGTCAAAACTGTAATATTGTTAATGAAGTCAGCACACAATACAACAGAGTGCTCCAAGAAGGAACACGTCTACTTCACCCATTTTGTGTGGAAAGATTAAAATTTGGAGACCCAAAAGGCAACAAATGTTGGACACGAAATGTGTTAGCAGTCTTGTTGTTTCTGGATAAGTAAGAACTCATTGTCTGTTCAGCACAGGATAGCACTGCCAGACACAGACAGCACAGAAACACAACCCAGGAAGACTCTGAACAAGATCCAGACACAGATACATTCAGCAGGCTCTCTCTCTCTCTCTCTCTCTCTCTCTCTCTCTCTCTCTCTTTCTCTCTCCCTCTCCCTCACACACACACACACAAAATTTTACAGAGAAACTTGTGCAGCTGACCAGCAGGACTGATATCAATCCGTGCCCATTAACAATGTAACTTGTGTCTGTGCATGTCTGCAGGGGCTTTGCCTTACTTGAATATGAAAAAAAAAACAAACTAAAACATAATCAGACCTAAGACAGAGTGTGAGTTTAGGAGAAGGCGAGAGGGTGATGAAGGGAAATATGCAGAAGAGGCAGAGTGAGTGAGAGAGAGGGAGATGAAGAGATGCCCCAGTTCTTCATGCACTAAAACTAAAACCAAAGTCAGACTGGATCGGTCATGTCTTGGGTTTGCCTGATTATGTATGCACATAAAATGGTGTGTCTGTTTGTGTGTTTAGACTAAGCAGTTACAAACAACCCTATAGCTTGTTTCCAGTGTGTGTGTGTGTGTGTGTGTGTGTGTGTGTGCGTGTGTGTGTGCATCTGTTCCGGATACGTGTCTAGACTAAACAGCGATAGTCTAAGTCTTACATGGCTGGAATAGTAAGCAGATTTTTCTCTTAAATTAGAGAAGAGGGAAACAGAGAGACAGAACATTTACAGACCTTTAACCACAGCCCTCACCACACCATTCAATTCCTCAGAGCTCGGAAAATCATGTGTTACAATGAACAAGCTACATGTAAATGTGTGTGGACCCATGAGTATCAGTTAATTTACTTTATGCACATCTCTCTGCATGAGTGAGTCTGTATGCATATGTTAAAACTGTCTCAGCAGTATCACAATCAGTTTATATAATTAGCCATTGCAACACTATAAAAACTACACACAAATAAACAACAGGGTTCAAAGTGAGGCTAACATGTCTCGTCAGTCAACTCATCTTGAAAAACTGGTGGTGTGTGTGTTACCGAGTTTGTAGGTTGAGAAGTGGGGCAGGGGACGTTTGTGTCTGCGATGCTACAGGAAGTGGAGATCAGTGTTGTGCCAGACAGACTTCGAGTAAACTACACAATCATGCCGGATCCCCTTTTGGTTTGCAGGCCTGTGTGTGTGTCTGTGTGTGTGCAAGAGTGAAACAATTTGGTGGGCGTTTGTGTTTGCGTTGGATGATAAAGTGCACTATGTGTATGAATATAACTTCTAGGAACCGAGGCAATTCCAGCAAACTTTTTTTGTTTGTGTGTGCGCATGTTTGTGTTTGTCTGTGTGTGTGTGTGCATCTTGGTCAGACCACAAACTGGGCACTGTTCATGTGTCTGCAGCATACAGGACAGGGACAAAGGGATAATGTGAGCACTGGTGTCTTGTCATAGATCATGTCTCCCTGTCCATTTCCTGTGGCTGTGAGAAAGTATAATTTATGCCATGTCGGCTATACAGTAAGTGGCTGGTCGGGAGCCTAACTGGAGCCTATACTGTCCATTTCTGGAAGTTGTGGGTAAATCTCAGGGTAAGTCCTTTGGTACAGCGGGGTAACAGTATGGTACCAGGCTTCCATGGCTGTCAAGGTCCCTTTAGTGGCAACACTGAAGCTGTTGTGGTTTTTGGTGAATTAAGGGTTGAACTTTATGAGCCAAGAGTGCCATTTAGGAGCAAACATAAAGGTTGCTGGAACCTATTCTGAACTCTTATGTGAAGTATTTAGCTTGACAGTTTGGAGTTGGCATAAGAGGCTGTTACATCAGGGCCAACCATGCTACAACTACTTGTATTCACGGAAGTATCCAACTATGCAGTTGGGATAGAAAAAGCATCCAACAAATGCCAATTATTTTCAGACAAACAACTCCTAAAGTCGTTGTAGGGCGTGACCGTGTTGAATGGAAATAAAGGAAATGCCAGATAAATGCCATAAAAATGTGGAAAAATGTAATTCAGTGTGGTGGTTTGATACATGACTGTGTGTGTTTAAGACAGGTCAGGAAGACAGATTGAAGGAAAGGAGGAGAATGAGTGGAAGGAATGTTAATTTCACAGTATGTACTACAGTTAAGTGTCTATGTGTCAGTATCAACTGACTGGTACTGCCAACAAGGCAGACGGGGCTAACAAGGACGTGGCCATGTGCCTAAATCAGTTGGAAATCAAAGGGCACTAAACAGAGGCATGTGTCTGTTCCTTCATATGTTTTATATATTATATATTCTGGTCAACCGAGGATTATCACACAACTATCCTAATACAGGATCCTTCTTCTTTTTAGATCCTGCGCCAACCAGTGACAATAATAATAAAAGCGGTTTATTTCCTTGACAGAAAGTTGCATTGCTGTGAAATGAATTGTGGCCATTGATGTAGTCCCAGGTGCCAGATGTCTACAGCAGGCAATATTTCTGATATGTGTAGCCCAAAGAGTTGCCTGCGTATTGTACCCATAAATCTTATGGCAATGAATGGCTGGCACGGGAGCAACAGCAGGCTGAGAGCTGGGGATGGGACATCGGCTCTATTGAAAGAGCTACACATGTAACAGCAGGCTAGTTAGCTATCAAACCACTGCAGCCGGATAAAAGAGGAGGCACAGCAATGGCTCCCTGATATGAAGTTTGTGTCTCTTGTTGGAGACACCCTGTCTGGTCCACAAATTTGTCTGTATGATGAGGTGTCTGTGTGCAGGATGTGTGTGCATATGAGTGTGAAGAGAGGTTAAAATGGCTTACCCAAATGTCGTGTTTATTCATTTATTCATTCTGTAAGCATGCAGAGACCAGACCCCAGTGGCTTGTTTTCAGTGAGTGTTCAAAATAACAAGAGTATGCACTCATGCACACACAAACAGGTACTTACAGCCAGTGTCTTTGAGTCTGTTGATGGCGTTGGACAGGAGACGGACACAGCCCAGGAAACCAGCACCCTGCTTTTTGTGGATCTTCTTGTGGTTCCATACACTGATGGTGATTGAGTCTGCCTTTCCAATGTACCTGACAGGGGGAGAGAGGGAGCAGAGAAAAGCTGGTAAATAAGACAGAAAAGAGGAGTAGTTTGAAATTCATGGTGTCTACTTGTGTGCACATTGCAGGGGACTCAAAGATCCAAGAACAAAGTAGGTTTTCATCAACCCACAGGGTATGAAAGATGGAAATTAAATGAAATCATAAGCTACGGCACACAATTTTCCAAAGCATTGACAAATGCACTGACTAAAAACACAGACAGAAAACTGAAACTTCAATTTCGTGTCTCTTCCAGCTACTTCTCCCTGACAGCAAGAGAACAATGTGCACCGTGTGTGCGGTGTAGACTTTCAGACTGTGTAATGAGGCCGATTAGCTGATTTTAAAGTAACTTATGTGTATGTGCTTGCGTGTTTGAGCAGATTTAGCGCAGCTGAGGCCAGTCTAGTCGTGGTTGAATGAACAGAGGAAGTCCCCGTGATGTGCTCCACCACTGTCTGCAACCCAGACAGCTCCCACAGTAAACACAGTTTCAGAGTTCAACATTCAAATGCATAGTCACACGTTCACTGACACGCACACATACACACATAATTATAGCCTAGCTGCCAGCACTGATGCCAAGCTCTATATTATGCTGTGTATCACTAGCAAGGAGCGGGGTTTCCCTACTCAACACATCAAAACGTATCGGTTTAATACGGAAAAATTGTTGCACTAAAATCAGATTACAACCTGTGTGGATTGTGGATCTTTTTAAGTGTCCAGTGATTCATTCTCTACTTACTACGTGAAAATCTGACCAGGATGCAGCAGCAGAGGTTAACATGTTGACACTTTGTCACTTTTTCACTCTTAGCTGATGCTGATGTGCCCGGGCCTGTGCTTTGTTGCACATGTTATGATCTCATTCTAACACTATTGGATGACAAAATGATGAAAGAAAACACATTTCGAAGTGAAACTGCAATTAAAGTTGAAATTTTCTTCTACAATAAAGGTGATTTAATTAAAAGCTTGTGTGCCAAGAGGTGAATACTTACAGACTGGAAACCACGGGAGGTAAGCTGTTCTAAACCCTCCTGAAAAAGGCTTCTGCCACATTATAATATGAAGAGTGGGATTATGCTGAATATTTCTCTAATTAGGACAATTTTTTAGACAAAGATGAAATGAGAAATAAACCAAACCAGCTGCATGGTTTTACTTATATTTGATTTGCTTTTCAAATCATAGCAGTGCTCCTATTTACTTTGAATTTTGACTAAACTCATCCTTGATTAGGACGTTGTTCTAATATTAGAACAACAGATGCACTACGCATTGCACATGCTTCAGTTTGGTCCACTGAGTGTCGAGTGCTGTAGTGCAACTCAAAATGTCTCTCTGAGGACATTAGCGTGTTTCTAAATTTAATCCTCACACAGTGTGGTTGTGAAATTAACAGGTCAGTGTGATGCAGAGGTGTGTTGTGCAAAGCACCACCTTGAACAAAAAAAAAAAAAAAAAGGGAACTGAAATAGCCGATGAGACAATGACTGAGTGTCTGAGGAGAAGAGAATAGGTAGAACAAAATTTCTGCACTCACAATAACTGTGCCAAAAACAGTGTTAGGAAACCTTGTCTCCGTTGACATAACATTGTAGTAACTTAGGCTAATATGTTATCATTAATTGTTATTTTTCTTACATTTCGAGGATTGGTTATAAAGTTAAAGCTTTTTGCAAGTGAAGACATAACGCCTGCTAGATGACAACAAAAATATTAAACCAGCATGCTCAAAATAATAAAACAAAATTGTATTATGTCAAATGTAGTAAGAGCCAGTAATCTATTGCCAGATAATGTTATGACATAGATAACATTAGACCAAATTAGAAATGAATAATTAACTAAGAATGTGATAATATAATGTGTTAGATTTTTTTCTTTTCTTTTTGTGAATACTGCTCATTTCATTAGATGTTTGGAGCAACAAAATGAATAAGGATTAGTACTCCTAAACCTACAAAATACAGCAGTCGAGGGGGAGAAAATTCTTGGGTCAAATCCAGATTAGCTTTCCAGGACATACTAAATCCAGACCTGCAGGACTTCCCAAACTCTTTTTTGCCAGGGAATGTACATTACGTTGGGAAATCAAAAAATTGGACATATTTCATATTAATGTTGGACAACTTTCAGTTGTTAACATTCATAAAGACAAATATAAATCAGAGTGGAGATTCTACAGCCCTGGCTCGTCCATATCAAGTACCTTGATCTGATTTATGTAAATTGAATTGATGCCAAAGCATTCTTTCTCGATTCCTTCAAAACTGATTGTTATGTTGCTGTTAGATTGAACTAACCGCCTCATTTTACTTCTCTTCTTCCAGTTTTGGACATATGCTTCTACAGACTTTTCCCGTCTCTCACAACGGAAAATTACAAATATTTAAGCAATAACATCACTTACAAAGTACAATAAGTACTGGGTGAATGTCGGTATGTCCGGCATAAGCACTTCTTGGAGGTGGCTAAACGTTGGCTGTTAGTCCAAGACAAAACACTTATTTGATATGCAACCGAGACCATCTGATACCAGTTTCATACCATACCCATTTCCAGGCATAGAACAAAATATTTGCTTTCTGTTTGCATTTTCTCCAGTGTGAACCCATATTTTTACAGTTCCAACTGACTGCAGACAGGAATGAAGCAGAGAGAAGTATTCCCAAGAGTAAACCTCTACCAATCAGTGTTTGGAGTTACTGTCGGTGGGTTTGTGTGCCATACAGACCTCCAAGGCTTGTTGTCGGACCCCAGGAAGAATAGCTGCAGTTCTGCTGCAGCTAATGGGGATCCAAATAAAACAATAAACAATAAACAACAATGCACAGGTTGTGATGATTAGAGTCAACTTGCCAGCTACTGCTAATGCATTTTTAATATGGACGGCCATAGGGAGAGTAAAAACTCACTGTCACACTGGTATATTCAAGATTTTATTACTAGGGACAAACCAAATCTTTCTCAGGCAGTGTGCATGAAGATTGGGAAGGTAACACAGGCTCTTATGAGGGGACACGGTATGCACAGCACATGCACAGCATTTAACATAGAGTGAAGGCGGAGGGAGCAGAGAGTGAATGTGTCCCTGCGAAGAGTTATACTAAAAGGGCTGAAAATTGGAGGCCAAGCATGAGGAGGCAACTTGCCAAAACCAGACCTACATACTACTGTGAGTTCATGAACTTTCGACACAAAATGTTTTCAAAAAGTTGGCTGGCTCTGTGCGTCCTTAAAAAATTTCACAAAGAACACATATACAGATTATATATCATCAACTAAAGTATAAGAAAGCTATATCATTTTTTGCAGGATATGTATGGTACGTATTATAGGGCATCAAGGCCTCTGGCAGGATCAGTGTCATGTGGGAAAAGACCCCACCTCCCAAAGCCGGAGGCTGGAGATGGGGGGTGTGGCGAGCTGGCAGTGTGCCAAGCCCACACTCCCATCTGCTTTCTGTGGCATGTTAACCATTTCCTGAACCAAAGGAAGAGGCCAGGGGTCGCTGGCGGGAAATACACTCCTCTGAAAGGGTGGGGATTGAGAAGGAACTAAAGCATAATGCAAAAGAAGGCGGGGATCTGAAGTTGACAGGTCACAAGAGGCATTGCAAACAGGTGTGTGTATGAAAATGAAAGAGTGCCCAGAAAGCCAAGATGTGTCTGTTGTTTTACGGAAATGATAAAAGCACAAGCACATGGACACTTAAATAATTCAGAAACATGTGTTCTTCCACAACTGGCTTTCATTATAATCAAGGCTACAACTAACAATTATTTTCATTATTAATTAACCTACCTCAATTAAATTTGATTAGTCATATTATCATGAAAGCCCTTGAAATTCTTTTTGCATCTTTTTTTCCTCCCTGATTACATTTAAAGTCATAATTGATCTGTTAAAGTGGCAATATGCCAAGATAGCCATTATAATACATATTTTTACCTTATAATATATAATTCTCAAGTGCATCCCTTTCACCACTCCCGTCTCTTCACTGAAAATTTCCAACTCTTTCTATCAGGCTTCCTTTTCCCTCATTCATTTTCTTCTACCACACTTTCTCTCCTTCTCTCATCATATTAGCTTTGTTGCCAGCAGGACCTTTGGGGTGATCACTCCTTGTCAGCACATACCTCAGTTAAGGGAACATTCACAGCCCTGGTTAAAACACCTCTCCTGCCACTGAGTCAAGAGCATAGTTTCAAAGGAGCACTTGTGAAATGTGTAATGGTCACTGTGGTCTAGTCTTTTTGTAGTCCATAGCATCGGAGGCTACAACAATCCCCACACGAGAGGCTTTTCCCTGCAGCATCCCATTTTGTTTTCTTGGACCATTGCATTATTCATAGATTTAGTTTGAAATTCCAGTGAATTAAATTTAGATTTCTCAACCTGACAGAAAGTAAAACAGGAGCTTCTGTGATAGAAAAAAAAAAATATATATATATCAAAGGCTGATATGTGGCTTACCTTGAAAGAGATTACTGAACTAAAGAAGCACTCTAAATGTGTGTTGGCCTATGTAAAGCTGCAGTTGGCTCAGAGAAAATGAGCAAGCCAGAAAAATATGAGTTAGACATACTCAAATTCACAGAGGACATTTTTCAGGAGCATGTAACTATTTCGCAAACCCCATCTTAGAGTAACCAAAACAGGAAGAATCTATGACTTGGCAAAGAGAGAATTTATCAGTATGAGTTGTGTCTCCACACAAAAAAATCTATATGCATACTGTATGTCTTGGTGAGATGACATATGGAATGTCTAAAATCTCACTCCACAAGATGTTTTGTAGACAAGAGAAAAAAAAAAGGCTTTATAGATGGGTGTTTCTGCACACAGTAAAGAGGGGACTCAATCTACATTCCTAAAACACTTGTCATAGCAGTTCCACACAGAGACATACTAGAGAGCAAAACCAGAAAGCTGCATTTCTGTTTCACATTTCAGGTGGTGTGTGATCTCATACACAATTCCACACGCATGGCATAAAGCAAACATGTCACACTGCTCCGCAGTCCTCCTGTTGACTTACAGATCATAATGTTGGTTCCACTTTGGGTCCAGCGTATTCCTCACAGTATCTGTTGAGTGGCATTGTCCTGAGCCGTCCACCACCACTTTGGCAAAAGGATCTGGCAGCCCTGTAAAAGTAGACAGTGAAAGTTTACCAATACCCATTTCATGAAGGAAATATGTGTTTGACGATGTGACATGTTCCTGTTTTTATGACACTACAAGTTTAAGAGTTTAATGTGTGATTTTATGGTTACACTGTGTACAACAGTTGCCAAAAAAATCTCTGTAAATGGTGACAATTACTTTACATAAAGTAACTATTAAAGTTCCAACTCAGTTCTTTTTGCACATTTGCTCCATCTCATGGGGTAGTCTGTTAAATGCCATTAAACATTAAATTGTATCCCCATCTCGAACAGAAACACTTTGTCCAAAGCCAAGCAGTGTCATGAAACCAGGTCAGACGTATGCTTCTTCGTCACCTAACAATTTAAAATGCTTTCAGATATATTTTTTTAACTTTGGTTACTTTGGAACAATGTCCAACTTCTCCAAACACCTTGCAGGACAGGCAGGTTAAATAAAGTGTTTGGTGAGATAGAAGACTGTTTTTCCATTTCTTCATCTGTTTTAGTAATCACAAAATGTCAAGTAAATACTGTCAACAAAACCTTTCTCTCGATGTGAATCTGATGTCTGAAACAGCTACTCAGCAAAGAAAGGGAGTGCATGTGCAGCAATATGTGAAACAAATGTAGGGCAGTTGTAGTCGCGGCACTGCGCTTGTGGGGACCCGCAGCAGCAGTCTCCTTTGTTTGTTATTTTGCTTTGTTGTTCTGTAGTTGGTTTGTTTGATACTCCCCGCCTAGAGGAGAGGGACTTGTTCGTGCTTATGATAATGGTCTTTTTTTTTTTTTCTTTTTTTACAGCCATGTTTGGCCTGCAGGAGTACAACCAACCACACAGACTCAAGTACAGCTGAGAATTTCTCACTCAGCGCTGTAATTCTGGTATCGTGGCAATGGAAGCAGGCACTGTTATACAGCTGGTGATTTTGAAGGAAGGCCATGGAATGTACCCCACAAGAACCAGGACTGGGTGAGGAAGAGGGGAAGGGAGGGAGGAGTACGCCAGAGACTACAGAGACAACAGCTGCACAACATACCCCTGCCCCCTGTTATGCTTGCTAATGTGCAGCCTTAAAGGAATAAGATGGAGAAATTGACAACAAGTGCAAAGTTTCTGTCAGAGCACAGGAATGCCTGCATCTTCGTTCTTGCCAAAACCAACTCAGATCTTGCAATTGAAGGTTTTGGATAGTCTTTGAGTCTGGATCAGGACCCTAACAATAAATAATAATGTGTTTACATGTAAACACTCACTGGTTTAAGACTGTGGTTGCTTGCGAAACAGTGTGCAACCCCAATATTGAGTTATTCACATTTTTTTCTGCACCCTTTTTTTCTGCCAAAAGAATTTCACTGTCATTTATCACCGTCTGTTTAAATCCACCCGAAAGCAAATCTGGGCATTGCAACATCAGTCATCATTAGATTGATTCAGTGTTTGCAGAGCATATCCTCAAATGCACCTCACCTTATTAGAGTTGGCTTTAATAGCTGCTCTATAGACAAGTGCCTTCGTTATTTCTACCTGTCCTAAAAGACATGGTAAGGAGCTGGACCTTTGTTATGGGACCATCGGAGGAGCCGACAACTCTTATTCCAAAGCTCCTCTAGCACCTCTGATCATAGTACTCTTTAGTTTCAGCCTACCAGCCAAATCTGAAGAGAGAAAAAACAGAGTGCAAGGACGTCATGCTGTGGTCTGAGGACTCTACTCAGAAACAAAATCCCTGTTTGTAACGTACAAACTGTGACATTTTTAAAAGAACTCAGTGCAGATGTAGACAAACTCACTGACACTGTATTATACATTTATACACTTTCTGTGGTCTGTGGTTTTCATGGTCTGTCTTTACAAAACGATGTGTACAACCCTTTCTAGTAACAGCACAAAAAAAGAGAGGTCTAAAAGTATGTTTAGAAGGTGGTGAAACTAGTTAAACTGAAAAATGATAACTACCTAGAAAGGCATCAAATGTGTGGTTGGAATGCAGAATAAGAGATAAATGTGGTGTGTTCCGATTTGTCTGACACTGAACTGGCAGAGGAGCTAAATACATTTTATCTAAGGTCTGATGCACAATGCACAAGATTTTAATCATGAACTGTCTGAGCCATGAGACAGAGTAGAGGGTAAGCTGTAAGATATAGACTGGTGAGACACAATCTTTCAGTCTTATCATAAAGACAACAAGTCCTGGTCCTGACCGCACTAGGGGTAAACTCCTGAAAATCTGTCATAGCCAGCTGTCTTTTTTTTCCCTTTGGACGAGCATAAGGTACTTAGACTTTGGAAGACTTCCACTGTTTCACGTGATCAAAGTCATTAAATGATTATCACACTGTGGCATCTTATCTCCCTTGTAATAAAGACTTTTAAATAACCAGTTTTAAATATTTAGCCATGACACAGGACAGACAGGACTCCCTCCAGTTTGCTTACCCTTGAAGCAAACATTGATTTGATTTATAAACAGGTCAAAACAAAGACTGATCTTTTAAAGAAGTTTAAGTCAGATGTTTTAATGTCAACAAGCCTCTGCTGGAAGTGTTCAATTCTTCTTTTTTTATTGAGTCAGTTCCAACGTTTTCAATAATTTGTTTGTTTGGTGATCTCAGTCTGAAAAACAAAGCTTGCTGGGGAAAATTATGTGCCGTAATTTGTGTGCCGTAAAGTCACTGATGTAAATCGAAATGATCATTTTCACTTGAGTGTAATTTGCTTCTATCAAGATGGGGGGTTTGCATGATTTGAGGTGACACAAACCAACACATTAGACTCTTTTATTATCAGAAATTAGCCTATTAAATAAAATGTGATTTGATATGTGAATAGCTGTGGATGTGACATGGTGCGCCCCATTTTCTGCTTCTTCTTAAAATCTTTCACTGCTTTCTCTGATAGTTTTTGTATGTAACAGCTGATGTACTTGTGTTTATTTGTGTACGTATTGTGTGAAATGTTGTATACTATTTGAATTTACAGTTTGTAAGCCAAATTGCCCCTTGGGGACATTAAAGGTTTACTCTACTCTACAACTATCAGCTAAGTCAAGCCTAGTCAGTATAGTATTCAATCGGAAATCTGATAAGGGCCGAGTATCTGGTGTTCTTGATATGACTGTGAGGGTGTATGTGAATTTTAAATGTGTCAGAGTATATACCTCTGGGCACCGATACTTCACGCAAGTCAAACCTGTTCAGTCACCCTTATGCTCTTGAGGGACTTCCCTCTTTGTGGTTGTGTGTATACATGTGTGTGCCTGTTAGACAAAAATGATCCCACTATGTCTGTATTTGTAACTTACAAGTTAACGGAGAACCAAACTACCTTCTACTGTTACAATTAAATGCTTTTACTGTGACCATAACTGGCAATTTAAGTCGCTTGGGGGTTTCTTTTGTGAAGAATGTCTCATCATTGGAACTAAATAACACATCTCCTCTTACATTAGTGCCAGCGGCAGAGGATAGGCCTCCTGTCATGATCACCTAAACTGTGTTTGATGAAACAGCCTTAAGCTATATGTTAATAGTAAATTACAATCCGGAAGGAGGACAAAGTACTACTTCCTTCCTCGAATTACCTCCCCACCTCTATGGTGTGACAGTTCTTCTCAATTCTCATTAGCTTGTGTTCTACTAGTAACCCAAACATGGCTAAACAGAGTATACTTGTGCCACTTAACCAACACATTTAAGTCTCTTTACTTTCATCCATGACAAAATTTGCATGATGATGATGACAAAATGCAAAAGGATGAAATGTCTGCACAGGGAGGTTTATTTATTTCCATGCTCCTTAGATGGACTAAATAAGGTTTCATTTCGGTCCAGTTTAATTAAAGCCTTTTTAATTAAGTGTAGTGCTTCTTTATCAGTGTACCTGATACCTATTACTAGAAGTTAGGTTAGCGGTGGGTCCCTGTGCGTGCCAAGCCTCCTGGTGTGTATAACAGACAGGCAGCTCCTAGGGGACTTCATTTACAGCATGGCTTCAAAAGCCAGAAAGCTGCCACTGCTGACAAAGCCCATTCTAATGCACAAGGGAGGGAATGGGACAGGAATAGTAACATGTAATAAAAATAGGCTCTACTTACGGAAGAAGTCTTTCTTTGCCAGGTTCTTTGCACACAGGACTGGAAGAGAAGACACACACACACACACACACGCGCACACACACACACACACACACACACACACAGAGACGTTAACGTCAGGTTGAAAAGTAGATGTGCACAAATTAGACCAAAAAATAAATGTATTTTTAATACACCAAAGACTGTTTGTACAAAAATCTTGAATGTCACCAAATACGCTTTCGTCAGCTTTCAGTTAGTGTCATTTTGCCATTTGAGAAATTACACAGTACGTCACATTGACTTTTGAAAGAACAAGCAGCACCCTAGAGTATGTGATATTACATCTTCTTTTATTCTTTCTAAAAACACATTTCAGCCTGTACTCATCATCGATATTTTATGCAGCTTATTAGTGCATCATTAGCCTTCTGTCAGCTTATAAAGCTGCTTTCTTAAGTCTTCACATCCTCACATCTCTCATCTTGCTAGTGATATTCAAAAATATATGACTTAATATCAAATTACAGTTTAAACATTTTGATTGCATTAACTGTTTCTCTCTAATATTTTATCTATAACTCAAAGATTTCATTATTTATCAATTTCTGTCTCAACTTGCAAGACTTGACAGTTTCCTTTGTTGGTTTGTCCGTTGTCACTGTCCCATCACAGACGAGGAGGCCAGTTTTTAGAGTTTCTCTTTATAAAATATTGAGTAGACAAGCACTTTTTCCTGTATGAAGCAAATCACTGGGGATTTCTTCCACACACAACATACAATGGCTTTCAACAGAGACAGAGAATGTAAGAAAGTAAGTATGTTTGGGTTTGTCTGCTGCTGTCTTTTTCATTTCCCCACCTAACTGTCTCCCTCCTTGTGCGTTGGAGGGAATATGTGAACTGAAGCAGGCCAAGGCTTTGTTTAGAGCTGGCTAGACAATCTTGTGACAATTATAGAGCAAGACAAAGCATGAGCAGTTGCAGAGAAACCAAACATGACGAAGGTAATAAAAACAACAGTGATTCATTATCGGTACAGGTACAGGTGACCTCTTGCTTTTCCAGTCGAATCATGGCCTTAAGTCTCTGGAAAAAACAGTAACTACCTCATTTAATCTTTAACAACAAGATTCATGTACAAGTTAAACAAAAGAAGCAGACCTTGTGGAGTGTCCAGGCAGCTTAATGGACTACAAAGGCATATAACATCTGCCTCAAAACAGGAGATGAAAATACAAATCCCATCCTTTGCTGCTTGTCATCTTCTTTATCCTGCATTGTTTTCTGACATTTCCTCTCTGCCATTGTCTAATAAATTAGATGCAAAAATGCTCTGGTCTACCCAGCCTCAGATGAGATCTATTATTACTGAAAACCAGACACATAAAGCTTCCCAAGGGAATGTTGTCCAACGTCTACACCATGTAAAGCCTGTGGTGGAAGTGCTATTGTGTGCTACTGTTGAGAATTTATTTACATATAAAGTAGTGTGGCTGCATACAACATTAATGACACTTATTCACTACCGCACTCACGACAGCAGCACTCAGCATCATTTTGTGCACCAGTGATGCATTATGGTTTGTTTGTTTGTATGTAGCTGGACTTGCAAGTTTACATAAGTTTGTAGTGAGTCATATGTGTTTAGTTAGCACGCTTTAACTTATGAGAATCCTTATTAATTTATAAATCATGTCAATGACTAGTTATTGCATTTCAACTTTCTGCCCTATAAAGACAATTTATCACAACACTTAAATTATTACTCCATCTTCCAACCACATTAAGACCCCTATGCCAAAACAGTGTTGTGCTGGAGACATGTACATGGATTACACAATAGATCATGTAAGAGTATCTGAACCTGCCACGAATGAGAAACGAGCACCACTTCCGAAAAAGATATGGACAGGTCTGGGAAACCAACCTAGCATTACACCCATTCAATGTGGAGACCTTGATGGTGACCAAAATGACACAGTCAAGACAAATCAGACAGAATCACAACATGGGAAGAGACGATCTCAACACAAACCAAATTACACCGACTGGGCCGACAGGATGAACACTAACCATCAGCTTGTCAGGGGAAATTACACTGCCAAAGCCGACAGTATGGGCGCAGGCCAAATTGGAGGCAGCCAGAAAAGCCTCCTGTGGGACAAAACGGACACCATGTTGTCGGCAGACAGGAGAAAAACAGGAGAAACAGAGGCCTGAAATCTTGGCAGAACATTTGTGGACATTGAGTCCAACTCAGAAACAGAAATCAGCCACCAAAGTTTAAATGGGTCACCGTCTTAGGCTTTAACCCTTGCTTTGAACATATATCAGTGTATTTTCTGCACATTTATTCCAGGGTATTTGCAGCAGTTTATTGCACACTGAACAACACAGACGCAAAACGGTGTCTACAGTGGTGGTTTGAATAGGCACCAGGGTGCCAGTGAGAGTGCAAGTCTGGGATAATATTTTAGTTATAAGCCAACCCTTTGACCCCTTAATCAAAGACAACTAGGTGTTTCAGAAGGCACCAGCAACCAACAAGAAACACAACATGCACAAGAGGTCCAGTCTGTGGTGGTAGTAGTGTCAATTGATTTGCTGTGGGGGTGTTCAAGGCTGCTGAAGAGGCAAAACTGGTAAGTAGCTACTAGGTTAGACTTGGCTCTCAGGTTACCAAACTATGCTAATGAAGATTAAGAGATTGACCTGAACTCTGCTCCACTGTCTCAGCCACAATTACCACAGAGAGAAAAGCCTCTCTTCATTGTCATCAATAGCCTCTTACCAACCGTGCTGCCAGGCACAGCAGGCTGCCACTACTGATGATGATGATGATGATGAATAGGTTCAAAGGAGGGCTTAAAGACAATGAGAGGGGGCAAAGTTTTCAGAGATGAAACAACCAGTGAGGTTTTCACGACTTATAAAGTCACAAAAAAGTGTCACATAAAAAAAGCCAGGCAGCAAGGTACTGAGAGTACCAATGCAAAAGCAAGGCGCAAGGTAAAGCCATCTGGACATGTGTGTTAGTGTTGAGTGTTCCTAAGACAAGACATCTGCATTATAGATGGGCTCATTAACTTCTCATCCCTGAAATCTAGGAAAAGCCTCTTCGATAAAGGGCTCTTCAGCTTTGTGTCAGAAAGGTTCTCTCTTCAACCTTTAGCTATTTAGTAACACAGTTGCTATTAGTTAATTGAAAAAGCTCTATCAGAAATACATTTAAAGTGACACTGTACATTTTCTACCATAAAAATAAGATATTTTAAATCATTTTAATGTGACACTGACATGTAATCAGGTGAATGGTGCCTCCTGAAGTAGTAACGCTTTACAGCATTAAGTCACAAACCAGCTATTCACTTATTTTGGTGAAAACGGATCATATTTTATGGAGAAAATGCTTTCTGGTTTTGCCTCTGATGTCTTCTGGCTCAACTCTCTGTGTTTCCTGATGTAAACTCTGTAAATAACCTGATGGACAGCAAAGTAACCTACTATGAACTATAAGCTATGAACTTACTATAATAAGTAATATTAGCTGGCTGCTATGTCTTGTGTGTTGTTGCAATTACTTGATGTTTGGCTGTTAGCAAAGTTGTCAACTTGCTAGTTTTTGATCTTAAGTAATGTAATCATAACAAATGCACGTGTACAACTGTCGGTATTTATAACATTGCACTCACTTACAAACTGGGAGAGCTAAATCGCAAAAAAATGTTGCTTTAAAAAGAACATGAAGTTAACGAAATTACATCAATCATCATAGTCATAATTACCATGTAAAAACCTCATCAGTTGGATGGTAAACACAGAGCAATACAGAATATAGCTCTATCAAGAAAGCAAAGACGGCTGTATTATTGAAAAAAAGAGGCCTGAGAAATGTTCGGCAAACCTGCTGTAGACAATACGACTCCCATAGTTTTCATCAGCATTAAACAGTCGTCCCACAAGGATTTCAATAAACATAATCTTATATGGGTTTATGCAGACTCCACTCATTGATGCTAGGGACCTCAGTGGTAATCAAATCTCATCTCTGCGCCCTGTGGGGATCCAGCGTTAGTTGAATAGCTGCCACGTGAGCAGGCAGGCCATGGTGAGCCCGGGTTGGCAGAGACTCATTCAGATCGCAGAAAGCTAGGTCAACTAGGAATCAGTTGACTACCAGGAAGCCCCGGTGTTAAGTGCAAACTTTTACTTTAAGAGGAAAGACAATTAATGTGGCTGCAAACCAGTGTCATGATGACAACCATCCATTGATGTCACCATCATCTGATGACGAATGTTCGATAAAAGATTTGCAATTGATACCCATTTGAAGGACATAATTCATCAGAACATCCTATCTTAGTCACATTATGTGTTATTTAATCAAATAAGTCAAAGTATTTGGTCTAACTGTACTTTTATTCATAGTTCATAACAGAGCATTTATCCAGGACAAAAAAAGAAATCAAATTCTATAAAGAGAAGAACATTTTTGAGAGCTCACATTAAATCAGACATTTTCATTAAATACTGCTGATGTAGTCATTAGACCACCCAAAGTTACCTTCATCTTATATCAATCTGTGATAGTAGTTAAAGGGCCAAAAAGAGGCCAACTCAGCTGCATTGTTTATTAAAAGGATTTAAAACAGCTGCTGTTTTGGGACCATTTGTAGGTCAATCACCCTATTACACTGTCTGAAACAAGCTATAACTCAAACTAACAGTCACACCAAACCAAGCCCATCTATCTAAGCAATTAACCTACTAGGATAATGCTTTTACCACTGTCTGGTAGCTAAGGGAGGTGGAGACAGACAGTGGCCTGTTGCTGACCCAGACAACATGTCCTTAGGTTTCAAAGGTCAACCATAGCTTTCCGTCCCAAGGGGAACTGGCAGTGTACAGTTTAAGACTTACTAACACCTTTATTGAGCTTGAAAACCAGCATTTGAGGAGGTCAAAGAAACTATTTCTGATGTCTCAATACCTTTGAATATGTCCAACCACTACCAAGGCACAAAATCAGTGCAAAACGATGAGTAAGAGGCTATAAATGCCTCTGAAATAAATAACAGGTTAATATTTTTCATTAGTTTGATTCCCTAATGTGATGTAATAATGTACAATCATATAGTATGAAAAGTCCTTGAAAAGTCTTTGCAATGGGACTTATACGAAACATAAACACAGCCTCACTAATGTTTACATACATCACTGCACAAAGATGTATGATAATAATATTGGGTATTACCAAAACCTGTTCCCTTAGTATTCATTACAAAACATGCACAATGTGCCTCAGACCACAAAGAGAGGCAGTTAAAGAGGCGGGAGCTTTGTGTCCTCTCCATCTGTCTGAATACAAAAGGTCAGGCTGAAGGTTGGCTTTAGTTCTGGTCAAAAGGTGAAAGGTCGTAAACAGACAGGGGCAGGGCTGGTGTCGGGGGATTCCCACTTGTTTTCTCAAGGGAGACTCCAATTCACCATTTGCAATGGCTACCTAACGCCTCGCTGTGTTCGTTGAGAAAAGGGGGAGGAGGCGTGATGAGTCAGATGTTCAAATCCTTTAAACCCAAACAGGGTGCGCTCTTTGGAAACTGCATCACAGTTTGATGAATCAGGTAATTTGGATTTTTAAATCAACAACAAACGATGCTGTAAATACTGTCCCAACCCACATTTATGAGGACATTTAATTCTGAGTAACTCTTCTGACATAACATTGCACTATGATCTTGTTTTACAGCAGGTTGTCATGGTAGCATTATTCACACTGTATAAGAGATGAGAGTTGTAGGAGTTTTGTGAAAATCTGCGGCAAAACTGTAACTAAAAGGACAAAGTATACGTGTAAAGGGTTTGAGTGAGGAAAGGCTCAACTCAAGTTCTTGGCTCTGGGAAATCACTGTGGGAAAATAATATTTTGAGAAAGGGGATAAGACAAAAGGAAATGAGGTGTAATCAACAGTGTGTGATTTATTCTGTTCACTGAACTACCAGCATGCCTCGAGCCTCTGTCAACATTATCAAACCAAAGATCTGGGCTGCTCTGCCTTAGACCGACCAAAGGTTCATGGTCAGGAACTCAAATAGACGATTGCGTGACTGCACACTGCCAGCTCCATGGTCAAGTACAGCCATTTTGTGGTCCATTTGTTCAATTAATTCTCCAGCAGCACTACAAGGACAGGACAAGGCAGGACAGGACAGGACAGTCAAGCGGTGCTGCATCAGCATCCAGTTGCTGAGCTTGGAGGCTGTTATGAAAGAACAGTGTTTTGCAGCAGCAGTGATCCTAGGATCTTTTTATTTCATATTAAGTTTAGTGCACATTTGGCTCAGCTTGTATATAAGGACAGGTTATAACAGAAGATTACAGCCAACAAGGTTAAAAACAATATTCATATTTGCATTTATCATTATTTAAACTCTGTGCCATTATGTTACTCGAAGCTCACACTGCTTTTACAAGGAACTATCATCTAAATCTAGCAATAGCTTCCTTTACCTTTTTGGCAATGAGTCCAATAATGATGCGATATTCAGTCTTACATGGGTAATAAACCTGTCAGTGAGGGTCACAGCCAAACCATTAGTCACACTGAAGATTTTGTAATAAGCTAATGTGTTTGTTTAAGCCTCTGCTGGTATTTAATCAACACAACATCATGCTCATAAATTTGAAGCGTTACCAAATATTAGCATGGTCAACAGTGCGGCTGAGGGCTATGTTGAAGCAAAAGTTCAACACACTGGAGTGTGACTTTGGCTGTCTAGAAAGCCTTGAAAAAGCTACAGCCCCCTCAGGGCAACATCTTTCAAGGTGGAAAAAAAAGCCTGTATTCTTTTCACACTTAAAGTATCGTTTAGCAAAATATCAGTTAGATTTGAGGAAGCCTTTCTAAAAAGGTTTAACCCATTTGCAACAAAACACAAGTCAATAACAAACAGAAAGGTTCAATGACCTGACAGTCACTACTTCAGAACAGGAACTGGAGGCCGGTGAGCTCAATTTAATGCAATCTAAGCAGAGTAGGGAAGACGTCAAATGTAAGTTATGAGTCTTAGAGAAATCTTTAACAGTTCATGGCGTGGTGTCAAGTTTGATCATTAACTGGATCGTTTTGAACTCTCCTGTAGTAGAGTGCATAAAGCCAATACAACCCCACCCTGTCAAAAGGATGACCATGAAAGATGTGGCTGTCTACCAACAAGTTGATCGTGAACATGAATCTTTCCTTGTGACCAGCTGTTTCCTTGAGGCATGTGATGACCTAAAAACTACATGCATATCCACAAGTACACAGTTATGATAATGTTTTGGCTAGCTTCACTGACAGAAAAATGTACCAAGACACCATCAGAGTGGAAAGATTAATAATACAAGGAAGGAGCACCGCTACTTCTGTAAAATCTGGGTTACCAAGTAATGAAATGTGCATGTGGCCCAAAGCCAGAATTTGAATCCTCTTACCTTTGCACAAACGTTACCTCATGAAAGTCAATGTGGGCTCTTGCATTTCTTCAATATGTCTCTCTATATATATTTTAAACAAGACAGGGGTAAAAAGAAAGACAACATAAAAGTATCTGATTTTGAAATAAGCCAAATTGCAACATTTTAACACACCCACTTACATCCCCCGGGTAATTAGTGACAGTCATTCAGATTTAAAAAGGGAAGGCCCACATCCTTCGCCTTTACCTCTGTTATGACTCTTGCTACAGCCCCATGCTGTCTCATTCACAGCATTGTTCAACAGCTAAACAAAACACTTCCTCTTCCCGTCCTCACGCCTCCCTGGCGGGCTCCCTCACTCACTAGAACATGCAGAATACACGCTGGCAAAATGTCAAGCACAAGTACACTGTGTGTGTGCGCGTGTGTGTGTGTGTGTGTGTACGTGACTAACTTTATGTTACAACAGCAAGTACACACTGCAAAAAATAATGATGGTGTGGTATGAATTAGCATTCATGGGTGTCTAAAATTGGGCAATGTTGCCAAACTAATCTACATTGCACTTCCTCTGGAAAGCCATTACTCCATTTCCCAACCTCCCACCCTTTCTTCAGCCCAGTGAAATGCTCGGGATGCCAATTATGTCATTCATTTGAGAGGCCAGCAGTCTACAGCTGACACCCCCCCCCCCCCCTCCTCTCTGCTCCCCGAGGAGACGCCAACAATCTGGAGTCAGGAATCTGGAGTGGAACGTAGTCACTACACGGAGGAGGAGGGTTGGGTTGGAGAGGGGTGAGAAGGTAAAGACAAAATGTTCATCTGGAGGCAGGAATCTACGGTGGAATGGAGAAGGAGAGAGGAGGAATGTAAAGAGGGGTGGAGAGGGGTCTATCTAGAGTCACAAATCTGAGGAATGCAGACAGAAGAGGGGGAGAAAGGGAGAGAAATATGGGACAGCAGAGGGAGGGAAAGAAAGGGGAGACGTTAATTTGGACGAGTGAATTTTGACAGTGATGACATTCTGGCAACGGTGGAAACGATGAGGGAGGAGTAGCGGGGATGGCGGAAAGAGATAAGAGGAGATGACAGAGGAGAGAAGAGGGATACAAGAATGAGTAAAGTAGGCCAGAATACAATTTGAAAATTTATGGTGTGCAAAGAGGATATTTAGCATTTGTCAAATTTAATTACAAGTTTGTGCTGAAGTCACTATCATTAGGAGGATGTCTGAAAACCTTTTGAAGTGGTTTGTACAAATCTTGCTGGCTGACATTTGCCATCCAACGAAGACAACCTTTTCAACTTTTATGAGCTGTGTTGTGTTAATTTCATGCTCTAATGTCTAAAGTCATCACATCTATCAACATGCCTCTCTAATATGCAAAGGGCAATTATTTCTCCATTCTCTTAGCTTATAATAAATTCCTCTAAAAACGAGGCCTGGGATCACACTACTATATTAAAACTGAAGCAACAATGACACCATCAAATCAAACATAGGTATAATACAAAGCTTAAAAACATCAGATGTAAAAACAGGACTTCCAGTTTTCAACGACTTTATTTATAGCTGCATCTGAAGTCAACTGAAGAAGACCTAGTAGCAAACAAATATATTAACTGTTGCACAGCACAATCTATGGACGCTCATTCACTAAGGAGCTGTCATAGGACTCTGATAAACTATTGGGCCACCAGAAAAGTCTAAATGAGTTTTTAGGTGGAGGCAATCTGCCCACATAATGAAGGTATAGAGAGCCTTGATGGTAGGAAACCAAGGAGGAAAGGTGATATGAAGCAGAGAGAAAAGGATGGAGGTAGGGATACAGAAATAAAAGAATTAAGGGGGAGGAAACAAGCCAAAGGGACTCAGGATCTAAAGACTGAGTCACAAAGTAGGCTAAATGAGATACGCATACAGGAAGCATTCAGACTGAAGTTTGATATAGATACAGTCGGGTGTAATATCAAACCACAGGAAAGTCATTCCCATATGACTCATTAGGTATACTAATGGTATGTCTACACGGGAGGTGTTTCAGCTGCCTTTTTCAGTCATCCGTCTCATGCACATCTGATGGAACAGATTTTTGTTGTAAATTCAAAGATTCAGTCAAAGAAGGAAAAAAAAAAGTAAGATTATTAATATTTTCACTCATGATATACACACATGAACGTAAGCCAAAGCATAATTTTACACTTCAAGTCCATTTTCTCCCATTTTATGTCACTGCACAGACTGTGCCAAAAGGTGGGTGACCTACACTCAACACAGTGCCTGAATATATCATGTGTAGACCCACACTGATCACTTTAGCTGCTGGTGCTCTGCTTACGTGGTGCTTGTGCTATGCTCTATAGACTGTTTAACCATACTGTATATGATTCATGCAACAACTGTCTTAGGAATGTAGTTAACGCGACTCTAGTCAGTATTTAAGTGCAAGAGACCACTGTGCGTGATTCACACAAATGGAGTAAAACTGGACTGGAAGAGAGTATTTATTGTGTTGATATGAGGCTATCTCAGGGACAAAAATAACACAGAAGTACAAAAAAAAAAGACAATCTTGGTTAAAACTTAACTATGACTTTAGTTTTAACAACTTTTAGATGCTGATTTCTAGTCAGAACTGCTAAAATGCTACAAGTATGAATGTATTTGCATAGCTGTCAATGCAAATGCTAAAATGTGGAAATAAAATGTTTTTGTCCTTAAGTTAGTTAGTGAGGAAGTACCACTGGCGGACATTACACTGACCCTTATTCACATCATTTTCTTAAGATACGTTAAACCACAATTGATATATTAGTGAGCCAGAAGTGTGTATGTGTGTGTGTGTGTGCATGAAAATAACAGGCTGTGGCTGTGTATATCTGTGTTTATCTGCATATGAATGCAAGAATTTATTTACTGTCTTTCTATGTATGGACTACTGTCCCTTGGAAACAGAGTAGACAGGGGCAGAGGAAGATGACGACCATGATTATGAAGTGGAAAAGAGTATTCAGAGATTGGGGTGGGGAGATGGTGATCTAGAGAGCACCAAGAGGAGGAGAAGAGAGCAATAAAAGACAAGAACTGCAGTGATGGAAGAGAGGATGGGGAGAAATAAAACTGCGGAAGAAGGCCGAGATATGACAGGGAAAATTAAAGAGCAAAAAAATGAAAGAAAGGGTGATAAAGATGAGATGGGCTGATGGAGGGAGAGAGGCAGAGACGTAAGCCTTGGAAAGTACAACATGGCAGTCCACATCCATTTTGCAAACCTTAAAGAAAACTAGGGAAAGGCTACATACAGAAAAAAACTGTTGTTGCGTCTGTTGTGGAAGCATATGGGCATATGACTGCACATATGTCACCATCAGGCCCACCACCCACTGATAATATGACACAGTCACTGGTGAAGTAATTAGATTAGTGTCTTAAATATGCCTGGGACACAGTAAATGCCAGTTGTACCTAGTGTCTCTCTGCTGTTATTCTATTCACTATCCTGCTGACAGAAAAACAGGTCCCAAAGTGCAACCTCAGAGGAGAGTGGTTAAACGTGTGAGACAGAATGGTGAGAGACAAGCAGCTACTGTGACGATGGAGGTAAAAGAGGAAGACAGCACAGCAAGAAAGGGCAACAGTACTTGCCATGTTTCCTGTCACTCTGAGTATGAATGACATGGAGAGAGGTTACTTTAGGTTGCAGTAGTTTTCCTCACCTCTCTGTACACATAAATATTCAGCTGAGCCTGGCAGAGTTTGATGGATGAGTCCCGGGCTGTTTGTTGTCTGTGAGTGGAGAGCGGTGATGTGCAGCTCAACTAGACAGCAATAACCCGTAAAGCTACGACGACCAAACATTTTCAACATTGATTAATCTGCAGATGAGAGTATTTTCCAGATTTATTAATGTTCATCCCAGTTTCTCAAAGTCAGTGTTGTTAAATGTCTTTGTTTTTTCAGCTCCAAAAAAAATCCAAAGATATTAAATGTGATATAAAAAAGCTGCAAATCTCAATATTTGAGAGACTGAAAACAACATTTTCTGCCATTTTTGCATGAAAAATGAATTAATCATTTATCAAAATAGTCAGGAATTATTTTTCTGTTGACTGACGCTCTAATAACTTGTCACTGCCCATACTTAGCTTACTGCAACAATCTAGCAACTGACAGTATTTTAACTATACTTTATCTCTAACCATTTATTTTTATTCCCATCTTCATGCAACACATCAGGACCTAATTTCTGACCTGCACATTATTTCAAAACAGCCAGGTTTCTTTCCAATATCCAACTCTGTCTAACTAACTCTGTTCCCCTGTGCTGCAGAGCTCTACCCTTGTGTATATCCATGTTAAGCCTTCAATAAAACACTTTGGGTTGTTGTTTTTTATAGCTCTACTGAGAAAAAGATGAACAGCTCTGGCCACGTATGTTGCAAAATGTTGTGAAATCTCTGACAATCACTAATGTGAAAAATAGCCTTTAAGAATGCAACAAAGCACAACAAAGTGGACTAAGAATGCAGCTTCTCAGAGTCTATTTATAATAAGCATGTAAGCTCAGTAATTCCTCTTATTCCACTCGTAGTATCAAAACATGCCTGTTGTTGGTGGATGAGGGGTCAAATCCCTTATTGTTAACACATTATCGTGGGAATTGACTTTACTTCTGGATCTGCATAAACAGGTGGGAAATCCTGCTGTTATTGTGATTATGTTAAGGGATGAGTGGGATGGTGTGGCACACCGGCGCCGTTCAAGCCACTTGATCCTCATCTCTACAATAAAAACCACTGCATCACTCACATCCCCCAACTGTTTCTCTCCCACACTGAAACTGAAAACACAGACTCAGAGCGGGGGGATGCAATTTGAGTGGCAGTGTATGTGTTTGCGTGTTCACACAGTAGACATGCTGAGTGGTCTACCAGACACACACACACACACACACACGGTCAGACTGGTGGGCAGTCTGACCGCAGAAACAGTAGCAGGAGAACAGTGAGGGGGAGGAAAGTGTGATCCTCAGCTAACCTGCCTTTCTGCTTCAATTGGGTTTTAAAAAAATCTGATGTCTGAAAAAAAAGACCTTCTTTACTCACAGGCAAAAATTGTTAATATTTACGACTCTAGCCTGGCAACAGTGATAGATCTGTGGATGTTGTTTGACGTTGCACGCAGATATTTTTCATTTTGTGGGAAGAAAAATATTTAGGCACTATAGCATTCAAACTGTTTCTAGTTAACAGAGCTTTTACAATTTCTTCTAGTTTCTTCATCACCTCTAACATGCTTGCATTAACGTTGCTCTGCTGAAGTTAAAGGCAACACAGTCTCTAACGGAGATTGAGGCCAAGTAAGGCTGCAAACAAGTAATAGCATTAGGCCTACTTGCAGTCTTGGCCACATCAATGTCTGAAACAGGTTTGTTGATTTGGTATTAAATTACATAACTATCAACACTGTATGGGTAAATGATAGACATATTTTATGCATTCTTGTTTTCTAGTGAATAATGAGAATGGCTTTATGACTTTTGCTCGGGGTCCCTGAAATGAGCTGAAAGACTCCTTAGGGTCCCCAAACAAACACTAAGTACTGTACTGGGTTGAGGGACCGGTACAGGAAGTGTGTCAGTGTGTACATATGTACATGTGTGTGTATGTGTGTGTGCACATTACAAGTTGAGAACAGATGAAGGAGAAAAAAAAAAAACGAAAAAAAAACTGGAGCCACACCGGCAGAGTCGTCTGTCAGCTGTCTGGACGAGATCCGGGGGTGAGTGAGGGAGAGGAAGGAAGAGAGAGAAATGACAGAGAGATGAGGGACATCCTGTTCAGGAAAGAAAAGAGAGAGAGAGAGTAAAAGACTGAAGAGAAAAAAATGCAGGATGCAGAGACACATGATGAGAGGCTGCAGCGGGGAGACAAGAGTTCAGGCAGTGAAAGGAACGTGGATAGTCGGGTAGTCAGTAAAGAGCGAGAGAAACACCACTGAAAAATCACATTTGTAGACCAATCACCTGCCTCTTCACATGTTCCAAATTAAAGTTTTAAGACTCAAGTTTTTAACTCCCCTCATAATTCTCAGAGGCTGTCAGAAATACATTACGCTCTAGGCATATGAGAAGAAAAGGTGATATTCTCTCCTCCGTATTCTGCAGGAAAATCCTCCCGAAGCGCTTGGAAAGTTTAATGTATTCTGCATATTGAAGACCACCTCCTCTCCAGTCAGAGGCTGTTATGCAATAGTGAGGTGTTCAGTCTTTCCATTTTCCTGCTCAGAAGTACGCTGATGCCACCAAGTTCAAAAGTAATTTGAAAAGCAGATAAAACGAAGGATTGACTGAAACAACCACGGTCTGAGAACAGAGTTGTACAAAGCTATCTGGAGAGAAAGCATATTTATAGTCTGTTCTATGAAGTTGTGCCATAAAAGCTATAAAGACGCATCTAAATGCATGTTATACACGTATATATGTTGTGTCATTTTTATAAAAATTGACCCATTTCTTGGAGTAATTGAGCCTTTCAGCCAAATATCCTATGCACAAGAGGTTTTAGTCCAGCAGAAAGCATGTAAGCTCCCTGTGTGTTACGTGGTAAAACGCAGGTCATGAGTGGAGGACAGTAAAGCTGAGTTATGAGACTGGCAGCGCCCTGTGAGATTTCATTACTGAGTCACAGTCTCCTCTTATGCCAAATTCTTCCTAAAACACAGTGCTATGTTGAGATACAAAGACAGTGCCTGAAATGCTAAGCCAGCTTGAATTTGTCATTTTTAACAGTAATGTTTCAAAACAAATCATTATGGCCCGATCAGATATCAAGTAGCATCAATCTTGAGTTAATAGAGGGTTGACCAGCTGCACACAGCCGACATCTCTCCAGAGCAACGCTCCTTTATGTCTGCTTTGCTGTGGTTGTGTTTAAATGCGCTAAACCTAATAGGAAAATCCACAAGTCAACTGAAAACAAATGTATCAATGGAATGAAAGGGTATGATTCATCAAAGCGGGGGTCCCCCACAGCAAGAAATATGAGTAGAGAGGAGAAACTGAGGTGACCACAAACAGTGTGGAGCTCTGTGTTCCCTTTTCACCCGCATTATGAAATTACATCCCCATAAATCAGCATCAGAGAGGCCAAAATGCAAAACAAAAACACATACCAACAGCTTCATTTCACAGGGCGATTAGAAGATGATAAAGAAAGGGGGGAAATTGGGGACTCTTAATAAATCCTTGGATTCACGGGCTGCAATAATAAAATATTTGTGGATTTAGCCAACATTTCAATGTGTAGCTGACTGACACTCTGGTGTGAACTCTACTTTTTGTCACTCAAAGTTGAAAAGCAAAGACAGCCTTTTGTGTGCTATCGTCACAGTGATCAGAAGAAGACAAACACTGTCTTAATGTCTGCAGATTAACAGGTCATCTAGCAACAGTACTGTTGATCCATAAGGTGATCTTAAGTAATTGTTTAAAGTATCATACAGTCTAAGTCAGAGGCTGGCTTAAAGAGTGCCATAAACTATAAAAAGACACAAGTATTTACTCATTGATTATTCACCCTTCTTGAAGAAAAAGGTGCTAGACTTGGCAATCCAGAAAACCTTATCTGTAATCATACAGCAGGAAAATGTGCAGAGTGCACATCTAAGTCTGGTTTCTACAGAAACTCTTTGTGCTCACACACATGAAGAAGATAAATAATTTTGTTGTTTGGGATTACCACGTGTACATGGAGAATTGTGTGTGTTTTGACTATACAGTAAGCAAAAAGCACAACATAATTTTGCCACCAATGTTTTTTGCAGCATCTGAAAACTACTGTTCCCCGTATGTTACTTTTAGATAACATAGAGGAACAGCTGCATCACAAAGTGAATATAAACGTTTCCATATGATGACGACGGCTATATTAGCACTGAATGGGTGTATAGACCCTGTGTAGTGTGTGTGTGTGTGTGTGTGTGTGTGTGTGTGTGGTAAACTGAAGATATGCTGGTGATGCAGACTAAACAGAGCTGGAGGAAGTTTGGGTATAGAGCTCTGTACTGCACTACAACTAACCACAACACAGTGACCCCAAATGCTAGGGGCAAGATGAAGCAGACATTCAGACATACGCACACACACACACAGATAAGAAGCATCATCTCTTTCCTGACAAGGATTGTGCACGCAGACTAACATATAGTACCGACTATCTACGCAAGAGGATGATTTAGTACAGCTGGATGACTCAACTGAGTCATTCACTGCAAATAGAAAAAAGGTCATTAACAAGACCAATCAGTCTTACTGCAGACTATGCATTTCACACAGAAGCTCCAGTGCATTCCTCAAACTAAGACTACTTTACACTTTGTCTGGCACGGACTTCTGCCTCAGATGCCCATGGCAACAGATTCAAGCATAGTCTGACAGGCTTCAGTGCTTTGCCATTTAAATGCAGCCCATTAAAATTAGGAACATTACATATTATCAGTGCAAAGGAGTCTTTGTTGTTAACTGGTGCAAGACAGTCCTGTATTTTGTCCCTTAAGTCAAGATCACACTTATTTTGTAATTAGACTGCAACATATTTTAATTTTAGAGAATATTTCCATTCTTCTCAGAATTGCCTTTACACAGACTTTGTATCAGTCGAGCTCTACTCTTAAACAATAGTATCTTCTCAGCAGGTGTTAACCACCTCTGCTAACATTTCAGCTATATGGCAGTCATTCGAGACCTTCTTGCAAAACAAAAAAAAGGACTTTTTTTAACTAAGTAGTCCAAAAATCGGCGCATTTAAGAAGGTCAATGTTCAACAGAGGAAAATGGCAGCACCAACAAAAGGGCCGTAGTGGGTGAGAGAAAATATGTTACCAGAGGAGAGATGATAAGAGATATAAGAAAGGCAACAGATGAGCTGAGATGACGACAGAAGGGATGACAGCAGCAGCGGGGGACTGTCCCATACAGGTAGTTTTTTTGTCTTGGCAGACAAAAGTGTAAAATGTTTGAGTTGAAAAGCATAAACACACACACAGGTCACCAAGCAAAAATGTACAGTACACACACACACACAGTCTCTTACACTCACACACTCTCCCTTCAAATGTAGCTACAAAGCTTATTCAGAAATCACACTGACGGACAGGCTCGGAAAAAAAACAAGGAGCCAAGTCAAAGCGGAAGTATCTGATTCCAGACAGAGGAAAGGCAGAGGTAAGCAGTATGGAAATGGGCACATAGGCTTGATCACATCATACTTTTTGTGCACCGAGCCACAGACTTCAAAAAAGGCAGTGGACTGCAAAGATGAATCGCCCACTGACCTCCACAAACAGCACACTGCTTTTAAAAGATATGAGGTGCATACTGAACAGCTACGGCTTACTTATCTGAGTGTCTGGGTAGCTCGGGAATATGAGCAACCTTCAGTTTGAATCTGCAACATATGCAGATTACCTTCACTCATCCTCCTTCAGGTCAGATCATTTCTGGTGTTGTTGGTGGAGGCGAACATTTTCAGCCTGTATTTCTCAGTGTGTGTGTGAGAGAGAGAGGTGGTACAAGAGCAGATAGATTTGGTGAAATTTTTAAGAACAGCCCAGTATTTAGAGGCGATTTCTGCAGGAATCAGGAATTATAAGCAGTGCCTATTAATTGCCTCATAACTGGGTCAAGCTGCACTTTATGGCGGAGCATAGCTTGTTCCTAAATTAAGCTGGTGCCAAGGATACATAAAACAGAGAGGAACACCGCAAACACGTCACTGTATGACTCACATCCATTGTGTGCTGATGAATCATAATCACTAACTCTGGTCCGCATTTCAACTGTCAAAACTGTATTGTTTAAAAAGGGAAAAAGCCACTTGGAAATCAAACAGCTTAGACGTAACAAAATAAATTACACCGCAGAACATGCAGAGTCCAAGTCCACGCACTACCAGCAGCTCATAATGTGTTGATTAAATGTGACTATTGCTATGTAATCAGCTTTCATTCAAATCATACTGGGAGGCAGACAAGACTGGCAAGCAGAAATAATGCTACCAACTTAATTCATTCAAGGTGAGGATAAAGAAATGAGTCAGAGATGGTCATGAGACTGATTTTAAGATTCAAATTGTGGGCAAAATACAAAGACGTGTATAACACTTGCAAGATGCAAGATTCAGGAGAATTAACAGAAAGAACTATTTCCAAATAGCTGTGTTGAATTCCTCTTATTTTAGGGTAATTTAGGGTCACTCAATAAAGCAAATAATCCAAAAAGGCAATAAATATTTATCTCTCATCATACATTCTAACACTCTTATGTGAGCAAAGCTCATCCATAATGCATCATTATCTTGCAACCAAGAAACTTGGCATCTCCTGTTGGTTTCGTACCATCACAGTGCACTCTCTTTGCAACATTCCTTATATTTTAGGAAGCCAACAGCCCTAATTTAGCTCAGCATTGCGTGCTGACAGTACATCCTGTGGAAGCTCCACTGTGTATATGAGTTTGTCTCAGTGCGTGCGCGCGTGAAAGTGTGCGCTTGTCTTCTCTTTTGAGAATACAAACACTGCTCATGCACATACAAACAAGCTGACACACAGCTGGACTATCTGAGAGCTGACAGTGAATGCTGAGACAGTGGTCGCTGATAACTTCCCCTAAAATGCACTCTGCCTCGATGCTAATGCTGGACCAGGGACAGGGGCTGGATCTTTATCTTAATCACCAGCTTCCTGACTTTACCCCCCTTCAACACACACACACACACACACACACACACACACACACACACACACACACATATATAAGCTCCAGCACCAGCTTCCCAAAATGTTAGAATGAGGGACACACAGCATGACAGTAGATGAAAAATGTACATGTGGGTTTCCTTGCTTGCCTGAGTATCGCGCACACATAGAACAGGAAGAATCCTGAGATGATTCTTCCAGTCGTTCCCTGCTTGCTGCATGCCAGCAAAAGGATAATGGAGGAAATGGATCGCATAGACAGGCTCCCTTCCTCACAGCAGAGGCAGCGACAGCACAGTGCAGCCAAGAGGCCATATTTTTTTTAAGAATATAAAAAAAGAGGAGGAGGGGGGGGGGGTGGATTCATCCCCTCATACATCTCATGTCATTCACCTTTGAGAAACTCCAGATTCCATCTAGTGAAGGAAAGTGAGGGAAAACACCCTGTTCTTGTTCAATTTCACTAAATCACACACCAACTCTCTCTGCACAGGAGACAGAAGAGGAACTACACCAACCGTCTGCTCACTAGTGGTAGGAATAACAGCTGATCAGCTCGAGAAACCCCAACACCAAGATTTCTCTCTTTTACATGTTGAAAAGCTTGGCCGTAGGCTCTACGGGGACATAAGGACACACTGCCTACAAGCAAACTCAAACTATTATTTATTTGTTTTATTAATTTAAGCTTCAAAGAACAGCTGTCCCAGATAGGTCTTTGTGAGAAACTAAAAAGGTATTTGAATGCAGTGTGGAATAACTAAACTGGGGATGACTCTGGTCCAAATCCTGCAGCAAGCCCACCCTACGCAATTTCTAATCCACTAAACACTGGAGCCAAGTTTGCATCAGCAGCACCAGTACTGCAGTTTGTTTTGTTTTTTTTTATAAATCTTATATCTGAAAAGAATTGCTTATAAAGTGCAGACTTGTGGCTGAAATATAAAAATGTAAAGAAACAAAGCAAGAGGCTCTGCAGAGGTAAATTGCCCCTGTTGGAAACAGATGTAAGTGTTATTGGTGACAATAAAGTGATTAGCCTTGGCAGTGTTTGAATTTGAAAACGCTGGGGGCTTGATGGCTCTGTGAACTCTTGCCAATAATTCTTCATACAGAAATTGAAAATGGAACTCAATAAGGGTGTTTGGGTTAATGGGCCATAACCCTATTCATGCTGCATATCAACTCTGTTGAACATAAAACACAAACCTTGAGAAAAACAATCATGAAGCACAACAATAGTTCCAAATCCATTAACTTCCTTAGATCCAAGCTTTTGGCTCAGCCACTTATAATTCTCTTTGAGAAAAAACACAAGCAAACTATGAAAGAGACCACAGAGCAGACAGAGTAAAACTGGACTTTGGCTGATATGCAATGTTTGGTCTAAATGCACACGGTCTCAGACACATAAATCTGGTGCGGCCACAGCTAAACACATACGTAAAGCTTAAATGAATGCACAAGTCTAAAAGTAGACTTAGCATCACTGGTCATCACTGAGCAGCAATGCTGGACACTCTCTGCAGTATGTACCCCAATTTCTCTTTAAACCCCCCCCTCTCACACTCTCACAGTTTTCCTTATCCTTTCTCTCTAGTGAAGGACAGACAGAGGATGTGTCTATGACTGGGAAAGACTCACATTTCCTCTCTGAGGTTTCACATTCCTGGGATTCCGTCTGAAGACCACTGCAGCCCATTTAAAACCATTCCCCATATGGAGGGAGGAAAAAAAAAAGAGAGAGACCCAGGGCAGCCCAGAAGTGAGGGAGGCTGGGTAGGTTTGGAGCTTTGGGAGTTTGTTTCTCTTAAGCATATCACTCTACCTGTCTCGGTAAATGAACCTGTTGTTCACTTGTAGCACACTGCGATGAATGAGAAGTCACTTCATTCAGATGATGTAGTTTACCCTGCCAAAAATCATACCATGATTGAACACCTGTCATTACATTACGGTGTGGGAATTCAAAGTCATAATGCAACATTGTGAGTCTTAAAACAGGAATAATAGACCTCTATCGTCACCATGTTCTCCCCTTGAGTTCAGAAGTCATAATTTCTGAACAACATCAGATTTATCTTTTTGATGCCACCAGAAATAAAATGATTGCATGATCTGCAGGTTAAACATAAAATGCTACCAGTAAGACCACAGCTCTACAAGACAAACCAGAAAACATTTGGCCTTATTGCAAAATGCATATACTGCAGATAAATGTGTGTAAAGGTTCTCTGTTGCTCCACTATTCTTATTTATTACAAGTCATTATCTAAATATATGAAGGCCATTGGGATTGGCACCAGAGTGTGAGATAAGATGTCGGTTTTTTTTTTTTTTTTTTTATTACGCAACTGTAATTTGTGTTTCCACTTCAATTAAAACCCAAGTATGAAGCCACACACACACACAGTGTGTCCTCCTCCTGAAATGTACTGGAACATGACTACACAGAAGAGAACAGGTCCTAATGATTGATGATTAGATAAAGTTCTGTTTTAATACAATAAAATAAATTACGCTGGAGAACTATGAACACTGGCACAGACATTAGCACCTTTGGAGGAAACCCATCAGTAACAATGCTGAAGCAGCTAGGTTAATGCAACATAAACAGCGTTGTTGTCGCAGCTAATGTTTGCTAACGAGCAAGGCTCATTGACTACCATGCACTGCTTCTTTTCGCGTTAATGTGAGTTTAATTCAGTGAGAATTAATAAATCACGTGCAATCCTAAATAAACATAATATAAAATACGAGCTGAACATTTTAATATCACACAGGACACGCGCGCCAGTGTCTAGCGGTACCATCAGCAGATATTAGTTAGCCTGGCTGGCTAGCAGGCTGCTAACGTGCTAACGTCTCCGAGCGGCGCAGGAGGGGGTTTAAACTGGCTTACCTGTCAACCGCAGCTTCACTGGGCCATTTCTCCTAACTCCTTGGCTAGACATTCCCCTCCGTGTTCCAGCTTGATGAAAAAAAATTCACAAAAACGGTCTAATTCATGTGTCAGCGTGTGGGGTTGTTCAAAAATGTATCTCCCAAAACAATCCTGTCTCTGCTAGCTTGGGGTTAGCTTGTAGTATCACCATAGCAAATCACGCTGACTGTGTGTGCAATGTAATGGTCATCATAATCACACCGCTGGAATTAACACTCTCTCACTTTAGCCTCTTTTATGTAAAGAAAAAGAAAAGAAAAATGCAGATAACAACATTCCCAAATGTCGTTCACGCCGCGACCCACGGGTACTGATACAAATCAAGTGAACAGCTCGCCCTCCACCCGGACAGGCGTCTGCTCTGCCCGTGCTGCTTTAACTCAAGTTGATCGTGATGATGGTAGACTGAGCTACTGCAGGCAGACAGGCTCAGGGAGGGAGAGGGCACACCCGGTACGGTCCTTCAAATTAAAACCAGTATGAAACGATACATGCTTATTGTTGTAACTGAACAGCTATTATTCAACTATTCAACTACAACTATGAGAGTGCCCCTTTTTAAGGCTGCCAAAGACAACACCCATTTGACGGTTGTAGTAGATTCGTGAGACTACTGATTACAGTGGTACGAATTATTTTATTTTGAAAGTAAAAACGTCTTCATCCGGTTTCAATCTGGATTGCTTGATGTAGCCCATGTCGACATGAACCAGCTAAACAATTTCTGTGATTGTGAATGGTTAGACTATACATACCTGAGCGATTTCTATTATTAATCTAAACACATCGATATTTAGTATACATACTGGATTAATGCTAATAAGTAAGAGGTTGAATCAGCTGATTAATTGCAAAAATGAGCATAATTAATGCATTTGTAAAAGAAAGCTGTGTCTATATACATCTTTACATGTAAAATGTAGTATTCAAAATCACGTCACAATCACATAGGAAAATGCCAGTTTATACTTCTGCCATATTCAACCAATATTCATACTAAGATTTTACCTGAGGGTAGATAATGTACATGCGTGAAGACTCTGAGTCTGGTTCTGCTACATCCTGCACCCTACTAAGCCATTATGGTTATATACTGTAAGCACACTGAAACACACATTTCATTCATAAAATAGTTTACAATGTAATATAGACACAACAGGGGTCCTATGGCATGCAGGCTCATAGCAAGCATAGAGAATAAGCACAGTGTCACCTAGTGGTGACAAAGATGCACACTCAACACCCACTTTATTCCCCCCCATCAGAACTTAATCTTAAACACCTCACCTCCTTCCCATTGTTTCACCAAGTAAATCAAACAGGTTTCCATGTTCATGGCCTGCTCATATCTGAAACACTCCTCCCCGCCCAGCACCCCGCCCAAAAAAAACCTGATGAATGACACTTATTTACAAATATTTATTTGAAACAGTTTGTCTTTGTACTGTTATGTACAAGGATGAAATGTCTAAAAATTAAAAAAAATATATCAACAAGGTAAGAATGTTCTTTTTTCGTGTTACAAAGATTAAGCTGGACATGTTAAAACTGGTAAGTGCTTTGGTCTTCAGGGATCTGGAAGGTATAGCACTCTGCAGTGGCTTCAGGAACCACAGACTCATCATCTTCGTTCTGAAAGACCAGAGGGACAGGAGGAGAGAAGCATGAGAGGGTTAACCAAGTCTTGCCATGTTCTGGGGACAGTTTCACAGACATAAGCTAAGAAAGGGTCTGTTTTAAATGAGGTAACATTAATAGGCAGATCATATCAGTAAAATAGTGTTTTAACATATTAAAAGACTTTGGTCAGTGATTTGACCAGGAAAAGCAAACGTCCATTGAACATTAAAATGAGCACTATTATTATACTGAAGACAACAACTACGTAGCACCACACCTTACATTTATTATTTGGCAACAGTTAAGTAGTGAGGAGTAATCACACAAATAACTTCTGCCACCCTGCTTGGCTCTGCCAAAACTGCTGTCAGTGAATCATATAATTAACAATGTAGTTGTACTACTTCTGCCAGTTGCGTAATTCTTCCCATGTTTGTGTTCAGCTTTAATTGTGTAAGGAAGTTGTTAGAATTACAATTATACAATCACACTGGGTGATAGTCCTCGCAAAGTCACAGCATGCACACATTTGGAAAAAGGCAAAAGCAGAGATTAACAGATAGAGACAAAACTTACTTAATGTGATAGGTCAAGAATTTGTAATTCAGAGTTGCATTCATATACAAATCTCTTTGGACGTGTTCACCATTAACACTGATAGTTGTCATTTATATAATTTCAACTATTCTCCAAAGTTTCACCTACTGGACTATTCTATCTGTGATTTTTTGCACAGCTAGACTGAAGGGACCCTCGTTAACACTTACCTCTTCAGAGAAGAATCTTTCTATGATGTTGAGAGCAGACTTGTACACAGCTTCGTTGTCATGGGTTTGCAGCGTCTCTATCTTATCCAGACCACCCAACTCCTCAACCATTAGACACATTTTCCCAATCTCACCAGTTCTGGATGCCATCTGTGCAGAAGAGAAAAACAAATCCATAAGACTAAGAGTTCCCTCACCAAGAAATGAACCCGAGACCAGCCATTTTAACCTGTGACTGAAGAATCCATCTGTCATTCAATCTATAATGTGAATGAGATTAAATTCTACAAATCTTCATGTTTCCTAATCTCACAAACCAGCAATGTTAATCTGCATTTCCCACGGGGCCTAAAAATAGATTACTGTTGGCCGATGCGTCTGGAAGGGTAAACTGCACACTAAAGGCTAATTTCTCTTAAATGTATTAAAATTATTTTCTTTATTGCAGCTCTAGGCAGTAGTCTATTATTAACCCTTAATCCCTTATGTATGGTTGGCTCCTTAGATAGTTTGTATTGCCAAAACATTTGCAACATTTTACTACAGTTAACCTTCATTTTCTAAAAAGGACGTTTCAAAAGATGTGTTTCATAGCCATTCCAGCTTTTTTTTTCAGCCACTTGACACATGGCACAGAGTATTAGTAGTATTAGTATTTTGACTGCACTATGAAGACAAACTTGCTAAGCAACTCTACTGCAAAGATAGCAACAGGGTCTTGGCAGTATACCTGTAAAATATTGTGGAGTGCATCCAAGATGACCAAGATGATTTTGCTGTCTTTCGCTGTCAGCAGGTTGAGCAGAGGCTCCAGCACCTTGCAATGGACCAGGTAGGCCACTTGCTCCACTGTTCCACCGCTGGTATAATTGGTGACAGCCCACACTGCTTCTTTCTGGGTCTTGTAGTCTCCCTAAACAGAAATGACATCTGATATTTAAGGCCAAAGAAAAGTATAGAGATGTCAAAGTTGTCAAATAAGTTGACTTATTTGACAACAAATTTGAAAACAATATTCTGTTTGTGATTCTGTTCTTAACACTTTGAAATATATATGTACTGTATGTGTACAAAATCCTCTGACCAGCTATGTAATGCAATTGGTAAACATATACAGATGTATATGTCCATGTTAGATATTAATTTCCTTTGGGATCAATAAAGTATCTATCTATCTATCTATTAGGACTACGCCTAGTCAGTAGTGGAGATGGAGCCCAGGTGCTGCCCTGTGGCTGTCCATTGTTCAGGGAAGGTAATTACGATGGGTAAAATATGTTCTCCACATTAATCAATAAATAGAATTTAATGAATTAATAAGTCTCATTTGGATTATTGTATCAAGCCAGCTGTATGTTCTGTCTGCTCTTGTGTTCTGACCTGTTGGAGGACTTCCACGAGGATGGGCATCAGGCCTGCATTGATAACCTCCTGGATCTGGGTGTCCTTGCCGGCAGTGATATTGGACAATGTCCAGGCTGCCTCTTTCTGGATATTGGGTTTGTGGTGACGTAGCAGACTGGAGAACATCGCCAGGGCACCGGCATTTAGCACACACTGGGTCTGCCCATCTGTCCCAGTCACAATGTTGCCAAGTGACCGCAGGGCTGGAGTCTGGTAATTGAAGGAGAGCGGATCAATTTTCCATAGTACTGATGATTTAGGAGTCACATACAGAAGAGATGATGGTGATCATTATCACTTGATGAAGGTAATCTCATTTGACTTTTTATGTTGTATTAACTGAAAATGACTGCAGACAGTGAACCAACTGCTCTAATGTAAACAAACTTAATACAACTTACCACAATGGAAAGCTCCCCGCAGGCTAGCAGCTGTACTAGGCGAGGCACCAGGCCAGCTTGCACCACAACCTCTATCCTTTCATTGGAGCCATCCGTTAGGTAGGACACGGCCCAGCAGGTGTCAGCCAGAACCTCCCTGTCGTCGTGGTGCAGGAGGCGTACCAGGGCTGGAAGCAGCTGCTGCACTGCTGTCAAAGGTGGTGCTGGATTCTTGTTCCGACATAGGTTGGACAGAGTCCAAGTGACATTGCGCAGGTAGCCAGACTGGTAGGGTGGGTTAAGAGTCAAGTGTTATTAATATTGATGCAGATGACAGTAACTTATACCACAATGCTGACTAGACTCGAGTGTATTCAAAAACCAGACAGAAAAAATTCAGTTGTAAAAAATTCTACATTAACCCTCCAAACAAAATAACCTCAGGGTCTCAGGATATTTATCAATCCATGAAACCGGCCAGTGACTTTGAATAAATATATTTTTACTAATGATTGCATTTAAAATTAATGTAATGTATTTACAGTGAGAGCTATTGTGCAATTTGTACATTGGGAATAACCACAGTAAATAAATAAATAAATCCAAAACATTTCTAAGGTGCATAGGCAAAATCACCTCTCTGCTGCTGTGTACCAAGGGCTTCTCACCTGTACATTAACTTTTCAACAGGTATAAATAGCCTCAGACCACATTCCAGGCTGATAAACCTTGTTGACGCTTCAAGTGTCTCAGGTGAAATAAAATGTACTTAGGCCTGCACTTTGATCTGGTCTATAATTACATAATGAATTGAAATAAACCCAACAAAACAAAAACAATACAGAAAAAAAAGATTTTTTGAGAAATAGCTAATTTGGATCATAGATTTGTTAATTATGTGTTTGGGATCTGATTCTAATGTGGCAGAGTATATACACAGTATTTTCCATTAATAACCTAGACTGTGGCAGCCCGCCATAGTCTAATTTGTCCCGCCACAGTTTCATAATGAACCGAAAATATTTTACACTATAGGTGGAACTAGCATAACTACCTCTGTACACTGTTGTGCTCAGAGACGGTTCAAAAAGTTATTATACAGTCTGTAGTTATATGCAAACACTTGTGTGGACACTCTGTGTGTCAGCAAAAAAAAATAGAGAAGGTAGGTGTGTCTTGCTCACGGTTTAACTACACAACCACAAGTCAACAGCTACAAAGTTTCACATACCCAAATCAAACTCACAGCATTTTGCTAAGCAGCTCATTAAAAAAAAAAAGAAGAAATTAACGTGAACTAGTTCTTTTTGTGACTGTGAACCTAGTTTTCAAGACGAGCAGATGAAAACATTTTGTCAAACAAAGACTCTGCAAGTTTAAGTTGCGTCTCTAAGAGAGAGTGGAATATGTTGCACATTTTGCCTGCCTATAACTAAACAATTAAATTCATGATACTTATTTCTTAATTTAAATACTTCATATTTGGGCCCCCAAAATCCTGACTGGAGCACCAGTAATAATAACAATCAAGTATTCAGCCAAACCATTGTATAAATAATGTTTAACAGATCTAGCCTCTTAATTTTGCCCTCAATTTCATGCATTTACCTTTAAAATGTACAAAAGTTTCTTCAGGGGAAGCATGCCCTTTCCACAGTCTCACAGAATCCTGTATGTATATGTTCACAAATGCACAGATGTACTCCTCACCAAACAAAAGTCTAGTCAGTCACACTGTCTAGAGTATTAATGACATGATAATTCAGCTCAATCCAAGTCTTGACATTTTTTATGCCAAGTGTGAACAGCAGTCTGTCTCAGCTGGACGTAGGCTTAACAGTGTGGATGTACAGTATATCTCACAGGAATATACTAGGGCTTAACAGGGCCGTAGTGCCATCCGAAATAAAATAAAAAAGTCTCAGCAGTGCAATAATGTTAATGGAAACTCACAGGAAACTCAGACAGGTCAGGGACTGCAAGCAAGGCTAGGAGTGGCTGGAGTCCACCATGCTTTATCACTAGATCTCTGTAGTTGGATCCATCACCTAAATATGAGGGGGGGGGGACATTTACAGTGATTTAATTTCATTCAGTGAGTCATTTGGTTAAGCATTTTAGAGCTAGCCTGACATTGAAAGAACATTCAGCATGGTATTCAATTATCATAACATCCCAGGTCAGTTTTTCATGAGTTTTCACGAGTTCCTCATTATCTTGCATGAATAACCTTTGGACAATAAACACCTCCAGAGAAAACAAAAAGGGAGTAAAAATAGGAAGCATAATTACACAAAACAATAACAGATCCCCACATTACAGCTATTATTTGTCCAGAAGGTAGTAATGGAGCATTAGAAGTAAAACAAGTAACACAAAGAGAGGTTGAGTGCTGACAGTCTACAGTACCTGCGATGTTTCCCAGAGCCCAAATGGCCTGCTCGCTGATGTGCGGGTGGGGTGATGCCACCAGGTTGATGAAGGCTGGGATGGCCCCTCCTTCCACTACGGCAGTGGTCTGGTCTGAGGTACCTGAGGCAATGTTTGTCAGGGCCCAAGCTGCCTCAAACTGGATGGGAGGGCATTCAGACAATGCCAGAAAATGAACAAACTTTTCGATAAGTCCGGCAGCAATAATGCTGTCAATAGGTGGGTGCTTTTCTCTGGAGAGGAGCCTCCTGTACATCCGAAAAAGACATGGTTAGGGAGTTAAGGCGATACAGGTGATACCATGTGCACCATGTCTTTGCTCATCTAGACTGTGTGTTGCATAAAATGACGCAACAAGTATATTTATATTGGCATGGTCTTTTCAAAATGATCATACCTGGCTGCCTGTGTGGCCTGCAGCTGATGATCTAGATTCTGGCTATTTACACCTCCCACAATCTCCTCCACAGACCAGTGTTGAGGAGGCTATAGAGACAGAAACAAAAGAGGATTAATTGTCTGCCCTCTAAACCTGCTTCAAACAGCGGTTAAAAATAACGCTTGACATTCACTGGGTTACAGGATGAAGACACGCAGGTCAATTGTAAAACAAAAAAATAAGAAAGCTACACAGTCTTGACCTATTACACCCAGGTTGTAGAGACTCACAATGCCTTCATAACATAATAATAAATGAATATTGACAGTGACTCTTCTTAAATCAGCTGGGAAGTGTTTTAAACAAAGTAGTAAAACCTTTACCATCAGGTAGATATTTTAGCTTGCACAGAGGTATGGCAGCTCATTCCTGAATTATGTACTCAAATGTTTCAGACATGGAAAAAACTGTGAAAGGGGAAGTAGAGCTGACCCACATCACATCAGTCTACCTGTGCGTTAGGATCTTTCTCTTGGAGAGGAGAGGTTGGCTCGTCCGTGAGGCTCTGGACGTTTCTCCTCTTTAGGATCTGATCATCTTTCTTTGCTTTCCGGAGCTCCACGTTGACTTCCGCTCTCCTGCGCCTTAGCTCCTGAAAAAAAGTCGATGCACATAGAAGTATAAGACAGCATAACATCTATTACGATAAGCTAAATCACAGTATTTGTGTTGTATTCTGATTGTACTGACGAAGCTTACATTAACATCTTTCCCTTTGTTTTTGAACTGGCTGAGTCGATCTCCGCTGTCGTTGGCAGCTGACATTCCTGACCGTTGAGCAAGACAACCGATTCCACAAACGTTACAGACACTCCCTGTTTGAAAGATGACAACTTTGACGTTAAAACGTTAAAACGTTAAAGATCAAACCGTCCTACCAACGGTCTTCCTCTGGCTAGCTAGCAGGAGAAGCTAAAGTGGCTAGCTAGCTAGCAATTAAGTGGTCTCTCGTCTTGAAGCCAAGCCGGTTATCTAACACCATGTGGCTCAGCACACACGGACCCCGTCTGGTAAACCAACACCCAAAAACCCGCTGAAATTCCGAGGGACGAAGATTATACACTCAAATTCTAAACAAAATCAATAGTTCAAACAGTTAAAGTAACTGTAAATTTGTTTAAAATGTACCTCAGGGCGCAGAAAATATGCAGCGTGCTTACCTTATGATTTCTTGTAATTTTTTTTACAAATTACGTGACGTCATGTATATACCGCCCTGTTTATTGCTGACCTCTGATTCGCCAGTTGCACCACAGGCACCGCCCCTTTGCCCACGGTTAGAAAAAAAAAACTCAGACAACGAAGCCGTTGTCAAAGGCAACCGCTGCTAATATCGCGAGATCACGCTGCCACATCCTTGTGGCCCGACTGGTCCTCATTGTAAACAATCGCGGTTATGTCTGAAATGCCTGTGCAACCGTGGGTAACATTTTCTCCTCCCAACAATGTGTATTCTAATCCTAGATGCTCAAATACGCATCCTAGAACTGGTTTAAATTCGTGATAAAAGCTATCATTCACTTATAACTACGTAATGACCCAGTGGCCTAATGGATAAGGCATCAGCCTCCGGAGCTGGGGATTGTGGGTTCGAGTCCCATCTGGGTCGCATTTAGCTTCCTTTTCAGGACACTAATACAAATCACTGTGCACAGTGATCAGTGATTTGGATGTTTGAATAAGGGGAATCATTGCTAGAGCACTGTAAACGGTAATTGGTCCATACCGTACCATTCCAGCCAGGTGACAATGGATGAAGGCAGTCATTAAAGGCCCTAGTGTGTAACATTAAGGGATTTCTGTTTACAGAATTTGGCAGAAATGGAATATATTATTTGTAACTATGTGTGTGAATTAGTGAATAATCATCTGAAAATTATGTTTGCGTTACCTGTTAAGGATGAGTCTTTTATCGACAGACAGGCCACCACTGCTATTTTCCTTTGCACACGGGAGCTGCAATGTCAATTTCACTGAACTTGTTCAGCGACAATAAAGACATCTTGAATCTTGAATCTTGAATGTTAAACCACCCTGTTTACAGTAGCCCTGAATTGTCAGTTTAAACATTAGCTCTAGATAGGTAGACAGAAACTCTAGACAGTAACAAGTAATTATTTAAGCAAGGCAGCATGGGTTCATTAATAATGATGTGAACCTCAACTATCCATGGCATCAAGGATCAAATAAGTTAAAAGAACCAACATTTTAAAAGGAACAGTTCTGCCCATTATTTAACTATATTATTATATTATTATTTAACTTCAGCATTAAACCCCTTATTCAGCAAATAAGAGAAAGCAGCAGTAGAAATTATTTCTGATTTAAATTTTGATTGATGCCTTGCACGTGTCCGGGGTTTTTTAAATAATTTTATTTACACTGTAGCTCTGTATGTTGAAATGGAACACTGGACATCTTAGTACTGGCATCAACACTAATTGGTGAAAAGCCAATAAGGTCTTTGCAAACAAATAACATGGATATAAAAACAAATATATAAAACATATAATATAATATAATATATAAATGTAATAAAATATATAATTAAAGAACAAATTTCCAGTCTTTTTAATCCTTGAGACTTAAAAGTCCTTAAACGTATTTGACTCCCTTCAGCTGTATTTTAAGTAATCCTTTCTCTCACACATTTTTATAAGACATGGTATTTTTTAAAATAATTTCTTCAGATTATTGGTGAAAAACATGTGTGCCAGCACATTCACGCTGATTTCCGTTTGCAACAGTATTTATACCACTAATTGGTGATTTAAAGCTATATTAACTATATATATAAAATATTGAACAGTTGGGAAAAAAGAGCTAAATAATGACCTCAATGGCTTTCCATACAGGTTTGACAAATTTAGTGATATGTTGCCATTCCTCACTATGATCACCAGAGGACAGTAAAGACTCATGATTAAATACACTCGGGTCAGCCTCACCTCCACCTGGCATTAAAGCAAGCTAATGTAAGTAAAGAAATTGTTAGCAATTGCTCTGAACTCTGAGTGTGTTTTATATTGTCAACCAACATTTCCAACAAACAAGCAAGCAAATAAACCATCACTAAATAGGTAATAGCTAAGCTGATACCAGAAGGTAAATTAAGTTCTAAAATTTTAAAATCCTACTTGGTAAACAACACAGGATATCCACACAGAGTCACATTTTCCCTCTTATTTTGTAAACAACAATGGGAGCCTTTTTAGGACCCATTTATGAATGAAAGGAGTGTCCTGTCAAAGTGTTTATTTCTGCATTAGGGACGTCCCACCACCTTCTTTTCCACCCCATCCCGTCTCATTCCTGAGCAGCCCATATAAAAATCCCAGGAATCCCAGCTCTGTAGCAGACCTTAACGTGTGTGTCCACACTGAACATCCAGGATGGCAGGGATTATTCTGTTTCTCTTGTTTCTTGGTGTTCCTCTTTACAAGACAGAGGAGCATGTTGTCAATGGTGAGTGTAAACATTTTTTTGTATCATGAAGAATGGATTTGTAGCTTTGTACATTTTTATGTGTTGGAGAAAAACTTATTTTCTTATAGCTACACGCTGACCTTTTAAAATTAGAGCTATTAATTCCACAAGTCGCATTGAATAAACCACAACAGAGCATGCTGTTGTGGTTTATTTAATGTTTAACAATGTGGAGCTTTGTATCTCCCCAGTACAATATCCATTACATCAGTGTCATTATATTATTTGTCAAAAAAAAAATTTTTTAAAAGGCCAGTCAGAGACAATTTTGTCTGCAGAATTGTCTCATTGGGAGTTATTCCTAAACAAAATGTAATTTAGATAAAATGCTCAGTGAGTCACAGTTGACATAATTTTATTATCTTGATAGATTTTAGACTTTTATGACTTTGGTTAATTTTAAAAACGAATATCTTCTGATCAGGTTAGATCATCATACTGTAAAATAAAGTGTAAAGTTCTCATGATGAATGTTACTGATGAAGCTCTACTCTGAAGTAGTAACACAAACATTTGTCATACTTTACAACACCATGAAATATTTCAAGTTACAAGGAACATCATGAACTTAAATGAATCCATTGTTGTAGCTTATGTTTTACATTAATCTACTATATCCAAATGAAGGAAATGTTTCTGAAGAGCAACTTTTTCTTTGTCAACCCAGAGCTGTACACCCTGATAGAAAAGGGTCAGACCAGCTTTGTGGATCCAGCTCCGAGTAACCAGAGTCGGTTAGTGGTAAAAGAGCCTTCCTTGCCCATCAATGAGCTTCTAGAGAAGAGCAGCAAGACCAGCGAGTCCAAATTCACCCTCCATCCTCTACCCTCTGCTGTCTGGCCAAAGCACAGTGACCTGGCCCCCATCCCTCGCCACCACAGTCCCCACAACAAGAGCAAAAAGGGCCCCAAGAGTGACCGTCTTGTGGAGCACAACAGTGAGAAAACTAGAGGAGAAGTTGCTGGTTTGCTTCCAAAAACACCGCTGACAGGAGCTACAGCTACTGCCACCAGCAACCGCACTGTGCAGAAAACCAACCAGGACACCCAGTCCAACATCAGTCCTCCACAGCAGAGCGAACCAGACGGACACCCAAACTCCAGAAACAGGGGTCCACCCCATGTACAGCCTCAGGCTCAGCCTCACCAACCAGCCAACTCCCCACGCAGAGATCCCCCAAACCGACGGCTGGACCCAGAGGAGAACAGGCCGGGGAAGTCCAGTCTATATCAGTCAGGTATCGGTGCAGCAACCAGGAACAACAGCCGACCCCCTGTCGTCTTCAACCGGCGCTCCTCCAGCTTGCTTTACCAGTTCGACATCCTGAGGCGAGGTATGGGTGGCTTTGTTGTATCCTGACCTTGGAGCACGACCTGTGTATTAATACAGGGTGTCCATATATTCAGGATCTTTGAATGTAAAATGTTTAAACTCCCCTTTGGGATTACATATTTCAAATTATTTCAAAGAGTTTAGCCATCTGGGAAAACCTTTGATACTCATCATCACAGTATTTATTGGCAGTAATAATCTGTGCATTCTGACCTTTAATATATGATATCACATAATCTCAGTGACTCAAACCAAAGACCCGTTTGTATTAGTCACTTTTTCTCATGGAAAAGAAGAATAAAATTAATAAATCCAGGCTTATTCTAACATTTTATCACAAAAAGCACAACAAGTGTATTTTACTTCGGCCCTGACACTACAGAATTACCTAAATGTTTTTAAAACAAAAAGAGATCCTATAAATTCAGATTTGTTGGTGGCCTGTGGGTTGAACAAGCTGACCATGTCACTCTCCACTGTCTACTATCTAATTAAGCCTAGAAAAATACCCCATAAAATACCTAAAACATAGAGTTCATAGAGTTCACACAGAGAGTGATAATGACAGTGATGGTTTTTACCCTTCCACTGGTAGTTAGTGAACACCCCTTGCCACTAATTACAACCACTTCCCTCAAATCTGGCAGTCAGTGTCTCCCTTTGTGTGCAGTCTTTTGGAAGCGAGAGATTGTAATGAAACTGATTCAAAGCAAGTGAGAAGGTTCTGACATTGTAATTAAGATGGGAATTGTAACATGGATGTGATCCCATCACACATACCACCTCCTCCTGCCCCATGCAGAGGAATGCGACGCCTGGGTTTTGTAATGACAACCTTGTCCTTTTCTAATGACGCTGGAATGAGAGTCTGGCTCCGTACGAGGCATGGCAGACAGTCACTTTTTTTTTTCTTGCCGTCCCTCCAACCTATCCTCTGCTTGTCTTTTTCTCTGCAGAGTCCGACTTCACACATGATGCCTTCTGCATGAGCGAATGCAGGAAGGAGAAGGAGGAGAGAGAGTATTACTGCTACAGTGAGTTTGGTATGTACCCACTGAGAGACAAAGATAGTTTGCCAAAGGTAGAGGAATTAAAGTAAAGTCAACATTGTGTATATAGATATTAAGACTATAAGTAACAATTTAAAGGAATAGTTCTTGATTGATCCCACTGTCATGTATGTATGCTCAATAAATATGAAGTCGTGGCCAGCAGCCAGTTAGCTTAGCTTAGCATAAAGTCTGAAAACAGGAGGAAACAGCTATCCTCTGTTCAGCATGTTAAAGCTCAATGAATACATTACATCTTGTGTGTCAAATTTATACAAAACCAAGGTGTAAACACATTCATAAATAGTTTTATGTCATTTTGTGGAGTCTCTGCTTGTTGCCTGGCAGCCTTACAGTGACTTTCGTCTGCCACATAAACCCTGTAAAAAACTTTCTTGTACAAATTAAATAAACAATATATAACGTGTTCATTTGTGAGCTTTAGAGGTTTTTTTTGTTTGTTTGTTTTGGGCAGAGCTAGGCTAGCTATTTCCCCCCATTTCAAGTCTTTATGCTAAGCTATGCTAAGCTATGCTAAGCTAAGCTAAGCTAAGCAAACTGTCTGCTGGCTGTAGCTCCATATTTACAATACAGACATGAATGGTATCAATCTTCTCATCTCACTCTTGGCAAGAAAGCAAACATATTTCCAAAAATGTCAGAAATCTTAGATCTCAGATTCATAGTGCTATATGCATATAAATGATTTTCCAACGTACGTTTTTCATGTCGCTTATTCAGCTATCAATGGGATAGTTCACGACATCGATGTGGTTCGTAAAGGAATACGGCTCATTACACTGATGGTGAGCAGCGACGGCTTCTACAAGATGAGTCGTCTCTATGTTACGCCAGACAGCTTTTTTTTCAAAGTTCGCCTTCTCGTCCTGGACACCTTCAGGTGCAGCAAGCCATGCCCTGACATCAAGCTTGGTGAGTGCAGTGAGGTTGCTTGGAAGCCTCATAAAATGAAATATTTTTTATTTTAGTAAAAGACTAAAAATGTAGATTATTCACTTTGTTGTACGATTCATGCTTAGATCAGATTTAAGAAGGGAGTTGTATATTACGGGACATGCATGCAGAGTTTGAAGTAAGTGTCATACCCATAAATTCAGTAAAGTATTCCCGTGTGGGTTGTGGGATTCTGTTTTCCCTGAATTCAGCAAAGGCAGAAACAACTACTTTGTTTAGTGCAAACATGAAAACTGCTCGAATGTGCACTTATTTTCAGTCACTTCAACATTTCCCCTTTTTTGCTCCCAAGGGACCAGATACATAATAATGGGCCAGATCTACCACCGGAGGCGCCATCTTCCCAGTGACCTCCTGAACCTACTTGGCGGCAAACTGAAGCCCGGAGACGGCCTCCTGCGAAGTAACAGCTACGTGAAGAGGTTCAACAAACGGAGGCACCAGAAAGCTCTGGAGGCCACCCGCTCCAGGTGTAGGTGAAGCAAAGATGAGACTATTACCCCCTGCTGCAGGGGAAGAGACATTGCAGCTTACGTGAACTGATCATAACTAACCCCTCAGTATTGTGCAAGACAGAAGACATTTTGCGGAAAGCATGGATTTATTTTCTTATGGACTGCTATGATGTATCATAATTCTGGGTGAGCTTTTCTACTCATCTGTAAAGTTCCTGAAGTACTGACTTGTGGTCTCTTTGATAGAAAACACAAGCAGCTCCAATTAAATGGATTTTCCATGATCATTTTGTAATGTTTGGGGCATCAAAGAAGGGCGTCCCTTCAGCTCTCTATCATTTTTCTCAAAATAGCAACTCCACTAAAAACTCCTCATTCTTTCATGGCTGGTTCATGAAGTCCCTGAATTGGAAAGGTATACATCTGGTTCAGTTTTAAAGGGAAATTTGGCTCTGAAGCATGCCTCTGTCCATTTAGCATAAAATTAGCCTATTTTATCATCTTGTATCAGCATTCACATCTGCATTGTTTTTGCTTGTTTTTTTTCATGTACATTTACAAAACCAATATTTGTACTGAGAGAGAAACATTGTAAGATTGAGCCTCCTTATTCCCACCATAATCCAAACACACATGAGTCTGCATACAGATAAGATCATTGGTGTTTTTCTGAGTAAGTTCAAAGCACGCTTCCTTTTTTAACAATTGAACACTAGATGCAAATCAACACCTTTACATGTATTTTCCATACAAACAGTTGTTAAGGACATTTTAGGGACCTTGGATCTTATCATACAGATCATCTAAATTGATATGAAAGCAAAATGTTGTATTGCACTGATTAGTACTATGTAACACCCAACCCCGTGCATGCTGTCACTGTAGTTGCTATTGGCAAGAGGAAATGCACTATTATTGTTACCAAAGGGAGGGAATGAAAAGCATCAACAAGAAGGAGGGGGGGAGGGCAAAAAAGGGAGAGAGAGAGAGAGAGAGAGTACAAGACCTTTGCTTGTCATGAGAACGGCTTATTATTCTAACTTTAATTATGTGTCCACGATGAAATATCTGCCCGAGTACACAGGGACATCAAAAGGGGCCTTGCTGAATGAGGAGGGGTGTGTTGTTGTAGGGACTAAGCCATAAATCTAATCGCAGGAATCTGATCCTCTCTGCACCTGGGCACATGACTTCGGAAAAGTGCCTCCATCACAGCTCCTCTTTGGGATGGCTCGTGTTCTCTTGCTTACACATAAACATGTACTCCTCTGGTAAGGCCAAAGCTCAAAAAGGAGTATTTATTTAAAGTATTCAGGCAGGAGAAAGAAGAAGGCGGAGGCAAGGTGGAGGAGAAATAAAGAAGGTTATGTAAAATGACACAGGGAGGGGATTGAAGCAGGAGAGGGGGTGTTGGGTCTGTCTTTCCGATGGGATAGCTTTTTATTTAATCAGAAATCCCTGGCTTGATTGTAGTACGGCCCTGAGCTCATGCTTCTTATGAAAGGGAAAAGATTTGCACTGAACACGTACATTGCTTTAATATACATGAACCCAATAAAAATGTTTATTTGTTTTGTACTCAACGACCCTGTAAGGATTTTTTCTGTCTTTAAACCTTCACTCACGCTATCACATACATCTGCTCACTGATTGAAACATTGATCCTCATTATCATTACCACTGATTGCATGAGGAGGAGCCCCCAATGTAAGACACTCTAATTAGAGTTTAACAACCAAGGTCTCTGTCTGGCCTCAGGGAAGAGGGACTGACTTGGGAACTTGGACGTTGAGGCAGGGCTAAGCCTCTTTTCTCCTCCTCTGTCCGTCTGTCAGCTGGGCCGGTCAGTTCCCAGGCTCAAGGAAGCCTCTATCTGGGATCAGTGCTGGAGGGAACAGATGCAGGCAGGCAGGAAACAGGAGCCTGCTCCACATCTTGGCTACTATCGCAGCAGGAGGACATTCCTCATTGCGGAGGATGTAAAGGAGGAGAAAAAAGAGCAGGGGGAGGTGGGAATATCTCTAAGTTGCTTCCTGTGTGATAGCCCCCAAGCCACAAGGGGGGAGTGAGAGAAAAAGGCAATGGTGGTGGATTGAAACCACGTGATGCTTGTGGTCATCTACAGTGCTTTCAGCGTCCGTGCAAGCCTCTGGATCCATTTAGTGGTTTGAGTGGGGAGTTTAGAGAGGGAGGTGGGGGAGAAGGGTGTGAGAGGAGAGTGAAAGGTCAACCTTGGAGGTGGCTTTTATGTGTCATGTTGGTAATGTGATCACAGTAAGAGTTTGTATGCATGTGTTGAAGGTCATGACCTTGTCCTTCATTGCTCACTAGTCCACACATATTTCACTCAAAGCGCTGGATAATTGAGTTAAGTCGAGGGGTTGAACTTGGCGTGTAGGGCTGGATTAACATACTACGGGGCGTCGGCGCAAAAATGAGCTGTGAAACCAACAGCTGATTTACTATCAACAGCCATGCTAGTGGCACTGTCAGGCTAAACAGCATGCTAACATTCGCCTAAAATAACAATGCTAACATGTTAAAGCAACGTTGTGTAACTTTTGTACCATAAAATAACAGCTTTAAAATCATTTTAATGTTTCACTGACATGTAATCAGGTGAATGGTGTCTCTGTCATTCCCACTCTGCCCCCATGTACGCCTCTTTCTGCACCATGTTACTTTGTGCTCCAGGTACGATCACCAGCGAAAACTACATAATGCCTTATGGCACACATCACCAACTATTTTACTTATTTTGGTGAAATTGGATCATATTTTATGGAGAAAATGTTTTCTGGTTTCCTGATGTCCTCCACCTGCTGAGCATCAACTCTCTGTGATTAACAAAGCTTCCTGATAGGCGGTAAAGTAAACTAATGCAAACTATAGCTGCTGTTAGCTAATGTTAGAACAGTTTGTTAGCTGGGCTGTCCGGACTGTGAGCTCAAAGCACTGGGAAATTGTTAGTGTTTGCGTTTTGGACCACCAGGAAAAGGAGGTTTTTAGATCCAGGGCACGAGTGAATGCTGATGGGGAGTGGAGCTGGTGTTGTGCCAGAACCAGAGCTGGACACATCGAGGCCGAAGACTGAAGGGGACAAGGAAGAGAAAAAGAGAGTGAAGCCAAGAGTAAATTTGGGACTGACTGACTTAGTTGTTGGTGAGAGCTTTTCAAAATAAAAGGTAAGGAATATTTACTGGTTGCTATGTCTTGTATTGTTGCATTAGCTTGATGTTTGGCTGTTAGCAAACTTGTTGAACCACTAATTTTTGATCATAAGTAATATAATCAGGACAAATACATGTACAGCTGTCCATATTTACGACAGTGGTATTGCACTTTGGAGGCGCTAAACTGCAGAAATACCAATTTCTTTGCAATGTAGCTTTAAGTGGGTATAATGTTTATACCATGGTCACCATCTTAGTTTGGCGTGATAGCATACTATCACTTGCCGATTAGCAATGAACCAAAGAACAACTGAGGCTGATGGGAATGTTAGTTTTGTATAATTTTTCAGTCATAAACTAAAATATAACCAACGTTACACCAAAGTGATTACAATTTATCTTTCTGGGGGCTTGAATGTGTGTCGGAAAATTTCTTGGCAATCCAGCCTACAGTTGTTGAGACATTTTAATCGAACCCACAAATGTGAACCTCATGTTTGTGCTAGAAGAAAAGTCAGAGGATCACCAAAGACATCATCACGATCCTCTGGGAACTGAATGTTTGTACAAAATTCCATGTCAATTAGGGCTGAACGATTTATCGTTTTCTGATCAAAATTGCGATTTCAGACAACGCGATCACGATTGCCAAAGCCGCGTTTTTTTTGCAGTGCTCCTGACTGACCCGGGATCTGTTGTGTCAACTATTTTACACATAGCCTGCATGCCGTCTCCCTACCATCCTGCCAACCAATCAGAAGCGGCATGCTGCTCGTGGACAGGTCACGCTAACCAATCAGTATAACCTGCTCCACCTGCTCCTTAATTTCTGAAATGGCTTCAGCTGGACCAGAAGCAGAGTTCGGGGATTTAATCCCCAAGAAAAACAGCATGTTGGTCATTTGGGAGTATTTCGGGTTTGAGGCTGCAGACGTGCACCAGGAACAGGTACTGTACAAAACCTGTCGCGCTAAAGTTGCAACATCCAGCGGAAACACAACCAATTTTTACCGGCACTTTTGCCAGTGTTGCATGTTTCTTAATAAATACATTTGAAATCAATTCTTAACTTTAGTTTTCATTCTTGCATTAGAGCAATGGCATGTAATGTTTTAATGGTATGATGTAATTTTCTGTCATGTTTGTAAATGTTACTGTACATTCTGAGTATTGCACTGAAGCTTGATTTGAAGAAAATCGTGAATCAAATCAAAATCGCAATATCTGCCAGAAAAATCGCAATTAGATCTTTTCCTGAAATCATTCAGCCCTAATGTCAATCTATCAAATTGTTGAGATATTTCACTCTGGACCAGAGTGGTGGACCGACCAACCGACTGATAGACCAACATTTCCTGATGCATTTGCCTAACCTTTGCATTTGCAAAACATTTGCAAAACATTTGCTGTATTTAAAGTGACATAAAATAGCAATGTCAGAAGAAGTCTGTATCGTGGTGTCCCTCAAGGTTTGCCTTGTATATGCTTCCCCTTGAGCATACGATGCATAACTTTCCTGATATTTTGGGCCAATAGTTGGTCCTTTTTGAAATGAAAGACAGTACTAGAGTTGAAATGAACAAGACGGAGATGGAACAAAAGTTATGGTAGGACTTGAATCAGGCAGTTCATGGTAGGGCTCTCCCTTGAATCATGGGGATGCCGCCTAATACATCATTCTAAGGGTATCTCCTATCACTGATAGGCAGATGGTGTTCAATTATACATCTCATTTAAGACTCAAAATGTAGTAATTTACATAACTACTTCAACCCTTAATTTAATGCTGTTGAAATAAATATTATTTCTGACGCATCTAGCCTTGTCTCTAAGGTAATGGAAGGTCTTTATTCTTTTTCCTCTGCTGTTAAATCTTCCGTATAAAATCTAGGTATCATTATGGACTGGGCACTGACTCATTCATCCTGTCTCGGCAATTGCGTGCCTACACGTCTTAGCAAAACATCCCTTGGTAATTTAGAAGTGGTCCAAAATGTTGCTGCTAAGCTTTTTCCTTAGATTCTTCATGAGGTCTGGTGCGACATCAATCTAGATTTCAGATAATTTATTTACTTATAATGCACAAAACGTTGAGTTGAATATCAATGTGATGCACACTAACAAACTTGGGATAGCCATGCATGATGAGGTAAGATAAACCGAGCAGAGACAATTAAAGAAAACACAACTCTTTTGAAAACTGGTGTCAAAAACATTACTTTATTACCTAGGATGAAATGTCCTATCAAGTACAAAAGAGAATCTCTTCAGAGTTGCCACAATCTGTTAAAAACATAGAGTACTTTTTATCTGCAGTTACGTTTCGTCAACATTACTCAAAAAACTGAGAATTTTTCATTGATATGAATAAATAATACAAGAAATGCAATGTCAATATAGAAGTTATGTTGAACTGGTTGGTTTCTTACAAAAAAAAGATCAACTCTTTACAAGAGTTAACTGTGTCACTCTACCCCATTCAAAAACTTTATGCTCACAATATGCAGCACTTTTAATATAAAGGGCAATTTCACCTAAATGTAGAGTTCACTTCAATTAAAGAGAAAAAAATAGACAGTTAAAATATACAGGTGGGCTTAGTTGCTGGTTCAAAGAGTGAAAAATAAAAGTTTCTACTTCTAAAAATCTTTTTATCTCTACATATTTGGACAGCCATAATTTACAATAGAGATTACAAAGAGTGGATGAAACACATCGTCATCAACAGATTACAAAGTGACGGACATTTTGTGTGAAATACACAAAAACACAGAAAAGAAGACAGAAGCTACATTATCTCTCAACTCTGCTTTTACACAAAGAATTAAAAAAACTTTATGATGGAAACAGAAACGTTTGCTTAATTTGAACCTGTTTTCAACAACTTAAAGACAACTGTAATTCTTATGACTGCTCCCCTCCTACAAAACTGATAATCACGGATTACAAAAATGTTCCCAAATATGCTAAAAATGCAGCTATAAAATTTTCATACAAACCCCACGATACAAAGACTCCCCAGTCCCCACTCAAAGTTTACTCCCAGACATGCTGCCGCAGACCGCAACATAACTGAGTTGATGCTGAGTGGAAAAGTCCATTATCCAATTACTTAACCATGCTTTGAGGGCGAGTTGAGAGACATATGTGAGCCAACCTGTCAACTTCAATGAAATATGCTGGAAGAAGTGGCTGATAGATAAGGGGAGAGAGACTTACAGACTCAGCCATTGACAGAAACAAGAGCTTTGACGAGACAGTGTGTGCATGGAGGGAGGTACAGTACATGTGGGTTAGTTAAGCCTTGTACAAGTTTCACCTTCCCTGAAGGCCTAACAGTCTTGTTTCCTTGCTTCTTGTGCTTGACCTTTTGAGGGACAAAAGGTCAAGTTAAAAAAAGGACCACAGAGCTAGTTAGCATTTTTCACAATACAAAATGGAAAAAAGGTCAGAAGAGGGGCAGGATGTGGTGGGTGGGATGGCCTGACCTGGGTGTTTCTCTCTGGAACAGATCAACATGAAAGTAACACAGCACCATAGACAAAATGAAGACCCCTGGATGAGTGCAGTCTATGCCCAAATGTGATGATGTTGATCCAACAGAAAAATGAATCTCCTGATTATTATTTTCGGAAATCTAGCTTCTATTACAAATGGAACATCTCAGTATCAGGTTACAATGATAGGGAATGTACAGTCAGATTTTATGTGCCACGATGTGGGTTTTATGAGACTGGGTCATGCTCCGTGCAGGGCTACACACCTGAGGGTATAGTCAATATAACTGGGTGCAGCGGAGATGGGTGTGAAACATGGATGGTGATTCTGGTTAAGTTGTCTGATGGGGGACAAAGGGCGCCGTTTGTACAGCACCAATAAAATGCTGCTTTCAAAGTCAAATATGAGGAGAATGAACTCTTGTACATGGATGGGATGACTGCAGCTTCAAGCATAAATACAATTGGCATTTCAGTTTTCATTTAGACCTCATGAACATTTCCATTTGAGGCAGGGACTTTAATGGGATGTTTGTGTCATAAAAATGTGACGGGATGAAATGAAAGTTGCACCTCTAGGTGGGAAGATCAAAGCTGACTCTTTGCTTTGAAAGACAAACAAAAATAGCGATCAGCTTGAGAATGAACACAACTCTTCCAAGAGTCTGATGCTGCCGTGAGATCAGACTGCCACTGAACTTCCAACCAGCAAACTTATCATTTCCTCTTAGTATCCCATCTGGATCTTTCTTCTTGTGGATGGGATGGTACGCATGCCGGTACGAATGGCTGATGAAAAGGAGCTTTTCTCTCCCTTTTAGCACTGCAATGGAGCTGTTGGAGGTTGGGCGAGCTGAGCCTGACTTGGACCACAGGGCTTAATCATTCAGAGGAAACCACAAGGCCTGTCTTTTTGATTTTAGGAGGAGCTAAGAGGCTGCTGATTGTAGTTTGTTGTTATGAGACCTACAGAGATGGGCAAAGAGAGGAGGAAGAAAACAGTTGGAAAACTTCTTGTTGTTTCTTTTTTTTTTTTATTAAAAGCTTTACAATATGACAAAAATATGCACTAGGGGAAATACAAAAAAAACAAACAAAAACAAAAACATGTATTGGATGCCAGTGGGTCAGACACTTTGACGGAGACCAAGCAGCCATGTTGGTGAAATGTTATCGAAGTGTATGATGTGATGTCAGCCCAACAGTGTATATACAAGGACTTTTTTTTTTTTAAACTGGAGACTGTCAAGCTTGCCATATTTAGAACAGGAAAGCTAAACTACATTTTTTCTCCAATCTATCTTTACAGATCCTACCATTATTTCCTTTAGAACATAAAAATAGTCCTTCACAAAAAAGATATAATATGCACATGAAATAGTTATACATGGGTACAGCCAATAAAAATAAACTAATAAATGTTGCATGCTTATTTTTTAAAAAAAAATCTCAGCTAAGAAATGAGGTAAAAATGTTCTGCTGCAGCATGTTATGACCAAGATGATAAACAACAGTTCTGTCAAATTAAAAGATAAATTATCTGTGTGTGGAAATTAAGTCAGATTTCACAATCAAAATCAATAGCTTTTTGTTTGTTTTTTTCAAAACTGAATCTCTCAAGAAAGAGAAAGACAAACTTCATATTTTGTCTTATATCCAACTGAAACATAAACAAAATATCAGTCATCTGTTGCAAGAATTGTAAGAAAATACATTTTCCCTTGAATGCTTTGTGTTACCAACATGGCTGCCATTATTAGACAGTAGAAAGTTTTTTTTTTTTATTTCCTTTGCTTCTAAAATAAAAAAAGGTTCACACCTACAGTGTGGCGTAATATATGCACTTTCTTACAAAGTTTTTTTAACGCTGTTTTAAACAAGTAAAAACAGCAACATCCGGGATAACAAATTATTATTTTTTTGTTTGTTTTAAGAGTGACCCCGGCACCAAGGAGTTTGACATCACAATCTGCAAGAGAGAGAGAGAGAGAGAGAGGGGGAGAGAGAGAGAATGGATGGTGTAAATACACGCGGGTGAAGCACATCACCGTTTTAGGCACATAAAGCTGGATGCGAACCACAAGACTGTAATCCTCGTAGAAACTCTGTGTTTAGTATAAATCAACCTGTTGCTAAAATCTTGCAGTGTGCATCCAACCAAAGCAATCACATCACGCAGTGAGGGCAATGCAGTGAGGTGAGTTTAGAGGTACAACCAGGCAGGAGCAGATAGTGGAGTTATTTGGGCTTATTTGTTGTACGAGGATTAATTGAGCAGAAACAGCTGCTCCCAAACTACAGCAGCAACAGCATTAAGGACATAAAGAACGTAGAGAGAGAGTAGAGCTTTGGTTCTCAGCCTGACCATGAAAAGCCCTGATGCGGCAGGTTTGAAATGAGTTAAGCACCAATTTTTCATATTTCCCAACCTATGCAGTGCAAATTGTAGGGTAATAGTTTGTAGGGAAACAGTAAAAACTTGGCTTTTCATGTGGCTTACGTCAGGCTGTTCTGGTTGTAAACTCACTATTCTGCTTGTAATAGATGGTAAAAAAACTCAAGTCTGAACATTACTCCATAACTCCACTAAAAAAAAAAAAAAATTCTCCTTTATTAAATGTGAAAGCTGAAGCAGATATGTTATGGGTGGAAAATCAGCTGACCGAATAGTGAATGAAGATACCACCAACATGTAGATGATCAAGAATGTGACTGAAAGCTCATACAGTGTGCAGAAAAATAGTTGAAGTAGGGAAAGCCATGCAGAATATCATACATCATTCTTAAAATGGTACACTGTATATTGGATTTATGTGTGTCAGTGTTTTATGCTGACTTGTTCTGGAGACAGAAGAAGCCTGCTGGTTGTATGAGCATTCAGTCATGACCCAAAAAAGACAAAAAAGTTATTTTCAAATGATTTAAATAGTTTGAAGGAAACACAAGATGGTGATCAAAGAGAAGGAGGAGTCAATGAACTCCACTTGTGTCTGACGTATTTTTCCAGAAGTTACATTTTATTGCTCTCATTGGTGTCTACAAAACCTCCAAGGTGGTCAGAGGTCAACGTCACAGCTGGAACTGCTAATAACTTAGTCATAGACACTTCCTTCTGCAGGGTGGATGCTCTCTGCCTCCCTTTTCTCAAATTCACCCAAACATTTTGTGTTTCGTTTCCTCGCCAGTGCCCCCATCTTACCTGCTGGCTTTGAAGCCTTTGAGTTTCTGGACAAAGAAGGTCTCCAGAACCTCGGCACACTGGTAGAAGGGCGAGTCACTGGGGTTGTAGTAGCGGCAGTTGTCGAAGATTTTGGTCATGTCCGCTACGAACTCTGTCAGCTTTACATACTCGCGCTTCTGTAACCTCTCCTCCATGGTGGAAAGGTCTAAGAAAAAGGGGATTAAAAAAAAAAAAAACATTTGGTTAACGATCGTATGTACAGTATGTAATAAAACAAATTAAAAAACCTACAGATTTAATTGGAAACTCTTGCCAGAGACAAACATCACATATGCAGAAGCAGCAGATAAATATCTGGCTTTTCTAATTGACTTTGTTCCACAAATCAGCATGTCTGCTTCAAAGTAATTGCAGCTTATGTGGCATGTGACAGATATTCAAATATGTTTCCTGGGAGCACAGTTCATCACTTTATATGTGACAGCAAAAATCCAAAACCTCTGCCAGCTTCAACCTCGATCTACTCAGCCTTCCAGATCAGTTACTGAGATCTGACCGATTTATCATTCCTGAGGAGAGCGTCATTTTCTGAACGTCATTATCCGAGTGTCAAATAAGCGCTTCCAAGTCTGGCTTTCCCATTAAAAAGAGCTTTCAGTGTCACCAACCTGGTTAAATCAAGTTAGAAACTGACCAAAATAAGATTGAGTTAGCGAAAAAGCTTCATATAATCTGCTGCTGCCGGTGGTTTGCTCTGCACGGCGTCCCCGGGGCTGCGTTTTAAACAAACATATCCGACTCTTAACCTCCTTAACCCCCACCCAGCTGGCCAAGGGCTTACAAACCTCATGGTCAATATCAAAGACCTCCTTCTTCTCTGTCATCAGATTTCATCTAGAAACCCTCTAAAAAACTACCAACGGCTGTAGCTACACCAGCCAAATGCTCCTTTTTCTTTTTTTTGAAACCAACAAGGTCTTTTTCTTGCGGTGGAAGGAAGAGGGGAGGACTAGAGTTTCCAGGACCGGGCCAACAGGAGCTAAGTGTGGGGCTGGTCCCTTTCCACAGGGAGCCCGGCAGACCCGGAGCGGCTCATTAACGGTTTGTTTGTGTGGAAGTTCAAAAAGGCCCTGTTGACGCAAGTCCCCATTTACATGGCCGGTTTGATCTGAGTTGGAGGGCTTCCTCTCTGCTGGTCTACCTGATGTGTTTTCAGGTTGAAGATATAGAGACTGGGTGTTACTTCCAGTGAGGAGCTGCAGCTTCATAATTGCCTCAAGCTATTAAGAAATGAAAACAGTACTCCTGAGGCCATTTTATCTTCCAAATAGGGATCCCAATCCAAGTCTTGGTAATTCAATATTGGGTATCTGCTGATTCACGAGAATCTTTATATTTTCCTACATAGGAGAGCCACAAAGTGCAACACTAAAGGTTTGCCAGCCCGCAAAAGATACATCAGAGATATGAAGTTTCAAGTTTTAAGAGCAATGCATTCAAAACAAATACAGCCTTGACCACTGCCTTCCTTAAATAGGTTCAAATAACATTTTGTCTCGTGTTGTTTAGTTATTTTGTCTGATATGATCCAGGGACGCAACTTTATTATTTTCATTGTCAATTAATGCGACCATTGGATGGATCCATTAATCATTTATCATGCTTTTAAAACTGTGAACATTTTCCAAAAGTCCAAGGTGACATTTCTCCCCAAGTCCAAACAAGTTTTTTTTAAATAAATAAAAAGGACAATGAATGAAAACAAAAGAACAAAAAGCACATTAATCAGCTTCAAATACTGAAGGTATGCTGTGGAAAATAGTCACCACCTGAGCACATGCAATTGTTAGTAAATGAGCTAAAACATGCAACATTTAGACGGTACTTTAGATTTGTATTATTAAATACAAATTCAAAAGGCTATTAACGGGAAACTGCGGGAAAAAAAGCTTCTACTATAAAAGTCAGAAAACTTAATATGTGCACAAATAGAGGAACTCAATGGCATGAAGAACACAGAAGAGGCGTGGGTCCAGAGTAGCTGCTGGCCCAAACAGGACTGGAGGCTGATTACTGACTATTCTTGGATACAGTAGCTGCGAAACAAATACCTTGTTGTCTGTTTCAATCATTGTGTTTGTGTGTAATGTGGACAAATATTTATTTTTTTACACATTTCCTCCACTCACCCATTGGTTCCTTGATAACCCTGTAGTAGTCTGGGGCGTCATTTGTGTCCACTGGCTCCAGGAACGGCCATGCCATTTTATGTGCCTGCAGAGGAGAGAGGGACAAAAAAAAGGGGAGAGATAAAGAGAAAGACGAGACACTTGAGAAAGCTGAAACCAATGAAGAACAACAAACAACACCATGAAAATGACACTGGGAGCAGGTGGGTCAACACAGATGTTTTCTCTTGCCGTCTTCCCCACTTCTATCTCTCTCTCTCTCTCCCCCTTTTCTCACACATACACAGACAGACCACTGGAGAGAGGAGGAGAAAATGAGAGGAGAAGAGGTAGGAGGAGGAAAAGAAAAGAGAGGGAAGCTAGAAAAAAATGCTGAGGCCAGGCAGCTGTCCAAGTAGCTCTCCGGGGAGCTGAACCCATCAGATAAGACGGACACAGAGGACTTTTGTTTGCTGCTCTTACATGACGAGGAGCTGTGTTAGAGTTCAGTCTATCGCTTGTAATAAAACTACCACAACAGTACTGCTGCTTCAGATACTGCTGAGAGTGCTCGTGTACCTGTACAGCAAATGTGCAGAGATGTAGTAGTAGAGCATAAACCTCCCCAAAATATCCATTATTCGTTTGCAAAATACAGTTTGAATTTATTTATAGGCTTGGCTTGTAAAAAAGTACCACGGCACTCATTGTTTCTTTCTTACTGTAGTGTTTTGCACCTGGGATGCCACGTAAGTGAAATTCTCTCGCTTTTTTTACTCACTATACAGACTGGAAGCACATGTGTTTGTGCAGCTACAATAAAACTGCTGTTTACCTGTAAGGAACGCAGAGTTCTCCGCAAGCCTTCATAGTCCTTGTCAGTGAGCGGCGTGAAGACCGTCATGGCGTCCTCTGTCGACTGGCACTGTGGGCACACGTATTCATCGATGTGGTTGGCCTCGCTCTGCAAGATTCCCACACAGCGACCATGGTACCAGTTCTGGCATCGGTCACAGCCAATGTAGAACCTGGAAAGACAGGAAGTACTCACTTTTAGTTGTGACGCAGGGCCGTTTGTGTTTTCACATTCTGGATTCAATTTTATCATTTTTAATCAAGCTTTACTATCGATATTCAACATGTACTGTCAACACTGTTGATTAGTTTACAGTTTGGCTAACATTATAACATGTACGCAGAGTGACAACACAAAACACACAGTCATGCATCTCCTTACTGGGACTCATCGTATGGTGTCTGACAGATGCAGTACAGCTCTTCTGTGCTGCCCTCCTGGCCCCGTTTACACTCCACACAGATGTAGTCGTCCATCTTCTTGGCCTCCTTCTCTGTGATACCCACGCATTCTCCGTGATACCAGTTAGTACACAGGTCGCAGCCAATGTAGAACCTGTACAGAGGACATTGATTGTCACTAATGTATAACAGTAGACACTGACACTAGTTTGTTTGTCTTTTTTAAAAACATATCAAACTGTGTTGTGTTTTTAAAAATTAGTCTGGAAGTCGGCTTAAGAGCTGACATTTAAACACCAATAACTTTAAATCAAATGTCATCCTTCATCCTAATATTGATTCTACAACCAGTGCTTCCTTACAGGCTGAATGAATGCTCTGCACTTGTTGCTGCAGTCTGGAGGCTTGTGTTTGACCAGTCAGCAGAGCTTAGTACAGTAAACTCTCCCCTTATCGCTCCCGGACCATTGGAAAATACAGCCTCAGGACATTTTGGAACCAAAAGTAGAAGTACATCTGTTCAGTTGAAATTCAGGTTTCTGAGTTCCCACAAAGGTGGATGGAAAATTCCCACCAGTCAAATGGGCCATTAAATTTTTTTTTTCTTTCTCTGGCAATGCTTTATTTTAAATAGAGTTTACTGTGCTTACTACTGTCATGCCTCCTCCCATGGGTAATAAAATTTCAAAGAGTATTCAAGTAAACGTCATCATACTTGGTCTCGTCGTACGGCGTCTTGCAGATGCAGTAGAGCTTGGTGTCCTTCTTAGTCTCCTTGGTGCTCGTCGTCAAGATCATCTTCTTCTTCTTGGACTTGGCTGACGTCACAGTCTCCCTCTCCTCCTCCCGTTTCCTCTTGTGTGTGGAGGTGACGGTCGTGGCGAGGTGGTGTTGAGAGGTGATGCCGTGCGTGTGTGGCAGAGTATGTTGCTGCTGGTTGTGGGCGGCCTGGGCGGCGGCGGCCTGGGCGGCTTGGTGGGCTGCAGCCTGAGCCCTCTCCTTCTCCCTCCGCATTCGCAACAGGTCCCTCTTTAGCTCCTCCTGCAGAGTGCAACGTCAGGACAGTGATTAAAATTATATTGTGTGAAGCTTCATGCATTCTTCAGGCAGTTTTCTTGTCATTATATACCTCCTTGATTTGAAAATTGATACACTGGATAACAAATTAATGGACACAGATTTTCCCCCTCGCATCATACCTGGGCCTCTAGCTGCAGCTCCTTGTCAAGAAGCGCCCGTTTCTTCAGGATCTCCATCTTTAGGCTCTCTTTGTGTCGGTACAGGAGTGAGGAGAGCTTGCTAGCATTAGCCAACCTCCTCTTGGCCTCCACCACCTCCTCCTTTTTCCTCCTCTTGGCCGCCTGCCTCTCATCCTTGTCTATCCTGTCTAAGATGTACTTCATCACCTGGTTGCATACAATCATCCTGGACAGACACAGAGAAGATGGGTAATTAATTACAGATTCATCTCATCTCATGACCTTTTAAAGTTACAGAGGATCATAAATGTATGTTATATAGAATAGTAAAGTACTGCATATTGAGGATAAACAGCTGCTTGAATATAGTAGAAAAATGTAGTCTTGCCTAAAAATACAGCTCTGGAAGTAGCCCACCTGAATCTAATGAGCACCCATGTGTAAAAGGGCTGTGGCCCATTCAGGGTATTTTTTCTAAACGCATAAAATACACAACAGTCCTGCTGAGAGAGAAAAGAAGGATAAAAGAGTACGGAGGGAAAGGTTTATCACATATCTGAATCTTGAATTCAGAAAGTGAGCACAGTTGAAGTCACAGAGGAAGAAAGTTATCCCTCTGACACACCAGTGGGCAGGCGCAGAGTATTAATCCAAACAATGCTTCAATGTTTCAGAAAGCACAACCTGCACGGATATTGGCTACTTCAATAATGCAAACATCTAACTTTCCACATGTAAGAAATGGCACTGTGTCAATGAACAATGAGAGCATTTCTCTCGACGCAACTCCTTGAGGGATTCTGGTGGCTCGGTTGTGTAAGCCTTGTAACTACAAAGTCCTGGACTTGTATCCCATCCATATCTGGCTCTAAATCTTTCCTTTCTCTGCTGTGAACTCGCAAATAAAGGGCTAAAAACACACACAGAAAACTCTCGGAAAAGCAAACAGTTCTTCCACTTGTACTGCTTGGAAGTGCTTCAGAGGTAGATGGTTGTAACTTGTAAAAAACAAAACGGTGTGGTAATACTTTCTACATGACCTGACAAACTGATCACAAAAAACAACAACAAATGTTTTAAAATCCTGAATCTATACGGCTGCTTTCGAAAAGCAACTCAGTTGTGTCGTCATCCCTGTGAGAACCAAGAGTTCAGATAAGTCATATTACTGGGCCACGTGTCTTACAGATGTTAGAGGGGTATTTGGTTGTCCAGTGTTTATTTGCATGATACTTTGTGCTCCAGTAGCAGGGGAGTGGAGCGGAGGGTTGAAGAGGGGGTATGGTGAGAGATGGACAGATAGATGACGACTGGGAAGCCACGCTGCTCTTGTAAACATGGGAAAGGGAGGAAGAAAGGTCATACAGACAAATTCAAGCTAATTAAAGTGCACATGGGGATTCAGGGTTATGTGTAGGCTTCTATAGTATGTAATCATAACTTTCTGCAAGTCAGAAAGGAAGTAGAAAAATATTAAGCAATAAAGAAGAAAATCTATAAAAATCTCCATACATATTTTGTCAAATGTCAGTATATCACAGTAAATCTAGATAATTTATGGCTCCATCTCCATATGTTCGCTCATGTTCGCCAACATTCACAACCGAGATCGAAAACTGTTCAACCACAGAACGCTGCGTTCAGTGCACGTTTGTGTGAATAACACACACAAACACGTCCAAGGCGGATGAGGTCGAAGATGGGCCAGGATCACAGTACAGCGGGTACACTGAAGTACACATTGCAAATGCAGCGTGGAAAGTGGTGGAGACTAATGAAACAGGACACACAAACAAACGCAGGCTGATGTCAGAGTTCAAGGTTATTGCTAACACAGTCATGTTTTGAAGGAAAAGCGGGAGAAAAGGATGACATGAAGAAATGGAAAAAAGGATGAAAAATAAGCAGAGAGACAGACAACAGACAGAGCTGCTGTAGTGATGTCACGGTAGTCTGGGTTTGGTATTTCAGGTTTGTGTGAATGGGCACAGTGTTGACACACCGTCTGTGGACATAAACACATGGTTGTCAGGGTCAACTGTAGGTCAGAGTATAATCTATGTACAGTATATGAAACAGGAGGGAAATTCTTCAACTTTTGTTTTATAGATTTTATTTTTGTTTTCATAGTTGTAGCAGTAAAACTGCACATTTTTAGAACGAGGCAAACAGCTTGACACACTCAGTCTGTTGAACTGTTTGACTCTTGATATAAAAGTACCGGAGCACAAACAGTAGTATTTGGTGATACCACCAATCGGTATCAGAGAATTCCTCCAGCTACAAAGAACAAATTTTGTCAGATTTTGCCAAGCTAATAGTCGTTTTTTATATCAAGGTTTAAACTTGCTACATCCCTACAAATCTGTGTTGGGTTGAAAAGGCCTTGTGTGATTTTATTGTACAACCCTTGTCCTTTGTAAATGGGTTTGTCTTTGTGTTCTTGCTTGTTAGGGTCACACTGAGTACATGCAGCTGTTGGTGGTTACACACCCAAACATTCCCAGGCTGTGTAGTACCTCCCAACGTGGTGTTGGACAAAAGCCAAATGGAGAAAGTAAAGAGGATAGTGTATAGGCTGTTTAAATGATGTCCAGTCCCACATGATCAGAACATATGAAGACATCATTTCAAAGAACCGTCCCACAGATAATTACCATAAACATTGTTTCTGTGCAGTTATTTCAATTTCTCCGATGCATAATGTTGCCACAGTTCTGCGTTCACTTTGATTGATGAGAAAATCTTTCCAATGACCCAGAGCACTTCAATATGAACCTTCCAAAATGACACCTTTGACCACAAGCAAAATATTTCTTCATTTTCACACCCACAGATTTTGGACACAAACCTCTGATTCTCTTCTCTCTCTGCCGGCGTCATGGTCTTCTTCTGCTTCAGGTGCTCAATCACAGCATTTTGTTTCATCACCACCTGAAACACACAACGCAGGAAGATGTCAGAACAAATCAAATGTTTAACAACAGAAAAGATATTTACAGTTTGACAGGAAATGGCTACATTTTGGGGGAAAAAATGTGACTTCAGTGATGTCTATCATGTACGATAAATATCTATAGAAATGGATTATTATTATTAAATGTGACCAGACTGTATAACATGTCAAATACACAGAGACAGATGAAAACACACACATACACACACAGTAGTTGTGGTAGTATTAAGCCCAACAAACAGAGACAAGGCCTGAGCTGTAAAAATAAACCCAGTCTTAGTGGAGGGTTGGATGATGATGACTGTTTATGTACTGATGACAGGGAGAGAGATGGGTGCCTTGGCATGCTCACACACACACACGCACACACACCTGTTTCTGAATGATGTCGCTCTGGCTGGCTGCGTTGAGCGTTTGCTCTCTCTTAGCCTCTGCGGCTTGTCTCTTCTTCTGCTGTTGCTGTTCTCTGAGCTGCTGGATTCTCTGCAGTTGCTCCTGGACAGAAGCTGCCTGGATGGTCACTACGTTCCCAATCTGTGCAGACAGCAGTGTGTGATGAGGTTTACAATTTCATATACTCTAGTCTAAATGTGTAAATCAGTGGTTACATTTATGCATTTTAAATGACTGAATTCTGGCTTTCTGATATGTTTTCTAACTTTACTTTGGTCCTATAAAAGGGTAACATAAGTTAGCATCTGGTTTATCAAGCTTGCTGCCCTACCTGTCCTGCCTGAGCTGAGGTGGTCCCGGTCTGTTGTATCTGGATAGGAAGCTGCAGTTTGATGTGCTGTGGCAGAGAGCCTCCACCCTGCTGGGCCTGCAGCTGGGCCAACACCTGCAGTTACAACACAGAAGATATACGCAAATTTAACAAATTTGAAAAGAAAAACGTCTAAATGTCTATTTAGATTAGTTCACACACCTTCATTTAATAGGGTAGATTTAGTTATCAGTTCACTGAATGACCTGGGTTTAAAAGTTTGAGCATGCACAAGCAACTTTTTTTGAATCGGTCTAGCTAAAGACTTACACCTGTCGTCTAGTGCTGCACACCTGAGTAGTTTTAAATGTCTAGTTGCTAAATTGCTATCTACATCTGCAGTAAGGACTAATGCTACAGTACTGATCACATTGTCTCTTTGCTAATCATACCTGTACCTGCTGCTGCAGTCCCGACATGCTTATGAGCTGCGGCGTCTGCTGCAGCTGCAGCTGGGCAGTTCCTCCCTGCGTTTTCACCTGCAGTGAAGTGGGAGACTGGATGGGCATGTGCGCCTGCGTCTGAGGGGGTAACTGGCCTTGCGGGGTGGCCGACGAAGGGGTGCTGGTGGTGGCCAAGGGGGTCGCCCCTGCCTGGATGGGGGCAGCAGCCTGCTGGGCGGGGGTTTTGGTAGAGATGGAGTTGGGTTGGCCGGGAACTGTGGTGGCTGCAGAGAGTCATAAAAATGTCACCTTTAAAACATGACAGATATGTGTGCACACATAATAAAATATAATCTCATCTGTCCTAAAATGCACATCTGTCGAGTGATCCTGCTTGTTTCCTATCATACCTGTGCTTGATGTGGGAGTGGCAGCGGAGGCCAGAGGGGTGAAGAGGAAGCGCTGCACTTGGCCGTTGGGCAGTGCTGCCTGCATCAGCTGCTGGCCAGGTCCTGGGATGACGGTGACCCCTTGAGGTATGACCTGCAGCTGACCGGTAGTCTGGCCCTGGCCTTGAACCATCACCGTCAGAGCCTGTTGGGTACCACTGACACCAGCCTGCCTATCAACACCTGCCCCGGCCTGCTGCTTCTACGATGAGGATGAGAAGAGATTAGGGGGGTTCTTAGTATGTTAATCACAATGTGCAGTCCAGTCTGATTGCCTGTGGTGAACATTTGTTGAACCAAAGCATAAATTAATTTCAGTGATTTAATTTGTTTTCAAAGCTCATAACAAATTGATGAAAATGTTCTAGCTTTCAAACCAACTTTACTTACCTCCTGTAATGCTGTTCAGTAATGCTGAACACACTGTACATTTATTTCAACCTGCTAAAACGCACCTGTAATGTCTTGGACTATGAATGGTTTGGAAACACTGTGGCAAACTTGACCTGACTCTGACCGCATAAAGGATGACAAAATAAAAGCACATCTTCAGAGCTTTGGGTGGTGTTCATTTCAAACCCTGCACACAAGGTGAGACAGGACATCCTGGTGTGTTTGGTGTTTCACTAACCTGTGTGAGCTGGGTGAGCTGTGCCAGCGTGAGTTTAACCTGGCCTTGCCCCTGGGCCCGTGGGGTGCCTGGTGGTGTTTGGCCTGCTGCCTGTCCTGCTGCGGTGGGGCTGGCTGCCCCCTGGCCAGTGACCGTGGCGACAGGGCTGGCACCTGATATTGGCGTGGAAACTGCCTGGCCACGAATTATCTGTGTGACTACTTGCTGCCCACCCTGACCTGGAAGTGAAAGGTTTATGAAGAGGGTAAATTTAGCAAGACACATACAGAACATTAAGCATCAGGGTTTTTGCAAGAGGCCGGATGCTTAAATAGTTCAATTTTAACTTGTTGCTAAACTTTCTGCACGCGTCTTTGAGAGGGAGTTGCTCTATGTCCAGTTGATCAGTATTGTCACAAAGAGTACGTTACCTTGCTGGACCACGAGTGGAGTTCGGAGTATTGTCTTTCCCATTGGTCCCGTCTGCTGGATCGGTGTTCGGATCACTGTCATTCCTGGACGGATTTGACCACCAGCTGCCAGAACCTGGAAGGATATTTTCATGAAGATGTTATTCATGAATAATTTCAAAGCCAGCATCAGAAAAGAAGAGATCAAAAATCAATGTCAGGTAAACAGGAGCATGTCTGCAGCTGATTAGGGAAAAAAAACTGTGACTTGGTTTCAATATGGAATTATATATAGAGAATATATTATATATAATAGTATTCTATTCTATTGTATAAAATAACACAGAGAGAAAGTAGTTATTATACCTGCTGTACAAACAAAAGCAAAGGCAACAGAATCAGTAATGCAAGACTTTGAGAGCCAAACAAGAAGCAAAGCTGTGCAGCCTACAGATCTGACCGCATAATGGATGACAAAATAAAAGCACATCTTCAGAGCAGGGTGATGGCAGACGTACCTGTTGCTGGGAGCCTGGGGTGTTGGGCCTGATGTTGAGCGTGGTAGTGCGGGGCTGGAATGTGGTGTAGGTCTGGGCACCACCTGCTGTGCTGGACGGGATGATACCCAACACTTTCTGCTGAACCACACCTGCAAAGAGAAACAGAAAAGATACCAGAGTAGAAATGAGAAAAGAGAAGGCGAGAGGAGAAGGGTGGGGTGAAGACGAGGTTTCCCGGAAAGCAGTTCTGCCAGTTCAGTCAAGACAGAATCATAACAGGTGGAGACATTAGAGGACAAGGAGAAATACTTGAAGAAATGACACAAAGGACATGGAAGAACAAGTGGTTTGAGTGAATGAAAGAAATGCTGCAAAGAAGAGACAGTTTATGTAGGTTTGAAGGTTATATTTTCATATATATATTTATATTTTTATACATAGATTTTTGGAGATGATATTTAGTTGACCTGCCTTTTGCTGCGTCAAACACATCCACCAACAAAAATCTTAAAACGCTCAAACATCCCTAATACAATTACTGATGTGAAGCAGTGGTTACATGTTTGCATGTTACAAGTGAGCAGTTGTACAGAAGTCCCGCATTGACACAACTCAATACATTATTTGTGGGCTTCTCTCCTTGCTAGATGGCCAGCTTTTGATCACAGCGACGGTAAATATTAGTTGAGCAGGTAAACAAAATCTTCAAAGGCTCACTGAAAGCTTAGTTGGGTTTCCCCCAACATACCTGAACCCCCTCATACATTATGCATGAATTCAGATGCCACTTTTTTTTTTTTTAACCTTTAATCTGACAAAGGGAGCGTTTCATATTTGTTCACCGGGCTCTGTGCCTTAATGACCTCACGTGAAGCTGGTGGCAGAAATGGAAACCATGAGTGTTGCTCTTTTTCCTCTGCTGCTGCCTTCTTGCTGTGGTTTTTCAACCGCAACCGAGCAGGTAAACCTATACATCAAGGGTTTCCCTCTTCAAACTGGGACGTTAAACCCGGTCGTAAGACCAGGGGAGTAGCTGCTCTGGTCACACACATCAAACAAGCTTTTCTATGGGCTGGCTGTTTGGAGAGGTCGGGGAGTTGGGACTCCAGTGAGTGGAGAGGTACACTTTTATTCAAAAAGACGGAGGGAAAAAAAGGAAAACGGAATCCCGCTATAGAGGGCTACCTGTCTGGGAAGCAGACCTCAGGGTAAACTTGTTTTCCTGCCTAACTTCCTTAAGCCCTTCCAAAACAAACAGAGCGCCCAAACAGTCAAATCAAACAGTCATGCTGGATAAATACACATGTCCATTAAATGGTTACACTCCACCTGAACTTAGTTTCTCCTTCATGGTGACTTCAAAGGTAAGAAAAATCACTTTCTTTGTATCATTGGCGAATATCATTCTCTTAATCTGGTGATTGCAGTGTTTTATTTAAGCAGGGCTGTATCAGTATACTGAGATTCTATTTTAATGGCATCATCATTGCATCATGTTTGAAAATGAAGATCTCTTCAGTCGTTTCTTTTTCAGCCTTATGACAACAACTCTCAGTTTCCCTGTTTTATTCTCTCTGACTTTAAATTGGTAAAAGTTGAAAAATGCAGATAAATCTTAGAAAGTTCTTTAATCTCCAGATTAACCTTTCCCATCTATGTTTTTTGTGGGGGGGGTTTTTTACTGAAGCATGTTTTCATCTTATATTATATGTATTTTTAATTTAAAACATGCATCTTGTGTATACAGTAATGAAGTAAATGATTTTGTGAATGTCGTATCTGACCTATATCAGCCACACAAGAGCTGTCAACAGCTTTAATAGAGCATGTCAACATGACAGACCACCTTTACTGAGTGTTGAGCAATATCCATCATCCAATAATTTGACAGAACCACAGACAGGCCCGGCGCTGCTCAGTAGAAACTATCACCTCATCCACCGTGTCAATATTGACATTTCAAAAAGCACCAAAGTTAAGATAGAACAATTCTCAATCCACAGTCTGGTTTTAGAACCTCAGACTACACAAGTCTACCATCCCCAAAAACCATCCAACCAAAATAACAGCTTTCTATTAGATTACCATGCCGACAGGAGACAACCAGACATGATGTGCCACACCAAACTAAGCTGCTGACTCATGAGGTTGGGCACATAGTGGCCACCACAATGAGGTTGGTGCAGACCAGGCTGCCACAGTAGCTCAAAACACAGTGAGAAACTGGCTGTTTCTGAAACAGTAGCACATTTTACATCTGTTCAGTGAGAAGCTGGTGGAACAAAAAGCTTATCTGGAGCACAAGCAGACGATAACTGGCCTAAACAAAGCTCAGCTTAACATTCAATGTATGTGTTCATTTATTTCAATCTCCATTTGGTGACCCCAATATTCACTCTCCTTTTAGCTCTAACTTTGTCTGCTGCTGGACAGGTACAGTAGTTGAAAACTCCTGCCTGCAATGTCAAAAACCATTATTGTCAGAGAGGTCAGAGAAAACTAAAACATGAAAGTGGTGGGCATGTAAACCAAAACAATGAGCTGAAAGACACCAAAATGTGTTAAAGGGCTGAGGGGAAATGCAAGTTTACTGATGATTCTTATCACTACAAGCGATCCCTTTAACATTACACATTCACACAATGATCCCTTGTTGTTTTAAAAAATGGTGGTTATAGCAGTTTTAATGCACCTTATTCTTTAATGTAGACAGATGGACTTTAATTAATAATAATTAATGGAGCACAACGTTTCATGGTAAACATTTATTACCACTGAAGGACCAACTGAAATGAAGCCAACAGTGATTAAAAAAAAAGGGATGTGGGCGATAATTCTGTGGTCTGGAACGAGATTAAATGAAATGCTTCAAGTGCGTGTGATTTCAAGCATGTAAAGATGGCTGCATACGAGCCATGGTAAAAGTTACTGTGACAGCTGTGTGACTGATTCAGACAGGCAAGCGGCTAGTGTTTTTAATAGAGACTAGCATCTGAACACCTGAGCCCTATAGTTCTTCTAAGCTGTGGGCCTTTAAACATGACTTGTGTTCTTGGCTCACTGACAGATGCAATCAAAGACAGGGGAATGTCTATTTGTGTTTGATTTGTAGACCTCAAAATATTTGGTCCTGCGGCAGCTGGCACCAACATCATTTAAAATGAGTGAAGACAGACTCAGTCCTTCTAAAGCGCCGTGCATGTGGTTGGCCGCTAACTTGCTTACAATGGCATCCAATTAACGAGCCAGATCTAATTTGGCTCCTTTGACACGTTTGAAATGCCTCAGCTGTGGGGTCTGAGGCGAAGCAATGAAAACACAAACATACATGCATCCCGAAATTGCGGTGGATGGAAAGAAGAAATGTCTACACTGTATAAATGTAATTAGCGCCCTCCGGCTGCCTCCAAGGTGTGACTTATTAAAACCTGCCGTACCTCCTTGTGAAGTTGGCACGTTGACTGTGACGATCTTGCTGTTGGCGGGCAGCGGTAGCTTGGTGGTCACTACCTTTCCACCCACTGAAGTTCCCGTAATCTGGAAAGTGTGCCCACCAGATGTGGCCACGGTGGTCTCTGTGCCCCCTCCTAATAAAGCAAAACACAAAAATACAATCTTTACTACTGTAAATCCAATAATACTACTACTTCTAATATAATGGTAAAACTATTACACCTCAGAGGTGCACTCTTGTGAATACATGTATTATGTTTTGTTCTGATATGCTCTGCACTTTAAATTAAGTAAAAGCAAAGACTACATTGTACTTCCCTGCTGGTCCCCCAGACTAAAGTACAACAAACTAGCTGTTACAATCCTCTGCAAAGTACCTTGTGTGCTTTGACCCTGCTTGACCCAGGTGGCAAACGACTGCTGGAAGTTCTTGTTCTGCTGGAATGTGACGGGGGTGCCCATCTTGGTGGACAGTACCACCTTGGTGGTGGGGGTGCCCTGGCCTGACAGTGAACCGACAATGACTTTGGGCGTGGAGGCAGGTGTTGCAGGAGTCCCTGTTGGGGTTGCGGTGACTCCGCTTGGTTTCTGCTCCAGACGTTTCTGAGATGGTGTACAAGTCAGTCAGTACATTAACATAAAATCAAATGACAGATGTATTCAAAGGGAAAGCCAAAAATAAAATCAGTTGTGTAGACAGGGATATTTTAAGGCTTTTAGCTGCTCGAACAAATGATGTCATGAGTAGAAATTAACTACTTACTACTTCTTACTTACATAACTTCTTGAAAAGAAGTGTGCTTTTTGAAGAAATTGAACATTTAATGGAAAGACTTCTGAACTGAACGGTACTCACCTTGGCCTGCTCTGCTGCCTGAGCTTTCTCTTTCTCCACTCTGTAAAGGACAAAAAAACCCTATCAAGCTTATAACACAGCAACACTGGAACATTTTAAAATATATAGTTAGTAGGAGTGCAACGATACACAAAATTCACAGTTCAGTTCGATACTTTAGTGTCACGGTTTGATATTTTTTCGATACAAAAAGAGAAATTTCCATGCCTTTTTTAACTTGTAGTTCATTGAAATTACCAACATTTGTTTCAACTCAAAAGTACAGTTTTTAAATTAAATTAAATGTATCTGGTGCAGCTCTACCTGCCTCATTTTCTGCTGTGCATACTTAGAAGTTAGAACTATATAAAACAAAAACAGCACCTTGTAAAAAAAAAAAAAAAAGCATTAGCCATGTTGCAACGAGCTAGCTTCGCATGTAGCTTCTGTCTCACGCGTCAAGTTACACAGAGCACCTCGAGCGGGCGGAAGCCAGACACAGAAAAAGCAAAGAGAATCCGGTGGATTTTCAAAATAAAATACCCCGTGCAAACTGCCGGTCGTAAAAACAGACAAAAGCGAAACTAATTAACTACGTAGCATATTTACACGTTTAGAAGCATGTTTAGAAGAACATAAACCAGGAAAATGACCAAATCTGATCAAGTAAACAAAGTCTGGCGGGCTAAACGCTCGCTTCTGAAACGCTCCCGGTGGGTTTGAAGTCACGTGCAGGACGGACCAAAACCGCGGCGCGTACGCGACGTGCCAGAGACGTGTGCAGTGGCGGAGCAGTCGAGCGCAGATCCACTGAGCTTTCAGCACAGAGCACATCATCAGAAGTTGATAAAATAAATATAAAATTGCGTATTGTTCGATTCATAGTGCGTACCGAACCGAGACCACTGTATCGAACGGTTCAATACAGATACATGTATTGTTGCACCCCTAGTTAGAAGAAGAAAAAAATAGAAAGTTAGTGATTATGGTCATTGCGGTGATGGAAGGTAAATATCATGGATTAAAAACATTTTGAGCATCAGCCTGAAACTCCATGTAACAGCCTCCATTTTGCCTCACACAAGTTTGGCAATATACAGGTAAATTATAAGGTATGTACAGGCAGTGGAACATTTACCTAGTGAGACAGTAAAATCAACAATCTGAATAATATCTGACTAATATCTTTCACCACATTTTTGCCTTTATTTGAGAGGGGAAGGGGAAGAAGACAATTAACAAAAGTTGGAATCAAACTACACAACATTGCGTTCACGCTACATCTTCTGCGACCACTACCAACACACTCCATATCTGACCTTTCTGAGAAGGCTCTGATCTCCCAAAGGTCAAGCTCTTCCTCAGCCACCCAGGTCTCGATCACCACTGGGCCCGTCTGCTTGGCAGGCTCATGCTTCTTGGGGCGCAAGGCACTGGAGCGTAGCCCCTTCCTCTGAGGGGTGTGGGTTTCTGGGATGGTGGAAAGACAGAATGGACAGAATAAAAGGGCTGTTTGAAAATTGCCATTGCATTTTGTTTTGCTGGGGGACAAAGACAGCGGTCCATTATCAACAACACATGAGTGTTATTGTGTTTTATTTTCTTAAATTCATCTTATTCTCTTAACTATGGTCTAGGTAGCCATGGCTTCCATTTTCAGGCCTCGGGCACTTTAAATCCTTTCTTCAGGGTCAGGAATAAAAAGTACATCTCACCTTTCGGAGTCTCAGGTACTCCGAGGGGGCAGATGATTTTGCGAATGCAGTACTCTGAGCGAATGCCGTAGGGTCCCACGTCACGGCGCTTGATGATCTCGGTGGTGGTGATTTCAGTATCTGATGTCTCTGTAGCAATGAGTGGGGATAGGGCTGGGTTGGTATGGTGATGAGGACGAGAGCCCGAGAAGATGGAGGAAATGCACTCCAACATAAAAACAGTGAAACCCAAGTGAGACTGAAAAGGCTGTGTCTTTTTCAGACAGCCGTTTGTGTATGTTTCTTTGGGCGAACCATGGGGATTGCCAAAATTAATACAGGATGATACTATGGACTTATTGAACAGCAGAAATGCTACAATTTCTGAACGCCAGGCTGGAGTTGATCAATTCTTGTGAAAACACCAACTGGATCAATCATCCACAATATAATAAAGCAGATGATTCTTATGAAAATCATATAAAAAATAGATAAAAACACATTACTTCTAAGTCTTTGATAGTAAACAACAGAATTAGCTCCATCCTCAAACCCTTAGCTCAAATCGGAGAAGTTCTTCCCCATCCTCCCAAGGTCATCTTTATCTGGAAGCGGTTAGATGGTTTGGGAGGATAAGGGGAGTTCTACCTGTACGTGTGGTGCCGACAGCAGCGGATGGTTTGACTGCCATATCGTCCCATCTCAGAGAGGCCCACAGCAGTCTCAGCATCAGGCTCACACCAGCCAGAGACTTCACTGTCTGCAGGCGATACCTAGAACACAACCCGGAGGTTTAATTACTCATGTACAGTTGCATGTAAACATCTGTCAAAGTATTGCATGTTGTTTGTAACTTTGCACCTACGCATAAAAAAATGCTACATTGAAGGAAACTATGGGAAAATGGAAAATTGTTGTTGTGCACAATTTGCTGAAAATGTAACTTTCAAACTGGAATATAAACACAACTGAAAGAAAGAACACTTGTCCTACAGCTACGAGCTGAATGAAGGGTTTTCTGCATTCTCCGGTGTCGTGCAGTTCATTAGTGCAGGGCAACTGACTGGCAGTGACTCGCTCAGTGTTACAGAAAACACATTGCAGCACGCTTGTGAACAGGAAGAGGCAGAGTAAAAAACAGACTGAAGTTTTTGGTAATGTTGCTGTCCCCTAATGACCACTTCCATAAAACAAACAGATGGACTGGCTGCCATTTTTAACAAGCCATTTCAGACGCTCATTTGGTTTGGGAACAGATATTATCTCCGACTACAAAAGCACACAACTCACAAAGTTCAAAGTGGAAACTTGTGCATATTTCATTTGATCCTATTTAATTTAATAAACAAGGTTTGGGTGTAACAGACTGTTCCGACTGCAGAATAAGTTGACAGGATGTCATCCATCAATGAATAATTTCCTCAACTTTTCTAATAGAAGAAATATTCCTTCCGTACATCATTATGGTCAGGACAGCTGTTCTGACTATGAACTTGGCACTTAGGACATGAACATTTAAAATATCTTTCACATCTACAAAAACATGATCGTCACAAAGCTATGTGTGTGTGTGTGTATGGGGGTTTGGTAGATATTCTCTTTCCCATGTGTAACCACAGGCGGGAAAATATCCCTGGGCTGCAGGGCTGGGTCACTGCACAAAGTGAACATCCTGACACTTCTGCAACCGCAGGATGATTCATGACTGCTTCGGAACTCTATGGTCTGGTCAAAATAACCAGAGGTCCCTGTGTGACACCAAGCTCAGAGCCACAACATCACTCAGGGCCAAAGCCACGGACAGCAGACAGCGAAAGAGAAAACATAATGCAAACTAATCAATGGGACATGGCACTGTTTAAGGGTGAGCCCTGAAGAGAAATAGTATCGGTTTATAAACATCACATATGTGTGATAAGTGATTATAAAACAACTCTGTATAAATAAATACGAACACAAAGCTACGCAGGACTTGTCATGTCACCTAATATCCTTGTCAGGGTGAAGGATAAGTTAAAACTTGCTGCGCCTTTATTCAAACAGCCCACAAAAATTAAGTGCGGTTTAGCATTTACATTTTTGCATTCTTTAGTTCAAACCATGTCCAGTTAACTGGATACAGGTGGTGTACATGTGTGCAGAAAATGTTTTGTTACACTGTTTACTTTGATTACAATCAAGACAGACCAAAAACCTAAGAATAATTAGGATATTTATTGCTAGTGCTGTCACTGTATGAGGTTTTCACTGCACGGTAATTGTGGGCAAAAGAAATCACACTAATATTATTACTGTAATATCTATGGAAAATGTAAAATAACAATAATAATGCTATCAGTCAAATTATTCTTTTATTGTGTGTTTTGTCTCTTTTTTTGTAATTACCGCTAAAACTACTGCTCACTGTCTACTATGTTGGAGTGTGCCCCAGAAAGCGACAAAAAGAAAGAAACTAATTATTTAAGAGCCTGCAAGAAGAATGTGTTCTTCTGACTCTAGTAATATTTTTTAGTAATATTTTACTCTGTTGTGGCCTTTTATAAAATAAGGGTATAATGAATTCTAGTCGTCCTGAAAAATTTAATTAAAAGTAAATTCGGAGTCCTGCCATTGCAGGGTTTTGAATTTATATATTTGGGGAGTCAGTAGATTCAAATCACATCTGACTGTCAGAAACAGTTGTTGTTCTATTTATTGGTGTCAAGTTCTGATTTGGGGGGGGGGGGGGGGGGGGTTGTATTGGAATTTCCTTTTTTATTTCTGGAATTATTTTTTGTGTGTCAAAGTTTACAAGATCCACAGAGACTCAGTGGTTGGATCATCATCTCAAAGTCAAAAGGTCCTCATTTTACAGTCTTTGCCACATGTCTGCATGCCCTCTGTATTTGCTTCATTTGCTCTTGGAGAAGATACTGGCATCTAAACTTGAGTCGCCACAGAATGCTTGAAACTGCTAATATGGTTAAAACGCAAAAGAAGAATGTCACCATGGAGATCAACTTCTTCACCAGCAACTTTTTGGTGCATAATTACGTATAAAGAGTTTGCGATGGGGACACTTGTTCGAGTTAAGGCCTCAGTAACACAGAAAGAATGAAAAATGTTCAAAAATGCTTTTGTGTGCACGAAAAACAACAGAGAGAGTGAACTTACCTCCAGGTGATGCCAAACGTGGGCCTGGGTGACGGATATGGCCAGATATCCGATGCTGGCTTGGCATTGTAGCTAAATATGGGCACCTCACGGAACCCACCGCGCCTCCCCAGCACCTTCAGGTCGTCATGGGGCAGTACGAAAATACTCTTGCGGTTGCTCTTGGTGACAAACTTGCGATAAGAAGGGAGGGCGGTGTCTGAGCGAGTCTTCTTGGTGCGGGAGAACTTGAGAAGGCGGACTCGACCCTTTGTTGAAGAATAGTCCTCCTGGCTCACAGCAACAGTCGACACTGTGGTTTCACCACTGGTGTCAGTTGTAGACTTACTGATAGAGGCTGAGAGTGCCGTCTTCTGTTCTTGTGTCACTATTTCACTCTGGCTGTCCTCTGACTGGCTGTCAAGCCCTGAGGAACAGATTTTGGTCACAGTTGTTTTGGTCATGGTAGTAAGGGTGGACACCGCACTGCTTTCTGTTGTCGATACTACAGGTGTTGTCATCTTTAATGGCGCTTTGGCCATCCTCATCTCTGTGGAAACTACGGTCGTGGTGGTTGTGGAGGTTGTGGTTACCTGGGTGATAATGGTCTTGAGCGGCTCTGTCGTCCCACTGTGACTATTGTCCTCTGCAAAGTCGTCGCTCAGACTGGACTCCTCTGCTGAAGGTATAGGAGATGGTGCCATTCGGATGATCTTGACCACATTGGTCTCCGCAGGCTGAAATGGTGATGTGCTGTTGTGCTGTACAGTGCTCTGAGTATTAGTTCCAAGTGCATCTATATTGTTCTCCAGCCTCGTGATCTTAAGTGGAGGTTTGTAGTCCTGGTCCGATATAGTCGTCTTGCTCTCTACCTCACTATCTAGGCTTGGTACTTTAGACCCAACCACTGTACTATTATTTCCAGGAGGCAAATCTCCGTTAATTAAAGGCTTCTGCTGTGTGTTGTCCTTCAACGAGACAACCAGCCCTTGATCTTCAACTTTACCAATGCTGTTCACTCTGGGCAGTGAACTGTTGGTAAGCACACCATTATTTGAACTCATTACAGAGTTACTCAACATGTTTTCACTGCCTGAGCCATCATTACCATTTACCTGAGGGAGAGGAGAAACTGGCTCAGGAGTGCTATCGCCCGTGGTTCTACCTTGTCCGATGCTTTGCATACTTTCTTGGTTCTCCATCGGCCCCATGCCATTTTCCCCTGTAGACGAATGCATTGAGCTTAAAGTTTCTGGGTTTTGCTGAATAAGTTTAGAAGGAGATGTGTTCTGACTGCTTTTCTGGTCAAGAACACTTGTAGATGTCCTTAAAGAGTCCGTTTTCAAGTTGGGTACCTCTGACCCTGTATTTTCAATACGTGCAGCCTTGGTAACATCTGATGGTACACTGGCTGTTTGTTGCTCTAAAGAGCTATGAATTCCCCCAAATGTTTCTCCAACATCAGGCAGTTTGACACCCTCTTGTCCTGAACTATCTGAATTAGTTTCTTTTGGCCCCGTAGTCCTTCCCACTAAGTCTGCCTCCAATTCCTGAGGCATGGAGGTGATTTGGTTTTGTGGTGATGCTGAATCTTCACCTGTACCTGCACTGCAACTGTCTTTGGGTGTGGAGCCCGGAGCAGGAGAAGGAAGAGGAGGAGTGACAATCTCATCTATAGTTTTAGAGAGTTCAGCCCGACTCTCCCCTTCAACTTCTCGTCCTCCAACTTCTCCTGACCCTGGAGTCTGTATTGTGGAAGATTTCTCCTCCACTTTCACAGGTTCGCCCAGGGGGAGCTGTTTCTGAGTGAGCGTATGGGGCTTAAGTGGTGACCGTGGCCGGATTGGAGTGCTCAGAGTCGGGGTTGAAGTGGATAAAACTGGTTTAGGAGTCTGAGGTTTGGAGGCAGACACCTGTTGCCTCTGCCTCTCTTCGATAATGTGCTGCTTCACTCGTCGCTCTAGGAGGCTGTCCAGCTTGGAGACCTTGACCTTCTTCTTGTAGGCGATGCGGGTAAGAAAGCCCTTGCTGACGTCCACTACATCGTAGTTAAAGGGTCGTGCAGAGCACTCTGTAGCCTCTTCCTTCATGGAAGTCTGAACACTGGACCCTGGAGAGAAAAAATAATGCAGACTTGAATCTGTATTGATACAAAATGAGACACATCATCACATTCTCCTTATAATTTCAATTCAATCAAGTTGAAATGGCTTCGGAAGGACGTTTTATAAGTTTAAAATATACTGAACACAATGCTATCAGACCCTAAGTCGCACTCTGTCATACTTTGCTCTTCATCTGATCTTGAGTCTGCAGGGTCCACCTCCATCTTTGTAGGTGATTCATCAGCTGACAATTCAGACTTTTCTTTTTCATCCTCCCCTTCTTTTGTTTCCTCTTCTATCCTCTCACTGGACTCCCGATCTTCAGCAGACATTAGATGATCCGTTGCAGGCTTGGAGAGGCTAGAGGAGTCTTGATCTTTTGCCTCACTGCTTAAGACAGCAGCTCCCTGAGCTTCTGGTTCAGCTACACTGGGTCGTCGACTCAAGTCCAGCAGGGTACATTTTTTGCCAAGTTTGGCATCTTTGGAAGACACAATGACAGCGAGAGTTTATTTTTCGAATTAGTTTGAAACAGGTGGAACTAACAATCACTATCACTATCGACATTTTGGAGCACAACCCATTAATTCAGCTTCTACAACATAAAGACCATGGTTTTGGCACTGCAGTTAATCTGCAGTTTTATTGACCATCTGAAACAATTAGCAGTAGTTGGAGAAAAAAGGATAAACAAGATGATAAACTATCAATATGAATAAAACAAGAATCCAAACTATTTGTGAGGTCTAATATGAGCTCTTTGAACTCATGAAACACCAAATTAGTCAAAAAATCTTTTCAGAGTTTGGATGAATTTCAGTACAATTTTGTCAGCTCTTTAAAGTTTCTACTACATTACTCAATGACCTCCACAGACACATCAAAAGAGACTTAATCCACTGAATGCCAGCCAACACACACAATGACATCGTAAGATTACTGAACGAGAGACTAATTCACTCTCAGAGTTAAAGAGACTTTAAATTAGACAAAACCAAATTCCAAATAACTAAAAAAAAACCACATTTTAGGCCCCGAAGTCTCCCATCTCAGACCTTCCAGTTCTTTGCGGTAATTGGCGTTGGTGTTGCCGGGAAGCCTGGGGAGAAACCGCTGCACATAAGTCTTACTGATCCAACTCCAGCCCCCATAGCCCGTAACACGATACTCCTCTCCTTTCTGCTTCCACACCTTTACATAAGACAAGAAGGTAGAAGAGGCATGAGGTAAAGAGGGATAAAGAAACGCCAAGAGGTGAAAGGTTCAAATGGAGAAAAGTGAATTGGCAAAGAGACAAAAGCTGTGGGAATGGAGAGCGTGAAGGTATAAAGAGCGCTTAAAAGTTTAGAGGTTATTCACACACTGATCATTAATTGCAGAGGGAAATGACTCACTGCAGAGCTCAGCTTGCTGTATCAAAGAGCCCTTGATGGTCACTCACGCACATACGCACAGCATACACACCAGTGTTTCCCACAGCAATGAATCAGTTTTCCAGGCATTAAAGTCTTAGTGTAGAAGTAGACTAAACTGAAATATCATTACCGTCATCCCATTACCAATATATGTTGTGATGGCATGGACAACACAACTAGAATAGTGAGGAAAATCAAATCTTATCAAGTTAACACTCTTGCCAGGATTATCTTGTGTCAGGCATGAATAAATGCTGACAAAAAAAGACATTAGGCATGCAGTCAACAGCCAAATGACAGGGCAGAACACAGAGTATGTGCCTGTGTGTAAGATATATTGTGACCAAACCGGTCTTCCTGGCTAGTACCAAGTACAAATAAACAGGGACAGTTGTCCATTCTCAGTTTGATATGCTTACTGTGCATGCATGAGTGCATTAATTGCAAAAATATCAAGAAATGATCAATTGTACTTATGAGACTTACCTGGTGTTTGATTGGAAAAGTGTACTTGACCCAGGTAGCCTGTTGCATCGTCTCCTCATCCTCGAGCTTCTTTTCCCTCTTCTTCACTTTTTCTTTCTCCTCACGCTCAATCGAAGTCATGCGGTTTAACCTGAAAACATATATTTTTTAAATTGTGATGCAGTATAGAATGCTGTGTAAGATTTCTAAATATAAATATAATATGCATGATTATGTTTTCATATGTGTATATTGTGTATTGTGTATAATCATCTGAAAATAAGAATCATTTTGTTACAATGACTAGAATGAGCTTGTTACATCTACAGATGCCATAGGACCTCTTCCACTGACTCTTTTGAGTGTCATGTTTCAAACTAAACACTGGCTCTAGATTGGGCCGTCTACCTTTTTCACAGCCACCATAGTTTCTCCTTCACACTAGGAAGGAGAGGATAAGGGCAAGGTGGTTGCAATTACGCTGCTAGATGCCACTAAATCATGTACACACATTTTTCTCTAAGACTAGTGATGTAGAAGAAGACTTGTTTGTTTTTTTTAGCCAAGAGAACTTTTTTTGTGATTTATTTCTGGTAAAATCCTTGTTGTATGAGGTCACTTCACGATAACCACGCACACCCTTTAACCCTTCAGTCTTCTTTTTCAGCCACTGGGAATAAGTATTATATGAATAATTGTTTCGCTTATTATTAGGTGTAAATAAACAATTGGAAAGCTTGTTGAATAATGTATAAGTATGATTAAAGCCCTGATTAAAGATGAGAAAACTATAGTTTCTCTTGGAACAGTTCCATTAAACACATACACTACAGACACACATTCAGGTCCTAACCTTGTGAAATTTTGGACAATCGCTTCTTTAAAAGGGGCGTTGTGGTGTCGAAGCAGTAGTACAGGCAGAGGTGGGTGGTACTGGTAGTGGACTTGCAGTCTAAATATTATGCCTCACAGCTAGGGTGGCCCCTTTGATCTGATCTGGTTAAGATCGCCTCTGCCTGCTAAACTGACCACACATCCCCTGTGTACATGTACTGAATGTACACTTTTTTTTGAATGCATCTGAATGTTTTGCATTTAAACTGAATTTGTGGAGAGATTTTGTAACTATTATTTTGTTTATGTGTGTTTAAGAAATTATATCAATGTGTAAAAGCACAGATTTATGAATATATGCAGTATATATACAGTATACATATACTGTACATACATACATACACACACACACACACACACACACACACACACACACACAAAATGTGTGTACCTGGTATGGCCCAGCGAGTCCTTCCAGACAGGCAGCATAGCCACAGGTTTGATGGCACACTCCAGGATGGCCAGAGCCAGTGCAAACTCTCTGGCCTTACTGCACATCTGAACTGCTTTGATCCAATTGGTCCTACAAAAAAAGCAAAGAAACATTTAAAACACATTTAAACTTCTCTCTTTACACTGCATTCACTTGTATGTAGTTTTAAATTTTCAGTCTGGTCATGGTGTGTTTTTACTTTCGTTAAATAATCCTCAACTGTACTTCTCTCTCTCATTTCTACACATGAGGCGATTTAAACAATGAAACTAATACCTAATGAATATTTTGTATGGTTATAAAACACCTAGCAATGCACCCGTGCAAGCAGTCGTAATAGATTATTTCCATACCACAGTGATACTGATCTGTACCTGTGTGAGGCCCAGTTGGGGTGCATGAACGGTGCTGGAACGTTGTTCTCCAGCTGGATGATGGTGAGTCTCAGTGTAGAGATAGTCAGAACCTTAGAGCCATGAATGGACCCGTTCCACTTAAATTCTCCTGCTGGTGTCATGCAGAACTTGTGGGAGAGATGCCGCCTCTTGTCATGGTCCTGATAAAAAGAAATAGGTTTTAGTCAGTGATTAATCTTAAGAGTCTGGAGGAATGGGGACATTTCACTGTCAACTTCTTTTAGGTATTCTTCTTAGTATCAATAAATGTGTATCCGTCAGACCTGGATATCTTCAGAATAATGGGAGAAACACTTGCAAACACAATAGAGTATTTATGAGCATTCAAATGGCAAAAACAAGTCGCCGTGTTACTTGCCTCTCTGTGCTGGTGCTTGTTGAGGGCCACAGCATTGGAGCTGTACTGGTTATGATAGACACGGTATTTCCCCTCCTGGCCAAGTTTGAAGTATTGGCAGATAGTTCCCTTCATCACCACGTCCTTGCTGTTACGTGTGCTGACACGGGTGACATCACCCTGTGCATTTACTACTAGTACCTGTAGAGGTGGGGGAAAAAAGATATGAGTCATTTAGATTTAACCAGCTGCTCTGAATACAATGAACATCCTTATTACAGACAAAGACACTGCAGCCTTGAAAGGTAACTAACTCATCGGCTAAATGAGTTAAATCTCCACTTTTCCATTCATTGTCTGAAAGAGCAAAATCATTATCATCCACAGATCTTCTCACCTCTTTGCCCTCTTTGAAGCCCTTGTTGGCTTCGTGAACAGCAGCAGCCACCTGCTGGCTCTTCAGCTGGCTAAGCTTGCTCTCTGGGTTCCTCAGCCGGGTAACCATGCGAGTCGCTGCAGACCTCTTACTGCTGAGACCTGTCCCCTCACCGTTGGCCGAGTCCTTAATGTCCCCTGGAAACACAGTGCCGGTTTCAGTTAACAGATACACAGACATCACACATGATGTGCAATGATCATTAAAAGCGATACCCTCGTGACAATGGTTACATAAATAATAGTCGTAATGTGCTTAAAACTGCATAAAACTACCATGTCAAATGTATTACTGTGTAAGATGTAATTATGAGGTCTTTGTTTTGTCAGACCTGTGTCATCAAAGCTGGCCAGGGATGACTGGGAGGACTTGTCAGCCAGGTCCGGAGGTTCAGGACCTCTGGGAGGGACCCCAGCTCCTGTGCTGCTGTTACTGTTCTCCTCGCTGGTCTGGGAGGGCTGGCTCAGGCTGGGGACGCCATCTCCACTGACAGGGACAGAATCCGATGATGGGGTTTCTGCAATCAGACAGAAAATCACAAAGAGCATAGACTGTTACATAAACAAACTTGCTTTGATTGTATTGCTTTTGCTGTCATCAGTGATCATCTGAAACATCTTTCATGCTTCATTTACGTGTTCCAGCAAAGTACAGGTTTTAGCCTTGACTGAAACAAACAACAAACAAGACAAACTGTATCAACAAAGCTGTCAGCAATGGCCAGTGAACACAAGGTTCTGCACAAGTAGAAGGTCATTCATGAAGACAGAAACTTTCTTGTTATAGTTCTGACATAGTTAAGGCCATAGCTCCCTCTACTGATTAGTTATGTGTAATGCATGCACCAAATAACCAGTTCAAATAGAGGGATGGGTCCCTTGAAAGCAATGTGTGACCAGTCCAGGCATGACTACAACAAGGCTTGTGCACGCACAGCCACACTGACCACAACAACAAATGGTGAAGCTCTGTAATTATTAAGGATGAATATGTGCAAATAATCACAATTTTCAACAGAAGCACTACCTAAACATACAGCCATCTAACCAGAGGTCCTGATTACAAGCAAGCAGCAGAAGAAAAGCTTTTTGTAAGAATTCAATGTGAAAGCTGTCCCCAGTTGACTGAGGCTCGCTTCTAGCCCTGCTGATTGCAGTGACAATGGTATCTGATTGCAAATCAATCGATGCAATCAAATTCTCAGCTATTGGAAGAAAAAGAGAGGAAGAGGAATGAAGAGTTCAAGTATAAAATGGCTGCAAGTGTGTTCCAAAGCTGAAGCCAGGTTTCAAGAAATAAAAATTGGAATACTGAACACAAATGCCAGCAGATGGAGTGGGAGCCACATGCAAAGATGCACGCTAAGCAATGGCCGGGAGGAACACCGAAGCACTGGGGGGGGGGGGGCATATTGTGAAACAAACAAGTCACTGGTGAATAGGGGTATGAGATTCATTGCACAGTTGTTGCAGACTGCGACAGCAAAGCACATCGCTTAGCTTAATGAGATCAGCCTCACTCTGAAATGTCCTTGTATACCTTTGGTGTTGTTAGAGACCTCCATATGGGAACATCCCTCTATCACAGCCTCCACGGCAGAGGCCGGGGGCTTTGGAGCCTCAGTGGCCAGGCTATAGCTTGCGGTGGTGGGGATGGCTTGTGTTGGAGCAGACGCCGCCGGAAGTATAGGTCCGTCTGAGATGCTACTGCTACTACTGCCTTCTTGGCCAGTGGGTGGAGATTCAACAACTACAGATGAATAGCAGCAATGTTGTAAATATTGTTTTTTTTTTGTTGTTTATAATGCATACATCACTTAAAGACAATGAAAAGAAGCAGCGATGGGCTGACAAATATGGTCAAATCATAAATTTAAAAAAATTATCAATTGAAAAAGAAATCATTTAAATTAGTTAGCAAAGTTATTTACTCTACAATACTTTTGAAAACCTCTGGTGTTACATACATTTCCTTTTTAAGAGGATGCATTCATGCATTTCTATTCATTATGATCTCAAGGTTAATTAGACGCTGCTTACCAAAGTCATTAGCAATTTCTTCTCCTGCAATAAATGTTTATTATTCTGTGTTAAGACCTCTTTATTACACTGGATAATACATCTAGCAAGACACACATTCATTAACATATGTGTGAGTGCCAAACTTGACACTTGAAAAAAAGCACATCATTTCTAATTGGTCTAAGAGCCAAACAACGGCGCAATTGATTCTTCAATCAATAACTAATTACACCATTGTGATGGCCTTTTTTCCAAGGATAAAAAACAGAATAGAGAGGAGGCCCCGAGCCCCAGAGAAACCGCTTTTCAGGCCAGACTTTGCTACATTTTTATGCTACTATTGTCATCATTTTGAGCTACACATCTGGTCGTGTTTTTCAGAATACTTTGTGAAAGATAAAAATCATAATCACCTCCCGTTTTGACGCCATCCTTTATCTCTTCCGTCTCCTCTTCCTTTATCTCCTCCTTTGTCAAAGCTTTGACTTTGCCCTCCTGCTGCCCCTCGTCCTTCAAATTGGCTTCCTCATCTTCCTTCTCCACATCCACCTCCTTCTTCTCCTGTTCCAGCCGTGCTTTCTGGGCCTCCTCAGCAGCCCGTCTCTTCACCTCCTCCAGCTCCTCTTCCTTCTTAGCTCGCAACCGCTCCAGTATCTCCTCTGGACAAAAGAGGAAGACGTGAACAAAGGACAAAAGTTGTAAGACACAAGAAACGAAGAGCCGAGTATGAAGGTACACGCTACAAAACAGCATCTGACTAAAATTCAGTGTTATCAAGTCCTCAGGTAAAAAAAGATGACTTGGGAACCAAACCAAAATGAACACTAACAGAAAAGAGAAAGAGTGTGCGTCTTCCGAGGCCGCATTATGACAAGCTTGAACATTCTTTTTAAACCTGAAACTAGGAGAAGACACAGGACTACCTTCCAAAGGACTTCTTCTTTTATACTTCTCAAATGGTGGCAGACTGTTTACAGGATTTACATTACATGATTTGCATACAAAACGTGTGAAAATATATACACGTTGACTGGAAACAACTCAAATCCTGACATGCTGTAAAGCATGAGGATGAAATTAGATTTTAGTGCGATCAGAGAGCACAATGGCACCACGCTGTTTTAGACGCTGTTAACACCTGTTAATGTGTAGCAGCAGTGATAGATTTAACACCATTACAGATTTAACATAAATGTTAATTCATTTCAATCTGTTTATGACTGAAGCAGACAATATTGTGTGCATCTATGTGGTAAAACGTTGATTTGGTCAAGTTGTTTTTGTTTAATGTGTGTCTTGATGTGATTGCATGTGTACGTTATTCCAGACATCATAATCTGTGCTCAGTCTGCCTCACCCAAATAGGAAATCTGACAGCAAGCAGAACCAAATAGTAAAGTATGCAAATGCTGAGGTTTTTCTCTTATTGACACACAAAACAGGAAACACAAGCTTGTGTGTTAAATTATGTCTATTCTTTGCCAGAGGGAGGTCTGATACATTCACCATCTCCTGGCTGGGTATGACACTTGCAAAGAGAAGAATAGCAAGTCATGAAGTGGTTATGTACAAAAACAGAGTTAAAAGAAATGAATTTAAAAGCCTCTATGCGCCATTTGTGATTTTTCTCTAATGGATTAGTTGTCAAAACAGCTGCCAAATATACTAACCCGAACAATCCCCAAAAGTAATGAGGGGATGCACTTTTCTGTAGGGCACTATCTTGACCAATGAATCACTTGTGTATCTTCTGCTTTACGTGTATATCCTTACACTTTTAAGAATTTGCTGATCTAGCTGGTACTATGCACTCTGGAAAAAATCAAACAGGAATAAATCTGCTGCTGCCTGTTTTAAAAAGTTTGACAAAAGCTGCATTTATTCTTTCAAGAGGCATACATTTTATATACCTGTGTTATCTGCATCCTAAAATAAGGCCAAAGTCTCTTGTAAGTGAGAACATTCAACATCAACGAGCAGATGCTTGTTAGAAGTGATAATTTCCATTCAAGCTGTTGCATCAAAACGTCACAGCCAGCAGCACCACTTAAAGTTAATTGTTATGAACTTCCACTGAATGCTCTAGACATGGTATGCTCACAGGTGAATAGTTTTCACCAACACAGCAAGTAAAAAAACATACTCATGGATTCGGTAGACGGCCTACAGGCAGAAAGAAAGGACGGGATGAGGGACTGAAGGGAAGCTCAAGTGCTGGATATTGGCCAAACTGGGACCAGAGTAAGGTTACATAATAGCTGGGTTGATTCCTATGGCCCAGCCTTCTATGACTGGGTGGCATTCATGAGTATCGGGGGAGAAAGCAGGCAGAGGAATGGGAAACGAGAGATAGAAAGAGAAGAAAAAATTACTCTGGGCTTAAAGAGAGCCTTCTTCCCCTGTCAGCCATGATTAAACTCAGCGACAAAGATTCTCAGATTCTCTGAAAAGTGGTTAATTTTATTACCATTCGAGGCAGCAAGGAAACACTTGTTGCTGCCACGGGCCTTGTTGGTTAAGTCCTCAGTGATATCCATATGCGCGTGCACCTCGTCCCTTATCTCCTCAAGCGCTGCATACAGGTCGGCCTCCCAGTACTCCTTATCCAAACAATCTATGAGCTCAGCTAGCTGGACCTGAGATGAACAGAGTTATAGAAGAGTTCAGTAAACGCAGTACAAGATAAACTCGCTGCTATGACAGCTGACTGCCAAAAACAATTAGTTCAGATGTATTTTGCTAATTAAAATAAAAGTGCAGGATTGTGATCATCAGTAAAAATTAAGGACAGAGTTTTTTAAAACAAATAATTCAATGTTATTGTGTGAAGAGTGTACACTCTCATATAGAGAATATGATGAGTTGCGTTTACCTTGGTGCTGTAGTACCAGATGGCTTTGTCCTCCTGCTCACCGTCCTCCTCACTGTAGGGGAGACAGAAGAGGAAGAGGCAGGATAGAGAAGGGAAAAAAAGTTAAAAATGGGACACAAACAGGAAAAAGAAGACAGAACTGGAGGATACATCCTTTCGTCTCACATCTAAATTATGTCCAATGTCAATTTATATGTATTGCTGATGACACATAAACATGCACTGAATTAATCAGAGGCAACAGGGCATCTGTCATGTTAGCAATTACTCTTTGAAGCATTTCAAGTACTACACTATCATTTTGTCCGATAAATTCCTCTATTATACAAATGTTGTAGTCACACAGTCGGCTTGAGGCTCGCGGGTCTCTTGGCAACAATTTCCAAATGACAGCAGTTTAAATGTTTCTCAAAACTGCACTTCAGCGCTAGTGCACATGGTTGGCTATTGGGATAGTCTTTGAAACGTTGGCTGTCCATGGTGCTGAAGAGAATTATCAACTGATTATAAAGTTACTTGTGGTAATTATCTGTCTGTAAGAAATGTAAATAAAAGACAAAGCATGCATTGAACAGTACATTTACACTTTATATTCTGAGTGTTTGGAGTGTAAACTATTTAAAATATATTTATTGCAAAATATGACAGGATCATATCAATATAATTTAGTGATGATCAACAATAATATAAAATTATGGCCTGGACCTAAATATTCTGGAATTTGAATAATTTGTGAAAGATCAGCTCTCCCTTCATACCATGAAAATGTGGGTACCTGTAGGGTACAGCAGGTGAACCATGCTGATTAGCAGGAAGCCTAAGCTTCTGCAAGGTCCAGCACAATAAGAAATATTGTCTACGACACTTGAGTTTATGTAGCAGCAACTATAGAGTGGAATATATGACAGCTTTACTCTGCATGCTCTATGCCAAGGGACTGTGAAGCCCGGAGCTGTGTAACAGTAGTGTCTATTCAGCATCCGTTACTTGAGGCACACACACACACACACCAACACCTTACTTCTGTGCACATCATTCACAGCACGTACATCCAGTCACAAACTTTCCTCTGTGCACACTACTTGTATGCACAAACACACACACACACACACAGACTCTGAGGGGAGAGTGAAGATCAGTAATGCAGCACCTGCTTGGGAACAATTTGTAGAGCAGGACAAGGCAGAAAAGGCAGAGAGAGGGAGTGAAATGCAGCCATGACAACCTTCAGGCCACCAAACCTCTTAAATCTTATATTGTTCAGGTGATCTATGCATTATGGTTTATGTAGCAGGCCTTCTGCTGCTGCTGACCCAGCACACACACACACACACACCATCTGTGACTGCTCAATAGCAAGATAATTTGCTAACATATGGGACCAATACTGCTGATGGTCAGGTTATGTTAAATCCTATGGATGGATGCAGTTATTTTTGGTTTATTAAACAGCAGGTCCAACTACAGCGCAGATCTGTACTCATGTGCGAGACCCTGGGCTTGTGGTAAGCTTAACTTTGCTCATTACTTTTTGTCACTGGGAATAAAATGGTCTAGCATTAACAAAATGCACCATTCTTTACACATTCGGCTACATCGTAGTATGATGCACAGCATATAAAAGTTGTTTACTTTATCTCAAACCTTGGTGAAGTACTGCTCTATGTTTTTAAAACTGACACAGTTTATTTGTAGTCCATTTGATGGGTCGCCGCAAGTCACTCAGCCCAGTTTCATGACACCTCTGCTGACCAGGGTTGAGCTTAACGTTGCACCAGGTGGACACAGCCTGGCTTTTAACGCCAGACACATTTTTGGAGATGGAATTTTAATTCAATAGCATTTACAGTTACGAGCAATCCAGTGGAGAAACAGTAATGTGTATATAGGTGCAAACGCGAGTCTCTGTAATGTTCAGGGATTAACCTGTGACACCATTCTCACAGGGGTCAAATACAGGTTGCTCAATGTGGGTCTCCAATATTAAAGGGGTATTATTAATGCCTTGGATTAGCGAGGAGTGAAGAGCAAGTGTAAAGCCAACCACACAAAGAGCTTCACGGACATTGTAAAAGTGTATCTCAAGAAGATCACAAATCTCGTCTCACACTTTCCAATCTCAAGATATGTGGCCGGGATAAAGTCAACTCACACATACTGATGGTGTATCAGCTGCACAGACAGCAGCTATACTATTGAATCAGAAGAAATTACATTGCTGGAATGTGAGGAAAGGAAATTACAGGATTATTGGTCATATCTCTCTTCCTTATGGTGCTGTACATGCAGATGGTTTGTGACATCCGTGAAAACTCACAAGTTTGCCATGACACCAAATTGTGTGATAACTTTGAGTGTGCTACTTTAGAGCACACCTCTTTTCCACTAATTTCTCTCACAACCAAACATTCCCTTCTAATCTCTGACAATATAAAATCATGGAAATTCGGGCACATGTGTGTTTGTAGTGTACTCCAATTATGATACTATTAAGCCTCGAGAAACTAATTTAAATGTAACAGGCCATAATGGTGAATAAAGACCAAATAAAAATGTTTCATGTGTTAATGTGTTCTTTGCAGATTTGAGTAACTTTGTTTTAAATTTTAACAAAAAAGGCATATTATCAATGTGTAAGAGTGTAAAAGGTCTAAGTCACTGACCTCTCTACTTATGATTCTGTTGCAAGTTGGCACATAAATTAAACATTAGAAACTTACACGACAATGCGGCGATTAAGGAACCAGTATTTCCGATGTTGTCGGTCATAGCCGACTGGCAGTTGTCGAATAAATGGTTTGCTCCTCTGTGCTTCTGGGATGCAGTCCGACACACCGGGTACCTTGTGTGCTACACACACCTCACACTGCCACTCGTCCTCCGGCACTTCCTGCAATGGCGGCTTCACACACTCCAGATGGTAAACGGCTGAACATGTCTCACAGCACAGCAGGTCACCAAGGCGATGGCATACCCTGCAATGGTCGTCGTAGGCAACCACCCCTTCTGACATTAGCTCCTCCCGGGCAATGTTGGTTGCCAGAAACTGGTCCACCAAAAACTGGAGAACTTTGACTTTGCTCTCCAACGGTTCATACGGATAATCCTCACCCTCCTGGAAAGGAAGAATGTGTCGGTACTCCGGGTCACTCTCACAGTATGCCCGCACCACCTCTGGCCAGGTCATACCATCCACAAAATACAGAGTGGAGTTGACAGAGTCCTTCACGTCAGCGGGACCAAATGTGGTGTTGGAAGTGTCCTCCTCTCTGAGAATAGCTTTGAGCAGGGAGATGTGGGTCTCTGCCAGCAGTGTGCATTGCTCCTGGCTGGCCAATGCTGCACAGAAATCCTCAAAGCGGAACGGTGAGAGCCGCAGAACTGAGCCAAAGTTGCGGAGGACTTCGTAGACGGCAGACACATTGAGGAGCTGTGAGGTAGAAACCAGGAGGTCCTCAGAAGACTTGGGAAGCTCAAGGGGAGGAATGTCATTTGCTTCGAGGATCGGAGACCGCGGTCGCATCGCCCGACTCTTTCTCCGGCCTGCGAGAAGTGAAAAGAAAAGAGGCAGGAGTGAGAAGAAGGGTGGCATAGAAAACAAAAAATGAAGAGCAAATGTGTATATAAACCACAACAAACAGTGTTCTACCTGTCTACTCTTCATAATAAGCTAACAGGCAGTAAGTCTGGTAAGTATTTGAAATGCAGATATTTAAAAAGACCATTGTTGCTTTGAGTCACTAGAAAATGTCCAAACATGACAACTCTGTGCATCACTGTACACCACAATGAACTGAGCTATACACCTTATGTTTACCAATAGTCAATGCAACCTAAGGCCTAAACCTATTAATATCCTCTATGTCTCATTGGAGTTTACTCTCTCATTTTGCAGTGCCTATAAGAAGGGTGGGGATTCCTCAAGCTCTAAATTGTGTTTGAATAAAATTTTTAAAAAAGCTACAATAACAATATGGAAATGGGATACCCTATTCAAATACTACATAGGGCTAATGAAACGTCTAATTGTGGGGAATCACAAGTGGGTGCTAATGGGAATGTGTTTATTTATAATACAGTGCGACACTGGAGAAGTTACATTCTTAAAAAGGCAAACAAGCACATTCTTTTCTCAAGACAATAAGTGAAACCCAATTGATTTATAGGCCTGTCTTTGTTTCCCTACTGTACATGCAGGTGGTGCAGCTTATATACTGTACCTATATAGAGTATTCTCTCTGAATTATGTTTCACAGTAATGTGGAATAAGCTTGCATTTATGGTTAATCTTAATGGGTCAGTACAGGTCATTCATCCTGGCCTCGTGACACTGCTCCTGACTAGTGTTAAATGCTTACCTGCTGGAAGAAACATTTCTATAATGACTGCAGGATTAGTGCACTGTTACTACAATTACTATATCCTCATAGAAGATCGTTGTGCTCCTATTGTCATCGTGTCCTCAATCTCGGGAGATACTGTAACATTGTTGTAGAGTATAGGTTGCTGCATTAACTTTTCATAAGCAGGCCAAATAAACAATTCCTTTGAAATTGCACCACTTCATCCACACTGTCTGCCATATTGTATCATGTAGCACCGCAGCAACTGCTTATAAACTGGAGTCCCTAACAGTTTGGCAAATATATTTGTATTTACTTTAATATAATTCAGTGGTTTATCGTTGAAACGGAGAAACAGTGACAGGACTGCAGCAGCGGAACGTTCTGCTTCACAAATTGTGACAGCCGAAGAACCGCAGATTCATTATTCAGCATCAAACAAAAGTGGTGTGTGCGATGTGTTTGAAAACAGCAGAAATATGTGCGCCTGTTTGTCCATGACAGCATAAGCACTGTAATATCTGTCTGTCACCATTGGGTCTTATGAAAGACCCCCTCACACTCGGCTGCACAATGCTGCCATGTTCACATGTCTTTAGAGAAAGGAGGCAACCCGGCCACTGGAGGTTTAGAGGTAAGTGAGTAATCCGTGAACCACTAAAGTTGCATCTAAGCCTGTGTAGTGAGTGCGGTTAAGTGTTATAGGGCGAACAAATCAAGAAATACAATCTGAATTCAAATGTTTCATTCCAAAGAACATTTTTGTGTCAAAATGTGCTTCACCAAGTAAAGACAAAGGTCTGATGTCTCTTTTTGTTGAATATATACCACACTACACAAAACACCAAACTCTGGTTTACCCTTACAACTACTTTTCTAATCCTAATCTTGAATTACTTCCAGTGGCCTGCACAGCGCATTACTCAGTGCATAACTTTACATAAAACATTTGTCAGTTGATTTTTTGCAAAAACAACATTATTAACATGACTGTCCACAAGTGGGGACGTGGTGGCTCTAATTTGCACACCTGATAAACATAAGGGTGGTTACTATGGTAACGGGGCACCACGTAATATTGTAATGAGTTGGTGTTTGCAACAAGTGAAAAAAAAGAGCGCCTCGCTTCAAAACAAAGGCCTGTCAAACTCATTTTAGCGGCATTATGCAACTAAAATATGTCTTCTAAAATAGAGTTTGAAATTTGAATGACTGTGTGTGAATTTGTTTATTTATTATTTATTTATTTATTATTTATTGGACAGGTAGTGCTTTAATCCAAGTGCTACAGCTTTAGTAAAAAGTATAACTATAAACTGTTAATCCGAGGCCAATGAGAAACAATGTTTACAAACTACGTGTTTTGGTGGAGCGTAGTTCACGTAGTAGAAACTGCCCTTACTATGTTTTTACATACATCTGAAGCTGAATGAATGAAATGAATGGAAAAGTGGCAAACGCAGTCCATACATCTTGTTCCTCCGTGAGTATAAAAATGCGTTAAATGCGTGAAAACGTCCGGTAAAAACATGAATAAACTCGTCACTGTAAATTGACAACAAAAAAATGTGCTGATCCGACAAAAGTAAAAAAAAAAAAACAACATGAGAGCCGGTTGAAGCGTGGAGCGGATCTGCAAGCCAGCGGCGAGCGGAGCACACGGTAAACAAAGGCCTGTTTCTGAGTGCAAGCTCCATTTTGAACAATGCGGCTTGGTTTCTGTACTGTGCTAAAAATAAAATGCACACTTTAAGTAATGCAAACTTGCTTTCCTAAAGTGCGTGCACTTGCAAACGAACGTACCTGGGGTGCTACCGAGCGTGCTGTGGCTCCTAAAACTACTCTCGGTACAGTAGCTGGCATCATCATCATCTGGTAGTTCCTCCAGATAGTCAGAGTCGTTTCCCAAGGCCTCCTCTTCTTCAAGATCCGACGAAGGGTTGTCGTTCAGGAGTTCATCATCGTCTGACCTGTAGCTGAAATTATCATCCTCCTCGTCGCTGTTGTCGTCGTAGACCACCTTGGTTTGAGGCCGCCTCACTCCGCCTCTGCTGCCGCGGCCGCCTCTCGACCCCCTGCCTCTCCCTCTGCTTCCTCTGCCCCGCGATCCCGCGGCCGTCGCCGTGGTGGAGGCTCCAACTTTCCTGCGGCCCCGGGACGAATGAAAGTTCTCTCGCCCGGAGATTTCTGTATCCACCTCCGCAGAGCCAGTGCCGCAAAGCCCGCCACTTCCCCCTCGTCCCCGGCCCCGTCCTCTGCCTCTTCCCCGTCCACGCATCCCTCTACTCCTGCCTCCCCGAGAGCCGCGGACTGGCCCGGGTGAACCTTCCCGCATCACGGCTGCTTGTTTGGGCGGCCTTCCTCTTCTCCCCCTCATTGTAGGAGAGAGTATCTTCTGTTCCGCTTCAATCTCGGTGCTTGAATAAGCCACGCACACCGGAGAAAAGCGGGGGAGAAAAAAACCAACAGGTCTGGCGACGGTTCCCGTTAAGTCCCCACCAAGCCCCGGTCTCAATTTCAGGGCGGAAAGCTCAAACTGAATGGCCGGTGTCCCGCTCTGAGTCGCTTGAAGACGCCATTTTTCTTCTCAGCTCTCCCTCCGTTGAAAACACAGCAGGCCCCAGAGCTGCGTCAAGCTCGCAACGGACACCAGTGATTGTACCGGAAGCAGAGCACCATTTCCTTCAAAGTAAAAGCAAAACACAATAAATGATGAAAACAATTATTCAATACAGTGGTGTCCAGAACACAACAAAAGCACAAAGTCCGATTAGATTAATTTCCAGTTTTCCACGTGTCAGTTGATGTTATTAAAATAATCTTTAAACGTTTTCGTTTTAATTAGTTCACTGTAACAAAACCGGAAGTGCGGCGTTGTCCTCTACGTTGACTCTAGCAGGCTTGAGTGGATGCGAGGTCACGTGACCCACTATTCTACAATAGACGCAATTGCCGTGCTAGTTCATAAAATTAGTTATCCGTGCAAACGCTTTCCGCCAATACTACTTTATTATGAGCTGGCTGGTGCTGGTGGATGGTTTTAATCACAGGTGGATCAAGTGTATTCAGTCAGACACCATCGTTCATGTCGGCCTTGTCGCCATCGTCGTCACAAGCGAAGAGAGGCGAGAAGATAAGCATACGTCCGACAGAGAGCTCTATTACATGAGCCTATAAGTCGCCATAAAAGTTAACGCTACACATTTTCATGTTTGAAATTACAGGAATGTGGAAACACCTGCAATGTATTTCTCAAACGAATGCATTTTATATAACTTAATAAAATACTTCTTATTTAGTACATGGCTTAAATTGGCTCAATTTTCAGCCAGTTAACTGAAATACAACAAGACCGCTGCTGAGATTCTTCATAATAAACCTGCACTGTTGTAACGATGTAAGATGCGACATTATCTAACCAGAGAGCAGCAAACTGGTGGTCCGAGACACACCCCACTCTTGACTTTATTATATATCACCCTTTGGGCTTGACTTAATGAGTGAGAAACATTAGTTGTTCAGTTTTCAGTCTTGTATTTTATCCTTGCAGTTAATCTGGATAGTTACTTCAAGAATACACACAACACAGCCGAAGCATATGTTTACCCGGTAGCGCTAGCCAGTCGAAACATAGCTATGCAATTCTCAATCACTGACATTATCACAAGAAAATTACATGAATCAAAATAGAAATAAATTCACATATTATTACGTTTGTAATGTTATCATGCCCGTATATTTTTGACTGTTGTCGTGGCCGAGTGGTTAAGGCGATGGACTAGAAATCCATTGGGGTCTCCCCGCGCAGGTTCGAATCCTGCCGACAACGAATCTTTATTCTTTTCTGATGGCAAATCGATGCAATGAACCATAATGCTAACACACGACTAGCTGTTGATAGCCCATATAGCTAAACCAACGAGTTCGCAATAGCTATACGTAGCTAAATACGCCACAGCAGCATTTTAGCTCGTAGCAATCTATTCTTTATACAATCATTGGTAGCAATGTGAAAAAAGCAGGTAATATAGTTTATAATAATTTGCTAAATGTCGTTCTTGCGTTAATAGCTGTAACAACTTGTTAACCAAATGCCTAGATTCTGTTGAATTGACTGATTATATTTAGCTTAATTCTGAAGGCACCCCTTGTAGATTTATTTTTCTTCATACCGCTCATCTCATAACTCTCCCAGTAAAGTCAAAATGTCTTATAGTAGGTCAACGGTGTGGGTGATTATTTTCAGTTACCGAATCAGGCCATGGGTGTGTTTCTGAACAGCATGAGAGGAGTTGAACCACAGCTGCTGGTAAATGTTAGAAGTACTACAAACAAATACGAATTACAAATCACCTTTTGTTATCCAAAGTGCAAGCTGCAGAAATGATGACGAAAAGAAACAGTGACACGACTCAAAGTTTTCTCATTGTTATATATTTGTATTCAAAATAAAAGGATTTCCTGCAGAATACCTTGTACAAAGTCACAGCTGACAGATTCACAAATATTCAGTTGTGTTAGGACACATACAAAAAAAAAAAAAAACAGCCATTCACTCTCATGGTTAAATGTTCAAAAGCAGAGTCCCTTTATGAACTTTACAAACTACTGCCTTATTGTTGTATTAGCCAGCTTTTGCATGCATATTACAAACCCATTATTAATCAGTTTGGCATCTGAACAGACTGAACTGATGCAAACCATATTACCTGGTCAAAGATCATGAGCGTAATAACAAGTTTAAAACATGGTTTAAAGGCTAAATTACATTTGTTTCATATACAGTAAAACTCTGATGGCTAGCATCTGTGCCAAAACACATTGAATATTATACCATTTGTAAGAAGTAAACAACCTCGAAACCACTACAGGTGAAACGTAATGGAAAGAGACAATATGCTCAATGATTTATTAAAAGTATACACATTGTTCTAAAACAGCTCAATGACTTCGATGGAGTATTGTCCGACATCCTTATTCACCTTCATCTTATTGAGTTCTTGGAGGCTGCCCTCGATCTTCCCAAGCTCAGAAACGAGTCTCACCTAAGGACACAAGAAGGCGTATTTGTTTAAGTTTTTTATTTATTTCTTTTCACAGAATATTGAACATTTAGCCATTTAAATAGCAGACAGAAGGGGAGACTGTTTATTACCTGAGATTTAACAAAGTTGTGTAGGTTCAGCAGTAAGCTGTTGGCCTCTGGAGTCATCACTAGCACTGTGAAATTGGCATCCAAGAGCAAGCATACCCAATCCATGATCTATAATCAAATGCAAAGAAAAAAATGGAGTTAGTAATTTAATTATTTTCAAACTAGATTGACAAAATTGTTGCATTCCACTTCTTTTAACAGCTATTTTGTGATAAGCAATAGAAGTTTATTGAAAAAGTTGGAGACTTTTTTATGCTGACTATATACATTGTGGTTACATTTAAATCAGACCGCACACAGTTCAGGTCAAAATGTGAGTCCACCATCTGACAAACTGCCAGCAAAATACTTTTTTCTGCCCCCAGACTTGTCACTTAATGCGCCCTGGTGTGACAGACAGTGTGTAGCCACCCTAATTATCTAGTTAAACATTGATACAGACCTGAGTCAGACTCGGTGATCTCTGGCTGTGCATGTGTGGGTAAGTATCTTGGGAAAACTTTTGGTAAAGGAACTGCAGGTACTGGAGGAAGAGCTGATTGGATGAGAAAGAAAACTGACATTGTAAACACAGGCAATTTAAGCATCTATTACAGTTAGTATAAAAATTGTATGGAGTCAGCTGCTTTGAAAAATGAATGAGTGCTGTCCATTTTTGAAATGGGAGGAAAAACTAATTGTTACTCACAACAACATGTTGAGAGGAAAGATCTTTTAGGTGTGGGAGGAGGAAGGTGTCACTGTACGCCGTCCGCAGGACCTCATTTCTGTGCAGCCCGAGTTAAGATCTTGTATCCCACATCATAATACACCAAAATGTCTGCAATTATGCTGTTTGACTGCAACATTAAGCTTGTTACTGATATACAACACATAAGACAATGTAAAACAACAAAATGTGACTTAATGGTGAAATAGAGTGTTGTTGTGTACTGAGAGGATACAGTAGAACAGCCTTATGTAATCCCACTGGACAGATCTGCTCTGGTGGAGTTGAGGGCTCCTTGTCTTCTGCTCTGGTTTTAATGACGGTGCCACCTCCACTGAGGGCGTCTGAGCAGTCCCCGTCACAGGAGGTAGGGCTGAAACCGTTCTGCAAGCCACCATGTTCCCTGGCGATCAGGGTTTCCATGAAAGCAACACTCTCAGGCTCCAGGCTCGCTTTCTCTGCATCGACGTCTGGCATACTGCAAGATGTCGAAGAACAAGGCTTATGAGCAGATTATTAAATTGCAAAATCACTTTGGTTTTATTGTATTTAGGATATTTTATCAGATGAGTTCCAACCTCAAAATACAATTCAAAAACTATTAGTTTTACCTGATAAAGGCCTTAAGGCAAGCACAGGTAACAGCTTCTGGGATGTCGGGGAAGAATTGCAAGCAGAGTTGACACAGAAAGTAATCCTTCCTCTCCAGGGCCAGGAGCACAAGGTCAGGACAAACACTGTTGAGTGTAAATCGTCACATTTAACAGAAATAACACTTACCGATTTAATTAACTCTCTACCAGTATATAAAGAAATCAATCAAATCGATTAATGGTTTCTGCATCATTATGCAAACATACTCAATTATAACATTTGCATTCAAATTCAGGTTCTAAGTACAGTAATACATTATGCAGACTGAAGGTGGATTAAATAGTTCTGAGAGTCAACATCTGAACCTTTCTGTTAATCACCCATAAAAAAAATAATGTCTTACTGACCTGTGGGAGAGGGACTGGGTGTGGACCAGCTGTGCCAGGATGCTCGGGGTGTAGAAGGCTGGATCAGCCAGGCTCCGGGACACAAGGGTTGATGCTAGCTGCCCCACTGAGGGCTGCAAGTCCTGTATGTCTGCCCTGGAGATGAGCCCCTCCACCTCTTTATGGACCTCTTCAGCTGGTGCTGTCTGTACGAGAAAATTAAAATATTTTGTTATTATAATATTACTACATATTTCCAGTATTTATGATATGATTTATGATCTATAAAAAGTCAAGATTTACCTTAATGAGCTCCAGAACTTGATCGATTGTTAAACTAGGTGCTGATTGGGTCTTACGGGTTGTTCTCTGCATGGAAAGAAGAATCAAGCCATATAAACACCATACCAGTGAGAGGAGCATTACTGGACCATCACTCTTCAGGTGGCACTACATTCAGATTCATTCATTTCTGATTTACAAAGATTGTGCCACGTCACACACAACTGATGCTTTTATAGTTCAATTGTGGGTACATGTTTATTCAGCAATGTCATAAATTGGGATGAAGTGTTTGAGGAGAGACTTAAATATAATTTGAGTTATCTTTATAAATAAATCTAAAAATAAACAACGCAATACAGTAGGCATGTTTTATTACAATATTTCCCCATGTCACATCACATAATTTTGTACATTTTGTGAACAATGCAGCATCATTTCAGGCAGAAATTATTCCAAATTACAATCAAACAGAGCCATTTCTCATTAGTACTACTTGTTTTTCATACACTGTTAGCCAGTTTAAGGCACAGTGCGTGGCACTGATGAATCACACCAACTTTCTGCCTACAAAAGGTCCTTTATTTTTGCCTTACCGTCTTCCTGGTCTCCACTGTTCTCGAGGGTTGAGCTTTGTCTCCATGCAGAATGTTATTCCAAGATGGTACAGACGCCAGAGCTTTGGACTCTGTAGGAGTCAGAAAATAAACTGACTATCATCTCTACATTTCCGATTTGTATGTTTACATAATACAGTGATGCAGCAACAGCATCAACACTATTTATTTATGTTCAATCAGTGCATTCAGGCATAAAACATTTTAGTCAGATGTCATCTGTTGCAAAAACTTACTATTCCTACAGTAGCAGTACTACTTGTTTTAGCTCACCTTCAGTCTTGGCCTGTCTTAGTTTTCCCAGAGCAGCGGCCAGGGAAGATTTGGGACACTCATATGGAATAACAGAGAGGGTTTTCCCATGTGGAATGAATAACTTGTTGGAATAAGTCCAGAGCTAAACCAGGGGAATAAAAGAAAATTAATACAAACAGGAATTAGCAGCACAAGTTGACATAGATTAAGAGTGATAATATAGAAAACACAATTGGTCTATTTATGTGTCAGTTTTAAAATTGTAAACTGCCATAAAGTTGTGAGGAGGGACAGAGAGCCCCATCACAGTGGAGAGCAGACACAATGCTCTACCAAAGTCATACAGTCCTCCATCAGCACCCAGCAGCTGGAAGGACAGGGAACCTTGGCCTGCAGTATTAATAAAAATGAGAGAAGCCTGAGTGGGTGGTTCGTGCATAGTTTTAACCTCAGCAGTACACACTGGTGAGTGTCCTGCATGAGCTCTTGGGCCAGGCCACAAACATGGCTAAAAATCATTAACATTTATTCATCCACTGATCATAAAACAGAAACATTAGGAAAGCTTAGCTTGGTGGTTTATTTGCGTTTAATACACCGAGCATTCCTACCTGTCCGTAGATTTTACCCGCCATCTCTTTTCCTGCCTGAAGTGTCTGGAAATTGGTATTCCAGATGCAGAGGAAGTCTGAAAAGAGCCATTCAAGAACAACACACTCACATCAGATACCTGAGTCACATAGCTTCACTCATCATTCTATTTCATTATTTCTAGCCTCAGACTGTTAGCTTTGTAATTACTTACGTTTTAATAATTTGAACCAATAAATTAATTTTACTTCTAACAAACAAAAGATCCTGTTATTTCCTCACAGCACAAGATGTGCAGACTAGTCAGTCATCAGACAAAAAAAAAAAAAACACACTATTGTATTAAGTGAAGTCTGCTAGCCCCGTGTTTATTGTCATTTTTATTATTTTAAGTGTGAAAAGTTAATAAAATGTCTAACCGGCCAAAGAGGTATAGAGAGAAAATACTTTTCCAGTATGAACTTTTCATATTTAAAACATTTAGGACTCCAGGGTTGTGCATGCTGACACAACAATATGGCTTCCTGAAAGCCTTGTGGTGTATCCCAGATTGACTTAATTAAGATCAGTCATGCTTTTAACACAAAATCTCCTCAGTTTTATAGCTGACAAAATGGAAGTCTTCTCAACTGATGACTCCAATCATGGACTTTCATGAGGCAGCCGTAGTCTGAGCGGAGCACTTGTGGTCTTCATTTGAGGCAGTGTAATTTAACTGTATTTACCTTTACCAATTCCAGCAGAGGGGTGTGGAACCCCGACAACAGCTACATGGGCTTCATCCAGGACCAGGGCTGATGCTGCCTCCAGCAGACCTTCACCGACAGCAAGACCCAACAGCAGGTTACGAGGCAGCGGAAGCGCTTGGGCCCCGTCGTCAGTCCCTGGGCTCCGTAGAGATACTACACTCTGGTAAACATGACCATTAGGGTCTGGATGGCAGGAAAATGAGACAAAAAGGTAAAAAGGAGGAAAAGATTAGAGAGAACCATTGACAACTATTAAACTTATCTTGCATTTAACATCCTGCATTTGTGCTCCACATTGTATGGGTCATTCATCTTAAACAATTAACCCTTTAAAAACTACAAAAAAACAAAACTAGTCTGATGTTAAAAATGTTTTCAGGCTTACAGAGATAAAGCAGCTGGATGTGTTTGTCCCTGTAGGAGGCAGAGAAGCTGAGCGGAGAAAGACCGGGCTCCTCTCTCTCCAGTCGGTACCTCTGTAGGGTGTTGGGATTCAGTCTCTGCAGGTAGAGGAAATTCTCTCCTTTCTGTGGGAAGACATTGACAGCCATTACAGACAAACAATCCTCTAGTCATACCGGCAACAAAGAGTTGATGCACAGCAAACAAGGACAGAAAGAATTATTTATTTGTAAATGGGTCATTATATACACAAGCAGACACATAAGTATGCCCTGAAATAAACAGAATAGTACTGCAATATAAGTATAAATACTTTGAATTGTCTTTCCCCAAAAGCCAAACAATTGAAGTTTGTTATATTACCTGTTCAGTTGTGAAGATGACAAACTGTTGTGACTCTGCCACAATGTTGGTGCTCCACCTGAAGACAAAAAGAATCATCAACAACACACTCATAGTGACAACAGGTCAGACTGCAGCACAGTACAGCCAATCGGCTCATTTCAATATTTTAACTTTCATTGTATATATAAATGTGATGTGCAAATGTGCAAGTTGAGATGTAGCTTTTACTTTTAGGTCAGATTCTGAACCTCGCTCTCACACTCAATTATAACACAAACGATTTACTTGGGCTGTAAAGCTTAGTGATACTGACCTAATGGTCTCTTCTTGAGCCAGGACTTCCTCTATTGACTGCTGAGGAGCAGAAAGGAGAGAGTCCAAGAGTCTCACAGCTCCTCTCTGGAACAAAACCACAGGCTGCCCTCCAGGTACACAGTGGACCCTCCAGACATCTGATGACACCTGGAGAGAATAGGAGGTAGGAATGAGAATTTGTCCTGTTTTAGTCACAAATCTATGGAGGAAACTATCAGATTCAGAGACATTCTAAATGGAAATCACCACTGTAGTTAGGAGGGGATTGTTATTTTTTAGCTTTTAGGCTCAATGAATACCTCGTTGTAAAATAAATTATAAACTTACCCTATTGATTGGAACAGAAATAAAGGGTTACACCAACTTCCTTGTGACCAGAAGTCACATCATCAACTATCTTTTGAGTGGATTGGCAGCAAAATACTCAAATATTCATATAGTATGTTAAGCAATCAAGTAACTGACATGCTAAGCTTTCAGCAGTGAAATGGTATAAAATAAATGTCTTAATGTATTTCAATAGTCACCATGAATGCCTTTGAGGGGAGACTGTCCAACAGTGTGCACCATTATCCCAGATAGTATGATTCATCACATCTCACCCCTCTCTGTGACAAGAGGCTTTTCACCTCATCTTCAAAGTGTGACCATTTGGAACAAGGATAAAGTTTTCTGGCTACCCACATCTAATGGTGAGTACACAACTTTTAAACATTTCTGGCTCTCACATCAGACTACACACTACGTAAAAACTAATTCAAGCATATCAGGAAACAGCCATGTTCACACTTACAGTTGCTTTGAAGGCTTTATCTAAGATTATGTCTTCTTCCTTCCAAATTCTGATCACCTTAAAAACAAAACACAAACAGATGTTATTTTGTGACAATGTCAGGCAGATATGTCTGAAAGTTCATCTAGAGACTACATTAATGCATAAATAACAGATGGGGGGGGTCTTTTTTAGACATCACATAAATTAGGGAGGTCAAACCTTTGAATAAGGTATGATTGTGTAGGGAACTAGTAACCATATGGACCAATTGCACATTGCCTAACGTAGACAATTTGGTGGGAGAATGAAGTCATGCAAAAGAAGAGTAAAATCACTACAAGTTTACTTGAAGAGCAACATTTTAGTCATGACTTTTTCAAATAAGTTAGTGCTGATAGTGTGTGTGAGCTCACTGCACATCTTTAATTGTAAAAAGTTAAAGTATAGTTTGTATATTTTAAGTAAGAACTGATTTTTGACCAATTTCAGTCTGACAGTTTACAGTCGGTGCTGTGAACAATGTAAGCACCTCCTTCTTATAAACCTGTGTGTGCTTGCCTCTACAAGAATGACTGAAAATGTCTACCTTGCTGTCTGTGACTGCCACATATTCTTTGGTTTGTGAGTTGTAGACAGCTGAACAGGTCAGGGTCTGTCCTTGTTTCACCGTCCAGCTGCTCAGCGGCTTCTGGTCTGAAACCTGTCAGAACAACAAACAGAAGATAAACGACATAATAAAATAAAGAAGGTACAAAAGGTCTTCCTTCACCTCTTTCTACAAAACAAACTATTGTTGGAGAAAGCGAGTCCAACTCTGAAAGTTAACACTTACTGAAAAGGAGCTTTGTAAGTTATTTATGGCCAGGTATAATCGTTATAAATAAACAGGCACATGCACGCTGAGCCTAGCCATTCAAAGCTATCATTAGTTAGCAAAATGTGTGTCTTACAGTGGATATAGCGACCGTTAGCGAACATCTGCCTGTTTTTGTAGCCTGTCACGATGTTAACTCGAACTTATGCGACCCTTACTTACAGCTTTAAGTGAAAATGAGGTGCTATCACAGCTAAGCTGAGGTATCGGTCTTATCCTGTCTGTCCTGGTGGTTTCTGTCACTGTTGCTAAGACCAGTCGAGGATGCCAGCACGAGTTGCACAGGTCTCACATATCAGCTGGCCCCGGTTCAAAGAGCCTCCTCAAAACAAACGTTTAACGTTACCTTGTACAACGTGACAGATCTGGTTGAGTCGGTGACGACGACATGGTCGCTGTCTCTCTCCGTTTCGACCCCCTGAATGCCTGAGTTTGACAGAGTTTGAGCTGGAACAAGTCCGCACAACGTGTAGCCCTCATACAGCGCGGCCATGCTGGACGAGAAGAAAGTGGAGCCCGTGGGATCTCGCGAGAAAAGACGAACGTTTGTCAGCGGCGACCGGAAACACGAGACTGCTTACTGATGCAGACTCTTGTTTTGTCCAGATATAAACAGTGTTTATTGTTATTTTATGCGACATGTGGTGCAGGACATGTAAGAAAGCGACAGACCAGCAGCAGTCACTGATGATTTTGGAGTTTAGGATTGTGTGTCTGTCTGTCTGTCTGTCTGTGCTAGTTAGTTAGCCAGCTACGTCAAAATAAGCTGCTTAACTAGCTTTATCTCCAGCTGTCTAATTAGATAGCTATATTAAGTTTGCAGAGTGTAACGAATCAGATTGCTATTGTAGGCCATTTTATTGGATTGTGTGTTGGCAATGCTTAGGATGAATTTAAGTTCATTGTGTATGCGGTGTATAGCCTAGGTCTAGGGCTCTTATTGTGGAAGGTATAAAAACGGAAGTTGTGGTTTCTGAATGCGTTGCAGGTGACGATAGAAGTACATATACAAAGTTCATTTAAGGAAACTTAAAGTTCTGGTGTGTACGTTTTTATTGGCAGGAATTGAACACAGTATTCATTAGTATATTTCCATTAGTGTATAATAACCTGAATATAAGAATCATTATGTTTCCGTTGTCTTAAAATGAGCCCTCTATATCTACAGTGAGAGCGGGTCCTCTTCCACGGAGTCCGCCATGTTGAACTGCCATTTTTCTACAGTAGCCCTGAGCAGACAAACCAAACACTGATATAGATATGACCTTTTGATTTTTATGTGAATTTTACTTCCTACCTGCTTGGAAGGAGAGGGTGAGACATGGGAGAGTATTCATTTGGTTGCAATCTGCAACTTCACCACTAAGTGGCACTAAATCCTACACACCAGACCTTTTAATTCACTCTGTGCATTGCCAACTGACAACTCAGTAAAGCTTACACTAACGAAGAAAATGTAGGTCAGAAATTATAGCCAGAGCAGTACATCCACACCATGTGTACCTCTGAAACGATAGGAGCCATCAACTTCAGGGCCGCCGTAAAATTGAAGCTGTCTAGTGAGTATGAGGAAAAGAGGGTGGATGAACTTCCTTCATGGCCACCACACACACAGAAGTTATACTCAGATCAGATTGCTACTAAAGAGTTTTTTTATTCTTACCCTTTCTTTATCTCTCTCAGTGTCCTATCAAGTTCAAGTTCAAGTTTATTTTTATGTAATAACATAATGTGGAAGTAAAACTATAGACTCCCAACTCCTTCAATTGTTCTGTAACATATGCATATACATAATATAACAAGATAATAACATTCCATCTATCATTTGTTAAGACTGACGAAAACGTCAAAATCTTCACCTCTTCTGTGTTCTTTGCATCTTCGGTCTTCTAAGTTCATTTCATGATTGCTTGCTGAAGTCAAGCAGCAGAAGTTAACAATGTGCAGATACCAATGGCCCATGTTTAGGTGAGCTAAATATGCAAAAGTAGTCTTACATGTCACTGTTTATAATAAAGTGGTTATTTCATAGACTGTATAAAAAGATATATCCTTTGCTGGATGGGCTGCTTAAATACATACATAAAACATAAATTAAGACTATATACTTCTCCACCACTGCATATAACCACAATGTTTGTATCACTATGTTTGCATGAGCAACACTTTGCACTCATTAAACTATCATGACCTAACTTGCCCGCCGCAAACATGGATGGTTGTTATAATAGATTTGTACCACACTGTCTTATAATAACATCCTGTATAGGCATGTTCCATGTCTCCATTGGAGTTATGTGTACACAATATCCTTAAAAATCTCAACACAAACTCTGTTTTTAATGTGTGCACCATTCAGGAAAATGAAAATATTCTACATTTTGTGATGTATTGTACCTCATTTAAGACACATATCCACAAAATACAGTCTGGTATATTAGGTAACTTTGGACATCTCCACAGAAAGTACAATAAAGGTGCCGCTGTTTTTCGTTACAGAGGAGATGGTGAGGTCATGCCACCTCATTGGCATCTGCCACTGGAAGTTTATAGTTTATGAATGTTAACAGTTGTCAATATGAGTTTTTATATATTATTTAAGTATTACATGTATGTATTGAATAGTGCAGCATGGATAAAAAATGCTATATTGCAGTGTTGTCATGTGCCATGCAGAAAGTTTGAAGGTTTGCATGAGTCTGAACAATACATATCTACTTACAAATTACATTGACAAAAGGCTGCTGTACCTCTAAGTTATTAAGATTTCAAAGCAACCACATATACCAATATTACTGTTATGAAGCCCAGCATGTTACTTTTTTATTTGATGTCATAGATGTTGATCATTGTCCAAATTGGTACATAACAATGTAAAACAAGACATAACAATTGTGAGCTTGGAAAAAAAACAACCCATAGCTCGTAGCACAGGGCTGACACGCAATGGACCTCTTAAGATTTTGCTGAGACCAATGAGGGTTTATTTGCTATTATGATGCCTATCACAAGTGAGTGACTTTTGTGTTGTTATGTTCTGTTTGGTGCAAGAGATTTTAAAGTAAGTGTGAGAGAGCCTAGTAATTTAATGTATTACCTTTCAAAATCATTGACACTGGAGACATTGGAATATGATTTATTTCATATGAGATTAAAAAAAAGTATTTTACTCATTACAATATTTTTAGACCACTTCACCCTGGGCAGTAAAAATTGATATTGTCAATACAAACTAAAAACTAATAAAGTGTACGTGCAGTGCCTCATTACTTTAATAATGGACATTTCTGCTTGTGGCTACAATTAATGCATTGCCATACATCACATTCACTGAACTCAACAACTATCCTTCATATATTGTATTTGGCATCTTTTATTTTTATAAAATTGATTTGCCAAAGTAAATCATCAACAGAAAAGGAAGTAACAGCATAATACATTTATTAATCAGGGCAGAGTCAGATAAAATCATGTCTGAAAAGACAGCTTCAGTCAGACCATATTATTATCTGAAAGAGCAAAACACTACCTTTTTCATATTGGAGTAGTTTAATAATCATCAGGCAAGGTATCTGCTGCTGTTTCAGCACTGTGTGATTTCTGATGGAAGCGAACTTGAATAAAGATTATAATTAACACCACTCGGTTCTAGAAAAGACACAGAGAGAGAGAGGGAGAGAGAGAGAGAGAGAGAGAGAGAGAGAGAGAGAGAGAGAGAGAGAATAGGTTAGAATGTGTCCACATACTGTAATAAAAAAAACAGATCCTTAATAACTGAAGTCTTCAATGATCATTCATTGAGTCACAGAAAAACCCTTGCCCTTCCCTTACTTCATTTGTAGCTTGTTCTTTGCACCTTATGTGTAGTCTGAATGTTGCAGCATTCATTTTGTTTTGCACCAGAGGCCAGGAGAAACACAATTTTGTTCCTCTATATGCTGTACTCCACTGGATATCCTTGTATATTCATACGAAACGGATGACAATAAATTCTCTTTTGTCTTATCTCTTATTTGTAGAAGACTGTAATCTGTACTGATATTAACTTTTTGAAATGTATTCTATAATGACAATACTTGCTATTGCACTCTTCTTAATTTGGGTGATGGGAGCACTCTGCACACACTGTTCCATCAATTAAATGAATTAATACAATATTACTTCCCTGCTTATGGGAAAATAACATGAGTTAATTGATTAATTTTTCCTGTTGCTGAATATATAAATAACAAAATAGCACACAGTCAGTAAGTCTTATCTATTTTGTTCATTACAAACAAAATTATATGAAATGAATTGCAGAAGCAAATTGTTTTATTGTGATTAAGCCCAGAAGCAATTTAGGCATTAATAATTTACTCCCACATATAAGTGGATTACCAACCTGGCAAAGAGGCCTCAGATCACCAAAGACCCCAGGTTTATTTTGCCAGTTTGTTAGAAGTGGAGCAATGCAATCAAATAACCAAACATAGCTAAAAATAGTTTTTAAAAAATATATCTTTAGAGGTATAAGGCTACTTACGCTAAAGTAATTACATTCATTTTCTGAAATAAATTGAACCCAGAAGACAATAATTGGGCTATGAACCAGTTGTTTCAATCAATTTTGTTGATATTATTTAGAATTTCTAAACATTAAAGGTCCAGATTTAGTGGCATTTAGCAGTGTACTGCAGATTGCAACCCCCTCCATTCTAAGCATGAAGGAGAAATTGGTGGCCTTGAAATGCATGTAAAACACGAAAGGCCCTACTGTATCTATAACCACTGTTTAGTTTGTCTGTTCTGAGCTACTGCAGAAACATGGTGGTTCAACATGGCAGACTCTGATATAAAAGGCCAATTATAAGGTAACAAAAACATAACTATTCTTATTTTCAGGTCATTATACACAAATGAAAACAAAGTTATTAATATATTATATTCCATGTCTGCCATAATCTGTAAATGTAGCCCCCTAAATCTTACACAATGGACCTTTATATTCATTAAATGTGACAACTGGAGTTAGAAATGAGCAATTAAGCAACTTTACTTAAAAAGCTGACACTGCAAAGGTGGCAACACTGATGCCTTATGTTGTGAGGCTCAGGAGTGATAGTAATGTGACAAAAATACATCAATAAAAAAACAAAGCCTATCTAGTGTTCTGGCTATCAGGCTTATGCTCTTTATGATATATTGTGTTTTTTCATTAAATATTCCTTACCTTCAAAGCAGTCAGGGATTTTGAGTGTTCCATCGATGCACTGGCTTGGCACTGCGTAACCACAGTTCCTGGCCTTGTTCATGCAGTAGACTGAGACAATTTCTTTGTGCAAGACTTTGTTTGGACTTAGGTCTTTGATCCAGATCTTTCGCCCTTTGTAGAGTATCCTTCCTCTCTGTATGCTAACGCTGCAAGGAGCTGTAGGGAAGGCAGAAGAAAAAACATTATATTGGAAATATAGTGTTGTACTGTTTTTGAGGGCTATATTACAGCTACAAATGCTGTATACTACAAACAAGTCTTAGCCTATTCACCTTGCAAGATCACCCAAGAAATGCAGCTGTCACCAAAAAATTTAATGTAAAATTACTGTAATATTGGTTGTAACCTTACCCTTGCAGGATGGCTTTTCAGACCATTTCCCATCCTGCTGACAAACAATCTGGAAGCTTCCTTCAATTTCGTAATCTCCATGGCAGCCATATTTGATGGTTTCCATGTAGTCATAGTCTCTTGGTCCATCGCTTGACATGTAGCCTCTGTCGATGTTCTCTGGTGGAGGGCAGGTCACCACTGTAAAGGGAACAACATAGTTATTTTATTAGAGATGTCACGTTGTCTGCCATTATGTGTTTTTATTATTTTTCAATTGCTTGCCAATTATACCACTGTTTTCCATTTTAAAGCATATTAGAAAAATTCCCCTGAAGGTGGAGAAGACCAAATGGCATCCACGTCACCTAAAATTGTTTTGCAGACTGTTTTGTCTGTGTGTCTCAATATATATTAGAAACTTACATGGTGCCTCATAGCAGATAGATGTCATTAATGAAATATTCACCCAGTCTCATACTGCATGTGTAAACCAACCGCTAGTGCTTGGGAGTATTTGGCTAATTACATGGTTTTGCAATGCTCAACAACTTCTTGTTTTTGTTTTCCAGCTGTCCTACAAATGAGAAAACTTTTACAAAACTTATCACAACCCCATTGTTGAAGTAATGGATGTGATCAGAAAATATCTCTTGCAATGCTACAGTAACTTCTCGAGGTATTATTCCTAACCTACCTCGACATTCCGGGGTCTTCGTCCAGGTGCCACTGACAGTGCACTCTGTCCTTGGATCTCCAAACAGTACGTATGGAGGCAGGCACTTGTAGGTCCCACGGACGCCGTAATCAGTGGTATTCCCGCTGATCGTCTTGTCATAAATTATCATTCCAAACTCTGGGATCGGAGCGAGGCCGCAGGTCACAGCTATGAGAGAAAAGACAGAAAATACCAATTTATGTGTATTGGCAGATAATGTATGACTGTACTGGATGAGTTTGTTTATCTTTTAATTGTTTATAATGTTTATTATATGTGTTTGTTTCTTATATTATTTTTCATGGCTTGTTTAGATTTACACCAGGGTAAAAAAATTTGGTTGTTACAGCAGCACAAGGACAATAAGTAATAAGTACAGATATATAAAGAAAGTAAAATAAATTATTATAATGTGATAAAACTAAAATAAGAATAGAACTTTAGAGACATAAATTAGAAGAATTTTATTATTTTCGTGTAGTGGATTACATACCCATGCACTCTGGTACTGCTGTGCTCCATGTTCCATTGGCAAGGCACTCAGCAGAGTCGGCTCCAATCAAAATGTACCTGTGCAAAGCAGCCATGTTATTCAGTCAGCTTATGCTTATATTGCAAATAAGTAGACAAAACATGGGATGTTTCACTGAAATCAGGAATCAAATATTGGTAGGTCGGAGAAATAATAATTGTAGTAAGATGCACTCTGACTTTGGTCACCACACCTTCACCTATATGTTAAGAAGAGCTTGGCACCAAAAAGCATATTTTTAGTGGAGAACTTTGTTTGTTGTGTATGATGGCAAAAAAAAGAGAACTTAAATATATGGGTAATTGGTTGTAATGGCACCAGTGGAAACAAATTACATGCAAATAAAATATATAAAATTAGCTGAGAGAGGCTGAGAGATGATATTGATACTTGTCAACAAGAAATTCAATAAGATATTCCTACTTTACCCTCCATTACAAGTATAGTTGATAGTGCTCTGGTACACAACATCCTCATAGTATAATTCTCCGTTAGACGGTGGGTCAGGATAGGGGCACCGTTTTGCTGTAAGAGAGGTTACAGAACAGAGAACACATGTAAATGGAAAGCTTTGCTTTTTATGAATAATTCAAACATGGAATGACATGTTTGCTGTCTTTGTTGTAGAAGACAACCTCACTGAATTCATGTTGTGATCTAGTTGTGTAAACTGTGCAAACATTTATTTCGCCACAGTACAGAGTACAAATAATGTATCCTTAAGTCCTGAAATACTATTCATGTACTGAAGCAGGAACAGAGGAATCTGCAGATTTGTAAATGCAACAATATGTACTTATCTACATATTTATGATACCAGAGAGTAGTAATTAGAAACTGGTAGAAATGGTTCAAATTGCTTTTGGATAATAAAATTTATATAGTATACTATATTAATATTTCAAGTAAATGTTTCTTTAAAAATGTTGACATTTTCTAGAAAATTACTTCACTATTAAACTTTTAAAAACTTCAAGGTTTGACAAGAATAATGGGAACCCACGCATGCAAAATAATTTGGTTTTTGTCCATTCTCCACTGATAGTGCAAACAATCGTCCGAGGGCCCGACACAGGGGTGTATCCTTGTTTACAGGACAGCGATAACTCCACCCCGGGGTTAAAGAACCTCTGGACCCCATCCAAATCAATGTTGCGATCCAGCTCAGGCCTAAAACACACTGCAAGAACAAATGGATTTAATAATAATTGTGTATAAAAAAAACATATTTCAATAGATTTACATTATCCAGCTAACATTCCAATTCTGTCATTTGAACAGGTCTGCGTTATCACTGCAGAAATTTTACTATTTACTGATCTATTTACTGAAGTGCCATGCAGTCATGTGCTGACCCTGAAATAGAGGAACTGTGTGTGTGTATACTGTTAAGCAGTAGGATTGACGACAACGGTAATGTGACAGGGAATTAAGAAAACTCGTAGAAAATCAAGAAGAAAAAAAATCTAATTCCATCTGTCGCAAAGAACATTCAGTTTAAGTATTTTATATAGACAGGACAGAAGAACAGAAACACAGCGTGATGTTGGAAAAACAGCAAACCATTTGTAGCAACAACACATGTAATCCTGTATCTAAAATCAACATAATCATTACATAAACGGCTAAATTCCTTTTGAATCTGTGTCTTGTAAAATAAAATAAATTACCTGATGCTAAAGCAATATAATGTCAGATAGAAGCCAGTAATAATAACAAATACCATGCTCTTGTCCGGATGTCAGGGTGACAAAAAATATAAATTGACACAACAGAATCAAAATGCGTTCCATCTTTTGTTGAAATGTTCAGATGTTCCTCAATTCTCTCTTGTGGTCTCTGGTTCAAATACCAAATCTTCTGTCTCCCTCTCCTGCTGCTGTTTGTGTCCCTCGTAAAGTTAACAGATAACAGAGGAGCAGCATGAAGTAACAGCTCACTGCTGATTTGTGTGTTTTTTTCTTTTGGATGTTTGTTTTTTTTGCCTTGTGACATTTTACTGGAAGTGACACAATCCACAAGTTTTCTGCATTGCTGCAATGTTGTATTGTGAAACAACAAACGCCCCGCTCCCCTTTTTTAAAATGCCATTTGGTCCCATTTTGCTCTTACTTAAATCTTTTTCAAGAGCTTAGTGTCAAGCCACCATCATTGCCAATAACATGCTTGGTGCCTCATGCAACACCATAATGAAAACAAAAATGCCTCTTACAGAGGTATTATCAAGTCTCAGAACCATGTGAGGTCTAAGTTACTGTAAAGCAAAAACTGGTACAGGATATTGCCATATTCCAATAAATATAAAGCAATTCAGTATTCAGATGAGTGTATTTGTCTGTGAATGGGTGCCTTACCAAAACTATATAAACATTTACTATTTACTACTTTACATTTACTATGTACTGTACCTTAACTATTCTTTTTATATTTCCATTTACAACTTTTATGGGGCTTGAGTGACATGAGCTGAAATCTACAGAGGCAGACGCTATAAACTCACATGCACACAAACTTCACTGAATAAAAGCATGAAGTTAAAAGTATAAAATAACTGATATTCTTATGGCCTTGCTCTTTATGTCATTTTGTGCCATTGTCTTGAGGGCATTTCACCACTCACCACTTCATCGTTTACACTAGGTGTTGTTCACACCATGATATCACATAAGAGTGGTTAAAGTCTCGTGGAAGTTATGAATTATTTTTATTACAGATTACAGATTCACATTAAAATCACACAAAACTAAGGTCTCCTGGTGAAGGAGATGTCAGATTTTGGACACAAATGGTTTAGTTTTTTCACATTCAGTATTTATTGTAACCTCTGTATTGGGTATGTATGTATGACATGTATGTATCTGCATGTCTATCTCTAAGGTACATTTTACAGCAAATTATTTTATTAATAATCACCATTATCAGTTTATTATTAGTTACAAATGACAAATGAGGCATAATAAATGATTAAGTTGACAAAACAATGTCAACAAAAGTGGCCGCCTTTAGCATATTGTTACAGATTCATTATTCATGATCCAATTATTCATATCCTGTCCGTGTACATGCTGTTCCAGATCATTTTGTGCAAAGTTATGCCGGTCTTGCAGAGCTTGTGGGACTTGCAGGGGGTGAAGTGGCACACATTTGGATTTCAGATGCAAGGCTTTTTGACCTTAGGTTGTACTCCACCCTGCCTGGTTCTAAAAGAAAGAAAGAGAATGGCAGATATATCACTGTAATCATAAAATGCATGACTGCACGGAAACATTGTGAGCTCTTCCAAAGACATCTGTAAGCCATTTGACAGACTTATTATGTAACTTTTTTTCGGGGGAATCACTATTACCACTGTTGACAAGCATTCAGATATTAGAGCTTACTTTTGCCCAAACTCAGTTTTGAATGAAACATCCAGAGTCATTCCTTGTCTTTGTTTCCTCTTGTGCCAAAATTGATTAAACCATATATAGACTATACTTTCCCCTTCTTATGAAAACATTATTTGAAATGCTATTGATGTGTAATTAAACTCTTCCTAAACTTTTCCTAGCCCTAGAAACAATTTGAGGTATGTTTGTTTTGTGCTTTATAGAAAAACAGATCTTCTCTGCTGAAAACATTACTTTCATCTTTAATAATTAATCATTTCCATCTCATACTTCTTGAACACACTTTTGTAACTGACTCGTGACCATGACGCTGACTGTCTTTACTCAGTGAGAAATTTTCTATCGAACATTCAAACCTCCACTGGGGGAACTAGAGAAGTTTAAATTAGATTTTTGGGGCTGACAAGAACTCACCCTCAAAGCATTCTGGGATGGGGAGGGTTCCATCGTTACAGGTGCTGGCTACAGGGTAGCCACACTTGTCAACTTTGTTCTTACAATAGAAGGCAACATGTTCTCCATGGAGGACTCTGTTGGGTTTCAATTCTTCGATCCAGATCTTCCTAGAATTGTAGAAGATGCGGCCTCTTTTGATGCCAACTGTGCAAGGAGCTGTGTTGAGAAACAGAGCAGTTGAAGCATCGTTTTGCGAATCCACTAAGTGGATTATAACATTAACATTAATTACCACGTCCAATTTTGCATGAAAGCAGTGCTGAATGTTGAGGAGAGTTTAATGTTTCTCTGGAGACTCTGCCAGCTTGTGATGCACAAAAACTATTTCAACATATCTGCATTCTTGTGGTTTACTAATTGACTCCTGATGAACTAGATCCAGAATCTTTTGCATGAAACATAAAACAGAAATACAGCTTTGGGTAGTTCTTAAGATTTAAGTTTCCCATAACTCACCCCTGCAAACTGGCTTGGAAGACCAGTTCCCTGTGTTTTGGCACTGTATCTCAGCCTGACCATCCAGAACATAGTGGTCATTGCAGGCGTACTTAACCTTCTCCTTGTAGCCATGTTGTCTTCTCACAGCAAACGTGATGAAGCCATTTGGTATGCTTGTTGGAATGGAGCAGCTCACATCTAGGATCATCAAAAGAAGATTAAAAAATGTGAGGAAGCAATATTTAGTTTAGTTGTTGTTATGGAATTTTCTATCCTTAGGTTACATGAGGTCACGTGTGGGCCTTGAGGTCCTCAGCAGTATTAGTTGTTTGGCGTTGGTTGAGAACAGTAGCTGCCAGTCTATCTCAACACTGTGGTGGCCAGGGTCGAAGAGACCTATTGCTGCCGTTGACGTTCCAATCTGCGTAAACAGACATCTGTGTCTCCAGACTAGAATATGCTGACAATAACACCTCCATGGGTGAAAACATTCTCTTTGGCTAATTCGGGGCGTATAGTATTTGTGGTGTTATCTTTGGGTTTAAAGTCTATCCACCAGGATGAGTTGGGCAGAATGTGAGACCGACTCAGGCACTTCTGATGTACTTTGAGAGTGCCTCTAATTCTCCTTGGCCAAGCGTCAATAAATATTACAGCATAAGACATCAGAGGCTCCTGAACACTTTCTTCCCTCCTGACCTCACCATTGACCTTTGACTTCAGCAATTTCTCCACTACAGTTGTTACAATTGCAAAAGGTAGGATGAAGAACAACATGTATAGAAAACATTTTTAAAATGCTGGAAGATTGGTTTCATTGAGAGAAAATTTCCTATTTGGCCCGTAGTCATGAAGGAGAGAAATAGATGAAAGGGTAAGGAATGGTTAATAATATCATCTGCATACCTTGGCACACAGGTGGCTCAGTTGACGTTCCATCAGCCATGCAGGTTCCCCTCTCATAACTTGGTGCCTTAGGTGGATTACACTCATATGTCCAGCCGTGCCCATACATGATGGAGTTTCCAGTAACTGGCTTATCATGGACAATTCTTCCATCTCTAAGTGTCTTGGGTAGTGGACAATTCACAGCTGCAAGAAGAAAAATTATCTTACTAGAGTTACGCTGAGAACAAAGGGGATGTCGGCAGAGGAAGCTAAGAAGAAAAAAAGAGCAAATGACTAAGCAAAAGGCCGCCAGACAAATCAAATCAGAGTAAATCTGGGACTGACTTTTATGGGTTGGCAAGAGCTTCATGAAATAGAAGGCTAAAAGACAGACGCCCAGCTGGCTCTTTTTGCTGCCAGACTAGTAAGTAATATTAGCTGGCCTTTATGTCTTGTATTGTTGCAGTTTCTGATTTTAGCAAAGTTGTCACTCATTAGTTTTTGATCCCAAGAAATATTCAACTTATGTATACTAATATACTAAAAAATACACATGTACAATTTATAAGTACCATATGAAGTGGTATTGCACTCTGAAACTGAGGGAGCTAATTTGCAAAAATACCAATTTATATGCAGTGTTGCTTAACATTTCCTCTGCGTATATTGTCCTCCAGTACCTTTGCAGAGAGGTGGTTGATTGCTCCAAGTACCATCATGTAAACACTTGCTTTCATTGGCTCCCAGCATGACGTACCTGATGAACAAAAGTTCACATTATTCTGACATGTATTATTGTAAACACACCTTGCAATGATCTATTTAGAACTATAAAGTAGCTTTTACCCGTCATCACATGTGAAGTTGAGCACACTCTTGAATGGAGCTTCTGTTCTCCCCATTGCTAATGGCTGTAGAGGTCTAGGGATTGGGCACATCTTGGCTATAAAAAAGATACAACACTGAATCTACTTCTCTTGTACACTCAAAAAAATTCAAAAATGCATGACAGAAATTTCCATCCATTTGAATTACATAGGTTTAATATAAATCAACTAATAAACTTAATGTGAAGCAAGTAATAAGATTTATGTAACACTACTAATAAACTCAATGTGATTCCACTACACAGTAGTGTAGTAGTAACCAGGTTTATGCATTCAATTTTAATAAAGTCAATTTGTTTGCCCAAACCCAACAGTGAAAATGAATGCAGTAATTTTGAATTTTTATTAGTACTATTACATAAATCTTATTACTTGCTTCACATTACGTTTGTTAGTTTATTTATATCAAAACTATGTAATTCAAATGGATGGAAATTTTGTGGCCAAAAAACTTTTTTAAGTGTAGGTTAGGCAACACTACAGCCAGCAGCACAATAGAAAACATTCATTGTGTCTCAGAAATGACCTTTTGAAACAAGAACAGAGTGGATTTAATATGATAAACCACTCATTTTAATGCTATAACAGCCTTTTGTTCTTACACATGAACAACTTGACCACTAGAACAGAGTTTATTGCAAACATCTGCTGAAAATGTACTTCACATTTTTGATGACCAGTCTTTCTCTTTGAGCTGAATATTTCTTCAAGAGTAATGCATTAACAATTAAAGTATATATAATATGTATATATTATATATATTATATAGGAGCACCAAATTGTATGTTATTTTCATCATTGCTATATTTTTATAGTCAGACAATATAGATTTTTAAAAACTGATATTCCTGCATTTTGATGTATGATTTTTGCTTTAAATGGTCAACTGCAGTACAAAACATTTTTTAAAGCCACCTTTTACTCCTACCTAGTTTATATTCCTATAATTCTATAATTTCTGTTTTAGACAGTATCTATTTAAGAATCTCTACTGTTCCAGTGCAATAGCTCCAGTAAACTCACGGGAACACGTCAGGTCTGACTGTGTCCACTCTCCTGTGCCGGTGCAGGCCATCCTTCGAGGAGTGGCTGTTGAAGGCAAGTACCCCCGTTCACATGTGAGGGTTACCTCTTCACCAACCTCATACACACGTTTTAGGGTCAACTCATCAATCCCGTCAGTGATAGATGGTCGGCCACATACTGGTGAGAGACCAGAAGCACAATTTGACAAATATATAAAAGGCAGGATTAATGGAATAAATGTTCATATTCTGCAGGTAGATTTTGAATTACATTCACAACTGTAATTAATTTTAGCCTACAACCCATCCAGTGTACAGATTATAATGTTGTGAATTGTGAACACTTTACTTCTGATGCCACACCATTAGTCAGATGCATAAAGTACAAAAATATAATGGACAGTGATTGACAGCTAGTAAAGTAAGACTAATTGCAGCACATTACCAATGAGCACAATGAATTAATTCTGTGCTCAAATAAAAATGATCCATTTTACCTTTCTTGGTTGTTACAGTTGTGTATAAAGCTAGCTGGGTAAGGACCAGCAAAGTCAATTTCAGAGACATCTTCTTAGGAGTGAAGTCTCCACTGCATCTGGGTGGAAAGGCGACCAACATAAGGACTACTTGGTAAAACAGGTCCTGATAATCTGATCCAATCAGATGTCAGTGTAACTTTCTATTGATTGAGCACAAAGGTCTTTACTGTTGCATATTTACTCAGAATTGATCGATAACCTTGATTTGGTACATGAACCAGCAGCAGACAAACAGTGTGATATCAACTCATGAATGATAAAAGAGATAGACCCCCCAGGCTCTGTGCAAACACAGACAGTCAGATACAGATTTTTGATGAACAGTACTTAAACCATCTATTGCCCTTTTTAGTAAAGCTCAATAGCTGTTTGCTGTAATGAAGCAAAGAAACAACATTACAGCAATAACAACAAGTTTGGGTTAGCAAAAATATGTGTTTCGGTTTGGTAAGGAAAATCTAGGAAGTATGAGTTGAATCAGCATACAAGACGAGATAGTCAGTTTATTATTGAACCATATTTTGCTTTGTTTTCACTTTTTTTGTTTACCACTTAATTCCATGGGTAGTTTTGATGTCTTTAGTGTTAATCTAAAAAGAAAGCACTGAATGAGAAAGTGTGTCCAAACTTTTGGCTGGTATATCACGTCACTGACAGTTTAAAATGGGAATGAGTCCGAAAACCATCTGATTTCAGGGAAAAGTAGATCTGGTTTATCTAACCCAATTCAGTTTGCAAATATTTGTCTTTCACGTGAGATGGATTGAGATGGTTAGGCTGCTCTGCTGGTCAGTGAACTCCATTGAATTGGTAAAGCACCCAGAGAGAAATGTTTTAGAGATAGCAAGTCGGAAGAGTTGGTAAATCCTCTATAGCAGTGAGAAAATGAGAAGAAACGTAATCCAGCCGAAGTAAAACACCAGCAGTAGATTAATTACTTAGACCACCTAAATAATGAATCTAGTTAAAAACATATACCACTGCAAAAGATCAATAAAGGTCCAGTGTGTAGGATTTAGTGCATCTAGCGAACATTGCTCCCCTTCCAACCAGATAGGAGAAACTACAGGGGCTGTGAAACTCATAAAACATTAAAGGCCCTATCCAGAGCTGTGTTTGATTTGTCTGTTCTGGGCTACTGTAGACAAATGGCAGTTCAACATGGCAGACTCCGTAGAAGATAACCTGCTGCCTTAGTAGATATAAAATGCTCATTCTAAGGTAACAAAAACACAACAATGCTTATTTTCAGGTGATTATACACCAATTAATACATACTTAATTAATATCATCTTCAATTTCTGCCATATATAGATTTTTCTAAATCTTACACACTGGACCTTTCAAATAATGTTTAACTGTGTTTTTCAGCTTGTTCTTAGTCAGTTCAGTGGAAAATGATGCTTAGTGATCCAGTATGAAATTAATCTGCTTGCGTTTAATTAATTATGGTTTTGCGAGATTTATACACTGCAGTGCCAGTGGATAAAATGACTGATGATGAAAGGTCATATATGGTAAGTGGCAAAAGACTGGACAGCACAGTAGGTGCATTTTGGTGATCTCCCCAATATGCCGTGTTTTTTTCTCTATAATGAACAAATGTTAATTATGATTATAGACATTTTTATATTAGAGTTGCATAATATTAATCCAAGCTACATATACGGAACACAGAAGAAAAACGTGAAGCCACTCAAACGCAACATTTATTGACCTTCATGTGAGAAGTACTGAGCACATACAAGCAATGAACCATTTTTAAAGATCAGCCAAAACATGTGTAATGCGCTCTTGTTCCACACGGTGCCGCCCCCATCCTAAATTCCTGCAGCGGGACCAGGGGCCCCCTCCCTCCCTCCCTCCCACAGCGGTCCTGTTGCGTGACATCAGCCGGAGTGAAAAGGAGGAAGCGGAGTGGAGAAGCTGTCAAGTTGCACAAAGATACACAGACCACGAGCAGGAAGTTTGTTTTAGGAATAAAATTAGCAAAAGACACTTTTGGAAAATCGTGCCAGAGATTTAAGAGATTAAAGGATTGGCTCTGTGGGGTTTGGATTGAGTATAGTAGCTCCACAGGTTTGGATCTATGATAATATGCTGTAAAATGTGGTAATTTGGGCAATAAGAATCCACTGACTCAACATCCACTACAGAAATAGTCAGCCAATTAAAAGATTCCTGCTTAAAACCAGAAGGTTGCCAGTTCAACTCCTCCAAGGAGCTTAAAATGTGGCTATAATCAACAATACCCTGTGTTTAACAGTACAAGTCTGAATATCCAGAAAGCTTTCATGGGTCCTTTTTGATGGTTGACTGGTGTCACTTTCATGTATTATTTGGCAACAAGGGCATTGTGAACCCCTTTGTGACTGTAACTGAGATTAAATGCGGCGAAGATATAAAGCTGCACTGTTTTTTATGGCAGTTTGAGGATTTTATACACTTACTTTGCCAATTTATTAGGTACACCTGGATAAAAGTAATTCAGTCCAACCCCCCTGCAATAAATGCTGCTTTCACAAATGTTATATAATTTAGTGAATGTAGTTCATACAATGTAGTATTACTGTAGACCTAGTTATTTTCTCACTTTTAAAGCAAACTAGACAAGACTAGCTCATGAAAGCTTGAAATGCATGCATAAAAAGGCTTTACAGTATTCATTGCCATTCTTTTTTAGGAAAAACTTACTGAAATAAGTATTCTTGTCCTTCATGTCCACAGAAGATTTCTATTGGTCCACCCTGTGTATCAAGTCTAGTTCAGTAAAGTACCATATTTAAACCAGAAGCAGTAGCTCACTCTGTAGGGACTTGGTTTGGGAACTGGCTGGTTCAAGTCCAGCATGGACCAAAGTATGGTAGGTGGACTGGTAGCTGGAGAGGTGAGAATTCACCTCCTGGGCACTGCAGAGGTGCCTTGAGCACCTTAACTGCTCCAGGGCACCACTATGTGGCTGCCCATCGCTCCACCATCTCTCCACATGTGTTTGTCAATGAGCCCTTTGGCCCTTGGCTGAATTCTTGATGGTAATATTAAATTTTCTCTGATCAGGATTTTTGGGGCTGATCACTGATTTCTGGCAGCTGTATCACCACAGGTCACTTGGTTTACCGTCCCAAAACTGAACTAGTTCATATTCTTTTTTTTTTTCTTAATGACCTGCTTCATAAAATACTGAGTTTGATTTGTCCAAAGAACTTTGCAGTTGTTGCCTCGTGGTCCTCGTGGTGTTTACCCTAAAACTACAAATTGTAGAACAACTTTTTGAACTGTTTCTCAGCCGCTTTCACCATCATTTGTTTTACTCTCTTCAGCGGTGTGCCAAATGTCGGTTTGCCATAAAGTAAAACTTATGTTATGTCTGAATTGAAAAAGTATTTTCAGTTAATTATGAAAGTTTGGCGGCGCAAGTTAGACATCATTAGGTGATTAATGGGAAACACTGGTAATATCCCCACAGTTGTGGTCTTGAACAGTCTTGAAATAAAATCCCAAGGCCTCTTTGTCCAAGACAGAGACAAGGCCATCGTTTCCGAGAGACCAAGACAGATCTTGAGTACTACAACACTGTAAAGCGATGTAAAACAATACTGAGATGGTTTTTGGCACTTCAAACCACAAGTATATTTTCTTGTGGATATCAAAAATTAAAATAAAACACTGTAAAAGTGTAACATATGGGACCTTTAAAGGACCAGTGTGTAGGATTTAATAGTTAACAGTAAACATGGACATCGTAACCATGACGTCACCCACAGTTTTCTGAAGAGCCGTTGTGTAGCTCAGTGTGGTGGCGGTCCTGCCTCTGCCATCTCCCGGTTAATGCAAAAAATGGAGGCGGTAAAGACGTGGAGCGTGGGTGGAGCTGAGACGGCCTGAATGAAGCATGAGTGCTCAAACAAGCCACAGGTGAGCAGCACGGTGGTGCAGCGGTTAGCACAGTTGCCTTTCTGTGTGGAGTTTGCATGTTCTCCCTGTGTCTGCGTGGGTCCTCTCCGGATACTCCGGCTTCCTCCCACACTCCAAAGACATGCACTTAATAGGTTAATTGGTGACTCTAAATTGGTGTGAATGTGAGTGTGAATGGTTGTTTGTATATATGTGCCCTGTGATGAGCTGGTGACTTGGTCCAGGGTGTACCCCGCCTCTCGCCCAAAGTTAGCTGGGATAGGCTCCAGCCCCACCGTGACCCTGAAGAGGATAAGTGGTGATAGATAATGGATGGATGGATGGACAAACAGGTGGAAAAAGAAATAAATCAGATTCAGTACAGATGTCATGAACAGGGAAATTAATTACAGGCTGTAAACGTGTTTATTTGTGCTGTGAAGTTGGACATTTTAATATGGGGGCTTATGGAAATTGTTTTGTAGCCAGCTTCAAGTGGCCATTTGAGAAACTGCAACTGGCTTCACTTCACAGTCATGGAGGTTGCCGCTTGGTACCATCTAATAGTATAGTTGTTGATTGTGACCCTGTTGCCTCTCCTTCTTTGTGTGAAGGACGAACTATGGTGTCTGTAAAACACAAGAAAAACACCAAAAAGGCGCTCTGTGGAGCCAGTATTAAGTTTGTCTGCTCTGGGCTGCAGTAGAAGTCTCTGTGGATGAAGATATAAAAGGTTCCTTTAAAGGTAACAAACACACAATGGGGTTTACTTTCAGGTGTTTATACACACATGAAAAGATAGTTGCAGATAGACACCCACTAAATCTTACAAGCTGGACCTGACTTTTACTTTGAAGGCGTGGACCGGATGTAGTGCCCATCACTGTGTGTAACTTGCCAGCGTGCAGAGCTGTCAGTGGAGCAGCCCAGTGGTATCGACAGGCAGGGAAAGCCCTCAGACAGTAAGTACAGTGTCTCCGGTGAAGACCGCCGCTCTGCACTCTGCTGCTGGCTCTACACTGAAGGCTGCGCCGCTAAACGGACTGAAAAACACTTCAACACAGCAAGACTACAAGCTGTAGCATTGATTTGTTTTTTTTTTTTAGAGGGACATGTCTGAATTAAGTTTAATCGATTCGTCCACCGGGGACGTAGCGAATAGGTTCGCTCGCAAAGGTGCTTTGAGGCAAAAAAACGTCCACGAAGTCAAGAACCATAAATTCATAGCCAGGTTCTTCAGGCAGCCGACTTTCTGCAGCCACTGCACCGACTTCATCTGGTAAGCCTTCCTTCTCCCACCTCCACCCCCCTCCTGACTGACTGCTGCCTGTTGCATATTGGATAACTTCAGTCGAGCACACTCTGCTCGATGATGTAACATAACTTCAGGCTAAGTTTCCCTTCTTAACCCTGCAGTCTTTACACTTTTCCTACTAGTAAAGTAACACGTGTGTCTCAAAGTCGTCAGTATTTCTTTCCCTGTGGGATTTTACACGAGGGATCCCAGTTTATCGAGGTTTCGTCCAAGCTGTCCCATATGGGAGGAGTTAGTGTTGTGCAGTTGTTCATGTTATTAGTGAATCGTTGTAAATAATAGCTTTGCAGGAGAGTGAGTAAATCTTGGATTTAGGGTTGTAATTTTATATACATGCTCAAATTCCCAGGGAGAAACAGTGAAATGAAAGCAGTCATTTTCATGTGTTTGTGTGTGTGTGGGTGGGTGGCCCCAGGCAATCTCAGGACCTCTGTTTGAGAACACCTTCAATGCTGCATAAACATAAATTAACACATTTCTACAAGAATCAGTCTCGACGAAACTAAATGACATCCGTTCCTGCTGTTGTGAGTCCACTTGTCTTGTTGACTGACACATAACTGCTTTTGGCTAAGCATATTGGACCTGGTTAAAGTCTTGGATGAGTAATATGTTGAGGCTCCCCTTCCTGGTAGGTCACCGAGCCATTAAAGCCTTTCATCTATTGGTTGTTACTGTGGAAAACAACTTGAGGATTTATTGCTAAAAACTCTCCCATAGCTGCATGCTGTCCAGCTTTGAAATTCTGCAGTTCACTGGAACTTTGAGCCCGTGTGGAAAAGCACTTCATGTGCAGAGAAATGTCTCAACTCATGCACAAAGTATTGAGTTGAAACACACTTTATGCTGCAGCTCTTTCCATTAGTGACTCGTGGGTTGGGTGTGTGTATGTGTAATGTATATGGAAAGTATGACATATAACTAGTGTAATTTAGTGTCCTTATTGTGCTGATATTCCAGTGAGGTATCAGTTCCTTAACTATGAGAGGAGTAAACTTGCAGACAGCTTGGTAGAGTTTCACCCACGTTCACAGTACTGTACTGTTTGCAGGTGGGAGTCTGAACTCAGGCCTTTTATTGCTCGTGGCTTATAACTTTGGCATTTTCACAACATGACCTGTGCCCTACCAAACAACCCTCCTTGGCAAAGCACGAGCTCAACGTGAAACTTGAAGGCAACAACTTGTTGCTTTGCTTTATAAATTAAAGAAGGGAGACTCTTTATGCACAGTTTACTTCACAGTTTCATCAGGTTGGGATCATATATTAGTAGTAGTATGCACATTATATACTGTATTTTTATGTGTGTGTATATATGCTAACTGTCAGTTTGGAGTCGAGGTCAGGGCTCAGTGCAGGCCAGTCAAGTTTCTCCATGCAAAACTCAGAAAAATATCTTTTAATGGACTCACTTGGGCTTCTCTAAAGTGTTGACACAAAGTTGGAAGCACACTGTTAAAATGTCATTTAAAATAAAAATCATGATAATGATCATGATCATAAATCATGATAAACACAGACGTATCCCCATATGTTTGTTCATAAAGTGTAGTTGAAAGTATATACTTTGCTCTTAAATGTTTATTTGATTGTTTTGGTTGGGGTGGATGACAATAAATGCCTTCAGCAAAATATGAAAATTTGAATGCTCTGATGCACATTATGCAACACCGTGTCCCTGGTATGAATGAATGTATGTATGAAGGGATTTACTGTGTATATGTGTGAGTGAGAAAGAGGAGAGCGTAAACAACTATTTAATTCAGCATTCTTTGTTTTCACAGGGGGTTTGGGAAGCAAGGATTCCAGTGCCAAGGTAAAAACACAACTGACTGACATCTGACTCATTCAGATATTATGAGACCTGTGTATGTGTGTCTCCTTTTCTGCTTTAACCATCACACAATCCGTCACAGTTAAGGATGAGACATCTTTCTCACTTGTTTGATGCTCTTTGAGACACCAACTCCATTTGATTTGACATGAGAAAAGGACGTGTGAAGGCCTGTGTGAAAAACTGATTTGTCTGGGAGCGTGTCTCTGGTTATTTGTTGCCTCATGACAAGAATCACGGATAAATATCGAGGATAACATGACAAACTTACGAACAAATGGACTGCTTTAGGACATGTTCATAACCTTCATTTTAATGCACCAACGCTATTTCCATCCCGCTCCTAATTTGTTTGCTATTTTGCAAGCAATATTTGTTTACCCACAGTCAGTGTAGCGTTATTGTGATCATAATGTGTGACTATAGCAAGTGTTTAGCAGTGTAGAACTGGAGGGCGGGGCGGAGGGTGGGCGGATGAGGTGTGAGTTCATGCCTTTTTTATCTATGGCACTAATAACAGTTTCTTTGAGCTTGTTGGCATCGTGATGAATTAGATTCAAAATGCTGATTATCACTGCGATAATTGGAATTTGATCTGCTGTTTAACTGCGTACTATCAGTAAAGTGATTTCTAATAAGTGAAGCTTTTGCTGCAACAGGCCTGTTGGTTGAGGACAATTTGGCAAAAGATTGAAGTGTGTTTGAGCTGAAAGCAAAAGAATGACACGTGAGACTATTTTTGAGGAAATCAGGGACAGAGAGTGAAAGTGAGGAGTAGAATAGAGAGGAGGTACAAAACATGCAGACATGGACAGATCTAGTTACCCACGTCAGCCTCCAAATCCCTACAACATCACTGAAGGTGGATTTTTCTATCAACCTGCCATTTTGAGCTTCAGCATGCATCAACTCTCAGAATTCCTGATCTAATGTGGAAACATTTGGGCTTGCCAAAGTCTGACTCTGACAGCGAGTGCCCAGGTAACAGTGCAGATGACGTTAAACTGATGTTTCTCTTGGATATAGTTTTATATAGATATAGTATTCAGGGTTGCTGTCAATGATATCTGGATGCCATTTCCAGTTTAGTTTTTTGAAATAACTGTCTTTCAAAAGAGACCTTAAGAAATAATACACATAAAACACTGTAATTTAAAAGTGCATTGTAGTCTCTAGTTATGTGCATGCACTGTCATTTAAATTCCAGACATACTGACCTAAAATCAGTGCTCTCACATACTTTAATATTTGATCACAGGCATTTATCGTTGCATTTTACAAAGTGCAATTTCTGGTGCACGACATGTTGCAAGATGGTGGCTATTGTTTGCATCATCTGAGGCATGTGTGTTAAAATCGTAAACTTATGTCACAACAGTTAAATCAACATCCAGCACATGACTTGATTGGAAATGCTCTCGATGGATTTATTCAGTCGAACAGAAGACAGCCTCTCTGCTGGAGACTTAAAGATAAACACTTCGCCATGCAAGGCGTTTGATCTCAGTGATTCATTTCAAGCATTTCCCTTGAGAGTGTCAGAGAGAATGAGACATACAGAGGTCTTCACTGAATGATTACTCATCATAGCCATACATTTATAGAGTTCATGTTGTCTTGTGTGTCTGGGAAATGTCCACATATAGGCACACGCACATTGTCCCATGTCTACATATAAAGTCGTCTGCCAACGACCCAACGCCCACTCGTATTCTCCTCTCACAAAGGTGAGATTCAGTCTGCTGTCAGGCTTCTAGCATTTGCTCCTACTTGGTTGAAACCAGGCTCAGTGATGAGTCAGCCCAAGGTGTCGGGAGTGTTGACAGCCTAACATGTTTTTGCATAACCTGACATTATCATCAACATGTCCGCCAACTCCTTCCTCGGCTTTCACAGCAAGTTGTCATTGTCATCTTGCCTCATTGTTACTGTCAGCGCTTTTGATGCAGGAGATGATAAATTGAATGATTAGAAGGACGAAGAGAGGTCTTACACTCTGGTGCTCTGGAGATTTTTTTCTATCTTTGTCAAGCACTGAAAGCATCCAGATAGCAGATTGTCTGCACCGCTCAAAAACTGACCACTCCTTCTTCTTCCAGCTTAAATCTATGCCTGGATCTGTTAAATATATAATGTGTGCCATATCAAGATGAAGGTTATTGGTTACATTGCAGCTATTCAGGGAGCGAAAGGTCCCCACTTTATAATATCTGTTTAGCCATCAATTATTAAACTTAAGCTTCTATAAAATGAGAGTGGAGTCCTCCAGCAGAGCCTCTCAGTGACTACTTGAAAATGACAAAGTGATAAACTGGAGAGTGGCATTTCTGTAACAAGAGTGACATTTAATTTTCAGCCCTGCAAATGTCCCTTTACTAAGAATAGGGTAGGCTGCATGGTATTACATCACATGTGTAGTTCAGCTTGAAATTGTAAAATGTGATCAGGCTTTTCTGAAAATTGTGTTTATGCTTGTATGGTTATTTTTACATTTTGGGATTAGATATATAAAAACATAAAAAATTATATAGCAGCAAGTCTGATTTTAGATTTTCATCATTGATAGCTTGGTGGTAACTCTAACCAGCCTTTTAAATATTGATCAATCATTTAAGTTATTTTTTAAAAAGTAAAATTTTGCTTCTTCTTTTACTTCTCAGATGTAAATATTTGCTGTTTTTTCTTCAACGTTTACAACAGTAAATTTAATTTTTAATAAATAATTCATTAATTCATTAATTAATGAATCCTGAACATAATTGGCAGTTTAATCAATAATGAAAATGATTGTAGGTTGCGGGGTTACTAATGAAACTGCATAGAGCACAGGATGTAGTGCTATAAGATATAGAAAATGTGAGCATGGGCCAACACATTAAAATCATCATTATGTTGAACTTATGGTGGGAAAAAATCAAATCACTCTCAGCGTGAATCTTGTAATGAAATGCTCGAGTAAAGTTTAAATTGAGGATAGGTAATGTTGTGGAAACAAAGAAGACTATCAGTAACCACTTTCTAGATGGTATCTGTATTGGTAACGACCGATCTGTTGTCAACTGGCTACTTTCCCTGCGGAGTCTTATTTCAAGGCTCTGGCCCGCTGCCGTTTTGCAGCAGGGTATCTCAAATCACCGTTTAGTTGACATTGTAATACAGCCGAGCAATTTGTACCTGTGCCACTCAACAGATTTACCATTCAGATCTTGATCTTGAGTTCACAATGTGGGTTGGGGGTTATGGTTTTCATCTCCTGAATCTCTGGAGGGTTAAGCTGACAGTGTAATCCTGTTCTGTGACCTGTTTTACATTAATTCAGCTAAACACATCCACATTGAGCCACAGTCTACTGTTGGGGCACTAAACAGCCCTCTGCAAGTGTTTTGGGGTCAAGTGCCTTCTTCAAGGGCACCTGTGTTGACACTTATTGGAGGAGTGCTAGTATAATAATAATCTTTCTCGTTAGTCCAGAATTTCTGCCACAAAGTGACTTTTCTAACAGGATGTAGATGGCGTCATGAGTGCACTGTGCCCTGCCACTGTAAGCTTAAACAAGAAAATATTAGTAGAGGAAACAGTCCCACAGTATTGATCGTTTCTTATTAAAAACAAGCTTTCTAGCCCATCTAACTCTGCTAATGCTCACTGTCTTTTATATGAGACAGGAAATCATTGCTCAGACCCCAAAACTTACTCTAAAATTGATGTTCTTTCTAAATTCTTGGTGAACTGGCAGTGATTGAACATAAAAACCGCGGCTTTGTACTGACTAGAGTTTATCAGTGTCTAGGGACAGATTCCAACAAAGACCAGAAAGGTAATGTGAAAGGAGTAAGGAATAAAAAGAGAGATGAAATTAAAACCAGAAGGCTTCATGAAATGTTGTTCTTCCAGGAGAAATTTCAGTGCAGTCCACAGTAGTCTCTGTTCTCTGCTCCATACACTACTCCGAACACAGATCATTTCTGGAGTGTTGACGCAGTCGATGGATTTGCGCTCGCTCAGTGGTTTCTTGACGAGTTCCTCTGTGGATTGGACATTTATTGGCAGACTATAGATAAGGGAGTTTCACCTGAGGCTTTCCAATGTTCCCTGATACACAACGAGGAGAAGCTAATGAGCTTTGCTGTTCTGCCTCCCAAGAGAGAAGACAGCTTGATGTCCAGCCTCAGAAGTGAGGGCATGTGCAGATCAAGGGTGATGAATATTTGACCCCTGCTTCACCCTGTTGGCTAAACACATTTGGACCAGTTTTAATTTGCTCTGATTGTGATGCTGTAATGAGAATTTAAAATACATTAAAAAAACCTGACCAGACCTGCTACAGAAACTAAACTGCACTACTATATGAACCTGACAGGATGCATTATGATAACCAATTACTTGCACATAAACCAGCCCTGCCTTTTTGTTCCTGTGGTGGTTAGTTGTCTTGTTTGATGTGTTAGACCAAACTCTGACAGCATCAGACAATGATGACTTCAAATGTTTCACCCACCAAATCCCATCAATGCACAGTAGCTTTGTTTACCTTGTGCTGTTCAGTATTTGGACAGTACTCAAAATATCCTTGTGCACATCCGCCAGTGTCATCCCAATAACGTCTCTGTTGACAGTCCATGGAAAGGTAAACTCAGTGTCCACTATCCCGTCTATGCTGGCTAGCACACACATTCTACCATTACTTGTTGTTTTATCTTTCCATTTTCAACTTGGTCACACAGCACAAGCCTTCCAGCTTCCAGCTGATGTTTTTTCTGCTCCATTTGAGCGCTACATCCTGAAGTTGCATTAGAAGCCTGGTGCTCAATGTTCAGAAAGACAAGGCAGATTGTGTACACATAACATGTTTGATCATTGGCCTGGATTTATTATATACTGCACAGTTCAAAGTATAAGCTACAGATTGTTCAATATAGCCATAAAAATAAAGATATTAAGATCTAACATGCAGACGGCCTCTGACGGTGCCACAGGTCCAGGTTTCTGGTATGAGGCAGATTTATGCGTCATGCTGACAGTGATACATTGGTTCATGCTTTCATTTCTCCAGGGGGGTTACATGGCCATAATAAACTGCTTCTTTTCATAAGAGACATACAGGTTTATTACATTTGCAATCTTAGGTGCCCTGAAAGAAACCACGCTGGTGTGAGCATCAGTGAGTAATGCTTTTATAGTGAAATTATTCCAAAATGCAATATAGTATGTATTCAATTGTGTGTTCAATAGACAGCAAAATATATTAGATTGCCAGTATACAAAGTTATATAAATATGTGGAATATTTTTCAGGAGAAGTGTTCTTATTTTCTTCTCTCAAATGGGGGACCTTTACATTAATTTTGTGGTGTAATAGCAGTGAGCAGAAAACTAGAAAGGGTTTAAACCCTCAGTGATGAAACTTTGAAGTACTAACAGAGAGACTGTTATCATCCTCGTAAATGCTCCTTCAGATTCTTGCATGCTAAAACTGAATATATTCAGCAGATTTTTTTCCCTATAGTTTTCTGTTTGATTATTTATTTGCACACATAAATATGGGGTGAGTGATAGAAACTTCAAACCTAAAGGCCCAAGCCTAGGCATCAAAGTTTTTCATTTCTGTTACAATTTAATCTATAAAAGCCTTAAAAGTAATTTTCATTCCATCAGTTGAACCTCATAGAAATGATTCTGAGAAGAAATGTCTCGTGACAGAGACATAAAATCTAAGTTGACTGTAGTCCAGAGATTCTCATAAGTCATTAGCGTCTGTCGGAGCAGTGAAAACACAAACCACCCTGCAGCATGTGTTTCTTTATCTCTGCCACCTTAGTGACCATTTCTTCTTGTTTGTGCCCTCCTAGCCTTTTTTTAAAATTTTTATTAAAGGCACTGTATAGTTCGAGCTAAAACAAAGATTCATTACTTATTAGCTTGTTTCTCTGTTTGTCCTCACAGCCAGAAAACTGTCTTGTACAGTGCCCTCTGTCCTGAGTGGCAGTGCCTTATCGGGTTGCTCCTATATGGCCACTTTCTTTCTCTCTTTCTATACACACACTCCCACACACACACACACACACTCCCACATAGCCAATCCATCTTTCTCACATAGTTAGCATTACATGGCCATGCTCTTAGGGTTAAGATGTTCCAAGTGTTTGTCCTTTTATACTGTTTTGGTCCAGAGTTAGATGGACGTCAAGATATAAGATTTAGACCATTTGAATGGAGCAGAGCAGAGATGAGGCATCATGGTTGTGTGTGTGTGTGTGTGTGTGTGTGTGTGTGTGTGTGTGCGTGCGTGTGCCTGTGTGTGTGTTTATGAGACAGAGAGGAAGGGGGCAGAGTTCAACATAGGCTATATTTAGAGATGCTCCTCGGTCCCCTAAAGAGACACATTGCTATGCCTAGAGTTGGTTCTGTTTATAGGGAGGACACTCTCTCTGTCTTTAGATAGCCACTGTATGATTACATAAGGGCTTTGTCTACTTATGCACATGTTAGTAAAGTTCTGCAGATGTTACAAGTTACTGACTTGACTAGGGATACATATTTAAGCGTCATTCATTGTCTTTTTTTAAAACACCAACTAGTCAGTAGATCGTACTATAAAAGGAAATTTAGGGCTAAATCCAGAACTTTGTTGCTGTTATTTCAGTTCAGCATGTTGGCCTTAAGTTAATCCATTACAAACATGTCAATGTTTCATGTCTACCATTTTAAATATTTGGAAAAAATTGCACACAGCTACTGATGGCCACTGGCAACTATTGTGATGACCTTTATTTGTCTTGTGTACATAGAAAACAGACGGACAGTCACTCATCCAGTTCTGTTAGTTACAGAGAAAGAAAAATGGGGAAGACAAGCACAGTAAACTGATATGGTAACAGAAACAAGTCGAACACAATACACCACCATGGACAAAGAAAACACACACCACATCTAATTACCCTTGGACAAACATATTTTAGACAACATTTGTATATTAACTTCTCGTATAATATTTCTAATCTTGTGTCAGTATGAAAGACATTAATCATGATTGTGAAAGTGACCAAGTTACCAATATTGATGTGGTGCTTTTCCTTTTCATTGTAGGATGAATGAGCCGGTCATCCACATTGAGAGAGAAATTCTGTACAAACTATAGTCATTGTTACTGTGATTGACACCTTTTAAGATAGTGATCAGGACCATGACCTGCACAATGCTTCCTGTTGCCTGGAGAGACGGGGCCCGTCTGACTGAGACCATAATATCTAATGCTGTTCTAGCAAATCCCCAGCAGTAAAATCTCTTGTTCTAAAGCCTCTCCAGCTGTAAAAGGGTCACCACTGTGGATTCATGTTAACCAGTAGTTAAAACAACTCCTAGCTATTACTTTTTATTACTTTTAGTCCACACTACTGTGTAATCCAGTCAACAGTACTGTCAAATCAACATTAATGGGACAGGTAGTTACATTAGACTTGGAGCTATGTAGCTGGAGCCAGATGAAAATGAATACTTCAAATACAATATCTCTCAAAAACCTTTTTACCCAGTTGCTGCTACTTTTCTGGTGCTCTGTACCTAAGTGTGCTGGAGAAAACACCATGAGTGCAAGAACAAACTGAGTGATTGTCAATGGCACTAGCTTAGCATTGAATGGGTGTTAAGTTGAAAACCAGCATAAGCTATGTCTCGTAGTAAGCACTTCAAAGTGCCTTGACTGTGCCTTACCGGTGGGATGCAATACCATTCTTTAAATTTGGTGAAAAATTTGTCTCAAACTAAACAGGTTCCACTTGTTTCAAGTTAGTTACGTTAAGCTGAAACTAAACACATTACTTTGATTTGTTTGCCTTTTTCCTTGGATGGAACCTTCCCTCTGGAGAAAGGATGTAGTTCTGCTGTGTGCTTTACAGAAATATTATTGCATATTCTATCATCACGAACAAAAAAAGACAGTTTTTTGCTTAATGGACGACTGTGTTGTGGTAGTCTTTGGGAATGCTGGGTGCTGTTAACTGGCTGTGCTGCTGATTTTAATGTTTTCTCTTAGCACAACTCTGTACCAGTGGGTTATAAATACATAAATGTAAATATTTCCTAATAAGGCCAGTTTTGATAAAACATTTACCGTCAAAATGTGATTAGAAATATATTACAAAAGCTAAAAAACATCCCCGCTGACATATTGTATGCCTTTAAGCCACAGCTGAATAAAGCATGAATGATCATTTTGGAAGGTGAATTGGAGGTTCTGGCTTGCAGTTCGGTTCTGACCAGAAAACAACATTGCCAAAAGCAAGCTGAATGGTCATTTTGGCTTTCCCTGAAAGCCTCTCGTCTCTCTTCCTGCTTCTCGCCAATCAATTCAGACCAGCCGCATTAAGATTAGACTAATCCATCATGGCGGTCTGCATTATTTATCACCTGAATTCCCACCATGCATTTGGGGGAAAATGCCGTGTTGTGTTCTGTGTGCTGCACAGCTCATAGCTCAAATGTGTTTGGCACTGTATAAGGAGGTGTTTGCACAGAATAACCTTGCTGTTTGTCATATTTGTCAGCCTAGAACAACTGCGGTGGAATATGTAAATCCCAATGTGTACAGAATGAGCATTCAGCATAAATATTGCTTTGAAATTTATGCGACTGAGTGCTTATGTTCAGTGAAATATGTCAATATTTTAAATGGTGTTGTGATGTTTGTTGCTCCCCTGCCACAGCTCTTCTCTCCATCCTTCTGATTCTGTATTAAATTACCTTCTGGGCTTCTATGGAGACCTGGACGACACGTTGATGCAAATCTGCTTGTCTCTTGGCACAGGATGGCTCCTGCATGGAGGGAAATACATCCTCTGACACCTGCATGTCATGAGATAATAGAGCCCTGTACAGTTCCTGATTGCATGCTGTCATGATGTAGCCCAAATCTGTTTCACAGTTTGATAAGGGGATTTGTGTGCAGGAAGGGGACTGACTGAGCAGTCCCAGGTGGGATGACGTCCACGTTCCTGCTGTCATGCTGATGTCACAAGGAATTTGGATGGTCAGATTTTGCTGTCTCTCTCTATCAGTTTGAAGACACAGCGACAGCAAAGCACATTTCGACAAACAACTTTGAGCTCCTGGGTATGCGATCTTGCCTGTTGGTTCAAACTCTGCATTTGACCTTACTGCTTTTAGTCCTTTTCACATGTGACTAAAACTATGTAGGCATTTCCACTGATTTGATAATTGCAGTGATCATAGGCAATCTTAATTTTATGTCAGTACGCCATATGTTTAACACTGAATGTGTTCTCCTGGACAAGAGGTGGATGTCTGAACCTCAGTACATTGTAAGGACGTGATAGAATTTGACTGAATGCAATAGTGTACACTCATATTGTATGTAAAGATGAAGTACCTATTGCAATTTTCACATTCTCTCCTATACAGAACTTTAATTAAATAGCTTTTTAGAGAACAAGAATGACATTTTGAATGATAGGTTCTGCAACTCTGAGTGAGAAAGTTTGTCTCTGTGACTTTAACCATTGCCTTTCAATATAAATGTGCAGATTGTAGTGTTTAGACCGTGTATATTCAATGAAAAATCAAAGGAAAAGTATGCAACATAGGCATAAATACCCATGTAAGTAATACTGCAAACTGTAAACGTGAATGAGGTAGAAATAAAACCCTTAATTGTGACTCAAACACAACTAGAGTTGACACAAACAGCTGTTTTGGTTCCATATTCCACATGGAGTATTATTTATTATCCTCTAAAAGATATTTGAATGTAAGATTTGATGTAAACCAGAATGCAACAGCAATCTCAAAACTGCCATTCTGGCTTCTGCCTTTTCTTACTACAGCATCAACACTTGTGGAGCGTTTATTTGAAGCAGCAAAAAAAAAAATCTGTAAATCCTTAGCAAGCCCTCCTTTCTCTTGCGTGACCTTGTAAATCAGAAACAAAACATATTTTATGTATGAGTGTGTTTTAGTGTGTATACATATAATGATGCATGTTGAAAAAAAATTGTATGGGCAGTGTATCCATGTAGAGTCAGATAGAGGAGAAGGCCCATGCCAGCGGCTATGTGTCGTGGTGTCTGCTCTGTGTTTGCTTGAGGTCCTGCAGGAGAAAGCGTTTGGCAGCTTGGTCATAATGGACTCTGGTTGAGAGCGTTCAGGTGCAGCACGGTGAGCCAAAGTCTAAGAGCCTGAGCACATGGTGAATCCCATTTTTGGCTTGTCAAGAATGGTTATAGTTGATATTTATTGTCGCGAGCTAGTTTTACAAGGCTTGAATACAAATTTGTCAGGAAGATTGCATTCATCATGGGAAATTATTTTTCATCTTTTGTTCCAGCATAGTAATGTTTTTGGAAAAGACAACCATGAAACAAGTGACACTATTTATTATCAGTATAACATGAGTGTGTCTCAGGACTAATACAGAATTGACTTATATTTTGACTCGTTTTTGTTTAGGGCTCACACATGGTGGAAGAGACTGAGATACTTTTTCTGCACTGACAGCAGTCTGTACTGTGCAACATAATGCAACATAACCACAAACCATATAACATTTCCAGTATGATGTGTGACTTGCTTTTCCTTGAGTAGAAAGTCTTGCTTTCTTGTTGCTGCCATTGCTCTCACTACAGTACATTGATCTGTCTAACCTTCAGATATGGGCGCAACATTCTTGTCGAGTTGTTTGGGTGTTGTTGAAAGGCATTCAGGGAAGTGTAGGAACATAACTGAATTTGAAGGAGATGAGGCATGCTGAGGCAAACAACAGAATGGTAACCCACAGCCATTTACTATCACTCATATGAAGCCAATGTCAGCACACATTATCCCTGCAGATACACTGTGTCCTTTCAGAATGCACAGATTTGTGGTAGTTAGGTTAGTTTGACCTATTAAAAAAAAAACCCTCTGCTGCAGCCGTAATGGTTTTTTAAAATCATCCATTTAGATGATTAAAGCTGCGTGTATGGTTTCAATGTTAAACCTACTTTCAGATGGTTGATGATAATGTTTTGAGGGGCAGAATGGTATCATAGGTGCTTAATGGGAGCTTAATGGTAGCTTTTACTTGAATGAAACCCTCGTTCAGACCTTTTTTTGTGAATGGAACCACCTGTTGTTCTGTCATTTGCTCATAGGAAGTGTGCCTGCTTACTGGGATTAACTTTTGGGCTGGATGTGAGCAGCAGGGAACAATCCTTCCCTTCACTTCTGAATCAATGCTGTAACATTGACAAGTCTCAAATCCGACATCTGTCTGCATGCAAAGTAGGTCTCTGGGCTGGCTGCAGTGTCCCTAAGCTGGATTGCCCGTCTTGCCATTTAACACAGACCTCCTGTTGGCCTCTGCAGTTAAATAAAACCCTCAGTCTTAGTGTGCTGCTTTACATCAATGGCTGGTGGCCTTCAGAGATCACCAGAGGTCAATATCTGAGGACCAGGGACTCTCAGGATTTACTGATCAGTGTTGGTCTATGGATCTATAACTGGAGCTTGGATAGCGTTTACCTTTAATTAATAGCATTCATGTCATTGGCTTTAAAAGGCAGGCTTGACATAAAGACAAGAAAATCGAAGTGGGGAATACCCTTTTTCTTCTCTACTTAAAATGAGAGCCAGCAGTGTGATGAGGGAGGAGGGGTTTAAACCAGATGAATTCCTGTAGGTCTGAGTTGGTAATATCACATAAACAGTCTCATGTAACAATTTCCTGTGTTTTTACTTAAACGGTGGGCTGAATTGTTTGTATATGAACAAGCTGGTTTCTGAGGAGGTGAATGTGTGCATAACCTCACATATTTTTCCTCTTAACATGTTGGAGTAAAATTGCGCATCTCTATTTTTCCCCTCTTCTGACTGTCTTGTCTTTGAAATTTGATCTTGGCAGCTGCAGAGGCATGTAACTCGAATGGATTTTTCACCCTCACCACAGTTTGGAAACCTGTTGAAATGTTTTTTTAGTTCATTCTTGCTTTTCTGTGTTTATATAGTTGCATCACCGAGCTGGTAAAAGAACCAGTGTAATATGGTGTCACAAAAGCCATTTGCAGTAATGAATTAGTTACGCGAACACCATCTTTTTTTGTCACATCCTGTGGGAATTCGTGAATAAGAAGCGTGATAAGACGAAACCGGGAAATAGATGTTGTAACTGTTGACCCAAGTATCTTCCCCTTTATACCTGCCATTTCTCTTGATTGAACAGGCTACAGGGTTTTCTGTTTTCCTCCTGTTACCAGCCCCCCTCTGATACATTATACCACAGCAAAACTGGCAGATGACTGCCATCAGTATCACTGAAGTCTCTTTATGCGATATTAAATAATCCTGATGATGATGCGTTGTATTCAGCTTTATCGTCTCTATCATCAATAGTAGTAGTGACGTTATGGATTTTTTCTTGCTGTGGTGGAAAAGCAATGCATCCCTGCAGTTTTGCATCAATGTATGTGGTCCATCCAGCAGTATTAATTTGCTCCAGTTTACACAAACAAATGCAGGGATTTACAAAGCCTTACACATAAACTCTTGCACACACAGCTTGGTTTTAAACGTGTTATTTAGGCCTGCATGGCAACATCTGCTCACTGAAAGTGGTTGGCTGTGGATGTAAACTTAATCCATACAGAGAGCATATGGGCTGTTTTTTTTATTGTTGTTGTATATGTATCACTTTTTTCTTATATTTTTTTACTGGTTTATCCATATTTTGAAAGAATGCAGGCCACTGCAGTGTATTGTTTTTCATGTGATGATGAACATGAAAAACAATACACTACAGGAGATTTGTGCGTATGTGTTCACGTATGAGAGATGGACAGAACACTGATGTTATACGCTCAGTTGCCAGTTTAGAAGTTACACCAAGCTAAAACTAATGCAGTCTAAAAAAACAGTCTGGCATTAAATCCTCCCTTCAGTTCTTGTTGAAACAGCTTTGTTATGTTGGAGGCTGTAACTTGTGGTGCTGTGTGTCTTGTATAACAAGTATTTCTATTATTTGTCCACCCCATTTATAACAATGAAGGCGGGCTTAAATAACAGAAACATCTGTCAGTATAGTGCAGTACGAAAAAAAAAATCCCCAACTACAGCCTCCTAAAGATCATAAAGTTGAATCAACACCTGTTTCAACAAGAGCTGAATATTATATCTTTCATGAAGGAGGATTTATTGCAGGATTGATGTATTAGACCACATTAGTTTTAGTTAGGTGTAACTAATAAACTGGCAAATGGGGCTACTCTTGCCTTGTACTGGTAGCATGAATTAATCATTATCAGGGTGAAATAACAAGGGGTTTCATGCTCATTCGGTCATACTCATGCCTTGGATGCAATGAAATGGAAAACAGCATGAAAACATCAGTGAGTGTCGAGCGAGCTTCACTTAGGCCATAGTCCAGCGGGCTAATAGCCTTCCCATCTGGACCTAAAAGACTTTTAGACAAGTTTCACTCTCAGTCTAAAAGTGTTTTAGCCTAGAAAATAAATATTTGCATGAAGAAGGATCTGTTTCTCTCTTTGAGCTTGTATTGCCTACTGAAGTTGAGATGGTTTGATGGCAAAAATGTAGCCTTGTAGCCCTATAATAATCCAGATCACACTTACCTATTACACTGGATTTTGGTAAATTGAATCACGGGGTGGACACAGTGTTACATAAGCGATGACCCACAGGAATTTATGAGTATGAGTCATTTGACATATACTGTAGATATGAATGGTAGATATTGCAGCTTTACTGGATGAAAAATCTACAACACTTCATTACAAATAAAATAAAACAGCTGCTGTTAGTGTTTTCTTGCAGTGTGTTAGTCATGTTGTGGTGTGGCGCTGATATAGACCAGGTAACCTCGTTGTAGTGCTTCTAGTGTGCTGCTGGATGGCAACTCTGTTTTCTCCTTTAGCTAATGACTGTTAAGCCTTTTATTTACAACTGTACACTTTCCCAGTCTGTATGTGTATCTCTCTGTCATTCTGTTTATATAAATCATGCGTATAGCTTTGTGACTCAGAGGTAACATAAGTGGGGAGATCATAACAGGGCTAATGCTTCCGGGCTGAATGAACAATTGAATTTCTGTGGCTCTTAACCGTCGTCATTATGGTTGTGATGTGTCCTCACAGACACTTTGTGATGTTGTAGCGGTGAACAGTTTCTCTATTCAAGTCCTTGTATTGCAGATGGTACTGAACATGTAAGTAAAGTATCTTCTGATGCCTTGCTTTTATTCCATTACAACCAAACATTAAAAAAAACCAAACAATGTCCCAGTGTAAAACAAGAGCCAAAAGCAGAAACCAGAAACAGATTTGTGCTTTCATTTAATTTTGAACCCATTTGGGATAACATCCAGTGAAACATGAAAGGCTAGGCATTAGCTTTAAGTGCGCCATAGAAGAGAAATACAAAATACAGCAAACTATGGACAATCTTATACCAGTCAATATTTAAAGCATATCCTGCAAAATACTCCATACAATGGTTCTTCTCTTTTAACACAGGAGCATTTTCTGATAAAATAACTCCAAATAGAACTTCTCCTGCTGCACACCAATGGCACGTACAATTTAACTAAGCAGTTCGTCAGTCATATTGAGTTGCTGAAGGTTGCACATTGTATAATCTTAAAGTAGAAGTGTCGTCATGGGCTTTTTTGAATTGAAGCAAACGCAGCTTATGCTGAAGTAGAACATTGAGGGCATGATGGAGCTCAAAAGGTATTTCTCAGCAAAGAAATCAAAATAGCTGTCGTCACTATCTAAATAGCTTTTAATACAGTATTAATGTCTTTAAAGGAAGATATGAGATGTGTCATCTTTTCAGTTACACATAGAGACAGATGAACACAACACGGACAAGGGCAGCTTATGTACACTCAACCAAATATGCTGCATTTTTAGAAATCCCCCACAAATGTATCTTTGTGTTTCTTTCCCCTGTGACATTTACTGCTCTCAGAACATCATTTCAAATCGCTGTTGTGTCTTTTGAAAGTCATTCCTACTTTTCCTTTCTCCTTTCTCGTGGGTTGCATCAACTTAACTTTAATTGTATTGATTAGAACAGATGCACTGTATAGAAAAGATTTTTCTCTGATGCTCTTGACCATAACAAAGCTTAGTAGCATCCAGCAAAGGGGGAATGAACTGTTTAAACTCCGACTGACCTGAATTCCACTCTTACAGACTTATTACTGAGAGAATAATGCATATTGGTAAAAATCCTGCTTTTCTGAGAGACATGGATTCAACTTAATAAAAGGTGTATCTTCCAGAGGTACATGCCACTTTCAGTACGGATGAGAATGCTTTTAAAACTGAGAGGGTTTGGTTAATCCATGGGGAGGTGCAGCACTGAACATTACCAAGGATTAGAGAGGGATATTACTGTCTGAATGCATTAGAGGTGTATTAGATAGCTCCATGATGGAGCACAGACTAATGCACCAGACTCTGAATTACAGTGTAATCTGCATTTAATTGCCCAGAGTTTTGTTGTGATAATGGTATTATCTAATGGAAGAGCTCTGGAAGGGTTTGTACAAAGAACAAAAGGCAGGGGAGATGGAATGGGCAGTCACAGTTACAGATGTGGGACTCTAACTTTAGGATGATTACACAGGTTGGCGAACTGGTGACATGTTTTTTGACCCAAGTTACACAAAGATCCCTTTCACTACGACTGAGTTGTTTTCAACAATGAAAATGCCAAGAATGTAAAAAGAGGGATTTTTGATTGAATACAGTTGAATTGAATTATACAGCATGGAAGAGGCCTTTGTCTGTGTGTAATCTGCATGCCTTCCAGCAATTGTCAAGAGACTTACAGGCACTTCCTGTCACTTGGTCAAATGACATATGTCCAACTAGTAAAATTTAAGGTAATGCCATGGTTGTTAAATGTTAAATTCCATATATTACATTGTGAGTCTGTGCCTTGTGCCTAACTATTTAAAACCAATTTACAGAATAGAAAATAATAAGAAAACAGAACAAAGATGAAATTTATAGTATTTCTTGACCTTAGGGCTTAATCTTTTGGACATCATCCCGTGACTTCACAAAGAATAGGAAATGCATGCAACTACTCATGCACATACACACACATCTTTGAAAAGGGCTGTTGCCCTGGTTGCAGGTTTAACCACTAAATATTGATTTGCCCAGTCCCACTGTCAGTTGTCAGTAAACACATGGTCATTTTTTCCCTTGTGTTCGCCACTGTCTGCGTTAACCTTTTTGTTGTCACTATCTGGAAGAAGAGGAACGCCTTATACTCACTGTCCCCTACAGTAATTTCTCTAATCTTGTCTGCAGAAAAGGCTTCATCAACCAAATGTACTCTTGTAGTGTGACATTATAGCAGTCTTTGACTATCAGAATGCTAATAATAAAACATTCATTTTCAGTTCTTTTAAGGTATAATTTGGCAGAGCCTCTGTTAAGCCCTCACAATCTGGTGGGTCTAGTACTCAAATCTGGTTGGTCTGTTACACCAAGTCAACTACTACTGTATGTGATGGATTTTGCAGAAGTGGTATTTGTTCAATACAACGTGGACTGTTCCCAAGATGGGAAATAACAGGCTGAATATCAAAGGCTGAAATAGAGAATCCAGATCATTATCTGAAGCACTGATATGGATCAGTTTTTCAATTTATCCAGTGAGAAATCAATGCAAATATTGTTGGCAGCACTGATGAAATGCCAATATGGTTTAGACTTATTAGAAAAGAACAGCTTGACTGGAATTTGAGCCTCTCAGGCATTACTAAAGGCACAATGCTTCACATGGTCTGACTGACCAAAAACTTGACAAGAGCAAGAGATACTACGGGACAAAATTATGTAGATTTTTTTTTTGTTTGTGTAAAAATCAGAAACATACTGTACAAGTGCTGGACAGACAAACACAAGTCACTAAAAGAAATAAAGCCTCAACCTTGAAGTTTCACAACCTGAAAGCTTTTTCACAAGCCTGTATCTGCATCTGTTATTTAATTGTTTTCATAGTTTATTGTTGGTTCACGCTTGCTAAATCACTAACTGACTTTTTCCTTTATTTTGAAGGTACAAACACATTTAGGTTTCTAAACTCCAACAACTCTGGACATTTGTTTAATCGTGACAGAAACGACAGACATATTGATCCACTGCACAACTTCCTCTGTTGTGTAACCGTAAGCTTCACTTTAATTAAACAGGATCTATTAATCAATGCTGATAAGATGAGTTTGGTGGGCAGAAGTCGGGGGGTATACCAACTGAAGTCAGTCCAGTCTGAAATGTCACTCTCTTCCTCTTGGGCTTGTTCAAGATCCCGTTCAATTTCAGGGATTAGACTAAGTCTCGGTGTCAATACTTGCCATCGTCGATTGTCTCTGTCACACTGGTTTAGTAGGTCAAATGGAATGTCGACTCTGGAGAATAAAGCTGTCTATTGGTTAAACACCTCACTGTGGGAAGGATGTTCCAACAGTTTTTACAGCAGTGACTGATTTTTTTATAGTAGTTGACTGAGTAAATTTGTGCGTTAGATTAGAAAGTAGAACATCTTTTGAATGGTGCGCTATAATACAATAAATGATTAACACATAAGTTAATGATCTGTACATTTATGACACAAATCATGGAATCTTATCTGCTCATGAGGTATTTCCATTCCTCTTATGACATCTTTGCCCTTGATGTTATATGGAGGAACTCTTCTCAAGTGTTTATACTAAATCACTGATATACTGATAATTAAATGAAACAACACATGCAAACGTGACATACTTTGTTTGCACCTCTCTATTGTTTTACAGTTCTCTGTAGCTTTTTTTAGACACCATAATCAGAACAATTCAATGTAAATCCAGCTCCCTTTTACTGTGTATAAATAGTTAATCCTGCTATACTAAAAAGTTCCCTTTGTTCCTCTAATAGATCTTCTAAATGACTAGTTAATCCTGCCACAGATTGCAAAGTGCTTTATAATCCATTTGCACAAAGACAAGATGAGACTTAAGTGACTTTAAGCCGGCATAATATTGTAAACATCAAAAAACAATGCTTTTTCTCAGTAGACGTGTGCTGTGTGTTTGGGGAAAAAATTGACCTTGCTGTTAAAACAGTATCAACATGCAGCTCATCTCTAATGCTATACAGGCTTCAGTTAAATAAAGGGTTTTAGGGATAAATGGGAAAAATAATCATGTTCTCTCCATGTCCTGATATTTCAATGAACTGGAAGGATTCAACAAATCCAACAAATTTAACTTAAAACCTCTCGGAGTTTTATGAAAGCACAATGACTCGGGTAGTTGGGGTTTGGCCCAAAAAACATAACATGACAATTTTGTTATGTGACTGGCTAAAAGGACAATTGTCTGTCAGCTGCCATCCATTAAAGACTTACAGGATGACAAAAGCATAGATGAGTGAAGTCGATGAAGAAGATCATGGTAGCTGCGGAACCCGTGCAAAGTAAAGCAATCATCCTCCTCATAGCACCCTCTGAAAATCATCCAGCACACACTGAGCTATCCACTCAGACTGACCCTGTTTAAAGGCAAAAGTGGCTTTTACAACAAGCATGTTAAGAGAAGTTAGTTTCATCTCTGGAGCATCTACTCATTTATGTCAGTTCATGTTGAGCAGAGTAGCCCAGCATCCATTAATATGCACCAAGCCAACCATCAACAGGAAACCAGCACACATGAATTTATCTTATTTCTGCTTGGAAAAGGTTAGAAAACAAAAAGAAGTCTAAACTGATGATATTATTCAGCTGCTGTTATTTCTTTATGTGTGATAGCAGAGACAAATCCTGACAAACAGTTTAAATCAGGAAGTCTGGAATTGAAATGTGTTATGCTGTCGACTTGGTGTGTTCGTGATGGCAAAACAGGAATTTACTGAAGAGTAGTTCTGAATGAACCTCCTAACTGAGGCCTATATTGCACATCTACATTACTTGCAGTTTATCAGGCATATCATACATGTTATCTTAGAGTGATTATCCTGCAATGAAAGTGTACCTTTACTGTGTTTCTCTTTCACTTTGTCATAAAGTAGTTCTTACCTGTTCAGTCTTTTTTTTCTTTATCTACTGTCCTGTATTTTATAACTCTTTTTGATTATGATTAATCCTTGATATAAAACATTAAACATTGGTCCCTTTGGCCTCAAATGTAAAACATGAATTAATGTGTCGATGGTTGATGGTCAGGTGCCCATTGGACGACCCTGAATCACAGAACATTTGTTTGTGTTTATGGATCCACTGAAAAACTCCTAAAGCGACATGAGAACACTTGTTGTTGTCTACACTGTTAGTCAGCGTTTGATAGTTGGCCTTTAGGAATGAGTCATTGTGGAAATGGTGTGTGAGGGGAAAAAGGTGTCAGAGCTGTTTATTTGGGCACGAGAGGTGTTCCTGTCATAACTCTGGTTAGAAAACGCCTCAGTTGTGTGTGTGTGTGTGTGTGTGTGTGTGTGTGTGTTTGTGTACATGTATGTGGATTCTGCACTCCTGGGTTCCTGCACAAAGTGCACAGCCATGTGTGTCTTTTATCTAAGCTAACAGCTTCTTTCCATCTATGCTGTTTACTGTCTGTATGACTGTATTATCTCTGTGTTTAATCCCCACTACTGAGGATTAAAGTTGATGGTGTACATTGTTGTAACCTGAACAAAGGTCTTGTTGGAGAGGAAGGAGACGTCAGGAAGACACATCTGAAAGTTGGCAGGGCAACAGACACCAATGTAATTGCTGCATAGTGTTTTTATTATGAATTCCTCATTATATTATTGTATTTTCAGATGAAATGTTCCAATAAATGCTTTACGCAGCTAATAACTCACTTTTAAACTGTAGTTTTTCCTACTTACTCTTGCTTTTCTGTTTTCTCAGTCACTTCTCTTCAGTCAGTCGACTGTATGTTTCAATTTTTATTATGTCACCACGATAGCAAATTGGTTTGTTCTTGGTGTGAATATTGGGTTGCGATGCAATACAGGAGTCTTTCTTCTTTGTGTTATTTGATCAGGTGTTCCAGTGGGTGTTTGTAATAATATTATAGTTCAGTGCATTCTGAAACTGAGACTGTCACCTGAGATGGCCCGTGTAATCAAACTGAGCTCATTAAATCCTCTCTTGTTTTACACACCACATAATGTGAAAAGCATAAAACACACTGACTATAACAATACTCACCTATGATCTTAACGTGTCTCATTTGCTGCTGATGAGAAACTGGATGCCCAGTTGCTTTGTCTACATGATCGTTTGTTTGGTTTAAGAAGTAGTTTATCTGTATTGTGTTATATTGTTAACACATAATATTAATACATTATTGTGTAATGTATTGTTTTACTTCTTTTAATTTCATTTCTCTTGGTGCCAGATACCACAGCACACCTTCAGAGGTCTAGTGGAGTTAATACCTCAACGTGTCAGGGCTGTTTTGGTGGCAAAAGCGGGACTTGTTGTTGGGCAGGTGGTCATCGTGTTATGGCTGACCGTATATTTAGCATGTGATTATGATGTAGCAGTTATGAACTATGTCTAGTATTACACAAACATGCTACGACTTCAGACTTGTTTGTAAGTCAGTGCTCTCTGTAACACTGTGGTTCTTTCAGATATACAATTAGTTGCATCTTCTCAGTGCACACGGTGGGTTCCATGAGTTCAGTGATTGTAGCTGTGTAACGGTGTCTGTCAGTGTTGTTGTATTGTCCATTCACTTTAAATCTCACTAGGAATGCCTCTCTATACAAGAGGGATAACAGAACATTGTTTTTCTACTGCCCCCCTGGTTGTGATTTGGGATCAGCATCTTTTTAAGCCAACCAAAACAATCCAAGTAGTATTCCTCCTCCTTCAACTTGCGATGCTGCTGCTGTCACGAGGAAACAGCACAGGTCAAATGACAGTTTTAAGCTTTTCTGCTCTAATGTAGGCCTGAAGGTAATGTTCAAGAAAACTGCTAAACTGATCCAATAATCAGTGGAGTGTAATGATCTGGAAATTTTACAAACTGTCTTAAAAGGTTTTGCACATAGATCTCTCTTTATTTAGATTTCATGATTTTTAGTTTTATTCATGCATCAGTTGCCAGTCAAATGATAAGCATTTGCTTTCTGTTTATATAGCTCCCTCATCCATTAAATTTCTTTTCAACCTACCTTATGCTGCTTTTTTGGCACACATGGTTCAGAGCCATGTCCTAATAATAACCCTCATAATTTTATTTTCTGGGGCCACTGGTCTGTGAGAAATCACAGCCCACAGCTTGTTCCTTTGGCTCTAACGCACTCATCTTTAAGCCAATCAGAGGTCTTGTGAGGATGTCAGCCCCTGATGATCTCCTGATGAGAGAAAAGAATTTAAAAATAAAAAGGAAGAAGAAGAGAAGCAAAAGAGTCCATAAGGTTTCTTGGCATCTCTGATCTTTTTTCAATATTGTTTATTAGCACCACAGTTAAGTCACGTGTGATCTCTTTTTAAACTTTTGGGATCATGTAACAATGTGTCCTGTTTAATCTGATCAGTCCAAGGCCTAAGGGTAAGGTGTTGCTGTGCCTTAACACTACTGTGACTGCTAAACACACAGGACTTGGATGTAGTCACTGCAGCTTTAGCACAGGGAAAAGAGGGGGCAGGCATTTCCCATTCATTATAAAAATGATTTCAGCATAGCATTGCACACACTGACTCTTTGCCTCTTTAGTCTTTCTTTCTCCTTCTCCTTCACTCTTTCCCTGTCTCTCCACTGTGGGTCGTATCACTCTTTTGATGTGCCTTTTAATTTAAGCCACAAGCTTTGTTTGAGGTGTCACAAGCTTAACCGCGGCCAAAGGATTGACCCGTTAACCACAGTTAAGCTCATGGTTTTCACTGAAATAGATCTGATTCACAGCCATGCCTTTTCATACTGTTGATAAAGCTTCTCATTTATGTAGTAGATAGCAGTTCAAAATTACTTTGCGCCCATCCATCTCCGTCACTGCCTTGGTTGTATCTGGTAATGTTTCATTGATGAATTATTTATTTATCGTAATAAAATTATTTTTGACTGAGTTATGCACCTGACAAATTTGAATACTAATGCTGTAGTCCTGCAAAAACGTATACCTGTCAGATTATTATGTTGATAAAATCAAAAACATTGATATTATGTTGATAAAAGAAAAACCCTTTCACAATAGTGTTTGATCACAGACAGTCTTCCACATCAATGGAGAGATGAAAAGATAAGCAGTGTTGTTTTAAAAACACAGAACTGGAAGATAGTTTGCAAACTGTTTATTTGACATGAAGTGCCGTTGTTCCTCTGTCCTGCTTTCTCAAACTAATGCACGAGTAATGGCACCTGGCTGTGGGAAGGGCGAAGGGAAACACTAAGTAGTAACAGCAACTGTGCAACAGGAAGCTATGGGGTGTACAAATGTGTGGAATTTGAGAAACATTGGTATTGACAGTGTCACTTACACGAGGTGGAGGCTATAAATCATTTCATATCTTTGCAACAGTATACATGCACCAGTGTGTTGTAGCAAATCTGACTGTATTGTATTATATTTATGTCTAAAAGTGTCACAATAGAGTAGAGTTGTCTCAATGGTCTGACACAAGATTTAATACCATTGTGAGCAGTTAATGCATCTTTCTACAGTCAAGCTTGTCTCTGCCCAATGTTGTTTAAAAAGAGTTGGACTTGGAAGTTGACTGTGATCTTTTGCCGAGAGCCTCTGACTACAAGGAGGCTCTTGAAATGGGCAACCAGTGTTAATGTTGTGTCAAGTCAGTATTACACACATTCATAGGACCCTGAACGACCGGGGGCTTGTTCAAGTGTTATGTTTTTGGAGTTGAAAAGCATACACGGTGTAGAGTGACATGTCAGAATTCTAATTACTGGCTTGAGGGCCTGAAAACATGTGACTGTAACTTTTGTTTGGTTTACTAGGTAAAGCTAACAAAATGCATGGTCAGTGTTATTGAGTATGGGCTGAACGGCAGAAATATTGCTAATTACTTTAACGTAAAGAGGCTGTGAGGTGCACAATTTGCTGAAAGTGTTGACGCGAAGCTTAGTTCTAAACACACAGCAGACCCTGAACGTTTAGGCTGATCCTTCGTGGGGAAATGAGTCGACGGCAACATCAGTGTAACCAAGATAGACATAAGAGATAAGTCTTCCATTGGTAAACAGTTGCCCTTTGCTTCCATTGACTTCCTTTCTGGAATGTGTTGGAACAAAAATAATAAAGATAAACTAAACAAATGACAAAACTTGAAATCGTACTTAAGGCACAAACAGTTCCTCTGGCAGTGCGGTAAGAACTTGTGCTCAATGACTGCTTATGTAAGTCACGATGCTCATTTATTCATTCATTTTTAACCTGACAGATGCAAAACCAATCAATGCTTCAAACAAAGTGCTAGTTGGGTGGCTGAACAGTTTCTATAAACCCCTCCCCCGACGCTTCCCTGACATTTGAACAGGGGGTTGAGTCCGACAATTTTGTAGCTTTCAACAATCACGCCGAGCATGTCAACCTCATGCAGTTATAGACCAACTTCACAGAGGAGAGAGAATATACAGGATGTGAACTTCTCTCTGGAGCTCTCTTTTATCATTCTTGACACTCATATATTTGTGTCGAGAACACTCGAAGGCGGGGAGAAAAGCTAGAGGCAAACATTTTTGCCTACATTTGCTTACCAGAGACTCTGACCAGCTATTTCTTATGGTTGTACTTTTTCTGTTTTTTAATAGCGGATCCATATTGTGCGTCAAAAAAAAAAAAAGAAGTCACGCAACATTCTTGACACGACGCAGCAGCATGCCAACATCCCTATGAGACAGATAATAAAGTCGATAACAATCAAGAAGATAAGCAAAAGATCACTGTTAGCTTTGCAGAGATGGAACAGAAACCAAACCCGTGAAGAGGCAAACTCTTGACACAACACTCTGAATGCCCCTCTCAGTGTGAAATTCATCCAGTGTGTCAAATAAATCTGTGTTTATTTCGAGCTGTGTCCACCCTCGAACTCATTACATAGCACAGCTATCATAGAGCATGTTAGTCAAACATTTCCTCTGCTGCTGAGGGAGTGCTTCAGGCAGTGTCTTGAGCTGCAGCGCTAATTTGACTAAAGCTCATGCATTCTTGAGCAAACTGAATGGATTTAGATTTTTGGGAATTGATTGCAGATTCGCCAGGGAATGAAGAAGATTAGGCCCAGTTCATGGAATTTAGTTTAATGGCAGGAAATCAGTACCTGAGAGATGAAATCAAATCAACACTTCAACACATTATCAACACAAAGTCAGGCTGCATGTGTGGATGTAAACGGCTAGTTCAAGCGTTTTTGTATCATTCCTCATGTGTGCTGAAATTCCCTAAAGCTATAGATGGGCACCACAACACTTCTTCCTTCCCTCCCCTCTTCCCGTCTATCCATTTGCTTGCAGGAACTCTGTCAGCTTCACTTAGCTGCCCTGTCAGCGATTATTCTTCATGTAAACAAGAAACACACACACACTTCATCTCTGTTACTCCTGCAGCTAATGACTTCTGATGTCACAATCACACACCCGCCCGCTTCTCTCTCTTTTTTTTCATCCGCTTGTGCACACAGTCTGACACATACATTGACTTGCTTTGCTTTGCATGCTGCTGCTGCTGCTGCTATTCAGGCACCTTAACAAGGAGATTGAACTTTTTCTGCCTTAAGGGATACGGATGAGTGGCACATAACACAGGAAGGAGCGGTGAAATGGGAGCAGAATAAGGCAATAGCATTGTCCTGCCAGAGCTTTGGCCTTTCCCCAGGCGTCTTGGGCCTAGAAAATACCTGCCGCATTGTCAGATTTTTATGGTGCCTCTCCCTTCAGAAATGAACTTTGCTCAGGGAGGTGGTGGGGTGATAATGATGTGTAGTTTGTGTGTATTTGTGTGTATTTGTGTGTGGGTATAGTGGTGGGGACAGGAAAAGGTCAGTGTTCAGTGACTAATAGATCAGGTCTGCTCAGCGATTTACTTCCTTATTCCATTGTGAAGAGAGGAAAGGATATGCTTTGGTCGATCTTTAGGAAAGAACATCTTAGAAAATAATATAAATAGTTCATACAGAATAATAACTGTCCTACACAATAAACTGACTGAGAATCTTTCTATCTATTTCTACTGTTGAATCATTCAAACTGGAAGTTATTGCTACCTGTTTATACTCTTTATTTCATCATCTGTGTTCAGATGGTCCAGTTTGAGGTCAAACAAAGTGCGAAATTTGGATATTTTGAGCAGAGATGAGGGACCAGGAAAAGAAAAAAAACACGTCATAAAGACGGAAGAGGGAGGAGAAGATATAGGCCTTTGCCAGATGACCTGATTTCTGTGACAAGGCGAGGTGACAACCAGCATGAGGTCATCTGTCACTTTCTCACAGAGAACTAATTTTAGCATTATCACCCTCATCTTTCTCCTCCTTCTCTTTCCCCACTCTCTCCCTCCCCTCTGTCACACCACTTAGCACCAGCCACCGCATGCCTCCCTTTGTGTCAGCCGCGACTTGCTGGTGGTTACAAGGTTGACACGTTCGAGCGCGCTGACTGTGTGTGTGCGTGGCCGCTTGGATACGGTGTGCATGGGGCGTGAACTCATGATTGGCAGAAGTGGCCAGTGTGACTCAGACTGTTTACATGCTTCACAGCTGACGTTATCGTTTTTGTTTTGTTTTTAAGAATATATCATAGTGCTTGTGCCACCAGCTCATGAGCAGTATGCAGCTCACTTCACACACTTCTGTGAATGACTTCTGCTATTGTGGTGTATGTGTGTATGCGTGTCTGTGCAAACCGAGCATCTATGAATGTGTCTGTGATGCTTTGTGTGAGTGCGTGTACTGTTGACAGTGAATGAATGATTTGTTTCTTAGATAATCACCATTCACTCTCTTTCTGTCATGTGCTAACAGGACATGCATTCCCTATGTGCAGACATCTACCAGCATGCAGATTTCCTACATGAGTTGCACAGCCTGCAGCTTGCAAATATTAGAGTTCACAAATGCTGAAACTATTAGTCAATTAATCAGTCAATGCAAAATTCAACAACAAATCTGACTAGGTTATTAATGATAAAGTTATTCATCAAGCAGATGTGCTTGTTATTTTCCAGTGACCACTGCTGTTATTATTGTACATTGAATATACCTTCTTGGGCAAAACAAGTGAGTTTAAGATGTTACAATATATGATGGATTTATTCTTTATTATAATGATTGTGGACAAGCCCTCTGGATTACAGTGTAACCCGTTGTTGACAGCTGTAATGGTTTGCTTCATCACCGTCTATCATGTTTTATTTCAACAAAACTAATTTCTGCCTCTGAGCCATTAGTTTGACTTGTCACTCGTGTGTCTGATGAGGTAGACATTTCATATTAATGTAATGTTATTTGTCTATGGCCCAAAGCAGAATGTGGCCATCTGTTGTGTTGCACATCATTAACTGACCAACTAGATATCACACTACAGAACTGTATGATTGATCTGCCTTTAATGTCATACACTTATCCGGGCACTATGGCATTTGGCAGCTGCCTGTTTTGAAGATAAACTAGAAAGCGTTTGCATTTCCTGACTTGTAATCAGTCACAGTTTCCTTTGCGCCAATTTTCGTCTTCCTGCTTTCCTAGTATTGGTGGTTATTTTCTGTGACAGGAAGTCAGAGTCGATATGGATGGCCACAACTGTGTATTTGATCAGCTAACATCCAAACGAGTTGACACTGAGGGAAGACGCTCATACACACACTCAGTCACACACAGGGCTCAAATTGCCCAGTTCCAATCAATCATCTGCTCTGAAGTGACATGTCTCGAATATGCCCATGTTGGCAGACCTTAATGCAATCTGTTGGGTACTAAAAGCTTCTAAGTCAACAGTTTTTTTTTGCAACCCATCTGCACTCGTCTGCTGTCTGTCAGATCTAATGATCTACATAGAAATGGAATCAAATTCCAATGAGATAGACGTATTTCTATATGCAAAGTGGTTAGCAATGTGTCTGGTACTACACTCAATCAATATTTTTCAGTTTGCTCCTATAAACTACATTTTATAGTATTGTGTTTAGGTGTGAAATTCAATACTTTGCACATGCAATCCAAGGACGAGCTCAGCGTAAACAGCAAACATAAGCCCAGATGTGTTTGCATTCAAGACACCGCAGTCACGTGAGCTTGTTATTTGCATCGGTAGACCTGCTTTCCTTATTCCAGCTTTTGTTTGCAACTTCAACAAAGGATGTGGTTGATTTCAGCAGTGTGCTGTGAGGCATCCTCATCATAGCTGCACTCCCTTTGCCTCTGCGGGCTAATGCAATTTCTCAAAACCACAGAGTAACTGTCAAAGCTCTTGCTGCCTTGACATTTGTTGCATGCTTGTGTGACAGTGTAGTATGAAGCCTTCGCAATAGCTGTCATTCAGCACTGGTGTTCACAAGTTGTGCAAGATGCTGGAGATAAACCTGCTGTCAGAGTGAGAGGAGAGAGGTGGAGACTGGGAGAAAACTAGAAAGAGAAAGAAAAAGAATCAGATCTTGTAAGAAAAACTCAGTTATGTAAGTGGAAATAATGCTGTTGTGATATCTTGGAGCATTTCCAGCTCCATGGCACACATTCCCCACACATTCACACACACCCACCCACACAGACCCACTCAGTGGAAGGCTGTGGAGAGTAATGTCCTGTCTGGCTGCAAGCTGTAAGAACCACAATAAGCAGTTTCTCTGGCCAGCTGACCACAGCTGAGGGAGCTGAAGGAACAGAGGAAATACAGTCTGAATGAGCGGACCATAAGCTGTAACAGACCACTGTAATTAAGCTGCGATGGCATGTTTTAAATTTCTCTTCACAATCTCTTCACCTCCTCTTTTCCGGGCTCTGTCATTTCATTACCCGATTTAACCAGAGGGGACATTAAAGTTTTATCTTTTTTCTCATTATTCACGTCTGGCTATTATTTTCTCGTATTCTTCACAGTTTTTCTTGTTTCCACTGTAATGTTCTACTTTATGTGCTGTCTCTTCTTTTTACCTCTTGTCTCTCTCTCCTCCCAGCACACCCCACAATTTTCTCTGCTCATCCCAGCCCGTCTTTTCTTTTAGAGTTCAAGGAGTTATGCTCACCCTTTCAGTTATTCTTACTTATGCTGTCTCACCTTGTCTGTTCCAGGTCAGGGGTCTGTCTCTCTGCTCCTTAAATCTTTCCACCCATTTCATAATCTAATTTTTATGCTTGTTCTGTTCAAAGTGGCTCATAATAAACAGGGAGGAACGTTCTTGTATGAAACGTTGTCAGTCTGGCAGAGCAACACAACCTGTTTGGTGTTTGTCTACTCATTGCAAACATACATGACTTTGTTGACTTACAATTCAGGAAGCTTGTTTGGTGTCACCTCCTGTTGACATTTCTCTTCCTTCATGACTTCCAGGCTTGAAAATGAGAATGCACATTTTATGATCACATCACATTACTGATATTTACACTGTTGATGACTGTGAAACTGTTGCTAATTATGTATTAATACAGAGAGCTTATGTTGTGCTGTTTTACTAAATAGATACAATAAAAAGATGCAGCATGCTACCTGCTGTAATAGGGAACAAAACTGCTGTGGTATCAACATATGTGATTGTCCACTAGGTTGGCTGTTTGATCCCCGCCTCCCCCTCTCCACATGTCAACATTATATATACCTTAAGAATACATACGAGGATCCAGAATCCAGGAAGTTACTGTGATCAGTAGTGCATCACAAAACTGCCTACAACATGGAAATGTGACGTTTTCAAATTTGTTTTTTGCACAGATTAAACAGGCAAGATATGTGGTAATTAATGAGATATGTAGGTGCTGGTAGGTGGATTTTTTGGTTACCTTTGAGTAGAGCCAGGTAAGCTGTTTCCCCCTCGTTCCAGTCTTCATGCTAAGCTAAGCTAAGCTAACTGGCTGATGACTGTAGTTTCATATTTACCATACAGGTACGAGAGTGGTGACCTAAAGCTTAAAAAGATACAAAGAAAAAACAAAGCAGGGATTTATGAATCTGACTAAAGAACTTTGTTTAAAAAAATGTGCTCAGCTTTTAAGTCTACATGCGTATGTATGTGTTTTTTAAGGTGGGGCTTATTTAGGAATCCTTGCTTCAGGTCTGTTACATTTACTTGATTTAACAGCTCATCAATACATCCTGCCAGGGATAGAGTGTGATTGTTAATCACAAGGTAACAAGTACTGTTGAAAAATGTTATAATTGTAATGTAGTGTTTTTTTTTTCTTTCTTTAATTTAGAGCAAGCTGTCACAGAAAGTGCAAACTTTTGGTGCCTTCAGGGCACACTCACACACAATGTGGAGAGAAAAACGTGCAGACACACAGTCTATCACTCTGTGTACGTGTTGTGCTGCTGAATGTGGTTTTAAGTGATACCTGAATGCTGTATCCTGTTATTTGAGTTTAAAGGTAGACAATGGGCGACCTTTTCTCCCCAAATTCTCCCCATTATTTCCACATGATAATTAAATGTCTCTGCTGTATTATATTTTGTACCGTCATTTTTTTGTGTGGCTCATATCAGTTGTTGAGCGCACTATGATCTGCACTTGACATGAGGCGAATATAAAATCCAGAGTTTCTGTTGCAGAGAAGAAGCAGATAAGTGTCTTTCCAACAAATGCAGTTCTTATTTCCTTCTTTTGGTTTTTACTCATGGCACTATACACATGCAGTGTAACAGTAAGTTCAGTAAGTGAACGGGATACACTGTTAAGATTTTGTCTCATTCACAGGATTTTGTCACAAGTTGAATAATCATGTGGAGATATTATTGGTAAGAATGAAGCCTATTATTAGAAACATCATGATTTAATTTTCTGTATCTGGGATAATATATTGTACATTAATTTTTAATAAAATGAACCCGCTCCTCTTCTTATGAAGGGTCACATGGACCTGAACCACGAACCTGGACTGTGCTGTTGTTTAACGCACATCAACTGCAGTGTTTACGCACTGTTTGATAAAGGTTGTGACATGAATCAGGCTGTCTGCCACCACACCCAGTAATCTCCTAAGATTATTTATAGCCTCTGCCATGCTAGACCCCTGGGAGGATGGAGAGGTTTATACCATTTAAACCATTGTGTAATGGTGTGTTAAGTGTGTGCACAAATCTGCATCTTTGTATGTCTTTCTATCTGCACATGTAAATCTGTTTCTATTCTGGGCTGATTTCAAGCTGCACATTAAAACTACTGAACACTAAGAAAAGTTCACAAAAATCAAAAGTGTAAAACGTGTCCTCTTCTCATGACCCACACTAATCTTTGTGTAGTTCATTGGTCCAGACAGCTGTGAAGAGCAGTTAAATGTTAGTCTGTGCTGTTGTCTGGCTCACTATTCTCATGGGTGGGAATGCCTTGTCTCTCAGGTTAGTGGGGGGTTACACACAAGTGTGCAAACTCTAAGTGTGTGCATACAGGCAGAAACAAAGAGACACACCCCTCTACACTCCTGAGGAATCCTCATACATAGTGCACTCTGGAGAAAGAGAGAGTGTTATATGTGCTGAGAAAAGCACCGTTTCAGTAGGATCAATAGAGTGTGTCAAGCAGATGAAGAGAGGAGAAATCTGGCTGTAGATTCACGTGTTGAATTTTCCCTAAAGCTCCTTTTCTATCTACTTCCTATTTTAAACAATGGTACTGTAAAAGTTGCCATGATTAAGTCCAAACCCATAGGCTGTGCTTTCACGCCTTTGAGTTATTCTGCGTCCTGGCCTCAGCTGACGGAAATAAAGTGTTTGCAGGCATTCTGGGGGCGTTCGAAGTAATGATATCTCAAAATACTGCCAATAAAAAACTATTTTTCTCTACAATGGTGTCACAGTGTTTTCTATTTATTAGTCTGCTCTGTCGTCGAGTATAATTTATATCCCAGAGCAATACCAGGAACTGCCGGGACATTATCAGAGATCAATGTATTTGGCTCCATCTGGAGCTATAACTCAGCTGGAAAAGATCTACTGTGAGCGGAGCACCGGCAGTGCTGCCCGTGAAGAGAGAAGATGCAAGCTGCAGGCACCTCAGTGCTCGTTCCCAACTCTACATGTCAGGGTTCCCCTCGTATTACTCAAATTTGTACCATTAAATCAATAGTGGGGCATTAGGATGCAGCCTCAGGCAATGAGTGATGTACGCGTGTTTTTTCGAGGCACATCGTCCATCATTCAGGTACATTAAATTCAAGAGTCGCAGCGGTTTATTTCGTGCATGCTGTTTGGAGGCCCTGCCACAGTGCTTTGTTCGTAATGCAGTTCTTGACTGTCTTGCTGAGCTCTGTTCATTATGGTAATTCTTTTTGCGCTGTAGTTGTGCCAGTTTAATGTGAAAAACACTGGGTTTTTTTTCTTTTATTTTCTTCCAATTATTCTCTTCACACTTAGAAAATCTCCTCTTTTCTGACACATGAGCATATACTGTATTTATGAATAATTTTGTAGACACATACTCACATCCCTATACATCTTTGTGTTATATTCCTGTCCTCTGACGTCATGTGTGCTGTTCCATTGTTATTTTTGGGGCAGAGAAAGACTGTAGCTCTGACACAACTATTGCATTTTCTTTGGTGAATCCAGTAGATTTTGCTCTTCTGCACAATAGATCAATTAGCACATCCAGCCTTTCTTGTGTAAAAGAGCAGTCCCCCTAATTTGAACCTCTTCCTGTCAAATGTAATTGGGGAGCTGTGAGAGTTGATAAGGTGCATTTAGACTGTCTGCCCCTGAGTTCTTATTGTCTGACCTCACAATTGCAGGTTGTGGGTCCAATTTCAGCCTGAAGACACTGTCTAGAGGTCCAGAGGATGACGCGTTTTGTCTTTCTTAAGACCAGCCTTTTGTTTTATTTTGTAGATGCACAAAACTGCACAGTGTCAAATTAATTTCTCTTTGTCTTTCTGTCTACACCCACATCATCTCACTCTTATTTCTCTTTGTTTTTCGTCCTCCTCGTATTAAACCTTGTCATTTATCCAAAAGTAGGTTGGCACTTGTCTGTTCTTACAGCACCAGAGCCTTGAGTCCCTGATTAACTTGGTGATACTTGAAAAAGTGGTTGCCACAAAAACAGTTTCTAAGCTGTAATTGCAAAGAGAAGACACAAGCTGACTCATTAGATGGGCAGATAAATGAGAATACCCTAGCTGGCATCCTGCTGCTTATATCTCTCCTATCTCAGCGACAAAACAGGGGAGTGAAATTAAAACAGACTGCTAACTTAGTGTCCTCAATTAAATAAAGGTAATACACACACAACACAGTCAAAATAAAATCACTGTCAATACCCCCTGAAAATGACCCAGGTCAAAATCAAACACCATTAAAAATTGTCTCCTTGCCCTCTGTTACAGCAGTTAAAATGTTAGCTGTAGGGTGCTTTCTCACAGGCAATGTGGTATTGATGTCTCAGTTTTGGCCTTTATGGTAAAATCCTTGGATGGTTTAGAAAACTAACTTATAGTCCAACCAGCGCAACCTTAACACCGTCTTTTTCTGCCACATAGACATGTCCTCTCCATACAGCGATGTCCCTTTGTGTCACTGTGTTGAGGAGTCACCCATTATGGAAGGCTTTAAATGTCAGTGCACAGCAGGATAAAAATTGATCCCTTTATCATCAACACAAGGGAAATATTCACATTTGTCAATGGATGGCTAAAATAAAAATACAGTGACATGCTGTCTTCTTATATATGTTTTGTGCTGCTGGGGAGGGCTGTTTGTGTTCCTAGAAAATGTCAGGTTCTCCTAAGGATTTGACAAAAGTGTCTTCCAGGACCTGTTTGAGAGGTGTTTAAATGCCAGTCAGCTGTGAGTGTCTATAAATGTCTCTCTAACTTAAGTACTTAAGTACAGAAATTAATTTCCCACAAATCTTGAAAGAGTAAATTGGTTGAAAATCCATTTTCGACTAAAATATATGTTTGAAATGTGCAATCCGTAGTCAAAGATTCATATCTATTACTCTCAGCTCACATAAGCCTTGTTGACCTTGTAGAGAACGTCCTTTCAAATATTCAATGCAACCAAAATTCTGAAGAGCATAAGCACATGGAAACATCCTCACAAATTGAAAGAATTTGTGCGAGTGATATTATGCATGCTAAAATCTACAGATTTTCAGATAATTATTCACTTTGAATTCCTGTATGTAGAAGATGGTGAGCCCAAATTATAAGCTGCTAGTTAACTATTTGTCCTTTCAAAGTTAAATTTTCCTCCAAAACTACATGTAGAAATGGCTTCTGCTTGACACCTTGTTTCACTGCAAATATAGATGTCAGTTATTGCCTCCCTGGGGTTTGTGTTCCTTGCCCTGCAGACAGTTAACTGGCTCTGCTGCAGATTATCCCTGTCTTTTCGAAAATCCCATTAAGACTCTACCCTATCACTTACTACAGATCTCAGCCAGGGTAAGCTTGCTTGCAAGTTTGCTGATAGTCCGATTACAGCATGCACCTCATAGTATTCTGTCAGCTAATTTGTTTCGATTGAGTTATTTAGGACCAACAACCTGTTAACTTTCAATTTATGCCAAACACTATACAGTCATCGGCATATGTTTTTTGCAATTTTAATTGGCTGCAAAGGCTTGTTTGTTGAATCCTCAGTGCAGAGTTTGTACAGACTTGCTAGTTCATACCTTAAAATAATCTCACAGGAGTTCCTCAAGAGAACCAGACCTCTATGGCAAAACATGCAAGAATTAAATCATACCTTCAAATTGCTGTGCTCTGTAAAAAGTGAACAATGGTTTTTAAAAGTGTGATGTGTTCTGTCTCCTAAAGAGAGATGCCAGTAGTAAAAGAGTAGTGCAGTAGACTCAACTCTGTGTATCTACTTTCAGAGATCATCATTTTATTCTAAATTTTTGCTGATATTCTCAGGCTATCCAAATATTAAATTATCAATACCTTTGAACAAAACAGAAAGAACTGTGTGCTTGGCAAATGTAAAACATACTCTGCATACTCTGCGGAAAAGCTGTCTAAATAAAAGCCAGATGTATCTCCCCTTGTGCTAGCCTGGAGCTTGAAACAGGAAGCTGGGCCCAGCCCTATGAGCCTGTTGGGAGGAAAGGTATAAGGTTGATATGAGATCCTCCTCTAGAGAAACACCACAGCAGCAAAAGACATCTTTCCCAGGCCTTTAGTCAGGTGAAGAAATATGAGTCATATGAACTTAAACACAGTGAAAGGTATGAAGGTTCTGTATGATTCTCACATTGATGAAAATACGTTTAAAAGTAAAAGCTTTGCTTTACCAGGCTTGCACTGAGCTGGTCTTGTTGCATAAACAGTAATGAAAAATGAGTGTGTGAGGTCATTACTAAGAGGCCCATATCGTCATGGATTATGTATAGTGCAGTATAGTGCTCAGGATCAAGGTGAAGTCATCTTCTTATAGCGTTGACTGTTTCCTTGACATGCAGTGAGTTATCTTATCCTGAATAAATTAATGAATGAAAAAGGGTTTGAGTTATTATCTGGATCCATTAGGCACTTCATTAATAAAGATTAAATTAAAACAATGAAAAGATAATGTTGTGTTGCTATGATTATTTTTTTGCCCGAAAAGGACACAAGGGTAAAATAGATGTACTACTTTTACATGACACATTAATTTGCTGTGATTTTTAAGTGACAGATTACAGCACCTACAGTGGTTATTTGTGTGGTGAAACATTGCAAATGCCTTACAGTATATCATAAGATACAATATTCATTTGCTACAGCCCCACTAGTGATGCATTGTGACATCAGCGCTTCCCATATGGGCCATTTGAGTGTATTGCACCAATTTATCAGATTGTCTCCTGGATTCATGTCTTTATATAATTTCATATAGACTGGAGAAATGGCTTCCGTATGGAAAGATAGGGTTAGCATGTTAGCACTTTGCAAGTCTTCCTTTGAGACCAGGAAGCTCAATGCAACCCTGCCAGGTAGTGTTAAAGACTTCCTCATGTTGTTCTCCGCCTAACTATATTCAGGATCCAAATGCAGCCTTCCAGGTACTATTCAGCAGTTCAATATAAAGGATACAAACTGGAAAACAAAGAAACTGATTGACTGATGAGCAAATAAACAGTAACAGTAGCAAATTAAAAAAAACAACAACAATTTTACAGCCTCATTCCTTCATTGCATACCTCTGCCTGCAAAGCGGCTGTGCCTTATTGTCTCTCTGTGTCAGAGCCCGGTAGTCCCATGTCCCTCTAACCTGACATAGTGATGACAGTTGAGCTGTCATGAAATGTTGGATATGCATCTCGCCAGCACAACCCTTCTTCCCAACACCCCAATCTCAACTTGCAAACTCTGGCGACATTTCCAAACTTTGGATGTTGCATGTAGCATCCAGGAAGTGTCTAAATGAAAAATACAATGTTTTTAGTGTAAACGCGGAATGTAAGTCTTTTGTTTGAATTGATGGATATTGTTTTCGTGTTGCACACCCCATAGATCATTATCAGATATAACCAAATATGCCAACAAGCTAATTTCTAATATAATATATGTTATTTATTAGTCTCAGTGAATTACTAATTAAAATAATTGGTGTTCCAGCCAACATTTCCATCTTTTTTTAAAGCCTGTTTTCAATCTTTTCTATTTTTGCTCTGCATGGCTGAGTTGTGGCATTACACAGTGTCCACAGGGAGGTTCATTGTACACAATGTCCATAGCCACACGTAGCCACAGAAGATGAAGTTGTTGTTGAGGAGAGGCAGTGTGAGAGCTGGCACAAAGCCAGGTGAGGTTAATTCTCTGATGTGCTTGACTGGAACCGTTCAGGCGTTGAAGAAGAGAACGGCCTCTTCTATCCGCAATCTTCCACACTGGCTAACTAGAAATGTGTTTCTGTCCTCATGGGAGAACAAATGTCCACACCCAGTGGCCTTGTGTCGTTTAAGTGTTGCCTTGAACCTGTTCACACCTCAAAACAGATATGTGCTGACTGCTAAGCAGGAGTTTGCCACCAGTCCTTCTGGTTGGGATGTTTAGAATCTCCTTTAAAGAGGGACTTCTGTCTGCTAGATGGATGGAAATGTATGTTTTTTAGTTTCTTTTAAATGTCATGACCATGACATTTATTGACTGCTAAGACCTAAGACCTTATTAGGGAAAGAATCAATTTGTCCATTCTTGTATTGATTGTACAAGAATGTGAGGTTGTGCACCTGGACTGGGCTGCAACCCCCAGACATTCATGTTATTCCCTCAGTAAGATGTCCTTGTGGGTGTTCAGCTTCATTCTAATCTAGTGTGGTGTGCCACAGTTTTAGTCCTCCAGCTCTTTTTTTCCACTTTTTGTGCATCCCAAACTTTTGCCATAGTTTACTTTGACATTTTAGACTTTTAAATTTAAAATTTCATTTGCATTACTACACTACACACCAGTTGTGTATTGTACAGTGGGTGTTCAAGCACATTATCTGTTGATTTTCTTCCTGGAGAAGCCATTAGTGATATTTAGGGATGTATTTTAAATCCCAAAGCGCCCTCTGGCTCTTCAAAACAAATCAGCCATGTGTGAGCTATGTTTCTTAACCTCAAAGGAGTCAGTCAGGCATGATAAACCCAGTAAGCAGAGATCAGCAGCATCTTGACGAGAATCCTAAGCATGTTTTTCACTTGGAATACCACACACGCACACACACACACACACACACACGCACACACACACACACACACACACACACACACACACACACACACACACACACACACACACACACACATCGGACAAGTCACAAGAATGCAAAACCTGTTTCATTTGATGAATGAACATCCCACTGCATTCAAACCCATCTGCGTGCTCGGTAAGGGTCCTTTAGTTCAATTAACAGGATGGATAATGAATACAAGACCTGCCCATTAATTACTGACCATGATTGGATTCCTTCTATGCTAATATTCAGCAATTTCCTAAATGATCATCGACCACATTAATGGTCAATAATCATTATTGATGGTCATTATTCAAATTTGTAAAAATACCAACTGCATGTTTTTCCCAAATGAGAACTGTGTTTAAACTATTGACATGGACTATTTCTGCATCATCATCACATTCAGTATAATAGTTCTGCCACTGAGCTACCTAGAGGCTATATTGGACGACATGTAAGGCACTTAGACTGATTTCTAACACATTCTTATAACCACAAAAAGGACAGCCGTCTACAAATCCCAATTAGCAAATAGAAAAAATGATCTCCTGACAACAGACTAAATCTTATTGCACACTGTATCAAGATTACTTTTTCAAAGGGTAATATTTCACCACTTGGCACAGTTATTACAACTGTATTAGAGAATTACAGAAATGCTATTTTTCGACACTGAAAACTGTTGCACTGGCTTTGGGCATGGTTAGTTAATAAATTGTTTATTGATCAGATATTAACAGATTAATCATCTCTAGAGTTATTGTTCCTATTTTTTCTTGGTTGTATCTGTTTTCTAATTGTAAAGCCCTATATAACCACCATTCTGAAAGCTGCTAGCATTTTTTTTTCATTGATTTCCTTATTCAGTAAATGATGAATAGCATGCTCACAAATGCTAGCTGTTACCTTTTCTAGAATGTTATCTTACCATCATTATTTTCATAGCCTTTGCCATTTTAGGCCATCATTTGAATGAAGAATAAGGTGATTAATGAGTGCAGATCCTCAGCTTCGTACAACTGCTGTGCCTCTGACTCTGCTATACTGTTTCTGTCCGAGCTGTCACGCTGAAGTCTGCCATAATGGCTAATTGTTATACCTACAAGGGTCTCCCTTGAGTGCCCATTGTCTAATTTGTGCAGTAGCAATCCACATCCTCCTATTACATGCCATGCCTCTTGACCGCTCTCCCCCACAAGTGGCCATTATGTGTGCAGTATGCGCAAGACTCCTTCTCAGTATCCACCAATTACCAAGAAAAGAAAACGCCTATGCTTTTTCTTTATAGACATCACTTATACAATCAGAATCCATGTTTCTTCAATTGAGCATTGATTAAGCCTTTTAAATCCTCGTAGTCTTCGCTATACTCAAGAGCTTTTGATAACAGATGAAACTTAATTGCCACTTTGAAGAACCTGAATGGCATAATTGCTCTCTAACAGTGGTGGGATTGGATCAGGGTTCAAAATCTTATCTCGCAAAGGGTCAATGCCCAGTGGAGACATTTATTTGGGATCTCAAGAGCTTTGTGTGAGGATTTAAATATTATGAGATTGGTTTTAATTGGATCTTGTTTATAAATGCTCAGAAAGTGCATGGGAAATTGAATGCATAGGGGCAGGAAGGTAGTCATATAAATTAGCATTACTAGTTAGACATGGTTTTTATGGCAACTTGAATGCAGCGATGTATGCACACAAAAAAACTTTGCACACACACTTTAGCTCAATCTGTTCAAGGTTTAAGCCTACAAGGTATTTCATGATACACATACAGTGTTTATACAGATAGATTTGAAAGGAGCTGGAGTTGCTTTTGTGTCTGTAGCGAACTTTTTCCTCTTAGACCTTGGTTACATAAATGTCTGTCTGGAAATTGCATAGTGCAGTTATTGGAAAGGAAATCAGCCTTAGCCCCTCATAGCAGAGGCATTCAACTGCGTGGCATAATTCACATATAACTATTTGATGGTACTATTTAATATTTAATATGTGCTCATGGGGAAAAAAATATCCGTAATGGTTTCCAAAGACCAAGCCGAACCTTAATGACTCTGAGTTGGGGTGTTTGAGGCTCACATCAAACTCATTTTCATTGTACAGCATATGCTGAACGCAGCTTAGGTCCGAATTCACTGAATGGTTGATATGATTTTGAATATCATTGGACTAGAGATTCTCCCAGGGCATTGCCAAACATGTTCATAAGACTGAATGACTACAGATGGATTGTTTGAATAATATTTCTGCCAAATATGGTAAATATTTCAGTGAATTTACTGTTTTGCCTGTGCATTTTCAGTATCAACTATTTGTACTAATGCAGATGAAGAAAGATAACACTATTAGTGCGCAGATAACGCTAATTGTAAACCATCTGACTTATGTTAATAAAGACTGGATCATTACTTGAATAGATGGACTGACTGTGTATATTTTCTTGTGTGTCTGCAAAGTTGGCCTTCTTGTCAGTGTCAGTGTGGCGGCTTTCTGTTTATTTTCTCTGTCTTTGCTGTCTCTGGAAGAGAGAAGTGCATGTTCAGAAAAGATCAATGTTTTCTGGCACTATTAGAGATGTTTGTTCAGTTACTATCACTTGAGAAACAGTAGTTCATCTTTTTGTTGACATTTTCAGTTATGTATGAGAATAATACTTATCATTGATACAGTCTTAATGTAAATACTGGTTGGAATGCAGCTTTTCTATCTCTACATGCTTAGTGAGAATACTTACTGTTGCCCGTCTTTCTCAAACCAATGAGAGTGGCTCCATTCAATTATGTGCCCAAGGTTTCAATTCTTGCCATGTGATAGGTTCCTTAATTTCTTCTTCTAACCTCATTATGGCTTGTTTCCTTAGAAACTACCCTTGTTTTGTCCCAGTGTTCCCATGCGTCTTAACATTTAGTACTTCACAGTGGGAGCCTAAAGTGAAACGCTTGTTATACTCTGTTCCGACTTGTAAGTGTTTGCTTCAATAGTAGCAAACAGTCTTCACTTCTCTTCTCTGTCTTTATGTAGTATGTGCATGTGTGTGCCTGTATACATATACTGTACATGTGCCTGTACAGTGTACTTTATATGAGTGATATAGAGGACATGCATGAGTGTTGGTCCTTCAGAAGCCTCCAAGGCCAGGCTAGTTCGACAGAAAACAGAACTAATGGTGCAAGATGGCGGGTCCTGTCAACTTTCACAGTTTATGAGTGTTAAGTGTAAATATTACTGTGAAACAGGAGCAGGATCCGTGATACTCGAGTTTACAGTACAAGTTATAGTGTTTAACTTCAACACATAATTCATGACTGGCAAACAGTGTTAAAAGGCAAAATTGTTTACATAACTTCCATTTGCAACATCTGCTACTTGCTAACAAGTAGACTTTATGACTGGTTTTCATTATTTAATTTATATCATAAAATAAACACCTGAATGCAAATACTTGATAAATATGACATGGTAATGTGGTGTCTTCCTACAAGTTTGTGGATAGCCACATTAAGCAATTGGCCAGTGCACAACAGATTGAGGTAAACTAAGGAAAGGATTTGCAGTTTAACAGCTGTGTCTAAAAACTTGGATTTTAGAGCATCCAGCCCAGAAATTTGCTGAAATTATACTACTGTCAATTGCATCCCATAATATTTTGATTGAAAACCTGTTTTATCTGGCTTTTTATGTACTCTCATGAATGCCTATTAGGCAGTGACTGATGAACATATACAGTACATTGTGTTTTTCAATTACCTTTCAATATTCTGTATCACTCCTTACTTTACTCTTTTCTGTTGGGTTAGTGTTAAATAACAGGGTTTCTTGTAACCTTTAGCTGCTGTGTGCTACAGTTTGTTTCCCCACAGTAGTTTTAAATCCTGCTTGTGCCAGTGTTGACATATTTACAGTAATGTAGGATTGTGAACAATGAGAAAAGGGGAAGAACCTGTTGTGTAAGGTTTGCTATTGAGCTGCACAACCTTGAGTTTAAGTTGCTACTCTTGAATGAGTCAACAAATCATGTTGAGGAGCCGACAGATAATGGCTCTGCTTTACTTCACTGATGGCTGCAGTGTTTCAAATTCCAGAGTATTCAAGATAAGAGATGGTCACAAATTCACATTACATGCCCTATATTGTAATTTATTATCACAACCAACATTTTGTCAAACAAACTGGCTTTATCAGGCGAAATGATGACAAAGACACGGAGGTTTATGACAGCTGGAGTGTATGATTGAGAACAGTGCAGATGGCTGTGAATGTGCTGCATAAAAAGTGTAAAATTCCCATATAAAAAATGTATTTGCGAAGCCCGCACAAATGTATTATCTTCATCCCAAAAAAAAAAAAAAGCTTGTTTGCTTGTATTTACTTTTATATGTATGTCCCCCTCTTCTTGTTTTTGTGATCTTCACACAACAGGCTTTACTTTCTTGTGATTCCTTGCATCTTCTTTCTTTTTTAACTACCCATGATCACAGGACAAAATGTAAAACAACAGCAAACATAAACAAGACATGAATATAGTTGCACTCTTGGCCTGCTCTGCCTTCTGTAATCTTGAATCTGAACAACATTATAATGCAATTATTGAGGAGAAAACTGCTGCCAAGAAGCTTCAAGTAATTTTAGTCATTACAGAGTTTTAAAGAAAACCAAGTCGCTCTACTTAATGTACTTATTTGCATGACAATGAAAAAGTTAATGCAGACTCTTAAAGTACAAGGTTTATTGATTTATACTGTTACTGTTATTTAGTATTAAATGGATGTCAGGGAGACTTGGAGAGGGAGTTTAATCAATGTCTACAATAGCTGCCACACACTAGCCTTCTTTTTACATAAAAGCCAGGGATGTTTGAGCCAGGTCTACTGTAAGCAGGAATAAATCAAAAAGCATATAATGTCTCCATTCATTTTTAATTTTCTGCCATGGTGTCATTTCAGATGATGCATGATGATCCTGTGAGAGTGATGCACAATGCTTTCAGCCTTAATATCCAGACCTTTAAGTTAGGTTGATAGTGAATACAGTCATCGTGTAGAAAAACTGTATGGATGGCGTTGATGACGCACTGAGGTGGCTACCTCAGTGTTGTTGACCTTCATTTTATCATCATTATCGCTGCAAATGTTGCTGTAACCATCCACCGTTGTAAGTGATGCTTCAGCTGCACTGTAAAAATAATTCTGTATTTATAGACCGTAATATAATCTGAGAGTTTCCCCTGTCACACCTGTCATGAGTGATGATGACATGATTTATGCTGACAGAATTAAAAATGTTTATAGAAACATTGAAACATTGGCATATTTCTGTGATAAAAAGATACAAGTTGCAGCCAATTTGGATGAAGCCTTGTATAAACCTGTGTTCAGTAGTAATTTGCTTAATATTTCAATGCATTACCTTGAAAAACCAGTGGCCCTGTTGTTTGTCTGCTTTGCTCTCTTGTTACACCCATTGTGCCCATGAAAACACCTTCCTGAGAGAGTCACACACCTTCTGGCAGTTGTTTTTTTTATTTTATTTTTTTTCTGTGTAACTGTTTCAACCAGTGAATAAAACCCTTTATGTCCTGGTCAGATCTAAATCGTTCCAGTTTTATGATTAAATCTCATTCTCCTTTTTACAGCAATGGAGTTATTGTCATAGTGGTGAAAATTGTCCAGGCATTCAAGTGGAGAAAAGAGCCACAGGAAATAATGAAAGCCTTTTGTCAATGGCACCAGTGGGCTGCAGGGCCTTGATAGTTTGATCCACAATTCTGCCTTTGTTTTAGTGGTGTACCTTGGAAATAAATCCCATCTACATGTCTAAGAACTAGGGGATTATTTCCCTCTTTCTCATCCCCTGCCTGTATTCAAGAAAAAAAAAAAAAAATCAGGAAATTGCTCCAGCGAACTTCTGACCTGGAAAAAATCTGGAAGAAATTGACTTGCCAGTGTGGGAGTAGGAGTGAGTCTGAGCTATGTTATCTTTTGGGAAGAAAAGTGATTTCACTGTCTGTTGTGCTGGAAGGCAATAAGTATTGATCTGAAAACCCTCATTACACTCCCACTTGCTGTATAATTAATCCTGTCCAGAGAGGAAGGAAATTATTAGGTCAGAAGCAGACAAATATCTCCAGTTAGCCTAACAAACCAGTTGGAAGCACCACAACTTAGCTGCTTTCCCTTTTCAAAGTTGACTAAGCTGTTGACACACCTCACATCCCCAAATCTAATTTCTTGTAGGAGAAATGAGAGTCTTAATTGCTTTATATTAAATTGTCAGTCCCCTAAATCCCTGTTTTAATCTGATAGCTTTTAATAGCTACATACTTTACAAGCATTCAGTAGTTTCCTTATTATTTGCTAAGACAAATATTCTTGATTAACAAACTAATCAACACTCACTACTGTTGAGTTGAGTACATTATTCCATGACAGGAATGAAGTTACTTTGAAACTAGCTTGTTACCTTTGCCTCTAATGGAGATGTTCACCTAGGTTTATATATGTGTTGAACCTTGGTGTTGCCCCAGAATAAGACCACAGGGACAACCGATCACAGGCAGCTGAGCTCTAATGAGAACTGCAGAAGACGATGAATTTCGACCTCCTTCATTGTTAGCCTCTACCAACCTCCTCATTTATCTCACTCCACCTCTGTAGCTCACATTTATACCTTCTTTCTTTGTCTCTTATATGCTCTTAATAAGCAAGGCTAAATCTGTGGAGAAAAAACGTTTTCTGAAAATAGTTCAGCGTTTAAGGTGTTCAGATTGACCCATTTAACTTGGGATGTATAAGGTGGCCCTCGAGTTTCATCCTTTGTGTTAACTGTGTTAACTTTAGTTGCCTTGACTCCTGTATTCTCTACTGACTCTACTGATATAACATAGCTGTTCCCTCTTATATACAGTTAATAAAATCTTTTTGTGTATCCCGAAAAAAGGTTTGGAGGTTTGAAGGAGGTTTGGTATAAGCAGCGTAAGATCCTGAGTATCCCTGTATGCATTTTGATCTTCTGGTGCTGGTGGGAAGTGGAGCTACTCACACTACTATCAGCTATTTGCTCTAGGTTAAATTATGGAGATAATGAATCTGTGAGATTTATGAAATGCTTGGTTTGTGGTTTGGTCGTGTTGTGAGCTATGTTTCATGTCAGTTATTGATCACACTGACCGATAGCTCAGAAGATGCATGAAAGGGTAGCTGGGGTTGACTTGTGTGGTTTGATATATCTGTGTGTGCCGTTTGTATTGACTTGCCATCATTACATGTGAATACCAACATGTTGGTAACCCTAACTCTTTCTTTATTGTTTAGTACTGTGGATGTATAGATTAGAAATTATCATATTGTCAGGTTCCTTGCCTGAAATACAGATCTAGCCAAAACTATGGCATATATTATATATAAATATAGTATAACACTACTGATTGTAGCATCATGGGTTGAGAAGCTGGTGTGCAACTAGAGAGCTGCAGATCCCATTCTTGTGAAATCTTGTTGGGCAAATTGGATTATTTCAACAACAGCAACTACTGCAATGATGTATTTCACTCCAAGTGGAGCTTCTGTGTGAATATATACAACTGTAGCAAAGTGTTTGGAGATAAAGAGGATCCATGCTCCAGAGAAAAACAGAATTGTAGATAACTGGCATGGGTTTGGGTGGTCCTGCCAAGATCTTAAAAAGCTTCAAATGTTTAGATACATCTCTTGCAAACAATAAATAATAATTAATGAAATATTCACATGTAATTAGCTGTGATACTGTTGAGGTTCTAACAACTGTTGTGCAAACAGAAAAATTTCACCAAGGCAATTTGTATCTGAAATCCAAACAGTACTGTTGGTATTGACACAAGCACTGTCTGTGACACTGTTTAACCCAGGTGTCTTCCACCCACACAACAAACAACCTTCTGCTGAATACATACTGTATGCCGGAGCATACTATATGACTACATGTTATGATGTATCTAATCACTGAGTTAGTTTATGGTACTTTACATAAATACTCTCTAATGAGAGTATGTTTTATATGTTTCATCATATTGTTTCTAGCATGGCTTGACAACACCAATTCCCCGCTGAACACTGATGTTTCTTACAGTTGTGGCCCAGTAAATATTGATTTCTTTACGGCCTGCTTCATCAAAAACTCATATGACAGAGTGAGTGCACAGAATGCTAACAACACACTACTTTCCATGCAGCAATGCAGCTGCAAACGAACAAACAGGGCTACTCTTTGTCCATACATCGTGTGTGTAAGCAAGAACAGAAACTGTATATGACCTATGTCAGTGATACAAAAGCTGCTGCTGGTCAGATGCTGAAGGCACATGTAGATAAGGAGATAGAAGGAAGAAGGCACAGACAATGTTTCAGGATTATTTGCCAATGATCTTTGCATAGTTTGAACCAGATAACCAGTGGCTCAATATGCAATATAATATACAGTATAAAATATGCATAAACCTTCATGCATATGCAGATATGTAAGTAGGATGTAATATGTGTGGCCAAGGCTCTACTGTGGTCATAATGTACATTTTGACAGAAATTATTCCCTTTGTGACTTATGACTCATGTACAATAATGTGTCGTATAAACCTGATTTATTAATCACATTTCAGAATCTAATAAAGTTTTAAATGTAAAATATGCTAATAAGTATTACACTTGTATTCTATGCAAATGGAGTGTTAGATTCATTATTATCTGTCTTTATTCATGATTTTTAGACGAGACAGCTCTGTGACAGGACAGATGGATAAAGTGGATAGAGTGGATAGAGTTTTGACTCATGCCAAAATAACAGTGATCAGAAGTCAAATATAATAACTGTACTCACATCAACAGCAGCATTGTCATTACTCAGTTTGTGTTTGCATGTCTATATTGTAATTTTAGACTGAATGAAGACTCATAAACAGGTATTTAATTGGTAATAGCCATAACGCAAGAATGGAACAGTGGTGAGTGGCCCAGATGATGATGATGATGATGATGATAACATTTGTAATTAATTTGGCGGGTCCATTTTTTTAGGGAGATTTTCTGTTGATGGAGTCTGTATTTTTGTGACAATCTTGTCCACTGTGGCTATTACAGTTCGTCTAGCTGCTTGAGACAGATGCATCAAAAATAAGAGAGGTGATCTGTAGGTGGATGCATGTAAAAGACTGAGACACACACTTACACATTACTTAATTCCACTGTTGAAACAGTATAGGGAAAAAGTGAAACTGAAAATCAAGCAAAGGGTCTCTGAAAATGCATCACATCACTGATGCATTTTAAACCACTAATGGAGTCTACTCAGGGTTACTCATTGCTAAGTGAAGACTATTGAAAACCTCCATTTCAGATGCTTTCATCTCATGCCGCAAGTGTCGTCTTGAAAACATTAAGTCTTGGGAAGAAGGGGAGGAGCGCTTCTGTCTATCAAGAGGAGCAGGGAATAACACTTATGAGCACATTTATTTTGTTATTTATACCATCTAGCTCACACAATTAGCCCCCTCTGTCCCTGTCTCGTCTTGGTGTCAGACAGTATTTGAGAGCCAGTTAACAGGCACCTTCCTCCACTTTGACTACAGACTACAGTGGTGCACTCAGACCATGAGAGTGTAGGCCTGGATGTGTTCGGATGTGCATACATGTTTAGTTATTTTGTCCGTTTGCGGCTGTATTTGTCCGCATTTGTGCTCCAAATGCATGCAGAAGCGTGAGTGCGTGTGTGTGTGTGTGTGGTGTCTGCTTTAGCTCCTGTCATGTCAGTGAGGAGGTGGCACTGTACTGTGCAATAAGAGCAGTCAGCCTGCAGGCAGGACTGGCCATCTGGACATGGTAAGGAGCCTAGCCCAGACATTGATTTTTCAGTCCCTCTCAGTGTTATCAGATCTCGGGCTCTTTCTGCTGTCTGTCAACAATGATACACTGTATTTTACCCATCTCATTCTATCTCTCCTTTTTCTTTTCTCCATCTGTCTCTGTATTTATTTCTCTCGTTATCTCTCTTTTTTTTTTTAACAATCTCCTCTCGTCTCTTTTCTTCGCCTGCAGTTTGCTGTTTTGTGGTCCACAAGAGGTGCCATGAACTTGTCACGTTCTCCTGCCCAGGGGCAGATAAGGGCCCAGACACAGACGTAAGTAACCAAAGCCCAGCTGTTGCCTCTCACATGTTTGTTGGTGAGGAGGTGCCTTTCCTGTCATACTGATGAAGACATGCAGTGTCACCAATTTCCTTATCACACGTTTTCTCTGTGACAGCTGCTATGAGCTGCCATGTATCGTCGTTGGATTATGAACAATATAGCATCAATTTCCAAGCACCCAAAGCGGCAAATTGCATTTTAAACGCCATTTGAACAATGTGTAGATAAAAATGATAAGATCAGCCCTCTTTATTGTATTGAATTTGATGACAAGCTAAGTATTAATCGCAGCAACAACCTACATACAAACAGAATATATATTGTTTACATTGTTAATGCTTAGTTTCAATAGATATATCTAATATCTATTCAAAGACGTGCTTCGGAATGTTAAATTCAGAGTAATAATTGAATTACAACAGCAGCTGGTGCAAATTCAATTCATTCAATGTTAATGTTTTAGTCAGGTCACTGGGTGCCATCTTTTCAGAGAAATGATTTCAATATTCCACTTAGTGAGTCACTGTTTCCAACCCCTTGAGAAGAACTAAACTTTAGATTATTCTATCCTTGTAATAACATATTCAAGGTTTTTTCCTCCAAACTATCTAAAACAGGTTGTGACCTCATAATAAACTGACAGTGACCCTCATCCTCAGACGATTTATGGAGTTCATTCTCTTTTATGTTCATAGTACTCTAAATAACTCTAATTCATCCAGGAAGACTCAGTTCACACAAAAGCTGATTGGGAGATTACTGTGCCATTAGCAATGACCTGCTCTGCCCTAGAGACAGATGGGAAGTGTCGGAAGTGGTGGCAAAAACCAATACACCTGCATCCATTTTGGCCTGACCAAGAGATGCACACTATAATAGGACACATGTACCAGTAGCTGGTTGCTTGGAACTGAATTAATGATAACAATACACCAGACTCCAGATTCTTTTGAACATATCTTTATTATTAATTATGCATCCATTATGTCTTATTCACATATACACAGATTTTACATTTATCATTTATTTTTAGCTGTTCTTGTCTGTAATTCCTCTGGATTTGTAGGTGGCATTCCTAACAGACGGTATACTGGATCCAAGTCTAATTTCATTTTGAACCCGCTTTCACCCAAAAATCCTCAATATGTACACCAGTGCAAATATAAATTTTACCAGTAGTCTGGGTTTACCAGCACACTGTGGAAATGCTCATTTTGAATTATTTAAGATTCTTGATCTTATTTCATGAATTGACATTTGTTAGTATTAGCAGTTAATATATTTTATACATTAGTTTATACATTATTTAATCAGCACATTGGACTAAAAATGGGGGGCTGTTACAAACATAAAATGCATTTCAAAAGGATTTCTTTCATTGGGAAAACACACTTGAAATGCTTGGTAAATATCAGCTCTCTGTATGACACGTTCAATGAGGTCTCTCCCTCGCCTCTTCATCGGCTGCTTGTACCAGCTATGTGCCATCAGCCACTGCTTACCTGCTTGCTAAGTGTGAAAGTCCATTTACATGCCTGCCTGCCTGCCGGGCGTGTGTAGTCTCTTGGCGTTGCACCAGCGCAGCTCAGCCTCTGTAACTGGAGATATGTCAGTGCACTATTCAAGATCATCAACCCAGACTCTTTAAATAGAGCACGCCGTGGATGACACGGAAGCCGTAACAGCAGAAAATAGTCTGAGCTTGGGGATTCTTGGTCTGAGCAGCCACCAAGGTTCAGGGTGGTGAAGGGACATTGGGTTTACCATCAGCAGGACAGTTGACTTTTAATGACCATTGAGATCTGCGTGCTGTAGTACTTTTTGTACAGCACAGAACACATAACAGAACATGTAGTTATCTAATTTATTCCTATTTGATGCATTAAAAATGTACTTTATTTTAAAAATGCACAGTTATACCCCCCCCCCCCCCAATTGTGGTTGTTTTCTTTGTTAATGTTGATGTATCAAAGCCAAATATCAGTTTCCTGCAGAAACTTGTAACTCACAGGTGATGTACTTACTGTATGCTGTGGTGTACTAATACACTTACAATGCCCCACAGACAAGGGCTAATCTGACTAAGGCAGACTTCACTTAGAGCAACAGAGAGTTAAAACATTCTCATTCAGTTGTTCGTGTAGAGACATATAGTGTTTTTTATGACTTTATAACTGCAATTGTTGTCACCACAAACCAAATCTCTGTCTTTTGTCTCGTGCCATGTTAAAATATTTGATGCTTCCTTTTAATATACATTTCTGTGCACTTAGCAGTACTGTTGCCAGGGGCAACCACACATATTACATGGCTTGCTGCCTCCTGGGCGTGCAATCCAGAAAGGCAATAACTCCCGTGGCCAACAAATATCCTGAAGATCTGCAGTATCTAGGCTACCTGCATTTTATGACTCATGTGTGTGTTTTATAACTCCCCTACTGGATGAAACATGGTACGCACAAAGATGCCAACAAGAGCCATCAATTCTTTTCAGTAGCCATGAGCAGCTAGCCTTGCTCTGACAGGACAAGATTACCACCGTTGAATAGATTCTTCCTCACAGCAACATCCCCAGGGTGTTGTTTCAAGGGCAGATAAATGCTGTAGATTTACGCATAGTCTTATGTGAAGACCACTCTAGCGATTGTGCCACAGAGCATATTCAGTAGTGCAGTTTGAGATTCAGTTTGAGGGTGCTATCTTTGAGGAGAGAACTAACACTTGATTCGTCTCCCAGTTTCACAGGGATTGGAGCGGATGTCTGTCTGGTCACAGGCTTGCTGCTCAAACTACTAGATTACAGCTTCTTATTAGAAATTGGACATTATTGTTGGAATTGTAATGCAAACTGGTAAAAAAAAAGGAAAAAAAAAGGGCGTGGAGCATAAAATGAAAGCAGAAACCACTCAAAATCTTAAGAACGATGTATGTCCTTTTAGCTGGTTTATTGTGACTTTTACATTATTGCTAAATAATCAGTACAAATGAAATTACAGGTAAAATGTTGTTTAACCATGTAGCCACTGTAATCAACATTTTCTAGTAATGAGCCCATTCCACACTCGTACCAGTGAGTCTGATTAACGCATTTAATTTGACAAAATGTTTTTGTCCGGCTGTAACGTTACCGGCAGGCCGAGTAAGTTCAGTGCTTTACAGGACAAGACCATCAATAATTCAAGAGCTTCCCGTTTCACTACAGGGGCTCAGCAGATGAAACTGAGAGGTTTGATGTGCTTGCTTTTGCGTGGGTGTGTGGCTACTGCATCATTGATGTCCACTTAACCAGTGCAGCACATATGACCCGGGGCAATCTACAAGTCCTTTTGCACTGATTTCCCCTCTGCACACACATGCACACACACACACACACAGACATATTCAGACAATCACCCAGAGACCCTTGGGGCTGTTCAGGGCACAGATAGCTGTGGCAGGGTAACAGAGTTAAGCAGTAGCACAGTGTCCTTTCTGTCTCCTCTGCTTGGAAACAGACAGAACTGACCGCAGGGTGACATGGCAGCCTGGTAGAGCTCAAACACCCAGAAGATACCCCAGTGTCATTTTGAATGGTGATATGCTTTCTGTTCTTCACTATATTCACCAGTAAAATAATGTCAAATAACTAGAATCTAAATGGCCTAAAGGTATACAGTCATAAGGTGTAAACAGTTAACCTGAGAGAATTCTCATTTGTAATATTAATGAGCAATGCCGTAGGCAGGACTGATCTAATATTTAAAAGGACAAATCACACAGGAGGAGATGGTTTTGGCAGACTCCAGCAGGTCTGGGAAAAATAGGTGTTCTGGTGACGAGGCTTGGGACACACACCGTCTCATTACAAGGACTCTGCTTGGGAATTGAAAACAAGATTAAACTGGAGTGGAGCTAAATTACATCATCAGTGTGACAGACATCTTGGGTTGTCACAGGCAATGGAGCCTTTCATCTGTATTTTTAGTCCATTTCCTTCTAGCAAGGGTGTTGGCCATCCCTTTAAGGCAGGCCTGTTCTGGCCCAGAAGGTGTCTATAAACACCTTTTCATGGTGTTCACATTTTCATTATTCAGCCAGCCAGTGGTGCAAATAAGTGCATTTAAGGTGAATTCACTTAAAGACCTTTCCTTAGTTCCCCAGAAAAATATTCCACACAGTTATTTAACTATACAGCAGTACAAATAAAAGGAGTTCCAGATATAATATTGGCGTGTATATTTGTTGTGTAAGATTTTCCAAACATCCGAGCAATCGGCCACGATTGTGAAAAGTAATATAGGACCCTAGAGGGTAAAGACCTATAAAAGAAATCTATGTAGACTCTCTATTTTTTCTTTCCTTTTGTTCTAGACATATATTGTTTGTTTTGACCTTTTTGCAAAGCATGGAGCAATATGCTGCAATATCTGTTATGTATCTCTCTAATTTATTACAAAAAAACTATTTATTCAGAATTTTTCTAAATATATAAAAGTAGACAATAATAATTATTTTTAGATTACAGAGTTTCACCCAAATATTCTGTGATTCTTTGCATGTCTTGCAGAGTAGTAGTATTTAATGTCTGCTTGCTTGAATGTAAATCCAGCTCCTTGTGCCTGTGTGATGTAATGGCCCTTGTATCAGTGTCCACATAAGTCAGCCTCCCACCCCTTACTGTGTCGAATCCCATCACATGCTTTCAGCACACGCCCCTATGCAAGCCTTGGCGCAGATACAGCTCCCAAGGAAACATGGTCACAAAGAAACTTGACGCTGCATATTTGTGCTTAGTGCACTGATTTTATTTTGGTGTGTGAGTGCTGACATGTCCTGCAGAGACCCATCGGGGTACACTGTTTTAGCAAAATGACTAAATCGTTGTAGACTCAAACATGCCTGCAAACACACAAGATATGCACAATAATCACACTGTGAGAGGTGCCAGACTGAATTATCTCTATGGCTCGTAGCTAGAGCTGGAGCGTGCAGAACGTGCACATGAGAGGAGACACATAACACCTATTCAGGTCCTTCTACAGGGAATAAGAGAATGTACTCTACTCATATATTGTGTCTAATGAAGTTTGATCTCTTTCACCAAGCTATATTTATTGTCGTAAATGAGCCACCCTATGGGTATGATGTGTTTGGAAATGTTTCTGTGATGTCATTCTCTGTGTGTAAAGCTATTCCTCTGATATATGATATTATATATTAACAGCAGTTGCTCAGAGAGTGTGGTGGATGAGAAATCAAGAAAGAAGCCATTACTGTCATTACAATCTGCTAATAGACTGGATATCAGGCAAGAACAGGAGAGTTTAGTTTAGAAAAGAAGTGGGAGGAGAGGGAAGCGGAAAGGAGATACAATTTCCAGATAATAAAGCATTCAGAACAACATGAAGTACTGCATAATTGTCCAGTCCTGTGCAGGATTTGATCTTAAGGCTTACTTGCTATAATGTATTGCTGCATCCTCCCTTGTTTGGGAAATCCTCCTGATGGTTACTGTAGATGCACTGAAACTTGTTGGATGATCATTTTGTTTTGGCTCAGGCCTTCTTCTTTTATTAGCACAAAATTACTTTGTTCTATGATAAATAGTGTTTTTAGCCAAACAGACAGATTGTATCTACAACAATATGGAGAATCACTCATTTATGAGAAGTCATCTTCCCAGAGCAGGGCTTTTCTCCTGTGCTGAGACAAACGTGCTGTTGGTAATAAATTTTAATGAAGTTTCTGGTGTTTTCCCGAAAATGTTGACCATGCATCATAGTTTGATGTTTGTTGCTTATGCCTTGTGGCATGACAAAGAGCATAAACATTCTCATCTTAGACCGTGAAGGAATTAAGTCTCCTGAGGGGACACAGGCTAATATAAACAAAAGTGTATGCTTACAGAAGCATTCTCAAAACCTTCATGATGATATGTGTAGATAATATCACCCAAGTCACAATACAGCATTTCAACTTTAAGCTTTTGTCACTGGAAGCAGAGTCAGCCACAGACATATGAGAATAGATGTTGTTTTGAGTTCCCATGCTCTATGATAGACAAAAATAAGAACTCGAGCAGTTCATCATTAACATTCAACATTAATCTGTCTGGGAAGTGTTTATAGAGCCAGACTATGGATCTTATCGGGTCTCTTGAACTGTCTCTATAGATATTTATGCACCATAGACGTTGCTTAAAGACAGTGTAAAAGTTGGACAATGATACAATGATTGTATTAACCTTAATACCCCCTGGCTTTTATTTCAGAAAAGCTTAAACTTTTAACTTCAGCTTTAACTTTTCACATAAGTCTCGGTGGAGGACATGTGAAAATAGTAGAAAGTAAAGTCTGTTGTTACAGAGCAGTGTGTTTGTGTGTTGCTGAGAAATAGTGTTTATTCAGAAGCTTCCCCAGATACCAGGAGAAAACAAAAAAAACAAAGAAACAGATTGATTTCTAATTGTTACATGCACAACAATGCCTTTATCTTCATGCGATTATGAGACACTGCTGCTTGGACACGATTCATGTCAACAGATTAATTCAGTTAGGTTTAGTTGATGAGACCGACCTTCAAATACTGTAAGATAGAAGTCAAGTTATGGGCATGTAAACATCCAAATAATATGAGCTATTGACATCCAGTTCATAAAGCCTCTTTGAGTCTCATCAGTCTATACAGTATATACAGTAAATAGCTTGAAGGTTAAGCAGGAGTTAAAATACTCTAGTAGTCTTTGCTTCTCTGGACACAGCTTAATTAAACACATTGTATCAGCATAGCCCAAACCAAATCCAAATAATTATGCCAGTAATATGTCCAACCCTATGAATCAAACCATCTCAACAAAAACAACCGCTTTCTTCCAAACGTACCAGTACAGTACCAGCCAACCAGAATTGCCAACGCCAGTCAGATATATCCATTCATTCCAATCAGATAAGCGAGCGCCTGTCATCAACCTGTCACGGACTAATTTTAGGCGGTTGCATCTATATGTGCATTATTTAATGTGATACTTCTTTGAAAGATGCTTCCTGGTCCAGAGGCAGTAAGACTTTGACATGCAGTCACAGCTGGGATGTGGCAAACTTTACTGTCAACCCAGAGGAGCAGGACTTTTCCACAGCACTGGTGTTATGACAGATCGATATCAGAATAAAATGTATTCTCACGACTCACAAGCAATTCAAAATATTAACTGAAATTTGTGATTTATTGTGTCATGTCCAAAGAAAATGCCATCAGTTGTGATGTCTATTGTTGTCATTAAAATCACACACTGTCATTTGATTTTGTGTCTTAATTATTTTCACATGTTGACATAGGTGACATAATTTACCCAGTAATACTGCCAGCGCACTCTGTGTCTTCCACTGTCACAGTATTGGATGATTTTGTTTTAAAACTGAAGATGAAATCAGCTTATTTGAAACCTACTTTCTTCTTCAGATGGGTTTTGGATTTTCCTTGTGGTTGATTCAGTTTACACATTAAAATAATGAATTGGTACACTATACATTGCAAGTTGAAGTTACAAGGAAAAATAAAGCCTTTTAAGACAATAAGACACAATGTTTTGTCACTTTTCTTTAGAAATGTGCCATTATTTCCAGTGATTATCTGTGTTGACTTATAGTTGATAGAGTTTCCCCTGGGCTGCCTACTGATGGTATTTATATGCTCTGGGATCCTAATGAACAATAACAGAACTTGAGTCTCTCTTGCTAATGGTCTGTGACGTGCCTGTCTAAAAAATGGTTTGATCAAGGCTTTGCTGGGGGAAGACAATGCAGAAGGGTGTAAGTGCTTACATGCTCTCAAGTGTGTGTGTGTGTGTGTGTGTGTGTGTGTGTGTGTGTGTGTGTAAGCAAGTGCTGGTGTAGGATAGAGAATGGGTGGGTACTTGGAGCTGCTGAATCACTTCCTGGTGAAACTTGTCCCATTGGAAAATATTAAATTGCCATTGTTAAAGCGTAAACGTCTATGGCCTCAACTAAACTTTGGTGAGAAATTCTTCAGTGCTGTCATCTGCTTGACCTTTCAACACTGAGGCAGTTCACAGACTCTACTTCCTGCACTCTAACACCTACACAGTTGTTTCCACACATGCATACAGATAAACACAGTAAAACAGACAGTAATTATTAAAAGCAACTTTAAGACTAGTTGAGGTCATGTGTGCACTCTCTAATTTATGTGGCAAGAGGCAAACAAATGCTGTGCCTCGTTCTTCCCTAGGGCAGGTTTATCATCACCAATGCCTGAAACCTGCCTTCCATTTGCACACTCTTTAGAGAGATTATCTCCATCTGCATCCTGACTGTCGACTCTCGGCTTAACAGGAATCCTAGTAAGGTGATCAAAGAGATAATGTCTGATCCTTTGCCTTTGTCATAACATTTAAGCTTTAGTCTATTGCAGCAGCTAGGTCTATTTTGGATGATAATGCACACACCAGGATAGGCACAAAAACTAAATATATATATAAAAAACATAGCTATCTTAACTTAAAGACTTTATTAAAGAACTGACTTCACTCACTGAAATCAGGATTCTAATCTTAAATTTATACTATTGGCTGGTGTGACTTGTCTAGCACCTAATTGCCTTCACCCCAAAGCCTTTCCACCTACCTTTCCAATAGCACCCCTACTAGCCTGATTGTAAAGGATACTCAGTTTAAACACTCAAAATCAAGATCAATCCAGGAGAGCCTTCATCTATAGACCCTGTACAGTAATACAACTTCAAAGTATAATATCTCAAAAATAAATATTTTACTTGTAGTCGAAATCTATGGTTTTCCCATTTTGATTGTTCTACTTGCAACCTCCTTGAAGACTGGTTTTGGTGAGTATTGAATGCTTCTTTTTTCTGCTTTGTGGTTAGTTGTTAGTGTGCACCGAAAACCCAACTCTTCACTCACCGTTACGTCATTGATTGTGAGTCACACAAACATATGGTGTAGCTGAGCCTTCACGTTACAAAAACGTGATGTTTTAAACCTAACCTTTAATAGTGGAATTGCTGCATCCCTATCTGGAATCCCCCTGGAAGATCTGAAAATGTGGACTGAATGAAAATGTATTCATACTTTTAGACTGTGTAAAACACTTGTGTTCAATATATGGATTGACTGTGTGAAGTCATCATCTCTCTGTGAGTCTTTTTGAAAGCCTCTCTAGTGGCTCTGCAGCAGGGTCACTTGCCAGTTTTAGACCCTTCAGAATCAAAGGGAATCTTTGTAGAGCTGTCATTTCACACTGCCATTCAGGAGATATCAGCCAAAGAAGATCCAGAAGTACCATTTCTCAGCTAAAATTCATTGGAACCACAGCTGGCACCTCAATGGATCTACTTCTAAGTACAAGTTTGATTACTGCACTTTGAACAACTCAGAGGACACTGGCTTTGGACTGAGACGCACAATGCCATGTTTGACAGTTATATTGTAATTTGAGCAGCCAGGCACTGCACAAAGCAGCATTGTTCTCCCTCCACTGATGCTTTCGTGACTGGAAGAATGAAGTTATTACTGCTCTTATACAGAGCAACTCATAACCTACACTGTACAACTGAAAGCAACAACATCACAGCCACTGGGGATTGTCTTACTGTTAGTCATGAAATTACTAAACCTGCCTTAGGAAGTCTAAGCAAGTTGAGGGAAATTGGACATGACATACAAGTAAAGTGCAACACTTTAGAGAGATTTCCACGTCACAGATGTATGACTGTGTACTCGAGACATCCAGAATGCAACTGGGTTTCTCAAGGCTAAACGGTCTGTTTAATCACAATTCCTGCCTCCTTGACCTCTTTTTTTGCACACACTCACACAAAAACATAAAGAACATGCATGTACAATTTTTTGTGCTATATACAAATACACATTTGAATATACACACAAACACTCCAAAACTTGTACTTCACTGATGTCACACACAATTTACCCAAAGTGTGTACCCAAAGGCCATACACAAAGTGTATGTGTGCACCCAAAGTACACACATAAATACACGCACATTCCACCAGTCCCTCTGAGGTTTGTTTACAGCAAGTATCTGGTAGCCAGTCTTGCTCCAACCATGCTAAGTATTACTAATGACCAGCGCATGGGAGAGTTGGAACTGCTCTTGACCCCAAATCAACTTGGTGTCACAGTTCCTGCGGGACGAGAGTTTGTCCTCACCAGTGTCTGCCGGCACAGTACAAAACCTATCCATCTACACGACATGTGATATCAGTATTGAGCCTTAAAGCACCCACAGTGGTTTTGCATGTTTAGCCTATTAACCACAAATTGTGTTTACATTTTTTGTACCTCTATTTCACAAAGCATAAAGTAAAGGTACCATAAAGGCATGTGTTTTTTTAAAGGTCCTGTCAGGCAGAGTTTTTATAACTGTCCTGCATGTCAGTGCACACAAAAACACTTGAAATAGAAGCCTGACAGAGTCTGAAGTCTAAACTTGACCTTGCATGTAACACTGAGGCCTGAAGCTGAACCAGCAGTAGGTCTGAAGCTCAACCCCAGAAATAGAATGATACAAGTTACAGATAGGTCAGCCTGACTCTCTACTTCTCCTTCTGTATCTCTACAGACTTGTAGTTCTCTTTACTTGTGCTTCTTATTTATTGTAGGTAAACAGCTACAGGTTTATCTGCATTGCAACAGGCAAGGAAAAAAATGTACTGAGGACTTACCAAGCAGTTGATTAGGAACTGTACCTTCTTGGCAGTTCACTTAACCAATTCAGAAGCTGGACAGTGGCAGCATTTACTGATCCAGAGATAATCAGTCTCTTCTGTATAAATCAGTGAGAACATAAATTATCTGCGAAACATAGACCTCATACCACTATAATGATGTTCAATTTGTGACCCAACTGTATAAAATGGTTATATTCTAACAAAATTTAACACATCCAGTCTGTTATTTTGCAGCTATTCAATTCTTGTTGACATTTGAAGGAATACAGACCAACATTATTATGCTCATTGTAGATTATTAATTCAGTTTGTCTAAAAAAAAAAGTGTCAATGAGAAATTAAATGTCAGTTTTGTACATCACAGCATCTGTAGCAAAAATGTACTTGAATGCTACTACGTATAGTGCAATTAACCAGTAGGCTTCATAGCATTTCTGACCAAGAGCTACTGTTTCCGACATAGGATCTCTTTGCACACAATCGTCTTTTTACACTAGGCACTACAGTATGTTTGCAGAATTCCTGGGCTTTCTAATATTTTGCACAAGGCCAAAGTATCTATTCCTCCAGTCCATAATGAAATCCCAAAATGCAGACACACACATACACAGACAAAAAAAACAAAATTGATTGCATGCACAAAAAGTTAACTTTCGTTTTCTGCTGTCTATACCACAGAGCAATGACCACAGAAAGCTGAACAGAGTTGAACAGCCAAGTTACTGTCCCTGTCAGCTGGCTCATTATAGTGAAAAAAGACTTTGGTTATTAGATAACTTTTTGAAACACATCTTGTGAAGTTCTTTTAATTATTAACCACCTGACAGATGGTCTGTGTCTGATAAGCCAATTTATTCTGGCTTTTAGCATTTGCAACCTGACTGAATGAACCAGCAGGTCTAGTTCAGTTTTATCCCCTCGTTTTTTTTTCCACCTGTTACCATGCTAGAGAAAAGGTTGGCATAGAAGGTAATAAACAGTGCAGTCATCTTCAAGCCGATGTGACAACTGTGAAAGACCCCCTTGTCCTTTCTTGACCTTGTGATTGTCACTCACAGCATGCGCGTGTGGCTATGTTAATGAGCCAGCGTCTCCAAATGAACACATCTCTACTGCGTCTATGTGTATGTGGGAGTTCATTTTTTTCCAGGTGTGAAAAGGCAAGGAGGAAAGTTTGTTTAAGGCCTCTAGGGTCTCAGAGTTGTAAACTGAGTTCAGTCTGTCTCATGCTATTTTTTCTCTAAACGGTCCCTTTATATAAACCATGGCAATAAAAAGGGTTTTTGTTTTTGGTGTAAACAGCATTTATAACTTTACATTTCATACGCCCTTGCATGTGACTGACAACATCCTTACAATTTCACCAGAACTATGAATCTCTTGAATTCACAAATTAGAAACACACTTGATTGTGTGTGTCTGAATTGGGTCTGATCAGCAGGTGGTTTGGAAAGAAGATTAGTTTGCTGTTATATAGAAGTGGGGACTACATACTGGGTGTCTTCATCAGAACTTATGCTGTATTTTCTGGCATCTTAGCAATGGCCCATATAACAAAAACATAGGATCCCTATGATTTTTGTGTTCATTTTGTGCGGGAACTCCCTTTTGAGATTTCTTAATGTGTTGCTGAAAGCTTAATTCTTTCTTGTTGAGTCGTATGCTGGAGACAAACAGTCCTGATTCAGCTGCAAGAAGCTTTGTGACTTTCAGAGGTCTAAAGCAAATAAACAAGTTGCCTAAAAATTATTACTGAAGGAATGAAATTTAAATGTTGCTAGCATTGGTATGCAAATATGGGGTCTTAACTTGACTTAAGTCTGACTGCCTAATTCACTTACTTGGACTGTGCTTCAAAGTGGACCCAACATAGACCCCTGAGGTACACCTCATGGGATACCTTAGTTTTTTAGTTGATTTGTCACTGCAGCTCACAGAGAGGCTGCTTGTTAGAATAACAGAGGACATGATATATCCAAAACTTGTGTTGGATCAATGAATAAAAAAATAAAATAAAAATAACCTGCATGATGGAAACACATCTTTCAATAGGCCCTGTCAGGCATACACTGATTGTTTAATAATCAAGCTCTTGAAAGTTATGCAACCGACTTAATTATTATTGTGAAGCTTGTCCAAAAATATCACAGAACAGGAGCACCCAAAGTCTGTGATAGATGGCATTCATTTATACAAAGTCAGTCAAAAAGGCGACTTGGGCCCTGAGAACAGTTGAAAGTGCCAGCTATTATCTCTTGCTTTCCTAGCAGACAGATGTGTTAACAGATACCACATGGCAAGGAAAACCCCCTGTGAGCTGTGGTGGCAACCTACCCTCCCTCCCAGCACTCAGCAGCTTAGTGAAAGGCCAAGAGGAATCAGGCTGGTGATTTATATGCTAAAAATAGTAACCTTGCCTAGCCTAACACTTCATGTCTGGTTAAATGATAGCTCCATTTGTTCTCTTCAAAGCTTCCCCTCACCTTAATAAACACAGCTCTTACTCCTAGAGCTGTCGACCAAGGATATTTACTAGAAAGTAGCCAGCAGAAAAGTGTGTGCTTGTACCTGTGTCTGTATGTTTGGGGGGATAAAGTGACAGTTAGCTGTTGTTAATTGAGCGTCTTGGTATGTTACATACCAAGACGCTTAAAGCATTTTGATCATCTTTGTGTCCATCCATGAGTGACTGTGATGTGTGAGTGGCACAGTTTTATTTCTAATACAGTAGGGTTTGATGGGAGGAGGCAAAGGTGATTAATACTGTATTATGTAAAATATAATTAAAGGATATAATGTAATTAAATTAAGCGGTTGCAATGTAGCCTAGTGACTAGCCTAAATTAGGTGACAAAGTGACACAGACTGACTTGCGTGGTTCAACACTTTGTCAGGATATCATTAGTAAAGTATGAAGGGGCTTTCACTCTACAGCCAGGAACAGTGGCTGCACATGGTAGGGAAGCCTTTAACTCCCTGGTAGTGCTGATATTTCAGGTATTTAAGGCCTTTAATAAATTGTTTTGTAATGACAATGTCAAATTATTTTATTAGATATATGTTAAGTGTTAGCAGCATGCATTTAATTGTAGACTATTTGCAGTATTACTAAAAACACTCAACAATTAGGGTAATCAGTACCTTATTCAGTACTTGTCTTCCTGAGCATGCAGTCATAGTCTTTATCAGAAACTATGTAACTCACTTCTAAATGTCAGATCTCCCTGTCAGTCAGCATATAGCTATTACTTGGATATTCTCAGTGCAAACTAATACTGCAGCTGCAGCTATTGATTTAGGAGATTGTCAAACAGGCATACATACAGCTCCGGTTTGGAGTAAAAGAAAACCATCCTGCCATACCTTTCCAAACTTGATGGCATGTTCATGTCTGTGCATCTGAGGATAGCAGTGCATATACACAGGCACAGGTTAACCACAACAGAGGATGACTCAAAAACCGGTAGAGGGAGGAGCCTACTGCCACCTCCATTTCAAATGTCAGCTCCCAGTGAGGGATGATGGGTAAAAGAGGGATGAGAGCGTTAGGTAACAGAGGGGAAAGAGGGAATTTGTCTGATGCTGCATATTAAGGAAATTGTTCCCCTTCAGGTGTCACCATAACAATCTTTTTCTCTGTCCTGGAGGGAACAGAGAGGTCAAAGAGATAAGTGAATGAAGTATATGACGGAGATGAAGTGACAATCGGTGTGTCTAATTTCACACACTCTGTCTCTCTCTCTCTGGCTGCAAATGTCACACCAGGTGGATCTCTTTAGACTCTGTGGGAGGCAGGTGGACCATATTAGCTATCCAGCCTCTTTGAAGATTGTTACACTCATTTCATATTTTCCATGCAATTTAAAAAAAAAAAAGATCCTGAAAGCTGCTATTTTGCTGCCTGTAGCTGATTTTGCAATTCATTAACCCTCCTGCAGCTTTTGTCTTGTTCACAAATTAAGTGAGAATAGCATCAGTTCAAAGACTGAGAAGCCATCATAGTCTGTCACTTAGTGTGCATGCACTGTACTGTGATGAAGTCAGCTTCAAGCTTTGTGCAGTAACAATATTTTGTAAACATCATGGATAAGAAATATGCAGTTTCTGAAATCTAGAAAGGGAATTGAGAAACCTGACTTCAGACATGGACACTATTGCTGAGACAACAGGGCAGAAGGATGAAAGAAAAGATCTTTACAAAGAGCGTTACAGGCTCATAATTATAATAATAAGTCACCCCTAAGTCTAAATAAGTTGGTTTCCACCACCATTTGTAAAATTCAGTGCATGTAGTCATACATTGTCTGGCTTCATATACATTTTCTGGCTGCATACCACAGCACCAAACACACCTTTTGGTGCCTATTAACTGTACCTACAACCAGCATGAGTTTTTGCAGTGCCTTGACCTGTCATAAGTTTCACTTTGTTGCTAGTTTCATTTTGTTGCTAGCATGGCCTTGATATTTACTTTGCATTCTGAGATTAGATAGAGTTTGGGTTATTATAATTATATGATGAATGGTGGGAGGGGTCAACCAGAGACGAGTTGGCCATTTAGACCTGTATTTTACCTTCAGTGGCTCCATGTTCACAGCCTCAGTAGCTCTGATTATGGGATTATTTCAGAGAAGAGCACGTCCCCCTCTTTTTCTGCACCCCCCAAAACATCCTCATATTCAACTATTTTGAGCCATTTTGTTAGTTCGCAAGTTTCTTCAGTTACCAGAATACATTATGCAAATTCAGAAATCTTTTTCATTTTGTATGCATGTTTGATGTTTTGTCCTAAATGTGTTAAAGAGCACCATTGTGTAGTAGCTTCACAGTCCATATGGTATTGCAATTTCCTGCCAGTTATACCTGTTAACTCAGTTACACGAATACTATTTCAGACATGTATGTGGTAATAATTCCAAAATGTGTTGTGTGTTTCTGTAGTACTAGTAGGGACCAGCTTTAATATTCATTGTAATGAAAATCTGCACATTCATTTTGTTCTTGTAATGTGTCTAACACTGCCCAGTCTGCTGCTCTAATTGCATTCACATGCATAAATGCATAATACAAATTAAACTGAACAACAATTCAGTCCACAGGTGTCTCTTCCTGTTAACACAGGCTGACCAGATGCAAGACGCACAGTGCATTAACTTTGTCTGGCTTACAGGACTTTTATTTATTCCAAATTAAAACTGAGTTAAATGTAGCTGTAGCACCAAGCCATCTGTTCAGTACTGGAGTGGTCTTTTAGTCCTTATTATTGTTTTGTATTTGTTAGAATATTTGAAGTATTAATATTTCCCTGGGTGCTTTGAATCCAAGGATGCTGCTGTTGTGTTGCATGCTAGTCAATAAATGTCAGTATTTTAAGACACAAGGTCACATTGTGTTATAATATTTGCTTTGCAGTTTCTATGTCAGTGTTTAAGATGCAGTCCTGCTGAGTTATTATTACATTTTATGTCATAAAATCACCACTAAAGGTTCTGTAAATTTTGATTATTTATTCATTACAACTGAAGCGTGTATGCAGGATGGAGGGTGATCCTAGTCTTATGCGTCATCCACCTCTACCCTACCCTCCCGCTCTTCTGCTGGGAAGACCCTGCTCAGCTTCACCCTGTCAAGCTGTTCATTAGCCGGGGCTGGTTGGCGTCCTGTTTGCTAATTAAACTGGATTGGAGAGCCTGGCTAATTAGCCAACATCACTGTGCCTGACCCCCTGTGCTTCTGTTTTCATCAGTATCTCCTGGTTGCCTTCAGTCTTTTGATCAGCCTCCTGCCCCTGTCTGTTTTTGATCTGTGACTTCACATGCAAATCTGTCTGGGATTACGATAGGGCGAATGCTTAAATACATTTCAGCATTAGTTTAAGGGAAATCATAATATGGGGTGATTGTTTACTCTGCATTTATCAAAGGATTGTATGTTTATTCTGTGCTGTCAAGGCCATGCTAATTAGAATCTATAAAAAATACAGTATATTTCTTGTTTGTTTTTTGTGCAGCTTCAAAACATATGTTGTAATTAGACCTACTTAATGTCTCTGTATTTTTCTGAGAACCTCCATTAAGTTATGGCCATCCTTGTTTGTAACAGCTGGATACTCTGCATATTGATGCACTCATGTCAGCATAAACTATTCAGACACGGCCTGTAATTGTTTGCTGCTGCATGGTTTGACAATAAACAGTACACCAGCCACAAGAAAATCCAATAAAAAATAGAAGCAGTTTTCTACTGACATGATGCAAAATCCGTCTGTGCATGTGACATCTGTGACATCCTTTTGGCTTTTTGCCTTTTGATATATTACCAGTAACCAAAGGGCGACCTCCTTGCTGCATCAACCAGTCATTATGTAACACCCTCTGGCTTTGTTTTATCATTATGGCCTTCTTGTGTTGAGCCTAGTGATTGAGTTCATCATTGCTTTTGGCGCAACACTCTGCTTACCCTGCTGTTCTGGAAGGGCAGCGCCGCCCAGTCTGTCTTGAATTTCCCATTAAGACCCAATTAGGGTGTAATAGGGGATAGAAAGCCACAGGGGTAAACCCCTCCATCCCACAGCTTCCAGAAAACATGTTAATGGACAACCAATGTGCTCAGTGGCGTGAAGTCGGATACACTAATTTACAGGTTTCATTTTCTGCACATTACAGCTTGCCTTGGTGAATCTTTAAACGGCACCCTGCAAATCAGTCAGAGCAGACAGCTTACACCTCCCAGGGAGGATGTTGACATGAATTCATTTTGAGAGGTTAGCTACAAGTGGTCTAGCATCAGACAGTTTCTGGTATGATTAATAATTAATTACTAATTTAAGTAATTTATGTACCCAGATTTAGTGGTTACAGCTTCTCATGTATAACAATTTGCTAACAGTATCTGAGTTTATTATTAATTGAATATCCGTAGCCACACTAACAGCATTGTTCTGGGTACTGAATGGCAATGGTCCAACACATTGGTCGAGACTGAAATATCTAAACAGCTATCACATTGATAAAGTGAAAGTTTGTTAAGACATTCATGGTCCTCATAAGATGAATCCTAATGACTTTGGTGATCCCTTAACTTTTCCTCATGAGCTATCAGTATTTGTGTTTTTGAGTGAAAAGTCTCTATTAGACTATTGGATGGATTTCTATGAAGACTAAGTAATAACTGATCCAATTACGTTTCAAGTGCCATTATCAGGTCATACTTTTAATTTGTCCAGTACTGGTTTGTGACCAAATACCTGTAAAAGTAATAACAACCCCCATCAGTCTCAGCTATACTCTGTGTTTAGTGCTAATTAGCCAATGTTAGCATGCTAACACTCGAAACTGAGATGGCTAACAGTGTGGGCATGTTAACATGTTGACATTAGCATTTAGCTCAAAATTCAACTGTGCTGTAGACTCTTAGTCCTGTTTGACTGTAAGCCAGAAAAAAAGCAATTTGAAGACACAATTTTAGACTGTGTCAGTTTTTGACATTTTATAGAATTAATCCACTATTTCAATAAAATCAACATATTAATCAGCAATGGAAATAACTGTAGACACAGCAACAAAGACTAATCTATCATTTACACCCTTACTCTTACAGATATTCAGCCAATCCAGGAAGACAAGTGTCTGTTTTTATGATCTGTAGCAATGGTTGACCACTTCTTAGATTCTGCCAGGCACATACACGTGTCAAGCATGTCTATCACCTCGGTTGGCCTTTTATCATTCTGTCTCTTTGTTGTGAGTATTTTCCATTATCTGGGAACATTTAAGCCATGTTTCACCCATCACAAGCTGATGTGACAGTTGATAAAAATACATGATCCATCTGCAGCTGAATGCGGCTCTTAGTCGCCATCACTCATTCATGCTGTAGATGGAGGGAACAAAGCAAAGGAGGGGGAGGCGGGTTGAGGGGAACAAGAGGATAATCCTTCAGGATCAGCTGTGTGTGGGTGGACATGAGTAAGTGCAGCTGGCACAGCCTCACTCACTCTCTCTCTTTCTATCTCTTTGCTGTCTGGCTACCTCCCATTTTCTTGTTGTCCTTAACTAACTCACTGACTGCTGGCCTGTGCACAGCGTGGTCTGGGCTGCTAATTGGACAATATGCAGTGTATGTGATTGTGTAATTTGACCTGATCCCTCCATGAAAATGATAATTTGACAAAATGGCAATATAAATATTTTGGCCATTGTAGCTACAAGTATTAATAGAATACAAATTAAAATGAGATTTGCACAGAGGTTACTGTTGCTACAGCCAGAAGAGTTTATCAGACTTTAAAGCTAGATCCTGCATGTTCAATCAATTTAATGAATTCAGTCAGTTGTGGTACCTGATTGTTTTTTGGATATGGATCAGTTTGCTACAGTTTGCCTTTGCTGTGAGGTGTTATTAATGTATCTACTGTGTGTTTACACTGTCATTCGTGATGGAGGAGTTTAAAATCACTCAAGATGATGGACATCTCAGATTAAGCTGACCATCAGCCTCAAACTGCTCATGTCAGTAGACTTTGGTTTGGCAGTCAGAGATATGCTGAACAATTTGCTGTAAAATTCTGAGGAATCACTGACTCATGCAAAAAAGAAGAGCAGAAAATGTCCACTGAGTTTGTAACACTTGCACAGTGCACATACATCTATGATTTATACACAGCTATAAAGGCATTTAAGTGCTTATTAATGTGCTGTATTTATCCGCAATTATAACCAATGAAGACATTTTATATTTCATTACTATACTTACATCTGCTTACACCAATATTATAGTGTGTTCTAAACCATTTATTAAATGTGCTTCTAATGCCTATACATTGTAAATAGGGGATTAAATAGGACTTCAAATAAAGTGTTGATAATTTTTTTAATATTTGTAGGTACAATAATTTTTACTATCTTGTAGCACTAAGTGATCATAATCTGCAGTATATTGAAAGTTTGAGTTGTTGTTGATGAATTGTGATTATTCACTGATACTTTAGAGATTATATCAGGGCTGATAATATAGGGTATTAATATGAAGCACTTAAATATGTCTGTGGCAGCCGACATATAATCACAACAGCTCGTGGCTCTAGATCAGGACTTTCTTATCACTTACAGAGGTGGATGACTGAAAAAGTGACAAAGGAAGCATTTGTCTTTCTCCTATAAAGGTGTAAATACTCAGATTGACAGGCAGGGCAATAACAGATTTGAAGAACGATCTGAAGAGCCAGAGTGAGTCTCTGTTGCATTAGTCCAAAGCCCATTGTCAAACTGAAATGGCAGTCAAACAGCAGAATTGATGTCTGTGGCACCTCATCATGTGATACTCCACTCTAACTGAGATATATGACATGCTCCTTCCCTTTACTGTACTTATGATTTATTTCTCCTGGGCCAAGCTCTTTTCATTCATTTCTGTTTTGACACTGTATATTTTAAAGAAAAATAGGAGTTCACTGCTGCTTTTCCCCCCAGTCAGAATAAGTCTCACACTTTCCTGGGAATATTAAGCTTTCCTATTTCCAGGGAATACAAAGACAGGTGTTCTTTCAAATAGATGCAGTAAAAAAAAATTAAAAAGCGGACGAGCCTGGATAATGTTCTCAATGCAAATCCACTTAAACAGATTCCGACTCTGAAAGAGATTTACAGTACAGCACAATTTGAGAGTGAGCAGGAAACCACTTTGAAGGGGCGCTTGGAAAAGTGGCAGTCATCCAGTTTTCTCTCTGGTGGAAAGTACCTTGTAAACTGCAGGCTGCATGAAATGAATGAATGAAACTATGGATGTGACATGGACCCTACACTGTATAATGTAAATGCTGACATGGATGTTCTAGTTGGTCTGTACTATACTACTTACCTTCAAGTGGTACCCAAATATTATTACATTTACCATACAGATACTTTGTGCATCACGCAATATGTTTGCATTTGCTCATTCACTCTTTTTCCTTTACTGTTCAATGTACAAATGAATATAACAGGGTGATAACTGGTTCTGCTTGTTCAACACATCACATCTTAACTTAGCTAACTTAACTTACTAGATATTTACTTAAGGTAGATTTTGCACCCAGTGCCATTTGTTTACTTTGATACTATATTTCATTGCATTGTAAATGTTCAGCAGAGAGAGAACGACAAGTGAAAAGGATCCAGCTCATGAATGTTACATTACCTTTTTGGCCCTGAATTGAATTGAATCTTCACCAATCCCATAAGGTCCTTATGCAATGGTAACGTTGTTCACTTCTTCAGTAAATACAATGGACATTAGATACTGTTTATATACAGTATATACACTTCAGTCATTTCACTCATACAGTGAAATTCACTCACACTGTTGGGGTTCTAGCCAATCAGAATTGAGTATAGCAAGAGTGAGTTTATTTCTACAACTGAAGCACTCTCTGTCAGTTGAGTTGAACATTTGGCCTGTCATAACTCTGCTTTATCTTCCTCCATCTCTGCCTGTTTTGACTGTATATAACATTATTCTTTATGATTAATACTCCCTTATTTGTGTATCCAAATGTTCCAAAATTAGAATGAATGTTGGATTGGAGTGGTGATGTGCACCTGATAAAAAAGATAGTTGTTAAACTTACTTGAGAGGGGGGAAGGTAGTCGCCCATGCAAATATGGGGCCTGTGTTTAGGAATGACAAATGCAAACGAAGCACAATAGATGGGTTGTTTTATGAGTGCCGTCTTACAATATGAGTCCAGCCCACATAACAGTGTCAGTATACAAGTAGCAAGTTTTACGAGTGTATTCTTTTATACACTGTAATATATATACGCTGTAATAGATAATATCTTAATGTAGTGATGGCTAACAGTCTGCATTAACTGCATCATTTATACTCCATGCCCTCGTTTTATGTTTAGACTAAAAGATTATTGTCATGTATCATTATTCAAAAATAAAATTAAAACTTGAAACCCTAAAACTATTTGACTTGAGGTACTTGATTAACTTATTTGATAGGATACATTTTACATGTTTAATGGATAACGTAATCATGTAGCATGACTGTGATTTTGGTCCCAGTGTGAATCTGCTGTCTGAGTAACGCTTGGACATGCAAAGATGCATAAGAAGAGCTTCTAGCCTGTTTTAAATCCAGTAAAATGCTCATTTAAGCACCACTAAAGCAGAATTAACACTCTGTCAGGATGGGTGATAAAATATTAGCTGTCCTTGTCAATAGCCAGTCTCACATTTTTGGAAAGCACTTCATCTGGTGAGAGATAGACATCTTATTACCCAGTCTGCTTCCCTATCCTGCCAGACTGCGTGAAACCTACATGATGTAGTGGTTTGCCTGTTTTTGACATTGCAACGTTCTTGTTTTGGGGCTTTGGCTGTCATGATGGCAGTCTTTTAGTTGTTTGTCTTGTGTATGCGCTTTTCAGCCATCTCATATTCTTCCGATACACCCAATACACTACTATTCAAAAACGTCAAGTAGAATGTCTTGCACCTGTATATTCAGACATATACCTTAAAACACAAGGGTCTCCCAGCGTGACAATAGTAAACTAGCGCTGTTAACATCTGTGTTGTGTTATCCATCAGAAGGAATCTCTTCAGGCATAGCTGCCATGTCAGAAATGGTGATCCTAATGTGTTTGCTTTATGAATAATCCACAGTGTTTAATGTGATTATTTATTACAGTACAGTACAACCTGCAATATATGAATGGCAAATCTCTTTCCTTGGTATTTTCACGCTTTCTTGATAAGGCACACGAATCGTGTTAGCAAAATAAACCTCAATACATCAATATGCAAATAGTTTTTAATAACACGAGAACATGACTGTGGAGTAGGTACAACAGAAGGTATGTTGTTGTAAAATATGGTAGATAAAAAAATAGAATAGAAGCCAACAAGAAGTGTTTTATCTGTACAAACACGATTCAGCCTTTTGCAACGAGCAGCTCCTTTACTACGCAGCCTTACAGACACGCGTGCAGTGTTATGCTCTGCACTAATCTCTAATGTTTTTCACACTTTGACTAATATGATATTTATGTAGAGAGCCTGGAGCAATGAACTGCGATAATATAGAGGCCAGTGATGAATATAAAGCTGGCTTTGATGAGTATTTACACATGTCCACAAACCATTTACTGAATGGTCAGAAGGATAACTGTACAGGAGATAAGCACTTCTATTATTTGTGCAATGCACGCATTCTCATGCATGGCAGTTTATGACACTTGCAATGAAAAAAGCAGCGTCTTTTTCAGTGTATGATATTGACTTTTTGAGAATTGAGAATTCGTGTGTGGTTTTTCTCTTTATTTTACTTGGGTAGGTGTGCAATAATTCTTAGATTGTATTGCATTGTGTACACAAGTATAGCTTAAAAAATGAATCATGTAATTATAACAGTGAACTGAATTGTACTTCTTGCTTTGGAATTCTTAACTTTAAAAAATTCTCCTTCACTGATGTGGCCAAGGAAGATGGAAAGACAACTCAAGCATTATGGTTTGATAAAAGGTTGTTATAGACTGATTGGCTACCACTTCGGGTTGTATAAGAAAAGAAAGTATGTGGTGATTGCAGTTAGGTTGGCAATCAGCAAAGAATTGCCGGACAAAATGGAATCCAGTGATGCACTAGGTTGATTTCAACTTCCATTTTTCTTTCAGCAGTGTCTGAGTCTCAAAGGATAAGGGAAGCAGCTGTTGTTGACTTTCATTTTTTCAGGATAGATATTTTGAAGTTATTGTCAAATGGCAAATATCAGGCATTTTAACCCTCAACACTGTAAGTCCAGAGATGTACCCAATTTGATCTGACTGACATTTTATTGTATGTTACCTGTCATTTTATTCAATTAGATATAATTTTAGTTACATAAAGAGCATGTGTTCTTTAAAGTGGAAATAGACTTTTTTTCTTGAACTTATCTGTATAAAGTAAATACTGTTTGCACCGTGTAATGGCTGTAGAATAATAGCCCATAATTAAGTTTCTAGTTAGTTTCTCATAATTTAATTCTCCATAAGCTCCACCTGATACCGACCTCTGCTGTAGTTAGTTTCTCAACTGAATTATGTTATTACTATTCAATAGCTTTTGCCTGTCCCCAAATTCACTATAAAACTATGACTATTTCAATTTACCACTTGCTTTTTTCTGCTTCAAGCTCTAAAAGTGCAGTGTCTAACATTTAATAGAATCTATTGGCAGAGATAACATATTAATAAGTATATTTCCACTAGTGTATAATCACCTGAATTATTTTCTTTCCTTAGAATGAGCCTTTTATATCTACAGAGAATGCGGGTCCTCTTACGCTCTATGTTTATCCACCATGTTTCTATAGTAGTCCAGAACAGACAAACTAAACCCTGGCTCTAGATTGGACCTTCACTGTAGTTTCTCCTACAAGGGGAAGGGGAAGGGGAGACGAGAGAGTATTCATTTGGTTGCAGTCTCATAGCTAGATGTCACTAAACCCTACACGTACTGGGCCTTTAACTAATTGACAGTTGGTAATTGATTTGCCTTTTCAGTCATTTCATTATTTCAATAATGGTCACTTCCCTCTTTTGATTCCTCCAGGATCCAAGAACGAAGCACAAGTTTAAGATCCACACCTATGGGAGCCCCACTTTCTGTGACCACTGTGGCTCTCTGCTGTATGGCCTCATCCACCAGGGCATGAAGTGCGACTGTAAGTGTAACTTCTCACTCAAGAGATTTAAAAATGGACATTTTATCATATAACATAAAAAAAATAAAAAAATAAATAAAAAAATGTCACTCATTATCTTTATAGATTATATTTTAAAAAATTCACAATGAGTCTATGGTTCCTGAGTGTATAAGTATCAGTGGGGCTTGATGTTCAAACAGTAGCAGAGGAAAGTGCACAGAACTGCACACTTCTGTTACAGAGGTCAATAACGCTGAAGCTGCATAGGAAAATAATGGTTTACTGCAAGTGGCTATACACTCATTATGTTCTGTTTTAGAGCCACTTCATCAACATCAGCCTGTTGCTCCTCTTCACTGAATATCATAGGCATATGAATTTCTCCTCCTCCTTAACTTTCACTCATTAAACTCACACATGGTCTATTTTCAGTATGCAGCTATGTTCGATGCACCCTGAATAGGCCTGCTATGAAAGCTTTACTGCGTCTTTATAAATATCCCTCCCTCACTCTTCTTCCCTTTAATCTTGTGTTAGTGGATTAGTCTGAATGCCTTAATGAGCTCCTAAATACATTATCTTCCACCTGCTACAGACCACCAGTTATGCCTAATGATTGCTCCAGGGTGTACATAAATAGAGATGTGGAGCGGGAAATTATTTTGGCAGATCAATTGCACGTCTAATCACAGCACAATAAGCTTGCTCTGTAGTATTTTTAAGCACTTGTGAGCCACCGGACAGTTACAGTGAGGCACAGAAAATAGATGAAGGTAGCAGCACAGCCATTTTTAAAAATTATTTCTCACCTACTGACCTATTGGCTTTAAGTAACCATTGGTTCCTAATCCATGAAATTTTGGTTCAGCTGGCTAACACACATGCCATGTATGCATGACATCAAAGGGCTCAATCTGCATCATAATCTTCTCTTTCATACAGCTTTCAGAAAAATACAATCCTTTAATATTGTGCCAAACATGTATGATCCATGGAATGAAATTGAAATGTCCTTATATAGGTATAACAAATCAAGCAGCTTACTATATTTGAACATTAAGCCATAAGCGTGCGTTGCTTTTATAATATGATCTGATTACAAATGGTTTATTAACATAAATCATCATCATAGCTGTAGATCATGCTGATTTGATTTTTAAAAATTTGAAAACCTAATATAATAATTTAAAAAAATCAATTGGAGTCAACAGCATCAGTATTTCAGTCTTTTCGAAGAACGCTCTGAGCCATTCAGTTTGGTTTGGATCAAATGCATAACGCTAATTTAAAATGTTTGTGTTTGATCTCCTCTCACTCCTCTCTGTCCCTGCAGCCTGCGATATGAATGTCCATAAGCAGTGTGTTATGAATGTGCCCAGCCTGTGTGGAACCGATCACACTGAAAGGAGGGGCCGTCTTTTCCTCAAGTGTGAGGTCACCGTGGATAAACTGCAGGTCACAGGTAGGCCTCGTAATCTCTGTTTGCACACCCTGGATTGAATGGGCTTAAAAATGCAATGTGTGATGTATGTTTATGTCAGGTGCTGATGAAGACTCGTGATTTTGTGTGTGTGTGTGTGGTAGTCTGAGGTGAGAGTGTATGTGGTAGCAGAGGCTATTGTTCTGTTTTTGAATGTGAACCTGGATGGATTTAGAAACTTTGTCCTTTTTTTGTCGATAAACCATGACTGTCTAATTTCACACATTTGTTCTCTCTTCCCTGCTGCCATTAACCTTAATTGAACCCTGCCCACCTTAACTCTGCCTGCTTATGATGCAGTGAATGCAACTGCTAACTCCATGGCTGGCCTTGTAACTATCAGCTATCAGCATGCTGCAAAGGCTGTTCCCATTTTGGTGCACAGATCGATAGAGCTTCTCCTGCTAAACATTCTTCTGTAAGAAACAATTCACAGTTACGACACACTTGGATGGCAATCCCAATCCAAATATATAGTCCTGCAGTGGTGTGTGGTCTGCTGCGTGGGCCTCGTGTTGTTACTCTTTTTAAACAGTCACGACTTGCTCTGTTGGCTGGAGTTTCTGATGTAACTGAATTGTCCCTGCAAAGCAGATTGATCGCTTGAGATATTAATTTATGTCTCATCAGAATTACATAAAGGCAGGGATCTGAGCCCTGTGCTCTGTCTTACCATTATTCATTAGAAGACTATTCTACATGATTGTATCACTGGCTTTTCCAGCCATTTTAATTACTGATGCCTCTGGTTTGAAAGGAACACCTGGTCTTTGCCTACTACGCTAAGAAAAGGATATAACGAGATGCTATAAATAGCATTTTTACTTAATGGAATGTAGTGAATGCTGGTGTCCAGACATCCTTTAGAAATCTTCTTGCAGCCATTTGTTAATATTGTTTGAACAACCCCCCCCCCCCCCAAAAAAGTGTAAAGCTGTCTGAAAAGATGCATGTCTAATCTGTACATTAATGTTATGGATAAAGATTCATGTCTCTGTGAATCTACTTCTTTGTTAGTATCTATACAACAAGATGTTTCAGCATGAAAGCTAAAAGAGCCATTTTTTGGCCTAAAAAGATATCCTTGAAATTATTTTTAACCACCCTCAGACTATTCTGTTCATTTATGTTTTTATTTATTTATTTAGTTTCCTGTGCTTATTCATCTTCTGCATGTCTGGTGCCTTTTCCAAATGCAAACTATGCATGCAACAACATGTAGGCTGAGAGTCTTTTAGTGAGTAAATCACAAATTACTTGACAAATCATAATTGTTGACTTTGCAGACAGTGTTGAATAATCCTCTCAGAGCAAATAATGGGAGACCAGCTGCTGTGGTTAAGCTGAGATAATTTCATTCATAATCTGTATCTGCTGTGACGTTGTGAGTTCCTGGCTAAAAGTAGAACGAAAATGAACAGAGTCTGTTTGATGCTGCTGTGAGTCCAGAGTTGTCAGCTTTCAATATGACTTGAGGGACTTCTAAGAGCCGTGGTCTTCCAACATGGCCGCTGTAGAATGCTGGATCACTGGACATAGCTCTGTTATGAATAGTGACTGATTTCACTAGTTTACACTTGTGTGGAATGTAATAAACAGTTTATACAGATCTCTGCAGAAACACAGTGAGATTGAAAGTGAATAAAACAGCATAGCATCTGTTAATACTGATTCTGACATACATATTTATATAAAAAAGACTTGAAAATAGTATATAATGATAGAATATACATGCTGCACACTCGCCAAATTATCTGTACTGTTTTGTCGCATGAGTTTATTAGGGGAAGAGTACAGTACCACCATGAGTTTTTGCATAGGAGCCTATTTTCCCTTGTATTTGAGGCATGCTGCACATGCCCTGGCTGTAATGATAGTGCATTAGCACATCTGCTAGAACAATAGTGAGCTGACAGCAGGCGCACATAATCATTCAATTAACTGACTAACGGGGGTCAGTGCTTTACAAGACCCTGGCACTGAACTTTGCTGACTTATTCACTTATCACATTACCACCTTAAGGAAGAGAGGGAATGTGGGCGGGGAAGTGGTGCAGCACCTACTTGCATGCCTGACACAACAAAACATGAACAAGAAGCGATGAATAAAAAGATTTGCATATTTGTCTCATTCATTGCAGTACATTGCATACTTTTGTAAATTCAACTGATGGAAAAGATGGACACTTGTCTGTACATAAAGCACTGATTATAAGTGGTGATGACTAATATCATGTAGGCAAGGCAAAGCAAGGCATTTTTATTTATATAGCGCATTTCATACCAAGAGGCAACTCAATGTGCTTTACATAAAGACAAAGCATTTAAAAAGAACATCATAAAAAATAATAATAATTTAAAAAACACAGTTAAAAGCAAGAACAAAGAAAAAGAAAAATGAAAATATATATATATATTATATATATATTAAAACAATTAAGAGGACTTACAGTGCAAATCCAAGATTACGATTTAAAATTATTTAAAAGAGCTCAGCCATAAGCACATGAAAAGAGAAATGTTTTTAACCTGGATTTAAAAGTGCTTACAGTTGGGGCTGATTTGAGTTCTGCAGGTAGTTTGTTCCAGTTGTGTGCAGCGTAACAGCTAAATGCTGCTTCACCGTGTCTGGTTTGAACTCTGTGCTCCACTATCTGACCTGAGTCAGTAGATCTCAGAGCTCTACTGGGTTTATACTCTGCTAACATGTCATTCATATATTCGGGACCTAAGCCATTCAGTGATTTGTAAACCAATAGCAGAACTTTAAAATCTATTCTGTAGCTGACTCGGAGCCAATGTAAAGACTTGAGAACTGGGGTGATATGCTCTGATTTCTTTGTTCTGGTTAAAACTCAAGCTGCAGCGTTCTGGATGATTCTGGATGGTTCTGCAGCTGTTTGATACTTTTGTATGATCTTGCCGTCTGGCCGTCTGGCCTGGCCACCTTTAGCAAGTTTACTTTTCTCAACTAGTTCAATAACTATCTGCCTCACACAAATACACTCACATACTGTAAACTAGTCAAAGTGTTGAAATACCTCAACAGTGACAACAGCTTAAACACAGTTGAGCTCACGTCAGAACACACTGAGTTGGTCAAATAAAGCACAAATATTTATTTGAGGCCTTTCATTTCCCGTTCTCCATCTGGTGTCTCCTCTTAACATGCTTTCTTTTCTCACAAGCCATGTGCTTCAGTGCGTGTCTTGTTTGTGATGCAGATGTTAATGCAGTCTATATTGTAAATACGTTCTCTTCCAGTTTCCTGTTATAGAACTGATTTTAAATTAAAATGAATAACTGAATTTCAAGGTGATATCTATGTGGGACAAAAACAAAACACTTGAATGAAGAGGATTGGGTTTATACTCAAGACTTGGAAATAGACTCCTGACGGATAAGCTGGCTATATTAACACTGACCCTCTTCACCCAGTTTTTAGCTATATCTTTAGCAACATGCTAGTCTGATGTATCTTTCTTTTGTGGTAAACTGTGCACTACCACAGACCGCTGTCAACTCATAATAATGACATGTATGTATAGTATATCTGAAAATGCATGCTTATTTCACACTTGTATGTGCGTAAGTACACGTGGATGTGAATGTGCATACACCAGGAATGAGAAACCACCGTTATCATCTGAAATAGTGCTTAGTTTGAGCAAAAACCTGCAGACTCTTGGTCCTCTTTGGTACACACTGTAGTAGCCAATTCCTGATGTGGACAAAACATGCTTGTCATCATTTGCATGTGCTCTCTTGCTTCTGTGTGTGTAGGTGTGTGTATAGAACTGCTGTAACAGCCTGCAGCCCACTCAGGGCAGATTGTATCATAGATTACATTAGCTGCTGTAGACGCCTTGCAGACAGCCTGCCAAACAATTGTATTACAGTACAGAGAAAGAGGGTGCAGTGGATAGCTGGGAGGAGGAAAATGTGCAGGATTTTCAGAGTGTGACCCTTTTAATGGGATGTGTATGTGCTAACTCTATTTTTGCATTAATTGTATCCACAAATAGTGTGTAGACGCTGAGGCTGAGCTCTGAGTTGATGGCAACTAAATATTTTTTAAAGTGTAGGCTTTTTTTTACAGTTTTATTTTTTTTCTTGTATGCTTTTAAACAACCAACAACTTAACAGTGACAAACAAGGAGGAATATGTAAAGTGCACAGTGTAAGAAATGAAGGACGTGAAGGTCAAGATAACACAAGGATGCACAAAGCAACAAATAGAATTACTGGTTAATTTTTCTTGCATTCATTTAATAAAACTGTCCCACCCAGTGATTTTAGCTTTAATTTCACACTGTCTTGTTTTCTATGTACCTGTTGAATGCAGAATATGTTTTGGAGTTGTTGGAAAGCACCTTTCATAAAGATAAGTTGAGTAACAGAGTGTAATGGGTTATGTAACTAATTACTTCTGCCATTGAGTATTTGGTAAGTAATGAGTAATTTATTACATCTTTCATGTAAGTTCCCCAACACTGATTATAATACACGATCAAAAAAGGTGAAACTGTCACAAATGCCTGCTGTAGTTCCCACTCCTCTGTGCCAACAATTTTAGAAAAAGCCATCTGAGTCGACTAAAAAACAGGACTGAAAAACACCAAAATCTATTTTGTTTGGCTTTTAATGGGATTCAGCGAATCAAATGAAGTGGGTTCAAATGAGGTTTAAGAGTGCCACACTGACATCTGGTGTGGTCTCTGAAAAGTGGTCAGACTCAAATGAAATTTAACTTCAGCATATCTGGTCAGAAACAACTTCTTCGGCCTTTTGGTCCCCTTTGTTGTCCGTAACCCTGGTCCTCCATTGTTCATAGTTTCATATTCATAAACATTTGCCCTGCCAAATCAGTAGCTCAGTTGAGACTTATTTCACTGTCACAGTCTCTGTCATAGCTGCAGACTCTTTAATGGGACCTAATTGCAAACCAGGTGCAGCTCTGAAATCCACAGAAGCAAGACGAGTCTTCAGTGTAAGCACAGCTACTACAAATTTATAATGTAACAAAACATATGGGGAGACTCCGGAACCAGAAATGTAATATGGTGCCATTAAGTCGAGACTGAAAGACTGAGTGCAAAATGATGAGCGCTAGAATCCCCTGATCAACCCATCAACAGTGCACACACACACACACACACACAGTCATATTTGACTGAAGAGTGACTCCAATGGCCAGAGCTAAAATGTTCAACAGGAAGTGACATGGCTGCCAGAGGAAGCAGCTGTCCTGTAAACCCATACATGGACCCACATATGATCTCCAACTAGACCAACAGAGACATGGAAACAGACTTTCTGGCAACGACACTGAGATGGCAAAATTAAATAATGAGTCACTCAGAAACACAAGAGATATTTTTGTTGTTTCCAGAAACATATGAGAATGTGTGTTTTTGTCACTTAGGGTACATGGAGATGGGAGGGGAGGTGCTGAAGGAGACAAAACAAGTTCTGTCTAGTGAAGGACGCACATAGCCCACTAACCTTGTCCTCCGCCTCTCATTCCTTTTAACACACAGCTCTTCTCTGTCCGTTGCTGTGGTGCTGTGGACGTCACCCTCCCGTTTGTTTCAGCAACACTATTGTTCATTGAATCAGTGCACATATCCAGAGTAAACATGGGATATATGTCCATATTCTATATCACTGTGTGTGCAGGCACGTGGATGCTGCCTTGCTGCCTGCAGGTCCTTTGGGAGTGTGTGAAAGACAGTGTTAATAATTACATTTCCGTTTTTTCCCTTGTTGACTTACCCATTTCTGCAGAAAAGCCTCATTTAACAAGCCTCAGAGGGCTTGTCCCCCCACTCTTTTTTTTTTTTTTAAGCTCTGTGTTAACCTCTTCATTAGATTTTTCTTCTTCCCTTGATGTCCCAGTCTCTTTTCTGCTATTTGTTATACTAATGCTGCTGTAGGAGTCAGCTTGTTTTAAACGTAGGTGCAATGTAGGTGTGTGTAGGTCAGATTGGTGCTTAGAGTGAATATAGATGTGGGTGGATCAGGGAAGCAAGATTTTACTTTTGAACCTTTTGGAGGTGTAGCTGCCCTTTACAGGCAAAGACAAAATGCACTCTAAGTACTTTTAACATCTTCTGGATCATCATCTGCAACTCCCATTCCTATCTTACTGCTGCTTTTGATGTATTATTTTAACTCCAGATAAGTGGCCAAATGTGCAGAAATGTGTGCTGAAATGATCTATGTGCAAGATTAATATCAGAGGATACCAGAGTGCAATGCAACCACAGCTTTTATCCTCATGATATACTCATAGGTTGCATGCAAAAAGCATCTCTAATGGTGCATTGCATCATTCTCCATGCACATTATATCTGTATAAACTTACAATATTATACTTTGCATTTATGTCTGCAGGCGATCTCTTAGCTGCATTGTGGAAAATATAGAAAATCATGTACTGTACAGAACAGTTCTACAATAACTTTTAACACGTTTTAACACGAGACTTTCACAAAACTGTGTATGACATCCTGTAACTGCAGATGTTTGTTCCTGCATTCAACTTTTTCATCTCTTTTGACTCGCTCTCACTTTTGCATTTTCCTGTATCACCTCAGTTTCATTCTTTTTTTAAGGCTATTTCAGGTTGCTCACTGTAGGCAAATGTCAGATTTTAACTCTAACATGCGAAAAGAACAATCATGTTAAAAGACCAGATAGAATTAGAGCTATAGTACTAATTATCAAGTCAGAGAGAGCGATGCAGTGAGTATTCTTGTTTGTGTCTGCATAAAGGGATTTTAGTCATGTTTACATTCATACAGTCACAAGAGCTTACGCCTGCAGTACCACTAGGTCACACTGGTTCAGATTTCCCTCCATAGTTTGTAATTCTTTTGCCAATATATTGGCTTTTGTTGCATGTTCATCTCTCTTTCTCTCTCAATAATGCAGCACATCCTCCTTCCTGTCATCTTGAGCTAACCCTTTTGATCAGAGTCACTAAATGAATGAAATGTCAAAGTCTGTCCACATAATTATTTAATTCTGTAATTTAATATCTTCAAAATCTTGATCAATACACTGTTTTTCTGCAGTCAGTTCTTTATTACTTCCATGCTACTAGTAAGTTTCTCATTCAGTCAGGCAATCATTCAAACAATAATAATAATATTCTGTTGGCTCTCTGAATCCAAGGAAGACTTGCTGGAAGGCAGAAGGGGTTTGGATCAACGTTCACGGGTTTGGATGCAGCCTGCGGGTTTCCACTTGATAATCACTGCCCAATGATCTGAATGCTGCTGACTAACTGCCACTGCTTCCACTCTTCAGCCTTTTCTTACAGTCATTTCCATTTCTTTGTTGAGACTGAGTCATCACACGGAAAAGCCAACAGGTTCTTGCCAAGAGAAAATTTACTTAAAATCCTGCTATTACATTTTCCCTATGAATCAGAGTTAAGATGGAGCAGCTGACAGCACTTGTGTTGGTACCAATGCCAGCACTTTTCCACTGCAGGGAGTTGGCCATTGGGACAGCATTTTCTCCTGTCTTAATGTTCTGTAGTGAGCTCCTTGACTATCTAATTGAATACATAATCCATCAGAACTGATCTGTAATTATTATAAAGATGTTATTTTTTTTAAATAATAACATCTTTATAATATATATATATATATTACACCACCCTTTTTCAGGGCAGTTTTTAAGTAGTGGGCTGTCAAAGAACACAGTGTTACTTTGAGAGGGTGGAGAGAGAATCAGGTGGTTTAAGCTCCATAGATTGTGTTTGCACAGGGAGGGAGGTGAAGAACAAACATCGCCAAAGTAGGGTCAACTTGTGTCAGCTGAAGACAAGGCTTGGTGTGTTTTTACAACTCAACTCTTGAAAGAACGTAGGAACGAATGAAATTTAGTGGTTTGCTTGCAGTGTCACAGTTCACCCTCAGAAAAAAAAAAAAAAAAACATTAGGAGGTTGTTGTATCCACACAAATTTTACAGTGCAGGAAGACAGACCCTAAGGAAGAAAGTAAACCACTGAAAGTTTATCCTCAAAGAAACAAACACACACATAAAAGTTTCAAGTAGCAAAAACCTTTTATAAACCTAATTAAATTAAAATCTCAAAATCATTTCAGTATTTGCAATCCAGTTTGTATTGACATTTTATTACTTTATAACTATCACTAACCTAAAAAACATGGACACATTTTTCTCTCACATACGTTGCTGACTGTCACATAGTAATGAACAGATGCTAACATTTTTGAGAAAACGTAGAAAAAAACAAGTTCAAGAAAATAACCTTTCCTGAAAGTAAAAGATTTTAAGGAAAGCTGTGTGACTTTTCTTAGTACCCCATCTTGGTGAACCTTCTTTTGTCTCCATCATATTAAGACTCATACACACTCTCTCCTTTTTTCAATGTCATAGAACAGCTGAACTCTGTTGTTGCGTGATTTCTGCCACCAGACTCCCAGAAGTCATGTCATTGGTATTCCCTGTCTGTCGTCGCTGCCCTGCCTTGGCTCCCTCTTCTCAGCATGTTGCACGCTGTCTTCACGCTATTTTAACTTTCATCGCTTCACTTTTTTTCCCTTCCTGCTTGGCCTTTCTTTCTCTCTTTGATTGTTTGTAGAAGAGTGAAACTTTATATAGTTTGCAGTAACTGAGGTAAAAACCTCACCAGGAGTGGATTTCATGAGGCAGTCAGGATTGCAGAGTCAAAGCATATGTGCTGATTAGCCATTATGAATTCAGAAAGCTCAGCAGAGCTTGTATCTGAAATGTGATTATGCACAGCTGATAAGTCATGAACTAACATATGTAATGTTTGATGTGTGTGTTCAGTTTGGCTCAGATTTTCTACAATCTTATCAGGTCAGCAGATTATTTTTTTTTAAGGTTTTTGTTAGTTTTAGTCGGTCAGGTCAACACATGTTTGTTTTTTCTTTTGAGAAACTGCACCACATTCTGACTTGCACTCCTGTTTAAATGCAAGCCACGATAGTTGTGAAGACTTGTATCCAAGCAACTATGTCACGGCCCCTGCACACAACCCCTGCTTCCTTTGTCCTAGTGTTGTTGTTGTGTGTGTGTCTATTTGCATATGCATGTATTTCTAGACTCATTTGCACACGGATAAATTGAATCATTATGCACTTTAAGACATATAATACCGTACAGTATGTAGAAATTCAGGTTTAACATTTAGTATTTATATTAACATTTTGACTTTTAACCAGGAATTCAGCACCACAAATACCTTGGATTGTGAGCTTGTCTCTCTGCAGTACAGCTGAAAGTAGTTAGGACTACTCACACATCTTGTTTGAATTATGCCACACAGTTATATCAAAGGAAAAAGCTCTGTGCCTGCCAAGGTACGGTATATTAGACAGTATAGACTACCCCCTAGTGATCATTTTTGGAAGTACATTTTGCACAAACTCCAGTAGATACTTAATAAACACATCATTTTAAGATCAGAGCAAATTTTAAATTCAGCCTGCATGCATATTCTGCAGCCAATAACATCAGGGTTTATTGACAGAGAAATAGTTTTATTTTTTTGATTCTCATCCCCATATGTTTGTTTTGTGATATTATCCCATAAATATCCAGCCAAACTGTTTTTTTTTGTTTGCAATGTTTGACATCACCCTCTAGATAGATAGAATCACAGTCATTATAATCCACTCTTCCTGGTAAGGAATTATTAACTGAACTAATCATCATTTATTATGCAGACAAATTACATTAGATCCAGCATGAACACTAATTATATTCCACTGTCACGTACACAAACACAGGCCACTGATCAATGTCCCTTTGTAGGTCTGTTTTACGCCATCATTTGGGTCCTGTGACTTTGCATACATATAGCCACAGCATGAAAATTATTCAAAGCATGACCTTTACAGTGCAAGAGTTAAAAGTTGATGGAGGAGTATTTGGTGCAGAAGTTAAAGTTCATCAACTGACGTACTGCACATGTCACATGGAATTTCACTCAAATATAACACATGTACATTATATATAATAAATAAATTCACCGCTACTCCAGTGAATGCACTATTAGATCACCCATTCCATCAAGAAGATGAAACAGGCAAAACATGAAAACCTTTACTGATCTCAAATATTAAAGTAATTTCTTTCCCATTTCAAAGGCAAAATCAGTCTGTCTGTGCTTCCCTTTCTCTGCTGCAGAGTGCATCCATATTAGAATGCATTCAAGTGCAAATACAATAAACAGTCAGTCCTTCTTCTGTGCCTGTAGACAGGCTTTACACTTTTCCATTGGATTTCTGAGAAAGCAGAGTGTGTTGCCAGCTCAAGATCGCTCAATACCTTCCCACACCTCGAGTTGCTTCTGTGAGCTGGTATCTGTCTCTTTTCTTCTCAAGTATGATCTTTTGCTGCCTCTGCTTCTCTCAGTGTGTGTACGTGTGTGTGTGTTTTGTGTGTGTGTGTGTGTGTGTGTGTGTGTGTCTGTACTTTACAGCAACTCACTCAATCACTCATCACATCTTCAAACTTCACACCTCGCAAACATTGCTCAACACCCAAATTCTGCAGCACAGATGCTGAGCATATAATATCTAATAATACATATTATTTTATCAGTGGCTCAAATGATAGAACAGCATTAAAATATGAAGTACTGTTACTGTGAGCATCTGTCTTTGCCCTTAGTAGGGACTGAGTAACGTCAAGGGACCTCACTGATTTTTTTTTGGTTTGTTTATTAAGTCCTACTGTATCTCATTAAGTGTACTCCAGCCAAGATAGCGGGTTTAGCATACTGGCTTGGTGCCTTCCTCCTGAGGTCCGATGTTAGTAAGCATCTTCACTACTATAGCCACCATTGTAGTGTGACTGACAGGGCCACATAGAGAGATGTCTGGGGTCTCCAAGGGACAAGCAAAATAGGCAATCACCCTGTCCCTGTGGGGATGTGTTGTGTGTAGATAAATGTAGAATGTGTGTATACACGAGTGTGGGCATGGATGTGTGTGTGTGTGTGTGTGTCTGTCTGTCTGTCTGTGTGTATTCGTGCGTGCTGTACTGTAGCTCAGGTCTGGCAGTGCTCCAGTGCTCAGGGCTAATGGAGTGCTAATGTCCCTGGTGTGCCCTTGTTTACTGAACAGCTAAATACAGGAGGAGAAGAAGAGAGCCTTCGTCTATTTAAGTGTGGCAAAGCCTGTAATTTTGAAAATCCTGTTCCCATAACACTTCCTGTAGTTGTTCTCTATATGGCTAGTCAGCATAAACAATCCTCATAGGCTGTGACTCAACAATTGATCTTGAACACCTGCAGTTTGTTCTATTGATGTCCACGTGTTGCTGAAAAGAAAAGAAAGCATTGTTTGTTTCTGAACAAAGAGAATTGTATTGGAGAAACCACATGGAATATGTATGGAGTCTTAAATATAAATAAAACCTGACTTTTTAAATAAATCCATCAGGTATTAGTATGTTGGCTAGCAGGTCAGGTGTGCTGAATATAGGAGCCACTTATACATATACACAGAAATGTTATGTAGTTCATCTGTGTCTCTGTAGATAAAGGAATTATTTCTAATCCAACTTTTTTTAATCTTACTATCAGTTGGTGAAGGCAAAAACCTGATCCCCATGGACCCCAATGGCCTATCTGATCCATATGTCAAGCTCAAGCTCATACCAGACCCCAAAAATGAGACCAAGCAGAAGACCAAAACCATCCGCTCCAACCTCAACCCCAAATGGAACGAGACCTTTACTTTGTGAGTAAATCATGTGCTGTCACTGTCCTACAAAAGACTACACTTGTGTTTACAATGTGATAAAATCATTACTGTAAATGTAATGTCATTATTGTATACATAAAGTCATTATACTACTGCTATATTATTTATGTATAGGTATTTATAGATACTACTTTCACTACTGCTGTTGTTACTATACAGTAGTACAACTGCTACTACGCTCATCCCAATGCAGAATGATTTATTCCCTAAGCTAAACAAAAGTTGTTTCCAGTTTCATTGTCTACAGTCCATCGATCAATCATGTGACTTATAGTAAAGTCATTACTTATATTGGATACAGGAGTTTACAAAACATACAATACTGTAAATCAGGGGTCTTCAAACAGGGTTCCCAACCCCTAGCGGGTCCACAAATTTTTGTCATAATAATTGACAATTTTCACCAGAATAATGGTGACTGTGAGGGTGCAGATAATTGAGAAACTACAAACAGCGGAGGCATTTGCACTCCAATTGGATGAATCAGTGGACATGTCCAAAGACGCACAGCTCTTGGCATTTAATAACCAATGATAATTATGCATGAGCTTTTTATCAATCATAAACACATATAGGCTAATAACCCAGTATGTAAATAGGTTAATAAGGTGAAAGAAGAAACAAAAAGTTGAATTAAGTAAATATAAAAGTTTAATAGGCCAGGCTAAAAATGTGAAACATTTAAAAATATTAATTACATAAGGTTAAAGACCCCTGCTGTAAAGTATAAAGTTTGAAATGTCTAGTGTTAACACCAGCGTCGGTGTTGTTCCTTGAAAAGTAAATGTTTAATTTTAATTTTTCCAAAAATGAATGACAATATATATGGATTATAACATATAAGAGTGCAGTGTTTTGCAAACTTATGACATGTTTGATGTTCGATTGACACCAAACCTGACACAAACATCATCTGTACCATCTCTGTGTTGTATAGCAAGCTGAAGCCTACAGATAAGGATCGCCGGCTGTCAGTTGAGGTGTGGGACTGGGACCGGACCACTAGGAACGACTTCATGGGGGCTCTTTCCTTCGGCGTATCAGAGCTCATGAAGTCTCCAGTCTGTGGCTGGTAACTCTCACTTCTGTTTGTGTTACTGACCCTACTGTATTATTTGCAATGACAGTGAAGCCTGGCAGCTATTAAACTCATTTAACAAGTAAAATACGTCTATATTTTTATCCTAGATGATATGTTATTCACAGCAGGTGCTTTTATTCAGTCAAGCAGATTAGTTTCACCTCCATGAGAACTTACTTTGAAGTACTATTATATTATTCATTATAGTGTTTAAAGTTAACAATGATGGCTTATTGAATGATGACAAAAACATGATGTTAATAATACTGAATAATTTAGGTTTGTTGTTGGTTTACCATCAACTACAACCAGGCCCATTAGGTTGAGTAGAAGAAGGCCTGTTTCTCTGTATGTGTCCACCCTCATTCTCCCTGTTTTTCTTAATCCATCTTCCCTCCCTACTTATCTCTTTCTCTCCTCCAGGTATAAGTTATTGTGCCAGGAAGAAGGGGAGTACTACAATGTTCCCATCTCAGAGGAGGATGACGGGAATGAGGAACTGAGGCAGAAGTTTGAGGTGAGGATTGTGCTGAAATAATCATCTCTCATCTGTTTGTCTGTTTCATAGCTTGAATTATCATCTAGAGTGTGTATATGTATACCACTGAAGTGTATAAACAATATTGCTCTGCAGCTACAGTTTCTTGGTTCCGATACATTTAGTTGGCTTTCTTTTAGGTCCATGAAAATGCTTTTTTTTTTTTCTTTTTTTTTTGTCAATCAATGAGACTTTTCTGTTGGGAAAGTGATCTTTATTCATGTCAGTAACCCTGAGTAATTGTTGATGATGATAATGTATTTGACACAGCCCTGACTAAGACCCTAACCATCATACTCAGCCCCTGGAGGCTGACATCTTTCCTAAATCATGCTAACCTTGTTGATCTCCTTTGAATAAATCCAGATAACCCTTCCCTTAAATCACTATAAACAGGTGAGTATGGGTGTGTACAGTACCTTCTAATCTAAAAGAAATTATATCAAACGGTCACATGCTCACCTCAGCTTCAGCTGTTAAATTAAAAATGACAGTTTGACAGCTGCACGCTCATCAGCTCGTGGTCTTTTTATACTGAGAATTCACATGTACAGTGATCGTGTGTGTGTTGTGTGTTCATCGCAGATTGTTAGCATTTTGTTCTTACATCAGAAAGATTCCAACCTGGAGTGGATCAAAGCAGCTCACCGACACCCTTTGATATTTATTTTTTTCAAGCAGTACTCTTTTAATCTACAAAGTCATTTCTTTGACACAGACGTGGCTAAGGCCAGGGATCTTTGATACCACATCTTGTTTTAAACTCATGAGATACATCATGTTTTTCATGAGTTTGTATCATTAGTTAGTTCATGATCAGGCTAATTGCCTGGAACAGTTATTTTAAGCATGTGGTGAGATTGAAAACATCAATTGGAGTTTGTTTTTTGTTTTTTAAATGTAGCAACTTTTTGTGGTGAATGTCTAGGTGTATCAGATCCTTGATGCTCTGTATCTCAGAGCCACACATCATCAGTTCATAGTTTTACAAGCTGTTGAAGTAAATATTAGACTTTTCCATGTCTGTGAAGATTATGCTGCTTGGATATACTGTAAAGAATTGTGGTGTTTTTCTCTGTGAACTATGTTAGAAGTTTTTATTTAACCACAAACTAGCTCTCCCTGCACTGCGAGTGTTATTGATGGTGGTCTATTGTGAACACTTGAAGGAGACTCCAACTGTAGTTATTTTAGTGATTTGTGAAGTTTTAATCAGACAACAATACTTTTTGCACTTGTAGTGGATTAACTTATTTTTAGAATCATTGACTTGTGATCAATTCTTGCCCTCCATTAATTTGAAGTTTTTCTTCTTAATTAGATACTGCTCAATGAGGATCCAACATGATTTACAGACAGTTATTTTCTTAATCACATAGTCACATAATGAAGTTTAATGATCATGGTCCTCATCATAGCATCTTTCTAATAATGAAGTAAAAGGGGATTTTTAAGTACAGTAGAAGAGTGTCTAAAATCATAATTAAATCCTAAACTTTCACCTCTGAAATGCAACTCAAACACATATTGTACACACACACACACACACTCTCACACACTGCACAAGACCCTTTTCAGCGGAGGTCTCTGATGAGACACAGCTGCCTGCTCATTTTTCTTCATCCAATCTGCTGCATTGGTGTGTCTGGCCTGCTGAGAGTGAAGCAGCTCTCTGTGGTCCTCTGATTGTCTACCTCTCAGTGGGAGTGCAGGTTCCTGCAAGAGACATTTTAAAGTAATTTTCCATGACATTTCTGCAAGGCATTGTGGAGAGTTGAGGGTAAAATGGCAATAAATGATGGAAAGGCAGGTTAGAAAGATCACGGTTGGGATTGAATACTCGTCAACTGTGAGAGTGTGTACATTTTCTAAAAGCTTTTTTGGATTTTATTTATATATAAATTATAATAAAAGTAAATGAATGTGTGTATTCTACTTTATTCCTAGTACTTGCATTTAAAAATTAGGTTTACCCAGGCTGTAATCAAACCTTTTCACAAAACACGTCCATTACCTGTTGTGTCAGTTTATCAGGTTAAGCGAGTTGGGAAAAAATGTTAAGCTCAATAACACAGAATGAAAATGTAGTCAGTGATGACCTTCATACAGGATGTGAGGTTTCAGTCATGATGAGCGAAGACAGAGTAAGAGTGGCGATTAGGGTCAGAGAAGAGTCTGATTTTCTATCGCTTGTCCGAATTTGGTTGTCATGGTAACAGGTCCACTTACATATGTTCACTGAGATGGGATGCATGATGCATCGTGGTCAAAGTGTTGGTGCTTTATGTGTCAGGGTTCAACAGCTGGTCTTTCTCCCTGCTCACGCACAAGCTTGTACTTGCTGTGCTCTCACACACAGACTGCTAAATATATTTGCAAAAAGCAGATAGTCCCAACCTTTTTCTAGTTTGTTCTTTAAAGAAACTATACAGTATTTTTTAATGCAATATGATTCTCCAGTTCTGCAGCTAAAATACAGTATTCAATAATTCAAGTTGGATCACAAAACTTTCTAGTTTTTTAATATACTTTAAATGAAAGCAGTGTTTTTTATATGAGGTATACTTTTTTTTTCAGGCTCCAGGTCTCAAAATGGTTCATCCACTTGACCTTATTGTTTCTTTTCGGTCTCTATGGTTTCGACAGTTTGCCAGGTTCTCTTTCCTTTTTCTTCTTCATAAACCCTTCTGTGGTTCTCTCCCTTTTTTCCTGTAGCTTCCTGCTTCCTCCTGTGTGCTTGGTGAGACTTATACTGTACAAATGCTTCTTCATCCTGTGTCACGTTGTCATATTTAATGCAAGAGTTTCTCTCTCCCTCTCTCCCCTTCTTGCCCCTGCTCTCAGGACTGCCAAATTAACTTTAATCTAAAGGTAGCTCCTCTCCTCTCCTCTCCTCTCCTCTCCTCTCCTCTCCTCTCCTCTCCTCTCCTCTCCTCTCCTCTCCTCTCCTCTCGTTGTGATGACATGTTCTTTCATCTCTACTCATGTCTGATCATTTGTATGTGGTTTCAAGCTACTGCAAATATATCCAATTTACTAACAATTTGTTCTGGTTCTGGTTTGGGTTTCATCGAAACCAAAAAGAATAAAAATGAAATCTATTTTGCTATGTTTGTAGAGGCCTAAATATCTAGTCACTGCTCCTTTTTGTACTTGAAAGAACTGTGAAATTTTAGCATTTCTTCATTTTACTCTATCCTACATATGGAACATTGAGCCCAGGTAAAAGGTGAATTATATGTCAAGCAAGAGTACAATAGATCTTCTTTGTCTTCACTGCTTCCTGCTAGTCAGAGTTTGTCAGAGGGTTGTTAGTAAATCCTGGTGCTGTGCTGCTCACAGTTCGTGGCTATACATTTGTCTGCATGTGTCTTTGTATTCTGTATGTGTCTTTGACTGTGGATCACTTTGCCTGTCTACATCCTGTGTGCTTCCATCATTGTCACTGCAGGTGTTACCTGGTAGTATATATGTGGTCGTCATTTCATCCTAACTTAGAAATGCTTACGCTTTACCTGCTATATTTATACTCCTTTCTGTAAACATCTCTCATTATATCAGACCTCACATTTGATCGATAGTGGATTTGTGGGCTACAGAAATATTCCACAGTGGGAAAATATTTGGCTTGAAGAAGAGAAACAATTGTGGCCACAAGATGTCAGCATTGAACTGAAATACATGGCCTATGTTTGTGTGTGTTTGTGTGTGTGGGTTTGTTTGTAATTCATCAGTGTGCTTCTGAGGTACCAGGTTTTTCTTTTTCCACCCACAGATTGTCACCTTGCTTCTTGCTCATACTTGAAGATTTGATTTCCATACCACTTTTAAATGATGCTGATTCTCACTGGAATTTTTTAGATGTTGTTTTTCTTTTCTACTTGACTTGTGCTAGTGCAGGTGGGGTTTCCACTTGATCAAGGAAATACAGTACACAATTTCTACTTAGTTATTGTACTTTTGAGCTTTGAATTTTTCTGTTATTTCTCTGTTTCTACCACAAACTTCTAAAAGAATGTTTCCGTTAGGGATGGATTGACCCTACATTGTCTCTGTTGATACAAATTTCTACGTACTACATGTCTCATTGGAATAATTTTATATACATATACATATACATATTTACATATTTGCAAGGATTGCTGTGGCACCAAAACCTTGCCAAGACTGGGTTAAAGTAACTGATTGCAGAAACACAGAGTTTTCTAATTGCACTGACTGTAATGTGATGTAGAAAATGAGGCCTGAGACCTGATCCACCTCCTCACTCACTGGATCACTGCTCAACTACCTGCATATAAAAATGCCTTGGTTTAGTCAGTTGTTGTAGCTCGCACCTATACTCAACTGTACTAAGTGAGCCGGCCCTTTTGGCTCCCTTCTCCCTGTGGTTTCAGGACCAAGCAGTTGTGGAAGACTCTAATCAGGTGCGTCTTGAGAGGAAGGACAGTAAGGTTACTGCTCGCTCGGCTCAGCCAGGCTCTTGTTTTTGGCTAAAGCTTACATGTGTGCTGTGATCTGGTGTAGTCTGCTCTGCTTTGCCTATCTCGGGTGCTTTCCCAGATAAAGGGCAGACTATGGTAGTTGCTATTAACCACACTAAAGCTTCTCAGAATTGGTTGTCTTCAGTTAAATGTCTTAATTTAGTCTGTCTAATAGTGTTTATTGGGCCTGTAATTAATGTGACTTAAGGTTAAATGTGATAAATTATGGAATTTGTCTTGTTAGCCTGTTCTTGGCCCATTTTTCTTAATTGTTTGGGCATCACGTCATTTTGTCAGCAGATATTAAAAGGTTTGAAATCCTATTTATCCACCCACCTCAACTTTGCCTTCAATAGAGATTTCCTTCATAAAATATTTGGGATAAAAGTCACCATGTAGTGCATTTGGTAGACATTTGTTTCTGCCAAGGTGACCCTTTGGAGTTGCATTGGGATGACAGTGCTCAAAAGACGTTACTTGAACAGATTTAGATCAAGATCTTCTATAGCCAGGAAGCAGTAAAGAAATTCGAGAATTTAATACCAATTTTTTGTGGTCCCTGTTAAAGCTAAACAATGATCTGCTCCATGTGACATACCAGTGTAGAAAAAACAAATCGATGTTGAGGTTTAGCATGAGTTTGGATCTGTGTTTGGCCTTGGCTGAGTGTGAATACTGGACTTGGCAATCTTGGTTGTGCTCTTGTGCAGAGAGACGTGTTTAGCTGTCAGACTGCCGTGAAGTTGTGTATTTTTCAGCATAGTGCACTGTAGTTTTCTAGAGAGCTTCTTGGAGCATCTTGCCATCCTTGGACATTAAGCATGACTTTGGCATGAAGGATAGGAGAAAATCTTTTTGCCTTTTTGCAAATACAGGTGAACATGAGAGACACTTCTCTGGACCAGTCATGCATGCACATAACAAAGCCACAGTGTGGTATCCTTCTCTTCATTATTCACGCAGCCATGCAACTTTGTGTTAGTGAAAAAAAATCATCATCATAATTGTCAGTGAAGTTAAAATGTTTGATGTCAACAACAATATTTTGCCTTTGCCACACAGTTGTCAGAGGTAATTATTGATGTAATGCTTAAAGTACTGCTGAGCCTTTTACCAATTATCCAGATGCATATTCAAAATATGTTTAGTGATGCAACAGCCACTAAACATGCATACATTATATGTTCATTGTATATAATGTTAGCGATCTAATTAACTTATACAAAATGCCCTCCCACCTCCACTCCCCCCTGAAATATGAACATGTATTTTAAAACATGCTTTTGGTGGTCTTCAATAAATCTTTCTTTCTTTCTTTCACATAAACTGCAAAAAATGTTTTGATGTATTTACATAACAGTTTGTCATCATTCGTTCCTCCTTTAAGCCAACAAGAACAGTCAGTACTGAAGTTTTAAATTCATTTTAATGACAATTACTTGTTAATACAGTATATTCAAGATCACAGCCTCTGCTATTTATTGGTCAATGATGTGATAAGCTGAAACAAAGAAACGTCAATGTATCCTTTTGTTAACAGTTCAGTACACTTTGTTAAATTGTATCCGTCTGTATGGAGCCATTTTTGTGTGTATCAGCTCCACAATGGCACTTCAGTCTCATTTCACTCCATTAACTTTGAACTCTGCTTATCAATCAGTGTATTGGAGCTGTGTGTGAGCAAATGAGTAGTGTGAGTGTGTGAGCACTTGTAGAGGATATTTTTTCAAAGAATGAAACATATGGAATATTTGTGTCTAAGATAATGGCTGTAGTGGTAAAAAATATATTTAAAAAACACCACAAAATAGCCTTTATTAGCTTTACTCATTCAGTAACTGTTAAATTTATTTTATGCAGACAATGACTTTTTAAACTTTTAAAAGGTGTGGATTTTAGGAAACTGGACCTATCTTGGTTATCTTAGTTATCTCCAACTATACAGCACAGCTTTATGTCATGTGTGTTTGTTACTCAAAGTACATTTTAAAGTATGTATTTCTTACATGCCACCCTTTGTGCCCTGAGTGCAGAAAGCCAAGCTAGGCCCAGGTAAAAAGGTGATCAGCGAGATGGACAACAGCCACCCCAGTGTGCCCTCCAACAGCCTGGACCAGGTCAAACTCAGCGACTTCTCCTTTCTTGCTGTTCTGGGGAAAGGCAGCTTCGGCAAGGTGAGGCAGCTGTGATCAGCTTAGTGTAACTGGTAACCTTTCAGCATGGTAATTGAAAGGAAAATGAAAAATTAGGTTATACGTAGAAATGATCTTTTCTTTTCTCTTTCTGTGAAGGTCATGCTGGCAGAGATGAAGGCCACTGAGGAGCTGTACGCAATAAAGATCCTGAAGAAGGACGTGGTGATCCAGGACGATGACGTGGAATGTACCATGGTGGAGAAGAGAGTCCTGGCCCAACAGGACAAGCCGCCCTTCCTCACACAGCTCCACTCGTGCTTCCAGACTGTGGTAGGTAAAATGCTCCTGGACACGCGTCAGGACAAGTCACTCTAGGTCAGGTCAGGTCAAATTAATTCATGAAGGGGCTTTTAGCTAAACAGCTTAGTCATAAAGAGTTGTAGAGAGCAGTAGAGGACGTGTATGACAAGTACAGTTTAAAAAAAAGAGAAGGAGACGCAAATAAAGCCCAATTAGAAGGCTGATGTTTGTGTGTGTGTGTGTGTGTGTGTGTGTGTGTGTGTGTGTGTGTGTGTACAAAAGCAAATTTCTGTATGTGCATGCACGTGTGTATTGTCTTTGAGTCATGCTAAAACCAGACCACACAACCTGAGAGCACATACTGTATGAGCCAAGAGACATGCACTCATAAATATGTGTAATTCCTGCACACACACAAGCACGTTTTTAAGCACACATGCAGTCATATACCCACAAACTAACACATACACACTTGCACCTATTCATAGAAGTGTATTGTGCTGGCTTATATAAGAACATGCACAGATGTAAAGTTCTGAACAAATTTGGCTTTGTGCCCTGCATTGTAGTTTGTGTTTTTTCCTTCTACCTTTGCCTTGTTAAGCTTTAGATCTAAGACTTGCCAATGTGTCTGCTGCACAAACACAAAGTCTCTCACTCAGTCTTACTTTCATTCTAGTAGGTCTTTTAAATCATAGAGAAATATATTTTACAGCTCTGCTTTCACACCTACCCAGAAATTAATATGGAACAGTCTAAATCCTGAGCCAAATCCTCTGGAGATTAAGTTCCTTCATTCATTTTACGACGATATATATATATATGTCACATTTGGCATTTTGACATGTAATGACCCTTTCACATGCTCTGTAATGTTGAAAGAGCAGTTCAGCGATTCACCACCGTGAAGTTTGAAGACTTTGGAGAGACAGATTACTTGAAAAATGGTCAAAATTTGTGGAACAAAGGCTGGGGTATCCTGACTTTTAGACCCTTGAATTGGTCAAACAAAACAATTGCACAATAGCATTAGATATAAAATTTGGAATTTCATTAAACCTTCCCTGCCTCCGTAAAATTCTGTAGTCTCCAAGCCTAAGCTAAGATAACCTGAATGATATCAATAAGGTTATTTTCCCAGACATAACAGAGCTCCTCCGGAGTCTCAGAAAAAAATGATAGTACTCTTTTCACAGTCTGAATCCATATTACAAGTAAACTGATTTCCATGTGTAAAACTGGTGCAGTGCCCCTTTTACAACCACTGTAGGGGTGTATCTTTTAATAAGATGATTAATCAAGTTTATGATCAACCCTGGAAAGTCACTAACCTCTCAAGGGTTTTTGAACACAGACATGTTGTAAATGTGATAGAAACAACAAGTTTGTGGGAAAATCTGGTGATTTCATGACAAATTAGGCTAGGCAAGGACACTTGGAATAAATAAATGTAGAGGTCTGATGAAACTGTAAACTATTGTTTTGGAAGGGTGGTTGGCAAATTAACTAAGGACTAGGGAAATAGTAACTTTGATGCTCTGAGCAGGGACCTCTATGTTCTTGACATACTAGCTTTTGTTTTATTTATTTCTTTTGCAGAATATAGAGGCACATAAATGCAGCCACTCCTCGCAAACATTTTAGTCTAAGTTTGAAAGGACTCCTTTTATCTAAGTCTCTTAAATCTACATAGCAACTGTTTGTACTGGATGCACTAGTATTTCCACTATTTCTTTGCAGACTTTGAAAATAGGAAGGGCGAGGAAACCTTTTAGCCGCCCCATACTAATTAGCTTAAATAAAGATTATTTTTTGCATTTGTTTTGCTAAAAAAAACTAAATGTACCACTATGTCTACAAAGCAAGTTTAATATGAGAGATGTAGAGATTCTAGAGAAGGTGTAGTGTGCAGGTCCAGGGTCAGATCTGTTTGGGTCAAACCTGGATGTCAGCTTTGCCACTCATATGGGTCTGTCGCTATGTGAGATGGTTGATTTGTGTTTTGCTAGAGACTAGCTGTCAAACAGACCTAGACCAGGATCAGGCCAAACGTGTCATGGGTGGTGAGGGACCAGACAAAGAGAATACTTCCTGACAGATGTGTTGAGTGTTTTCTTTTTCCATGAAGCGCTTTGTTGTGGGCTTTTTAGGTCACCTTGTCATGGAAAGTGTAGCAGGAACGATGGAACGACTCAGACAGCAAGGTTAGGGCAGGCTGCACTATCAGTGAATAGATATCTAGAAACGTTTGAATGCTTTGGTGGAACTTTGCAGATTTTATGTGCAAAATAATAATATGTTGAATATTTTTCTGCCCACCCCTCCCCTCCCCTCTTCTATTCCTTCTATTTCTACAGGACCGTCTGTACTTTGTTATGGAGTATGTGACTGGAGGAGACCTCATGTACCATATCCAACAAGTGGGCAAGTTCAAGGAACCTCAGGCAGTGTAAGTCAGTTCATTAACAAATGGTGTGTCTGCCTAGTGGATAATTTTCTCCTGACACATAAACAAAAAATGTTTATTTTAAGAAAATTGTTTATTTTAGTCTTCTAAAACATCTTGTATGAAAAAATCTGTATAAAAACTAAATTACTGCAGAGAGCATGTGGTGCACTAGCTGCCACAGTAATATGGCTGTCTTGAAAAATGGTTGTTTAACATGATGGGATGTTATGGGTTGTTATTGCAGGTTCTATGCAGCAGAGATTGCTGTTGGTCTCTTCTTCCTGCACATTAAAGGAGTCATCTACAGGTGAATGTTAACTGGTTTGCACAACTCACACAGCATAAATACACCCAGCAGCAGAAACTGGGGTTTGTTTGGAATCAATAGGATAAGAATTAGAAGAATTTAGGATGGCAGTAAAAACCACCTTCTTAAACTACTTCTCAAAGAGAAGTCAAATCTTCAAAGATGTTTTGAATGTCTATGTGCTTCCTCAGGGATCTGAAGTTGGACAATGTGATGCTGGACTCTGAGGGACACATTAAGATTGCTGACTTTGGCATGTGCAAAGAGAACATGGCAGAAGGAGTGACCACACGCACCTTCTGTGGCACTCCAGACTACATCGCCCCAGAGGTAAGGCTGAACATGTAGAGATGTGTGCGGGTGTGTGCTTTTATGCATGTGTGTGAGTATGTTTTGATGCATGAGGTCATCCCTGTCACTGTCTGGTCTGAGCCTGTGTTACCCTTTTGCTCCAGATTAAGGTCACCGCCTCAGGACAGGCACACACACGCGTGCATGCACTCAATCATGACGTAAGCAGACAAACACCCAGTGTGTCCGCTGGCGTGTCCAAACTTAACCCAAACATACAAGCTGGGGTCTCCATGTGTCCCCATGTGATTTTCTCATTGTTTTTATCTCCAATAAAAAAATCAGTTCAAGACAAATCCACCTGACAGTATCACCTTATCATTAATAATCATGATTTTGGTAAAAACAGATAACAAGATATTTAGCTTGTTATGGTATTGATTATCATCAATATCAGTACATTGTAACATCCCTAATCACAATAGTTGCAAAGGCCCCAAATATTTCAATACAATTTCCAATATGATACATGTTTCAGTGTCATTACTTTGCTGAGCATCAGCAGAAGACATTGCTCCATAAAACCCAAGCTGACGATCACAATGGCACTGATAAAATGTCAAACTATATGTTTCTAATTTTTCAGAAATGTAAAAGAATTTAAAGACACGGAATAATATCTTAATATGCTAGTTCTGATTTCACTGACCAAAACTGTCATCAATCATAAAAGTAAACCATCTAAAAGATGGGAAATGTCACCCCCAATTAGTTGCTAAACAAAAGCACTGCCTGTGATTTATTGGTTCTGGAAATGAGGCTAAGTATCCAGAATTCAATGCTATTTTCTGCCTGTTAATCTATTTATCAGTCTCTCTTAATTTCACCCAATATAGCGACAGTAAAAGTCTGATGCTACAGCTTGCAGCAGTTTATACTTCATGTACTGATTTAGTTTGTCCAACTCTCTAGCCATTATCTGTTAGTTGGCTTCTATTTAATGGTGGGCTGGGTTATTGATCCACCCTTAAAACCCCCTCTGACAGACTGGGAGGTTAATTCCACCCCACGGATGCGGGGTGAACATGCTGTGACCGTTCAGAGTCAGACTGACACTAATGCGCAAGCCAGGGATGACACAGCAGGGGGTTGGAGCAGCTACTGTTTCCATAGCACTGTGAGCAGGTGCACACATTTAATGTTGCACACTTTATACTAAGTCATGAACATACATATGATGCTGCATGACAGCATCACATGCACACAATGCTGCACACACAGATAAATATCTGTATGCATACATGCTTTCAGTAGACCCACAAACCCCGAACATGCGCACATTTGTACACACATGCACACACATGCACACACTCCAAAACACTCCGAAACACTCCGAAGTGAAGGCTGACCTTAAAAAATGTGCTCATAGTGGTGACATTTTCAGATGTAATCGAGGGAGAGTGCTCCTCAAATTGTGTGTGACAGAAGGGTCAACTACTAATTACTTTGCCAGCTGAATTTGACTTTTTTTGGTCACTTTTTTATATCGCTGCAGTTACTCAACATGCTTTAAGTGTCTACACCTCGTAAGGTGTCTGTAGCATTAGGCTAGCAGTATAGTACAGTACATTCTTTTGCCTCATACAGCTTTATTTATTTCCTGCTATTTAAACTTCTACTCCACAACATCTCAGAGGAAAATATTGTACTTCTTACGCTACTAGATTAGTGTGACAGCTTCAGTTTCTTTCAAGATTACAATTTTTCAAAACATTAATTTCTTTGTTGAGGAAAATTCTCCTAGTTCTTAAGCCAAATAAATCATTTAAAACCCTCTTGGATTATCTAAAAAATGCATCGTTACAAAGCTGAAAACAGGGCTGGTTTTCTGAGCTCATGAAAAGTTAATCTCTATAAACACATATCTGCATATGAATGCAGGATCTGTTGGCAAGGTACTAAGACTTTGGCCCCCTGGAAGCGTTCTGCTTTCTATTTATAGAGCAAGAAGTATTGACCAATTTCATTAAGTGGGTTTGATCGTAATAGTCAATGTGGAGAGCGAAAGAGGCTGAACACAGTAGAAAAACGTTATCTGTTTGCAGTTATCTTTCTATAAAGATTAACAGGAATGTGTGTTTCTCATCAGCTTCATGTATAAAGTTGCTAATCGGACTGTAGAGGAAGTCTTGACTAGGATATCTGTTATTCGTTTTCTCCAGAAGTCATATTGACAAGTTTTGGTTGGTCTTTTGAGAGACTTAATTTAAGCTCCTCCGCTTTTTTATTTGGAAATGTTTGGCCTTTACTGTGTCAGCGAAAAGGTAGAACATAGGTTTTTGATTATTTAGATCCAATATACTGTACTTTCATACTGAATCAGGAAAACTCTGATGCACTATAGTGTATGTTTGTGTTTATTTGAGCTGCTATAGGGAGGTCACTTCTGGTGGGTTTGTGCATGTTTGTATCTCAATATGTGTGAGATAGGTGTGAGATCAGAAATATTTTCACACTTCTCTTTCTCACACACACCTGCCCACATGCTCATTACTCAGCGAGGTAGTACATTTCTATGTAGCGGTGGGTCCCCTGGTTGTCAGCACACATGTGACAGAACACACACACATACCAACCCTTCCCTCCACACGCACACATGTTCTGGCACACCATTTTCGCTGTGTTTACTCTGACCTATATAGCCAGTCATTGGTACCTCCTGTCTGGGAGGAATGCACACACTAATGTGAATTTACACCTCAATGGCTTTGACACAGAGAGAAAGAGATAGCGAGGAAAAGAAAGAGAGAGAGAGAGAGAGAGAGAGCACAAAGGCCACATAAGGTATTAACTGTGAGGAAAAGAGAGCAAAAGGGGACAAGAGTAGCTGGACACTGAAGGAAAGAAGCAAAGAGAGCAGGAACTGAACTGAACGAGTGGTCTAATGATGGCTTTGTGCGGCATTTCAGTAGAGTATCTGAGGACATTGAGCTGTCTGACACGGGCCATTTCCCTCTACGCCCTAGTTGGTCCCCACTGCTGTGTGGCATTAGGAGGCATGGGCGTACACTTCCCTGCTCACTCCTCTGTGGGCTTAAACAGTGATCAGAGTGTTTGTAGTGTCAGGATGATACTGTGCATATTTAGTCATCGAAAAGAGACACTTTTTATGTGCATGTTACACTGTCGCTGAGCTGGTGTTCCTCCTAAGATTGTTAATGTGTTGTGTTTCAGAATAGACTGATTTATTACGGCATACATACAGGATATGTACAAGAGAGGTTTGTCTGGGACATTCATTTTCTCTGTAATCTTTTGATTTCTGTAATCTTTTCATTGCTCATTTATTGGACCCAATTATTTTGCTTCAGCTTTCTTAAACATGCATGATTCGGGGTTGTTTAAAATACAGACAGTAGTTCCATTTTTGACTGTAGCTTTTCCTTACTTCTCAAAAAGTTCGAGGTCTAAGAATAGCAACCCTGAGTCATCATAGAGTTGTCGACTGGCCACATGCTTTTGCAGTGGCAGCTCCAATTTTAACCTCTTCACCAATTACTGAGCACTGAAACCAGTGTTTTCAGATCAGAGCTATTAGTAGTCCTACAAAATCACATCAGTGGTGGTTGGAAAAGTGAGTGAGAGGTGAGAAAAGTCAGGGGGAGGTGGGAGAAGGTGAAAGAGAGGAAGTGAGAAGGAAACAGCAAATGAGACATGAATGCAGAGAGCATGAACTTGCAAACAAGATGGCAGGCATGAAAAAACACTTGAAAGTTTGATGAAAGTTTAATCTCCGTAAGATTGTTGAAAAGAAACGTAAGCAATTAGAGAAATGTTTTCTCTTCTCTCTTTTATGCAACTTTGATTGCAATTAATGATATAAACTTTTCCTCCCTGCCTCAGGGCTCCAAATACATACAGTACAGACCAAAAGTTTGGACACACTTTCCCATTCTCTTAAATGAGAAAGTGTGTCCAAACCCAACTTTTGGTCTGTACTGTATGCATGTGACTACAAGATACTTTTCCCTTTGGGTTATCTTTAATTAACATAATTAGCTTATGCCAGTAGGCTACTAAGGTAATAGGTGCGTGATGCTTGCAAAGAAAACATTTATAGTGTCATTGATAATCCATTATATGCTCCTGTAGTTCAGTGTATTGGCATAATGTAATTACCTCATACATTGGCCTATGAAGAAACACTATATTAATTAGCATTATTTCTTTCTTCTTCTTTTAGTTTGTATAGTCAGATATGTGTAGATATTGTATGTAGACACTTCACTACAATTATCAATTGCTATGTAACAATTACGTACTGTAAGTTGAGGACTGAAGAACTCAACAGAATACTGAACTAAAAAATTCCACTTTCCAAAAATCGGGCAGGGAGGATCTAATCAAAGCTGTTGTCAAGTTGCATTATGGGTAATCTAAATCAAAGGTTTTCAGGGCATGAGTCACATCACAGCCTGTTTCTCACTCGCCCCTGTAACCTTACAGAAGTGCAATACTACATTGCGGGATAACCTTTCTAAGTCACACAATTCGTCTTGTAAAAAAGGTGCCGTTCAGCGTTACTTGCAGTGTAGGATGCTCACGTAAACCCCAAGGCTGCTCATTACAGTAATGTCATCAGTGAATGAAACCAACCACAACAGGCACATATATTACTGAGAAATGTTTTCAGAAACAGACCACTAAAGCATGGCCTGATGCACACTGTATCTGCTCCACAGCACATGCATTTCTCAAAGGCACTGATGACAACAAAGAGGCAAATATTCACATAGCACCCTGTAACAGTGTTGGTCAGGAGGGCAGTGCCTTTGTTTTTTTATTTGTTTCTGCACAGAGGACAAGGTTTATAGGAGCAGAGGTTGGTACTTGTGTGCGTTTGCGCGCACATGTCTGTAGTGAGAAGAGAAGCCTTGAATAGCTAGCAGTCTGATCCACAACTGTCACGTAGCATTAGGCCTAATGGGAGAGAAATGTCTGCAGCAATGCCCATGCAAACACACAAACACACACTTACAAATATACACACGCACAAACGCGGACTCTTCAAGCCACAAACACAGGTACACATATAAACACAGATGCACACAAACACACACACGTATGTACTGCTGTGAATCAGCAGAGCTCCACAGGCTAGAAGCTTTCATACAATAAAGTAATAAATAAAACAGGATGAAAGCAGGGAATGTCAGGCATGGGTCATGCTTGTCTATCTCCATTCTCTCCAAGGAGAGAGCACTTTATGTATGTATATATATATATCAGCCTCATGTATATAGCAGAACAAACAAACACATCTACATGTAACAAACAAAGGTAAAACTGAAGATCTATACTCAACATGCTGGTTCAGAGCACGAAGGTCACCATGCCTGAAACAGTAAATGTCCGCTGGTGTTGTTGCAGACAGGCGATGGGGTGGCAAGGGCAACGAGTCACAGCAGCGTCACATTAGTGTAGCGCTCTGCAGGATGGCCTGAAACTGATTTAAACAGTTGTGTTTTTTTTTTACTAAAGTCTAATTGTCCTCTCTGTCTTTTGTCTTTCCTTTCCTTTCCTTTTCTTTTCCTTTTTGCCTCACTCTTCCACCCTCCTCTGACTTTTAAATCTGTCTCTCTTTTGTTCTTTACTTTCTCCACAGCATGGTAGCAACTCCTGAAAGAAAAACTGACTGTGACAGCCTCACAATAATAGGAGAATATAACATTAGACAGTACTGTCTCACTGTCTTGATCTGTTCTCAGCTAGCTTTACTGACAAAGGCAAATACATTTGTGTTAATATTAGCTACAAGGCTAGGAGTCTACAGCACCTGCATTAGGTAGCATAACAAAACATACTGTTTTGTTTTTCATGCCACCTCTCTCAGTTGCTCACTCCCCTTTCTGTCTCTCTTCCTCGCTGTTTTCACTCCCATGACACAAACCAACATGAGGCTGCAGATCTCCTTGACCTGATTTGTCTACATGCTTCCCATGGTTAAGATATTGCACATGGTTTTTGCAAGAGAGACTCTGAGGTCAATTCTCAGTGACACAGTGCAGCAAATATGCCACATTAGTTCTTGATGACATGCTGTCTAGCATTGGCCTAATTCACCCTGTCATGGTAAAATGGTTTCCTCTGCCTCAAATCAGTAACTTGACTCTACCTTTTAAAGAGGTGGTATGTCCAAACTGCTCAAAGTTCTTGTTTCAGTTGTATTGTATTAGATCATTTCTTTTTTTTTGTTAGAGGTGGGTAGAGAGATTATAGAGTATATTTGTTTTCCTAGTAAGATGTTCTGGTTTCAGTCTGCAAGGACAAGGAATTGTCCCTTCTAATACATATTGAATATTTCAACAGTGGCAGTGCAAATCTTATGTGAAAACGAGTGTGTAGCTGAATTCATTGGCAGCTGTCAGGTCAGGCTGAAGGTCGGCATGATTCTTGCAGGAAACAGGATTTGAGCAGGCAAGCTCAGGGATTTCACCTACAGGTTTCCCTCACCATGGAGTCTTTGACCCTCAAGCTAATTAAAAACACTGAAGAACGATAAGGGAAAGGGGCTTTTCCCTACTGCATCTTCCTGCCTTTTTACCAAAGAGCTAAGGAAAGCCGAGGATTAAGGCTTAGCAATTCTCACCTTCTTGAGGCAGCATGTTCACTTTCATGCTAAGGGATCAGGATGTGGAGCCTTAAACACATTTTCTCATGCGTGTGCTCGTCACTTTCACATTGTGCTGTCACTCTGGGTTATAGTATCATTCTTATTCTGTTTTATTTGATATGATCTCTAGGAGCTTCAACACATTCTCCAATGGAACAATACATACAGCTGCATGTTGAACTTCACAGCTGTCTTGACTTAACGTTTTGAAACAGTGATGAAAGGGATTTTTCTTTTTTAAAAATCATAGTTTATTGGATTTTACTGAGATGTACATCATTTGTTTGCGTATGACACATAATCTTACAGAATTTGTTGTATTTTCTTTTGATTGAGCCGAGAAAATCCTAAAAACTACATTGTTTGTGAAAACACATCAGAATAACAGCTTTGAATGAATTAATGTTAGCTAATTTTTCAGTCTAGACTGATACATGGATATATGGATTGGTTTAGATTAGATGAGGTGAGAGGAAGAGGAAATCTACTTTGCTGGTCATGGATTGGATATGGATTACAGGTTGGATATGAATTGTTCTTGTCTAAACAGACCATAAATAACGCTAATTGTGCAGCTGAAATCTATTTAAAAAGCCTTAAATTGAACTAGTGAAGCTACAGAGTGGTTTTGGGAACTTCACTGGACATACTGTACAGCAGAATACCAGTAAAAGTACAGAGGTTGCGATTGCTATCTGCCCAGATCCAGGACCTGGCTTCCATGTGCACATCAACCTGGTCTCCTTTCTGAAGAAGCAGCACTACTCCATTTGAACCGTTGTCGGTGATATCAGAGGCAGTTGGGTGTTCAGCAGTGCCCACAACAGCCTCACCGTTCTTGTACAAGAGTAAAAAGCCAGGGTTTTCTCCGTTAGCATGCGAGTAGAGGGTAAAGTGGTACACTCCACTGACTGGAGCTGTAAAGACTCCTAAACGGGAAATATGGAAAAGAAAGAATTGAAAATTAATGTTATTTACTGGAGGTGAAAGAGCTTTTGGTTCTTCTTTTTTGAAGAACAGAAAGGTATGAAGCATCAACACAATATAGGAACAGTTAATTGAGGAGCTTTACAGCACGGTTATATTAACATACAAATTAACCACTTCCAAGAGCACAGGCGGGAATTTACCCAAACAAGGCAAGAAGACTTCTGTGAATTCCACAGTATTCTTGTATAAGAAGACCAATATTACAAAATATTAAGAAATGGGAAAAAAAACAAAAACAAAACAGGACCCAGGTTCATTAGAGATTAAGTGAAGTTGGAAGACAATGTAGGGGCAAGACAAACACATTCATCAATACTTTTCCCAGTATTGCTAAATTGAGCTGAATGTGGCCTTGAACCCACAAACAAACAAGGAAGTTGTAAATTAATTCAGTGATTACACAAATAGGTTCCTGGAATACATTACCTGTTGTGGGATCATAGCTGTCACCAATGTTGGTGATGACTTTCTTGTAGACAAGAGTGGTCTCAGTGTTAAATGGCCCAATGTGCATTTGGTTCTCTTCCAGTGCAGCCGAGAAGGCCACTTTATCTGTCACATTAAAAAAACACTATTGAAAATGCTAAAATGCAACTAACCTGGTGTATAAATTTAGCTGTTTTATTGTCTTTAAAAATGAGGGCATCCCATCTCCATAGCTTCTAAGCCTAATTTCATTCTTCCCATGTTGTTATTTACCTTCAGTCATTGTTGTCTTCACATCTTCCAGTGCTGCAGCTGTTTGATCAACCTTATTCTTCAACTCCTCTTGTCCAGTTTGACTTGTTTCCAGTTTGGCAACTAGCTCTATTATGAAAATGTGATAAACATAATACATCTTTAATAATGTCAGATGCATGACAAAAGAGCTAAATAATTAGATTAAAGGAGAAAAAAAGCTTTTAAAATTATACAATTATCACTAAAAGAAAATACACTTTACTTAACTTACTTGAATAAGCAGGGTTGACAGATATTACTATAAATCTTCAAAGCCAATTTAATGATTTATCATATCAAACCAGTACAGATGCATTTACAGTGGATCAGTGCTTGCCTTGATCAGCTGTTTTAAGTGCCTCCATCTCAGCCTCTGTTTTTTCAAGTTTTGTGTTCATCTCCTTGCCCAGAATCTCGGCGGCATTCAGTCGAGCATCTAACTCTAAAGGATTTGTGGTAGAGATAAAAAATAGTATGAACTATTAACTACCTGTTTATATAATGGTTGTAAAAGGGTGATTGAAAAAAGATGTACATGTAAAAATGTTTGGTTTTTTTTTACCCTGATTTGTTTTCTCCAGTGCCTCCACTTTTGTTTCAGTGACTTCAAGGCGTGTGTTCATTTCCTTGGCCAGACCCTCACTGGCTTCCACTCTGGACTTGAGCTCTAGTGGAACATGTGAGATGGAGAAGACACTGCATGAAATCAGCCATTATATCTCATTTAAATTATAGAAGAGATCAGATGGTACATAGTGTTTCACCTTAATTACTTAATTACTTGTAACTTATTCATAATCAAATATAATTTTCTACCTTGATGAGCTGTCTTGAGAGCGTTCACCTCCCTTTCCGTGTCTGCAGTCTTGATCTTCAGCTCTTCACTGAGGCTCTCAGAGACTCCCAGTCTTGTATCCAGTTCTATTGGAGAAAATTAAAGGAGTAAAACCTATCAAGCCATCAATTTAGCAAATATAGATTATCATGATGAGCAAAAAGTGGATAATGTACAGAATCAGCACTATAGGCATTATTCTCTTTACCTTGATTAGTGGTGTTGAGTGCCTCCACTTGTCTCAGTGTATTTTCAAGGCTGAGCTTCAGCTCCCCAGTCAGACTTTCACTGGCTGACAACCTGGAATTCAGCCCTTTGGTTGTCAGAGGTTGGGGGTTAGATTATTATTATTATTAATTTATTTTTTTTACAAATACATCATCATTTCTTTTATCAGTTTATTGCATTAGATAGTGGAGTGTTAGGCCAACAAGAGTAGAAACAGGTCTTGAGACCAACAACATTAACAAACCGGCAAGAGGTGAAAATGCATATGCTGTACATAACATAGCCATGAAAAGGTCATGGAAAATTCATAGAAACTTCCATCAAGAGCCCCAGTGGGTAACACTGCAAATAATTTACATATGAATATGTTATATCCCATATGGCAGCTAAACAGTATTGAGCCATCTGACTTTACCTTGATCAACAGTCTTCAGCAACTCCACTTCTGTCTCTGTCTTTCCAAGCCGGCCAGCCATCTCCTTCCCCAAAATCTCACTGGACTCTAGTCTGGACTCGATCTCTAACAGTTAACAGATTTATTTTAAGCAAAGAGTTGTGCAATATGATCGCAGTAATCCAATAATCCCTACATATGTTAACATACCTTTAATTTCCATCTGGAACTTTGCCACAAGGGTTGTTTGCGTCTCTACCTCAACATTAGTGGCATTCAGTCTGGCCTCAAGTTCTGGTCATTACAGGGAGGAAATAAAATCATCAACCTTACAGATAATTCTATAAAAATGATGTTATGATCTAACTCTGCCAAAAGCAACACGACAGTTCTTAATATCTTATTTGGTTGAATATTATTGGCTATACCTTTGCATTAATAATGCAGTTCATTTACCTTGATCAGCAGTCTGCAGTGTCTTCAAATCTGCATCCACATCTCCAAACTTATTCCCCAACTCTGTCAGTCTGATGTTCAACTCTAAGAAAAAAAGTTAATTAATACTGCATGATTCTCTATTCAGTGAAATTAGATTAGCCGAGGTGAGAAGAAATCTATTTTTCTTTGTATTAATAATTGACTTGTTTGTTGCACTACCTTTACTTTCCTTCTGCAGTTGTTCCACTCGTATGTTTTGGCCCTCCAGATCAGTGGCGTTCAGTCTGGCTTCCAGTTCTGATCAGTGAGGATGGAAGAAAGATTATTATAGGAATCAAACAAGAAAACAAACAAATACAAAATGAAAAAAGGTTACACAGCATACAGAACTTTGACATACTCTACAGTTTGCTGCTAATGTGTGTGTGAGAGTTGGGTTTTTACAGGTTTATTGGGAATGATAATAATGGGATCTGACCTTTTATTTGTTTTTGTTTTTTTCTTTCTTTCTTTTACCTTGATCAACAGTCTTCAGTGCCTCCACCTCTGTCTCTGTATTTTTAAGCCGGACATTCAGCTCCTCGTCTAAGCTCTCACTGGCTTTCAGTCTGGACTCGAACTCTGACAGATAAAATGACAAATGGAAATAGTAAAAATATAAAATGAAAACAGATTTAATGGCATGATGATCTTTACCTGGATAATTAAGTCTAGTTTATCTACCTTTAATTTCCACCTGTAATTGTGCCACCAGGGTTCTTTGCATCTCTGCCTGAACATCAGTGGCATTCAGTCTGTCTTCGAGTCCTGGTATGAAGGACATGCAGGAATAAACATGAAATATTTAGTCACACAAAAAAGCTGTCTCATGTCTTTTTGTAAAGGCAAAAAGCTAAAAAAAAAACACAGTCCTACCTTTGTTTTAAAATATATTGTATGAACCGATGTACATAATCATGCAGTTCATTCACCTTGATCGGCAGCCTGCAGTGCCTTCACTTCTGTGTCCACGTCACCAAGCTTATTTCCGAGTTCTGTCAGTCTGGCATTCAACTCTATTTGTTAAAGATGGAGGAATGAATACTGCATGACTTCAACCATTCAGTCAAAGATAAATCATGAGGTGAGATTAGATGAGGTGAGAGGAAGAGGAAATCTACTTTGCTGGTCATTAATAATTGACTTGTTTGTTGTATTACCTTTACTTTCCCTCTGCAGTTGTTCCACACGTTTGCTTTGACCCTCCAAATCATTGGCATTCAGTCTGGCCTCCAGTTCTACTCAGTTAGGATGAAATAAAGATGATTTAAGTGAGCGAAAAACAAACAAATATCTTGGAAACAAGTCAAAATAGATTGATAGCAAATTTGGAATAAAAAGGGCAGGGAGTCAACTTTATTGGCTATATTTCAAAAACAGAAAATCGCCCTGCTTCCTTCTTTGTCTTTTTTTTAAGTATATTAAAAAGTACTTCAGTTTATATTTTATATATATATATATATATATATATATATATATATATATATATATATATATATATATATATATATATATATATATATATAAAATATAAATATATTATATGCTGTGGATAAAGTTGCCATACCTGTGTACTGCCGCACAACTTGCTGCACCTGCTTCCTCTGCTCCTCTTGCTGCATCTCAGTGATTCTCAGCCTGGCTTCATGGTCTTTTTTACATAATGGAAATAATGCATACATACATGTCAGCAGGTAGTAATAGAAACTGCCCCAAACAATGCAGAAATTTAAGACAAAAACAGACACTTTTTTCTACCTGTATACCCTTTCTTTAGTGCCTCCACCTGTTGCCATAGCTCCTCCATCATGCTATCAGCGAATGTCTGCACGAATGTATGCCCTATACAGTAAATCACACAAATGATGCAATGCAGTTGAAGTGAATGTGTAATATAAAGTAAAAATACTCCATTTGCTGATCAAAAGGATGCAGAAGATGCTGCATACTTCAAACAGGCCACCACACATACCCTGTACTTTCTGAAGTTGCACCAGTTGTTCTTTGGTGTGTTGCAGCTCATTTCTCTGTTCATTCAAAACAGCCATCATCTCTCTGAACAGAGTTAAGCTGTCTGCTTCAGAGAGCTCATCCTGAGTATATTTGATAGTGGTGAACCTCTGTCCCAGGACGCTTGCCTCCGACAGGCAGCAGCCAAGCAGGACGAGTAAAACAACCCTCATCGTTGTGGTCTGTTTAGCTGTGACACCTGAGGGGTCTGCAAGAGGGGCTTTTAAGGATTAGACGAGCGTGTGAAAGGTTATGCAAGGTTTGTATGTTGTTTACGTGTAGTTGACCATCTGAAGTTCGTGACCACTGGAGTCAAGGATAGAGGTATTGTGATAAGAGGCTTTGACATACTAAGACAGTGGAAAAATACTTATTACACGACAGCCATGTAAATATGTAATGTGTTGTCTTTAAAAAACATCTGAAATACCTCCTTTAAAGGTTTCAAATACATTGGCAAAGCTGTTATGTACATTGTACACAATGTTATTTCCAAAAATAAACACCACACTAAATCTTTGATATAAGCACACTTTAGCTTAGAGTATATCTTTCAGGATGATAGAGGAAATGATAACTCATGAGTGTGTGGCCTATGTTCTTACATAATCAACTCTTTTTATTTTACACGGCAAAAGTTGTTAAATGTTAGACATGCAATAGACAGTAGTAGGTGGTATATAAGGTTATATAGATTTAATATAGAATATTATTATGTATTATTTTTTATTTAGCACATATTTGTATCTAGCTTGTATGTCAGACTGAAAATACTAGAGGAAAAATAATATACTGAAGAAGAACAGATCAAGTCACGCAGCCTGTGACATTAAATGTGTACTATATAAATGCTTTCTGCTTCTATAACTCTCACAGTTATAGTGACATTCAAAGACACATTAGGGTATGTGTATGTGCATGCTAGCCCCTGTGTGTGAGGGTTAACACGTGGATGTACTGCGTGTCCAGCCGGCTCCCATCTACCCTCAGGACAGCATCATGACAGCAGAGTCCAGAGCTGGAGGTGTGTTTGTCTGCCTGTGTGTGTGTGTCTCTTTATGTGTGTGTGTGTGTGAGTGTGTCTGTGGGCTTCGATGGGCAAGGCAGAGGTCAGGCGTTACGCAGCGAAGGTTATGAAGTGATACAAGATACATTTGCTTTCACACATGTAGGATGATGATGATGGTGAGTTTTAAATATTCCACAGAAAATTGATGATCTTTTACACACCTAGGCACATTGGTGTGTGTGCTTCAAACGTATGTATGTGTGCATATGCACGTGAGTTTTTGTTTATTCATATACAGTATGTTGACCATGCGTGGGTGTACTGTATGTTACTAAGCCGGAGGAGTGTCCCTGGGCAGCATGTGTGAGGCCAGATGTTACTCAGCAAAGGTCATAGAGACATGTATGTACACTATGACAGAACTACTGTTACACACCTGAAGTGGTTTCTACAGTGGGGGTCACTATATTGTCTTGTGTGTGTTTGTGTGCACGGGAATTTCATATATGCACATGGCTGCACTATGGCGAATGGCTGCTGTTACATAGCAGAAGAGGCTCCAGAGAAATGGCTGGGTGTGAAGTGTAAATATGTGTTTTTTTTCTGATCTTTTGTGAATAGGTTCAAAGAAGGTGAAAGCACTAACCTTAGCTAATATCAGAGAATAACCCTGTCACCAGAGAAAATGTAACAGTTGAAAGAAGCTTCCTAGGATATCCTGGTGGAGGTTTACATGCTCTTTTTGTTCCAACTCTTCACTTCCAGTGTCTTTCTTTGTTTTTCACTGCATCACTGCATTGGATGTAAAATATGTACCTGCTGTATAATTGTCCTTACTATCACTAAAAGTGAAGACATTATTATGAGTAATGACATTAAGAAGGTTAGAATGACTTTTTTTTTCTCACCTCGTAATAGACCTTCTTCGTTAGACTTTAGATATTTTAATATAAAATCTACCTGTAGGTTGTTGAACAACAGGATTTGGATAGGACTGATGAATTCCCTAAATCCATGTAAACCTATATCCTTCTTCTTTTTCCTTGACCACTCAAAAATGAAACATAACCATTTCAGTCATGAAGTTAGAATCACTTGGTGCTGTCAGTTGTGAATGTGGAATAAATGTGAATGTCAACATAGCACTTTGAAAAATGTGCAAACACTTGGCCAGGAAGAGTTTTATCCATAATGGCTCCCCTGTTGTTTACTCCTCACTTGTTTTTGTGTGGAAAAGTGTGAACTGTGTTTTTCAGCTTCGGCCACAGCAAACATCTTCCAATGAGATCTGTGCTTGTGTCTTGTAAAATGATGTACAGGGAGTCTTTTCTGTGTTTTGTTATCTGCTCCCTTCCTACGCACCAAATGCTTGTTTCTGTCAGGAATTAGAAACTAGCTCCCTCTCTTTTTTTGCTGAACCATAGCAGAAGTGTTTTTTTGCAGGTGATTTAAAATGAATGTGATTGGAGGGTCATCCAACATTTCTGCCTCATCACAGCTGTGGTTTCACCCTTAAATTTGGACATATTCTTTGTCTAAGTCAAATCACAGTATGATCAGCAAAGCAAGTTCTGTTTTTAATGCATGAAAACAGGATATCCAGGGCTGCTGTTAAACTTCATATGCATGTGTCTGCAGTTTGCAGTTGGCTTAAACATTTCTTTAAAAAATTTGCCCCTGCTTCACTATTTGGCAACTAACAAGGACATTTAGGAAAGCACAATTTGTGAACAACATTTGATGTTGCATTGAGTAATGTTGTCATCAGAACTGCTGAACGGTTTCAAAATCACGATAATTTAGATTTACATAAAAATGAGACCAATCAATGGCAGCGTACATGAAAAGATATACAACCATGTTGGGAAGAAGCCCATAGAGTATACTGCAGAGGCTTTCTGATATTGTTGTGTTGATATACAGATGAAGATGTATGTATGCTCTACAGTAGAGCCAGACTTTTGTGGGAGACCTGTTCATGTTCACATTGTGTGATCTGAACAGCAATATGGTTATAAGATATAGGTGAGTTTCTGTGTGCTGCTTTAATACGACTAAATTACATTACACAGAAGGAGTGTATACATTGTGAGGGAATGATGTGCTATATCTTTATAATCTAGTGATAGGTCAGTGCTATATTCAGTACTATATTCCGTTACGTGTGCAGGCAGAAATAACAGAATATGGGATAAATGATGGAACATGCAATGTACTGCAATATTTATAGAATATGTGTGTAGCTGCATATTTGATCTACAGGTCCAAAGCAATCACATGTATGTTTTGGTCTACGTCAGTGGGTGGGTAAATGTCAGCCTTTTTGGCTCAGTTTTTCATGAAGATGTCCTTTAATCATTGTCATACCCACTGTCAACCAGCAGATCTGAATGTAAATGCCATTAGCGAATAATGCCTAATTTTGGGTCCTAAAAGAAAGAAAACGGTAAAATGCAGGAAGTACTGTCGATTTGAAGTATGCATTGCATTCATTCTAACAGAACCGTTTTCTACTCTCTCACTTGTGAACAGATTACTGTAATTGTAGATACAGATAAGCACTGCAGTGTCACATGATTCAAACATATTTGATATGATTGAGATCAGACTGACTCTCCAGTATCCCTGCTTCCACTTTTTGGCCACCAAATGTTCAGTCAGGTTTTCCAAATCTGGTTATCAGAATGTTAAATCAGTTGGCCCAGTATTCCTCTAGTTTTTCTGCAACATTTGAGTCTCTATTTTCAAATGTTGTTTGAGTTGTTTGATTGAACGTCTGAACCTTTTCTCTTCCTGCCTCCACAGATCATTGCATATCAGCCATATGGACGCTCTGTAGACTGGTGGGCATATGGGGTCCTGCTCTACGAAATGCTGGCTGGACAGGTGAGTGGTGTACACCAAACGACAACCTCCGTATCTGAGAAATGAAGTCTATGTGGAAGTGCTAAAAACTGTAAGCCCTTGAACAGCCACTCGAGGCTGGCTACAGAACATTTCGACCTCCATAAGCGCCCATATTAAACTGCCCAACTTCACAGCAGAAATAAACATGTTTACAGCCTGGTACAAAAAAAGTTTTTGGCCTCATGATCATGACAACTGTAGTGAGGCTTAATTTTTTTAACTTACCCATTCAAATTATATTAAGGCTTAAAGTTATGCATAATTAACAGCGTGGCCACTTTGATTGACAGGTAGGTGCCCTTACAGATAGCTTATTATGTTGCCTTTTTATGTAATTGCCTGCTACACAAGGTCACTCACAGCTACGTTATTTCCACAGTGAAGTTGCAGAGGCCTAAATGTACTCAGGTGGTGCATCCTAAAGACCTTCCCACCAGCACTAATAATAAACATTGACATATAAACACACACAACCTCCATCTGCCCTCTTTTCAACTTGTAACCTTTTGCCGTCTTTTAACATAGTTAGTTGAGCGTACTTTTGACCCAGGTTTGACCACTCAGGTTTTATGCAACCTGAAATTCTAACACATTTATCACAACTAACAAATTATTGACTGGTTTTGGAACTAAAGTGCAGTTGATTTAAGGAGGAACTCCACTGATTTTACACATCAGAGTCTGTTTATGAGTGTTGAGGAGTACTGTTGTAAAGTGAAAAACGTTGTAAGTTTTTTGTGGCTGCATAGGGAGCTATGCAAAATCCAATAAAGTGTCACTTGAGTCATCGTCGATTGGAACGGAAGACTACAAGTTTGCAAAGAAAAATATCTGGTGGTGAGCGTGGCAAAGTTATAGGAGTGCAATGTCAAATCAGTGGAGGACTCTTTTAGATACAACCTGCTGTCTTTGGAATTGAATGATTTTCTGTTGTATGTGCACCAATTAGTTTTAGTCCAGCTGGGCCCAAATAGGTGCAAAGAACACAAAAAGGCAACACACTTGGCATGCTTCTTCAGCCAGCATGCTGCTCTCCAACCAGAGTAGCTGCCAGCCTTTTTCTGTTTGTTTTTTTAGTGCCTACATTTGTGCACAAAGTGAGCAACTGTTTCTCATATTCGTACTGAAAATCTCCCTTCCATTTTTTGTGTAAGCCTACTTTTTCAGTTTCTTTGTTTATTCCTGGATACAGCATGGTGTGCTGCCAGGGGACAAGGGTCGATATTCTAGACAATACTCTGAGCCACTGAAGTAAGCATATCAGTAATGTGTTGGCGGGTAAAGAAGAGCTTCTTTTTGAATCAAGAATATTGAGTCAGGACTCAGGACAAGGAGAACATGCAGCTTCTCTGTGTGAATATTGTCAGAAAGATCTTTCCTCAGGGAGAGCACCCAGTTTGGCATGTGTTGCAACGTTTCTGTGTTGCTCATGACATTTTCTCACTTCCAACCCTTTTGAAAAAATTATATTTGAGGTTTGTTTAACTTGCACAGCATGAAGAAGCAGCTCTGTGTGGTGTGACCCCTTCACCGATTAGCCTAGCATTAGGTATTAATGAAGACTATATGCAGTCTGTGCAACCTAAAACCTAAAACCGCATTCTGTTGGAAGTTATAGTGGAAACAGACCACCAGATATTAAAAGCCTTTCTCTTTATGAGAGCTGCAGCCCTAGATTAATATATTGTCATAACACATCTCTTCAGATGCTATCAAAGTAAATTGCTTCAAGAGAATTTTTTAACAGGTCCTCTTTTGAAAAGCTTCAGAAAGTTAATAATGTCACCTATCAAAAGTTTTTTTTTGATGTTTTTATAGGTTTTAATAAAACATGTTTCCATGACTCAGCACTAAATGAATTATTAAGAGATTTATTATTTATTAATATATTTTTGAAGTGACCCCCATTCCAAAAGGCCAAACAATAGCTCCACCACAGCAAAACGAAACATGAAGATAAGTATATTTTTTTATTCATAGAACATTTAAAGTATTCGGAGTAAGTTTCAACTGTTAAACAATAAAATTATTTAAGATATAACATTTAAAATATTCAGGTGTTTCCTTCCTCTGTCTTTCCCTGTCGTGTGAAATCAGGTAAAGAGAGCATGACGCAGACAGGCTATCTGTACCCGAAGGGGCCAGTGGAGTGGAAATGACGAATAATTCATTTTATGGACTGTCAAAACACCCACATTATGGTTACTGATGATAACCACCAAGTGAGAAGGGGAAAAAGCTGGGTCATCCACTCAATTTTCCCTGCGAGGTCTTCCTGTGAAACTTTTTGCGCAAATTCTGCACTGCTCCTTGTTGATGTTTTTACATGTCTGAGTTGTTCTCACTGTTGTCTTTTTGCCCTCTATTCTTCCTCTTGGCACTCGTTTTAGTGAAATGTCTGTCCTCTTCATCTTAATTCATCAGGGAAAACAGTTTTTACTAGATTTGGTCAATTTTACTTGTCAAGTATAAGGGCACACTTGGCAAAAAAACAAATATATCACTGCTGGATCAATTTAGTGCTACATGAAAGAAGAACAACTTATTCATCCAATATGTGATAATGGAAACAACAACACCCTCATTATCATGTCCTTCCTCCCCCAGCCTCCATTTGATGGAGAAGATGAAGATGAGTTGTTCCAGTCCATTATGGAGCACAATGTGTCCTACCCAAAGTCCCTGTCCAAAGAAGCTGTCTCCATCTGCAAAGGGGTGAGTGGACATTCTTTGCCATCAATGAAAACTCTTCTGCTATTATAGTTTGTGTAGTTAAGTCAAATAAACATCATGGTAAGTGAATCTATTTGGCGTTCACAAAAGGGTAATATCGCACCTGATGTCAGTAGGGCAGTTTCAGAAAAATGTATTTAAACTGTCCTCTTTAACTGGGACTGTGTTCCCCAGAAGCTTTTCCCACCTGGGCAGAAAATCCTGTAAATAGGCATTTTAAGCTCTCTGTCTTTCATGCTCTTCACTAAAGCCAAAATAATTGAGCTTCTTGTAAGAGGGCTACAAAACCTTCCTGCTAGCTCAACTTAACGGAGAATAACTGACAAGCTGTGGCACAGACTGCTGTAAGGCTTTTCTTAGGTTTCTGGAGTTGGACGTAACATACGAGAAGTCTAGCTCCATTTACTGTAAGCATGAAGTGTGGGTTTCTAAAATACTGTCTCGGAACTCATCTACAAGTTTCCTCTCCTTTTCACACTCTTTTACATTATTAAAACACTGAAGGGAAACATATCAGGTCACCCAATATACTCCTCACAAGTAACACCATGAGCTTGGTGTATTAAAGGTTTAGTCTGAAACATTCCAGCTGCGCAGTAGGGAAAAAAGTAGATGCATGAGAATTTTGACTTTCAAGACCATCTGTTAAGTAAGTCTCCATATGTTCCCCGAGCAGTGAAAAAAACAGATTCACCACAATGTGACATTTGTTACAGCAGTCAACCACCAGGGTGCATCACAGTAAATAGTCTTTAACATACTAACATACAGTGTATTACACACTTAACACAAACAACAGAAACAATCATACTGGCTACATAAAAAACATGGACAGTCAAAAGGGAATCCATCTTGATTAAGTTGGCTATCATGTAAATTATTTAACAGTACATTCCTATTTGTGTTTAAAAAGTCCTTTGTGGTGCATCATTTTCATCAAGGATTGCATAATAACAATAATACATTTATTTTATATTATTAAGTTATTAAACCATGGCTATAATGACACTAGTGTACGTCAGGACACACAAAGCAGAATTTATTTGAGAACTTTGACAACTGGCCACTCTTAATAACATAAAATAATGATGTTCTAGTAAGAATAGCCAGTAGCAGTGATGATCCTAACCTTGACTACAACAATGTAACATTGGTGAGGAATGATGTCTCCCTACAGTTTCGCGGACCATGAATTAAGAAAACACTATATGAAATTTGGTGGCAAGCGAAATATGTATGGAGTGTTTACTGCCAGGCTCATAATGGCTCAGATGGCTGCAACTGATGTGAACAAAATTCACGCTAAAACTAAATCAGTACAGAATTAAATACATGAAATTGTTAATCAGCTACAGAGGAAGATCCTGTGCACACCTGTCATCACTTGCATCTATGTGTGATTTTTGTTCCATCATAACAGAAGTGAATTTTTTACATTTAATCTGCCTCCTCTATCAAAACCTTAATATGCTGTCACCAATCGGGTTATATTAAACCGATTTCCTGTGTTAACCAGAATTAGAGACAAACTTGCATTCCGTTTTGTTGTGAGATGAAATTGTTTTTCATTTGAGAGAGCTCTTTCCTGTAAAAACAGAGTTATACACAAGAGTCTCCTGGGATGCTGTTTTCATTACCATGGGTACATGGCTGCTGGATCTCCAGAGACAGAAAGAACTGAACAGTACAGTGGGTTAGTACAAGTCAAGCAGACAAATGCTGGAACATAGTAAGTGTTTTTGGTCAACAACAGAATGTTTTCAAAGTAAATGAAAGAGGAGAAAACAAGAAAAACATTTAAAAAAATAAAAAACATTTTTGTGATTGAATTTTTCAGTGAAATCTGCAGTCTGGTCCTCTTTATTGCTTTGCAGAATAAACAACAAGGCACAAATCATGCAGGATACATGCATATACGTAAACCTCTGCTTGTATGACCTTCATACTATATGAACTGCGTGTGTACACCTGAGAAGGCAGAAAGAAACATCAGTATGTCAATACATGTTCATCTTCAGGGAAGCTAAAGTACATTAAATATGGATGAATTTGAGCAGCGGTCATAGTCACTGATGGCAGATCAGTCAAGGAAGTACTTTGGACACATTCTTCATGTAGCTGCAGGGACTCATGTTTAAGCAGTTTGATACAGCTATAACTATGTGATATACACCTCACTTGAAATGTCCAGAAATACTCAATGAGGGTTACAGAGAAGCTTGCATTTCTGTGCGTTTATGCATGCAAAAAATTTAACCATGACAGTGGCATTTATTGCTGTCCAGAGGCAGCACAAACTCAATGAGCTGTGCAATAACATGCTTTGTCTCCTTGTCCCTTCTTCAACTCCACTTGTTTTCTTTGTCCCTCTTTTTCTTTTCCCATCCTTTCCTCCCTTCTTCATTTTCTTAGCTGTGTGTGTGGCCTGGACTCAGCCCAAGTCCCCGTCTCAACCCTTGTTTGGCATGGCTACAGCACTTTCCCTTAATGGATATATAGTGCTTGCCAGCGGCCTGACCCACGAAGAGAGAGTAAGGGAGAGATGGGAGGGAATTCAAAACCAAGAGAAAGAGTGGTTAATGAACGATAAAGTGGAGTATGAAAAATAGGAGAATGGGTAACGAGTAGGACAGGTGCTGTTAGAGAGAACAACATATTTTGACAGAAAACTGATGCTAATACAGCAATGGATAACAGTAATTGTGGATGACAAAAGTAACAGTATATCTGTAACCCTAAGCTGTAAGAGTTTTATTGTGCAACTGTTCATACAAATAGTCTCTATTCTGAGCAAGATCATCTATACTGTAGCGTTCATTATATTTTAAATAGGTCACAGATGTAGATACACATTCATCTAAGTAATTGGATGTTATATAAAGGTCATCCATTTGAGTCTTGTTGTAGATCATGTAGATATAATCACTGGAAGAATATGAGGCAGATATACATAAAAAAAAAGGGGGGGGGTTTGGGTGTAAATTGCGGTGTAGGGGTAAATTCCATGAAGATGCACCCATGACTATTTTGCTTGAATGAATCTCTGGAGCTCTGTGGCAAAACCTGGGATAACTAGTGTTTCAATATCTCTAAGTACTGCATAATAACCTGCACTAAATCCCAATGGGGCACAAGATTTTCTGTTGTATTGTCAGCAGAGAAGGTAAAGTTTAAGCCCATTTATTGTGCGGTTTGTCTTTGATCAGATGTTTTGCCTCTGTAGATCCCTCTGTTCTCTCACACTGCAGCAAACTAATTGGGTTTTTAAGGATGATGATGGGGTGTTTGTGTGTGTGTGTTTTTTAAAGCCTTGATGTACTGAATCACACAATTTCACCTGGCCAGACTCCCCGCTGACTTAGAGGCCCCATCTGCTTTCTCTTTTACTTCATCACTCTCATTCTTTTTTCCTCTCTGACTCTCGCTCTCGCCGTCCCTCCCGCCCCGTCAAATCCAACGGTTTGATGTTCTCAGCAGAAACAGCAGGGAAACTTCAAAGTTGCGTACACTTTATTAACACATGCAACTAAACAGTTTGCTGACATTTCATGACTTGGTGAAGCCGGCGAGATTCGAGTGCTAACAGTTTGAAGACAGAATGATCAGATGTTCTCCATGAAATGTCAACACCACATTTTCTTTTTTCTGGATGCATGTATGCAAAGTAATTCAAGTAAGCTCAAGTTTCCACAAAAAAACAAAAAAGAGCTTGAGAGTTTGATTGACATGGTGGCAGGTCAACAGTCAGGCAGTTTCAAGGACATTTCTACGTCTAAGGTGTGTCATTTTAATGGTGACAGACTTGTGTTAGCAAGATGCATTCCCACCGTCAGTGACAGTCCTGTCAACAGTCAGAAAGCTGCAAATGACTTTTTCTTCCTCGTCAACAGCTGTCTGATGTACTCTGCCAGCTGGATGCACTCTGCTAGTTCAGATGTGGCCCAGCCCCACGGCTTGTATGTCGAAGGGGCTTGCTGCAGGAAAGCTGGCCTGCAGAAATCCTGCAAGTAGAAATTCAACACTGACGAAAGTTTTCCATTTTAGTTTCGTTCAATGTTGTATCTATTGAACGATATTTTTCGCCAATCTAGAAAAAAGAAACTCTGGCAGTGCAGCGATATGTATTTTTTCACTTAAAGGTCCAGTGTGTAATATTTAAGGTGCTTTATTTACAGATTATGGCAGAAATTGAATATAATATGCATAACTACGTTTTCATTAGTGTGTAATCACCTAAAAATAAGAATTGTTACATTTTTGTTACCTTAGAATGAGCCTTCTTTTCACATGGGTCTTCTTTACACAGGGTATGACATGTTGAACCACCTTCTGTTTTTCATGGTCCACCATAGTTAAAATCAGCACCTACACCATTCGATGCCATTAAATTCTACAAGCTGGTTAAAAAAAAAAAACATTATTTCTTTCTGCCCTTTATCATGTTAGGAAACATCAACAACTTACTGCAGCGGCAGAAATGCTCACTTAACACGTAAAGACTAGTTCAAGCCCTGTTGTGTCGGAGAAAAAAAGTCTTGATTCATTAGTACAATTTATTGTATATTGTGTTGTATCTAGGACATACTGTGGACAGCACACTTTTACTCTAGGTGGCTGTCAGAAAGAGTCTGCCACAGCAAGTGTGTGTATATGTTGTCTGTGTTAAGAATAAAAAGAAAAAAAATCTCAAACACAAAACCCAACACTAATAAGACGTGATGATAAAATATTAAGTAATATTAAATAGCGGAAAATTTTGATCAAATATGAAATCTACAATTTTATCACAGCTGTGAAATTTGATGATACTTAAATGATAAATGTGATGGGATGAGAGTGATAAACCTCCCACAGAACAGCTGCACCAACATCTGCATCATGCCAACAGAAGTTCCTGCAAACAGCATGGCTGTTACAAATCTGTTAATAGTTACCATACAGTATATTCAATGAAAAAAATGTAATTGATTAGGATGGAAAATGTATTTAGATTGTCTCAAAACAGCATGTTTACATATATGAGATGAACACAACAAAAGAAATATGCTGTGTACTATACTGTGCCATACTGTACTATACTGTGCCAGTACAGCAGAGCTTTATGCAGCAAGAGCATAATAGCAGAGCTAGGCAGCAGGAATGAGGAAAGGAAGGAAAGTTTGTTTGTTTGTTGTGTTTGAAATGGTGCGATGACACTATGGAGTGTGGTCTGTAGAGTAGATCCGTTGAGAGTGGTATCAATATCTTGACTCTTGGCAAGAAAGTGAATAAGCATATCTCTCAAACTCTCAAACTATTCCTTTAAAGTAACCCAGCAAAAATGTCATCACCAAACAAATTTTGAATTTATTTACGAAACCCAAGTGTATCAAAGGCAGATACACTCGGGTTTCGTTGGTCAGAGGCTGGTTACAGATTCTTCCCTCTGTGTAGCAACAACACTGATAGCTAAACATGTCATGTAATTCAGGAGAACTGCCAAGGTGACTGAGCTGCATGTGAAGGTGTGCATCACAGATTAGGGATTTAACCAGAGGTGCTGCAGTCTTGCGTGCTTGTGTGTGTGTCTATGTATGCATGCATGAATGTACTCTTAAACTGGGCACACCACTTAGAAAACATACTGCACACAATACCAGAGCCACGAAGGCAGCCTATTTAAGTATTTAAACTAACTCAGTCAAACAAAGCACTATTTCCATTTCACGTTTCAGTGCATGAATAAGTAATTTTGCCCATTGACTGTCAATACTGAAACCCACCAGGCGCTCTGTCCATCTCCAAGTGGCTTCTTTCTCTTCCTTAGGAATTCATTTGGGACAAATCACTGCACTGAGGCAGGAGTGGTAATGCCAAATATTTATAATATTACTGCTGAAATTCCATACCCACACTCATAGAAACAAGCAGCCAGTCAGTAATTATGTTCTATTATGGGTATGAATTGTTTTAATGCATTTTAAATTGGCCTGTTTGTTTCCTCTTCCAGACCAGCTTGCGCTCTGTTTATGCAATCAGC